>BTHU01000001.1:6222125-6822125 GCA_036184795.1 Tokudaia tokunoshimensis
TAGAAAACTCATCACTGGATTCCATCCTTCTAGTCTACCTCAAGGTAGTCTCCCGTGAACACTCCTTCCTGTACTTTACAGGGTCTTTCTATGTAGCCCTGGCTATCCTGGCTAGCCTATGTAGACCAGGCTGGTCTTAAACTCGCAGAGATCTCCCTGCCTCTGGCTCTCAAGTGCTTAAAGGCATGGGCTACCCCACCAGCCCTCCTGTACCTTTTACCCCTTTCTTAGCACTAAAGTTATACTATGCATTGGTCTGTCTGTTCACTGGCCTCTTCCTCTCTCTCTCTGATCCATGAGAGCAGGCATTCACTCCGTTCTTTCCACTGCTGGTCTGTGAGTGTCAGATACAGCACCTACCACACGGTCCACACTCAAGAAATATTTATTAAGGCCCAATGAGATGGCTCGGTGGGTAGAAGTGTTAGTATGGAGGCCTGATGACTTAGACTCAGTCCCCAGATCCCATAAAGTGGAAGAAATGAACCAGCTCCAGAGAGTTGTCTTCTGACCTACAAACATACACGCACACACACACACCATGGCATGCACATGCCTACTTTCATACACACAGAAACATACACACACACACAAATAGGTAAGTATTTGTTGAAAGCCAAGTATGGTGGCACATACCTGTCATCTCAATACTCAGGAGGACCTGAGACAGAAGGATCATGAGTTCAAGACTATGTACACATACATGCAAATGTCCACTCACATAAAATGAAATGAAGAAATCCTATAAAAATAAAATAAAGTATTTTAAATATATCTACAAAAGCATACCTTTGTAGGGAGAGGTAAAGAGATAGTCTAGTGGTTAAGAACATGAACTGCTTCTTTCCAGCATTCATGCCTGGTAGATTGCCACCACCTGTAACCCTGGAAACAGGGGATCTGATGCCCTCCTCTGGCCTCCTCAGGCACAGCTCTCATGTGGCATTCACAGAGAGACACACAAATATACAGCAAGTTAGGATATCACTTGGTAATTTCTTCTTTACAAAGCATCAAGAGTGTGCTTGTAGTGAAGTTAGTGAAGTAGATAATGGTTTAGAGTCTTTCAAGGGGGAGTTGAATGTGGCTTTCCCATCCAGAGCTGTGGAAAGTCAAACCCCACTTCTTGAACTATCTGCCAAGGGTCTAGACTACAAGAATTCTCAAGTAACAGACATGAACATCTCTCACTTGTGGCTGTATCAAGTACAGCCTTTTATACTTCATCTTCTTGATGTTCACTGGCAGGGGACCTGTGATGAACATGGTGACTCAAGAAACTGGAATTTTCCATACACAGCACTGAGGCTTGCTGTCTTAGTTAGGGTTACTATTGCTATGGTGGAACACCATAACCAAAGCCTCAAATCATCAGCAGTGTATGGGAAGGTGCTGACACTGATCTAGTAAGACACACACAAGCTATAGCTATGAGGCCTAAGACCTGAAGAGCAGGTTAAGGGATTGAACCTAGTCAGAAAAGACAACGAAGGATCCCCTGAAAATAGTCGTTCGGTTAAGACCCAAAGACCAAGCAAAGCACACAGGGAGTTAGCGGGTGGAGATGAGGGAGTGAAACATCTGAAAAGCCAAAACACACTTCCATGAGGATGGGCAGACATGATGGAGCCGAGGCTGGCCAGCACCAGAGACATCAGGCTGGACCTTGAAGGATGTCACTTGTTGATTCTCAGGCCCCTCCAGAAAGGAAAAGATTGAAAAGCTATTGCTTTAATTTGGATATCCTGTCCTCCAAAGGCCCACATAGTAAAGGCTTGGTCATAGGACCTTGGTGCTATTAGGAGACTTAGGAGCTGAGGTGGAGTGCAGAGGGAAGAAGGGGGTGACAGCATGTCCTCAAGGCAGGTACTAGACTCCCAAGCTCCCCTTCTTGTTTTTCTCCACTTCTCAGTCGCCACAAGGCAAACAGCTCTGCCTTGTCACATGCTTCTGCCATGATGTCCTGTTTGGCCACAGACCCAAAGCAACAGGGCCAAGTGACCATGAACCAAGCTTTGCTTGACTTGATCTCAGGTCTTTGTGACAGTAATAGAAAGCTTAAAAGAGGCTAACGTGCATACCCCATAAGTTAAAGAAACGGCTTTCTGGGTGTCAGATCCATAAGTTCTGTTTGCTGTAGCAGGAAACTGGAAAACAGACAAAGGAAATCACAAGGAAATGGCAATAACTAGGGTTAAAATGCAAAGGATTCCATGGTCCTCTTAATCAGAAAAAGAGGGCTGGAGAGATGGCTCATAAGAGCACTCACAGCTCTTTCAGACCTTCAGTTCCCGGCACCCACATCAGGCAGCTCACAGTCATGGTAATCTCAGCTCCAGGTGAGTATCTGGCGCCCTCTTCTGGCCTCCACTGGCACCTGCACACACACACTCACATGACCCCACACAGACATACACGGATACACATAACTTAAAACAAATCCCAAAAGGAAATCAGAAGAAGTGGCATCCAGGGAACATATCCTGAGAGAGACATGTGAAGCCAGGCTTCACCACCAGCACCGCCGCAGGGCTCTGCAAACAAGGTAGGAACTGAACCTCAAAGCATATTCACACCCAGGTCTGTTCAGTTACCCAAGGAGCTGGATTGTATTTTACGTTGCCCCTTCAGCTAACACACAGAAAGACAATATGGTAGCTGTGGTTCGTGTGCTGATGCCAATATTACTATGCATCAGTAGAGCAGGGTGCTAATTTTAATCTGCACAAAAATCACAAACTTTGCCTGCTGAGAGGAACCTTAAACAGCATCTGAATATTTGTGCATTTTCCAACACTCTCACAGATGCTTTCATGAATACTTTATTTCTTATTAATATGCATGCTTGGAATACTTTTTAATTTTTTTGAAATTTTACTCATTTTTCCTTTGTGTATGAGTGTTTTGCCTACTTGTGTTCTCCATGTGTACAGTACACAAGGAGGCCAGAAGGAGTCAGATACCCTAGAACTGGAGTTGCAGAGAGTAGGGAGCTGCCATGTGGGTGCTGGGAATTGAACCTGAGTCCTCCAGAAGAGCAGCCAGTGCTCTTAACTTGTGAGCCATCTCCCTAACCCGTGTTTGGATCACTTCAAATAAACTGTATGTTTTCTTGTGAATTGGACCTGTGTGTATGGCCTTTCGGGCCTCCCTTACTTACACCTAAACATTAGGTTGGACACACATACATACACACACGCACACACACATACGTGCATACACAGTGTATCCAGAAAGTACTCGGTGGATGCTATCAGCTAACTGACTTATTGACAACAAACCATGGGCTGATATGAATCTGATGGTCAGTGTCACACAATGGAGAAACTGATCAAACTTCTGTTGGGGGCCGACAGGCCAACTGCCGGCTACATAGACAGGCCGCCTCTCCCCTCGAGTGAAATTCCTGACCTTCCTGACGGAACATCAAGACCAAGATAAAAATCTGTGACCTTCCCGGGAAAAACCGCAGAATGTCCCAGGCACCTGGCCCAGGGCTTGGCCCATAGCTCACTTCTCCCTAGCTCTCCCTCCCAACTTCCTCATTCAGGACTTGGCCCATAGGTCACTTCCCCATAGTTCCCCTTCCCAACTTCCTCATCCCCACTGCTTAAAACGTGCTGCCTGCGTGACAATAAACGGGGCCTTGACAATGGAATCTTGCTTGGCCTCCTTTCTTTCTCTCCCCCATGACCCTCAGGTAGCGCCTCTTCGGGACCCTGAATAACTAGACCTGCTGGACGGGTCAAACTTCCATTTAGAAGAACTTCATTCTTAGAAAGCAATAGGACAGGGCCAAAGGCGCAGCTCAGTAATAGAGTACTCGATGAGCACGCACAAGGCCCTGGGTTCAAGGCCCAGCAGTGCAAATAACAATCATAGGTATACAATGTATCCAGAAAGTGCTCAGTAGATGCTATTAGCTGATTGACTTATTGACAACAAACCGCGGGCTGATAATGAATCTGATGGTCAGTGTCACACAATGGAGAAGAGACTATATGAACTTCCAAAGCATGTCCCACAGCTCCTAAAAGAACAAACACGCAGAGAGAGAGAAGGATCTAGAACCTGAGCTTCAGCTCCTTTCCACACAGGGAAGATGGGTGCTTCTGTCTGTCAGAGTGGACTTGGATCAAACAGATGCAAAAGGTGCCGTGCGGCTGACTGCAGGCCAAAGGGAAGTGAGAAAAGCCAGCACCATGGAGCATGTTGTCCTTGTAGAAGGGGAGTAGTGGGTGTTCTTAGAGGACAGCTGGGGCCACCGCCACTTTCTTTCATTGATCCCTGAGTGTCACCCTGGCCACGGACCAAGTTCCTGCACTCTGAGCCAACCTTCTGTGTGTCGTGCATGTGTTAGTATGCTCACTTTTCCAAACAGAGAACAGACATCTCGGGTGAAACCTGGAGAAACCAGCCCCTAGATGTCATTGTTGCCGCTGAAATATCAAATTTGGAGCCTTCGAGCATTTAAATCTGAAGAGAGAGCGGTGTGGATCTGGGTAAGCCATTAAATCATGTAAATTCTATTTGCTTTCAACACATCAGAGCCAAGTCCAAAGGCTTCTGGACTTCTTAACCAAAATGTATCTCAACGGCAGGGTGTTAGGGGCGTTCAGTTGCCAACAAAATCCATACTTAGGAAAAATAGGCCAAGCCCCGGGTGGTCATATGTGACTTGGCTCCAAAGCTCACACTACAACTCTAAGCTGAGGACAGAATGGGTGACTCCACCCACGTCTCCTCTCCTCTGTGTCCTTTGATGTCTGCTCTGCTGACTGTCTGTCACTGGTGTGTACCACAAACTAACGCTTCCCATCCAGGACATGCTGAAGGAGCCAAGGAGGTGGCCATTTCTCAACTCCACTCCCAATTAGTCACCAAAAGCTCAAAGGTTCACTCATGGTGTCCTTTCATTTCGGGTCACCCTTCTCTGAATCTTTTGCAATTATAATATTTATTGATTACTGCCCATCAGTCACGTCACTGTGGAAGACAGTCTCTCTTCTTCTGGATGCCTTCCAATCAAGATGCAGAACTCTCAGTTCCATATAGCACCATGTCTGCCTGGATGCTGCCATGCTTCCCGCCATGATGATAATGGACTGAACCTCTGAACCTGTAAGCCAGTCCCAATTACATGATGTCCTTTGTAAGAGTTGCCATGGTCATGGTGTCTTCACAGCAATGAAATCCTAGCTAAGACATTAAATAATGCACTAAGTCACACAGCTAGGACATGCTAAAAGATTCTGAAACTATGGGCAAAACTCAGTTCACAAGCTAGACTCTTAGAACCCCTGAGCCATCACTAAGACTGACACTTAGGTCGTTAAGTAGATGTCAACTTTTTTCTCTCTCCTAAGCCAACTCTCCTCCCTTTCCTCTACTTTCTTTGAGGTAGGGATTAGTTCATTAAGACAGGGTCTCACTATGGGACCTAGGCTGCCCTCAAGCTCTGCAAAGCTTCTGCCCCAGTCCCCTGACTGCTAGCATGACAGACGTGTACCACCACACCCAGCTCCAAATACTGCTGTTGCATTCCTCCTCTAGCTAAACCCATGCCTAGGAGCAGGTGTGCTTAGGCGAAATAACTCTCTCATTCAAGACCGTCACCAGCCAGAGGAAATATCAACGAGCAGGACTGGCAGGCTCCTGGAGCCGAGTGGGAACCACTCCCACCAGGGCAGAGAGATGCTGAGGCAGCAAGAGAGCCTGTGACTAGTGACGGAACAGCTCACATATGAATGTGTGAAGAAGCATGGCAGAGCTCCAGGCACAGAGCCTCCACCTGCAAAGCCTTCATGAGATGGTTTCCACCTGGTCCAGCCACAACTCCCAAGATGCCTTTCCAGCAGGCTCGATGTCCCCGCACTGAGCCCTCCGTGCCAGTCGGAGGACCAGCATCCAGGCACTTGCTTTTATGCTGGTCTGCTGTCTTCACATACACCCAGATGGCCCTTAATTTTATCCTAAGTGTGTGGGTGTCTTGCCAGTGTGTACTGCCTGTGCATCATGTGGATGCCAGGTCCATGGAGGGCAGAAGAAGGCATGCTGTCCACTGGGGCTGGAGTTACTTACCGTTGTGAGCCACTATGTGGGTACTGAGAATCTAACCTGAGTCTTTGGGAAGAGCAGCAAGTGCCCTTAACAACTGAGTCATCTCTCCAGCCCCTGAGATGATCACCTATTTTTGAGGCTCCTTGCTACCAAGAACTTGATCACGAGGCAATCCCTGCAAGGTGACTCAGAGACGGGAGCTGAAGGAGAAAGGCAAGTTAGCAAGATGAATGTCGCAGGAGCCTGGTCACCTCCTCAGAGAAGCCTGAAGGTGTCCCATATGCCTGGTACTGAGTATGCCATGCTCAGCTCAGTATGCATTGCAGCAGGGCCTGCCTACTCGAGTCAGCACTTATGAGAAGGCCAGCGAAGGTGTGAAAACTGGGCCCTGGACTTTCCCCTGGGCTCTAATGTGCATTTCCATTCCTTTTCCAATACTCTCCATGCTTGCTTTATCATGGTACATGAAGAAAGAAAAACTGAGGGCCTAAAGGCTACTTACTATCTCTGGTTGTTTGTTTGTTTTGTGGTTGTGGCTTTGGTTTATTTTGGTTTCAATGCTGGGAAAGGAACCCAGAGCCTCCCCACTTCGAAGCAAGCACTCTGCTGCTAGACGCTATCCCCAGCCCCCACTCCCTTTCTCCCCCACTAATTTTTTTTTTAATTCCTGAAACAAAAGTCTCACTAAGTTGTCCAGGTTGGCCTTGAACTTGCAATCCTCCTGCCTCAGGCTTCTGAGTATCTGGGATTACAGGCTCATACCACCTGGCTTGATTATCAGCTTGACGATGTCTTCTCTCTTTTAAGGCAAGGTCTCATAATGTAGCCGGTTGGCCTCAGATGTGCAATTCTCCACACCGGCTCCCTCTGAGAGCCAGGAGTACTGGCATCCACCGCCACACCAGCTTTCCCAATCACCGAAAGAAGCAAGAATCAGAAGTCCCCACTGGCGATGGCTGCTGTCACCACTGCTGCTGGCTCCTCCCAGTCTATCAAGAGGAGCTGTCAAAATAACAAATGACATATTTTGAAGTCCAGGATCACCCCTCAGCTAGACTTCCTTGGTATGATAGGCAGTTACCTCTCCCCACAGTGTCTTTCTTCATCTCCTGCTTTTCATTTTCTTCCAGTGCCGCTCTCATCAATAAAGGTCTCTGCTCTAAGGAAAGTGCCCTTCTCCTTCTCCGGGAAGAATTTAGCAGTATCTGATTACAACCCTCCCGGGAAGCAGGTGCTATTACCTGTCAACAGGGTTTGGGGTAAAGCAAATAGCTCCTGCCCCCACTCAGTTGGACTCCTACCTGGTTCCTAGTCAGATAAAGTGGCAAAAGGAGACAGTCCTTTTGGAGACCTCAAAATCTCATTTTCATTCCCCTTGCAGAGAAGAGAGTGGCTTTATTGACAGAGACGACTGAAAATTGCTTAAAAATTGCCAATAACCAGTTCGCATTGAGGCAGAGAGACAGTCTGGCTGAAGCAAGCTCCCTGCTCCAGCGTCCAGCCCTGCTGGGCCTCCTTTCACTGCAGTCAGAGTCTATGGCCCATGTAGACTCGTCTGCAAGGAGCCTCCTGTCATCCTCAAAAGCATGCCCCCTCCTCCTCCACTCCCTGCCTGCTGCTGTGGTTTCCTGGATCCCCACCACACACCGTCACACATTCAGGGAATTGTTGCCAGAAACTCAGCTCTTAGACTGATTCAGGGACCCAAGGTCACACCCTGGGTTGTAGCTGGACAAGGGAAATGGCTCACTTCCCACTGGAGTGCTCCTTGGCATAACTGTGCAACCAAGATAGGCCACTAGATGTCACTACTATGGATGATGATGATGATGATGATGATGATGATGATGATGATGATACTTCTCCTCCTCCTCTCTCTCCTGTTCCTCTTCCTCCTCTCCCTCCCCCCTCCTCCTTCTGCTTTTTTCAATGCTAGGAATAGAACCCAGAGCATTCTCCTATCCAGCTAGGCCATTCTCACTCCCAAATTCATGTCCTTACACCAGACCCTTGAGACAACCTCCAGCAAGGAATGCTCTAAATTCCACCTCAGCCTCGATGGAACAGCCTCTCCACTTATTATTATGACTGGGATCCTCTGGGAAAGTTCCTTAAACAAACTATATCAAAGCAGGAGAGTTGAACCGTAAGTCAGACCACGGGGGCCGGAGTAAGCAGCAGGTGTGGCAGTAGGTCTCCTTGCTTTCCTCCTCTTCTTCCTGGCCATAGGTGACTGCTGCATATTCTTCTGCCTTATGTCGAACCTCATCGGGAATAAATGAAGGGATGGAGAGACGGCTCAGTGGTTAGGACCACTGGCTGTTTTGCAGAGGACCCAGTTCTGTTCCCAGCACCTACCTGGAGGCTCACAACCATCTGTAACTCTAATTCCAGGGGATTAGAGTCCCTCTTCTGGCCTCTGGAGGTACCAGGCAAGCATGTGGTACACAGACACACAGCAGGCAAAACACTCATATACATAAAATAAAAGTAAGGAATTCTTTTGTGTTTTTTTTCAAGAGTTGTGATTTGAATAATGGCACTATTAGGTGGTATAGCCTTGTTGGAGGAGGTGTGGCCTTGTTAGAGAAAGTGTGTCACTATTTGAGACCCTCCTCCTAGTAGCTTGAGGACAATCTGTTCCTGGGCCCCTTTGGATAAAGATGTAGAACTCTCAGTTCTTCCTGCACCATGCCTGCCTGGATGCTGCCATGCTTCCTGTCTTGATGATAACGGACTGAACCTCTGAACCTGTAAGCCAGCCCCAATTAAATGTTGTCCTTATAAGAGTTGCCTTGGTCACGGTGTTTGTTCACAGCAGTAAAACCCAAATTGAGACCGAAGTGTAAAGCCAGACATTCAGGTATGCCCCTGTCATTCCATCCCAGCTCAAGAGAATGAGCCAGGAGGGTCAAAAGTTCAAGGTCAGCTTGGACAGCATGGAGATCTTATCTCAAAAAAAAAAGACAAGGGGAAAAGGGGTATGCCTTACACCACTAGAGATTTTATGACACGTATATGTGTACCATGTGCACGTGTCTTATGTGTGTAAACATTAATGTGGACACACATGTGCCATAGCACAAGTACAGAGGCTAACCTTAGATGTTAGCCACTGCCTTCCACGTCATCTGAGACAGGGTCTCTTGGCCTGTGAGACTCTGGAGCTTCCCTTGTTTCAGTCTCCCATGCTGTCCTTGGAATGCTGGGAATTGCAGACACTTGCACTAGGTGCCCAGTTTTTTGTGGGTTCTGGGGATTCAAACTCAGATCCTTGGACTTGCACAGAAGACACTTTTAACCCACTGAGCCAGCTTCCCGGCTCCAGCACCAGTGACTTCAGATACCAATGCACTGCAGAAGTAACAGGGGTTGGTGGCTCTTACAGAGAATGAATGACAGGTGGATAATTTACGACGGTTTTTGAGACCTGAACTATAATTATGAAGTATTTCTAGGTATATATTCAGGATGCAAAGTGTACAGAATCCAGAGCTAATGTTAATTCATTACTGACAGCTAGATATATGATAATATATCATGTCTTTTTATCATACATTCCTTCTGACTTACATCGAGCAAACTTTTCATTCATTAATAAAGTCAAGACTTGCCATTACTCTTAATGATGGAGTTCCATTTTGAACCCAGAGGACCTCCTGTAATTAAACTCTGAACCTCCACAGACTAAGACATCTGAGGCTTAGAAAGAGGATAAATTGAACTTCTGGTTTTACAAGAGAGGTGAAAATGTCAAAAAGACGGAACCTACCTGCTTGGTGCCCTGGAGAGAAAGGGCAAAGTCAGAGGCGATTGCCAACCACACTGAGTCCCTTTCCCCTCCCAACCATACTGCTGACTCTCCCTCTCCCTCCCCCTCTCCCTCTTCTTCTGTCCCTCTGTTCTTTGTTACCGGTGTGGAGGTTGCATACAGCAGGCAAGGACTCTGGGCCACAGAATCTCAGCTCCTCCTTTACTTTTTAAGAAAGCCAACTTCGACCTCATTGTGATCCTCCTGCCTCTACCTCCTGTGATCCTCCTGCCTCTACCTCCTGTGATCCTCCTGCCTCTACCTCCTGTGATCCTCCTGCCTCTACCTCCTGACTGAGATTATAGCAATCTTTTTTTTAAAAACAAAAATTTTTTTTAAACAGTTACTTATTTTTACTTTAAATTTTTGAATTTTACCTGCATGTGTGTAAGAGTACCTCATGCATGCCGGGTGCTCTCAGAGGCCAAAGAAAGCACCCGATCCCCAGAACTAGACTTCTAGGCAATTGTGAGCCTCCATGTGAGTGCTGGGAATTGAACCTAGGTCCTCTAGAATAGCAGCCAGTGCTCTTAACCAAGAGACATCTCTTCAGGCCCAATCTTTCATTTTCTGAGACAATATACTTTTTTTTAAAGATCACAAAACAAAAGGTATATTACTAACAGCAAATGTCTGTAATCAGAGCACTTGGGAGGCTGAAGCAGGAAAACAGGAGACTCCAGGCCAGGGAAAATCTGACTCAAAAAGAAAAAAGAATCTTTTTTTTATACAGATCATTTACCTCATTCAATTCCCTGCACTATTCAAAAGACTTCCATGATTAATCCTTCCACAAGAAAGCTAATCTAATCTTATTTTACCAAAGACAAAGTGTCCTTCAGAGGTATCATAGCTTGAAAGACTGTCATTTATTTACTGTGTGTGTGTGTGTATGTGTGTGTGTGTGTGTGCGTGTGTGTGTGTGTGTGTGTAGAAGTCAGAGAACAACTTTCAGGAATGAGTTCTATCTCCTTCTCCTGTGTGGTCCAGGTCTCGGGCTTGGCAAGAGCACCTCTGAGGCGTCTCACTCACTCTGAAACAAGACTTCCTCAGCTTCCAGTTCTGGCGGCACTCAATTTCCAGCCAGTTACCGACTTGAAACCTACTGCACTTGTTGTGTTTCCCAGATTTAAACCCTGGGCTGGTTTAAGTTGTATTAGACTCCATGGTCACTTATGTGAGATACTGGCAGAAGTGAAACCTTTAACCTTATCAACTAATTAAGGACCCCACGGAAGAATGATGAGGTATGTGGAGACAGGGACTTGGTTATCAGGGTCATCTCTCATCTGAGCACAGAATCAGATCCCGTTGAACAGGGGCGAGACAACTGCATAAGTAAGTGTCCTATCTGGAACATGAAATCTTGCTATAGCTGCTTAATTAAATCATGATAAAAAAACATTCGACTTTAAAAAACATTTAGTACAACCTTTCTGGAAATTTTTTTTTTTTTGAAAAAGTCATATTAAGCAGAACTAATGGTGTAGGCCTTTAACATCAGTGCACAGGAGATAGAGGCGGGAACTGGGAAATAGAGACAGACGAATGAGAGATTCAAGTTAACCCCAGGCCACAGGAGTGAGTTCAAGGCTAGCCCGGGTAACTCTGTGAGAACCTATCTCAAAATAAAAAGGGAAAAGGGACCCAGAGATGTAACTCAGTGGCAGAGCACTTGGCTAGGAGGCATGAAGTCCTGGATTCCTACCAAAGCACTACATGTGTGTGCACGTGCATGTATGAACTCAGATATATACACATGTGAATGAATGTGTATGTCTATGTACATAAGTGTGTATACCCACATATGTGTGTGCACACATATGCAGTTGCTGATATTTTGTGTCACAGGCTTCTTGAAGTTGTCTGCATTTTTCAACCAGAACCTGCATTTCATACCTTTGTACTAGTTTTGGTCCTGTGATCAAACACTGACCGAACTCCAAACCAGCTTGGAGAGAAATAGGTTCACTGGCTTACAGGTTACCGCATTATCATCGGGGAAGCAGGGGCAATAACTAAATCAGAGGCCCTGGAGGAGTGCTGCTTTCTGGCTTGCTACCCATGGGTTGTTCAGCCTGCTTCCTTATACAACAAAGGGAAGGGAGGACATTGTCATATGTGATTCTGGTTCCTCCTCTCATGCTTTCCTATCTGGGGCTGGCCCTAATGTCTCTCTCCTTCTAGCCTTCCATGCTAATCCCTCCTTCTCCCATGCCTTGCCTCTAACTTGGTACTGAAGAGAATTCCTCAGCCCTTTATTTTCATTTCTTCACTATTTGGCCTAAATGGTGAAGGAGTCTGTGAGCCACCAGACAGAATTCTAACTCTGCTGGTTTTCCAACACCCAAAGGCTGGTAATCTGTTTTCAAAGAGTTGCTTATTGATGGGGGGCAGGATGGGTAGTGTGGATGTTCTTGGAATCCAGAGGTGCCAGATCCCCCAGGAGCTGGAGATATGGGTGGTTGTGAGTGCTAGGCTGGACCCCTTGCTTACCCCTGCACAAGCTGGGGAACCCCATCTGCCCTCCTTCCTCGCGACCCCGCTCACACTGAAAAACTCCCGCATAAAGGAAGGGCTTCAAGTGCCCAGGCTGTTGCAACCTCCTCCCCGATGCTGCCATCCACCCCAGTCCCCGCCCAAGTGCTCAGCTCTTGACCATACTTGGGCACAAACCCAGCTTACTGCGGACACATCGTCATCACCCTTCACTTACAGTCTATAAAAGTTCCCCACCCTAGGCCGGATGCACGATTTGCCCGGCCCCATTCCTTGCAACCAGCGAACCCACCTGGGAGCGGCATCTAACAACCTGGCTTTATTTTCCTCTAGTCTGGTCTAATCTGGCCTATATCTGCGTCACCAAGGGAGAGAAGAAGCCCATCAATGAGCTGAGTGGGTGTGAGCTGCCTGGCATGGGTGCCGAGAACCAATATGTATTTTGCAGAATCCACCCTTAACCATTCAGTCATCTCTGTAACCCCCAGGTGGTAATTTTTGATCCAGAGATACAGCAAATAAAATGGCTGCCGTACCTAAACGCTAGTACACACCATTATTCTTTCGTATGTATTTTGACGACTCAAAACCCAAACTGCTTGAAGTGGGATCGAAATATATCAGGAAACATCCAAAAGGTATCTCACCTAAGGAGGCCAGTCTGGTGCTATCACTAGAATCCTCCTAAACTTCCTCTCTTTGGCCACGCCCACCCATTGAATCCAGACCCACGCACTTGGCTATGTCATTCCTGCTAGCCCCTCACGGCTGGCTTATTCTTGGGTTGAAAGCTGGATGAGATTGCGCCTCTCACTCTGTATTCATAGTATTAGCACAGGACCCAACAGGGCTTGTTACAGCAGAGCAGATACTTCACGAAACAGATCTAAATGACAAACACGTCAAGCTCACCAACTCAGACCTTACAACCCGTGAAAAACCTTCCTAGTACTTCAAGAAGGTTCAGCTGGTAAAAGAACTTTCTTCCATCAAAGCTGCAACCTGAGTTCAACCCTTGGGACCTACCTGGGAGAATAAGTGAACCAACTCCAGAAAATTATCCTCTGGCTTCTACACAGGCTGTGACACACACACTCAGTTTATGATATATACTCACACACGAATAAATAAATGCAATTTTTAAAAAATGTTAAACTTAAAAAAAAAGTATTTTTGACCCAGAACCAGCACTGCCTCTCATCAGTACATATGGTAAGGACCTCTACATTTTACCACATATGATGCCTTAAAAATAATAGCTCCAATTAGAGCCGAGTATGGTGGGGACACATCCACTCTCCCAAGCTACTCTGGAGAGCCAAGGCAGGAGGTTCACAGCTTCATGATCTGCCTGGGCTAACTACAACTACCTAAGGAATTAGAAGCCAGAATGAGCTGCTTCAGAAAACTTAAAAAAAAGGGGGGGGGGGAGTGATAGATGTAGCTCAGTGGAAGAGCACTTCTCTAGGAGGTGAAAGGGCCTGCATTCATTCCCTAGTACCTCTGGGCAGAGTATGTGGCTCAGTGGGTAAAGGTGCTTGCTGCCAAGCCTCAAGGCCTGAGTTCAATATCAGAACCCATACCATGGAAGGAAAGAATAGACTCCTGAAAGTTGTCCTCTGACTACCACAAGTCTCCACAAATACAATAAATAAATAAATAAATAATACATAAATACATAAATAAATAAGTAGATAATATTTTGTGTGTGTGAATGGTTTACTTATATGTATGCCTGAGCACCGTGTGTGTCTAGAGTCTGTGGAGGTAAGAAGAGGGTCAGAGCTTCTGAGTCCCTGGAACTGGAGCTACACATGGTTGTGAGCCACTTTATGTGAGTGCTGATGTCCTCTATAAGAGCAACCAGAGAGTCATTGCTCCAGCCCTCGATCAACTTTACAAAAGAAAACAAAAAAGAAGAAATACAGCCAGATTCATAAGCACAATGGGCTAAATGAGGGGATGAAGAACGTCCCAGCAGGTTGAGGGTCATAGTGGATATTAACTGAGCTCTAGACCTACACAGCTCTAGCAGGACCTGGATGCCACAGCATCTGCCCAGAACCTTAAGACTTAGTCTGCCAGAGGGCGTGGCCTGATGTGGCTCCACCCCTGTCATGGCCCCGCCCCCGCCGCGCGCCTCCAGGCTCACCTGACCGGTTCTCCGCTCACGTGATCCGTCTCGGCGCCGCCATCTTGGAGCCACGGCCGAGGAGGGGGCAAAAAGGGGGAAAGAGAGGGGAAAAGAGTCGGGAGCGAGGTGGACGAGGGTGAGGGTACGGCGGGGTCCCGGCCGGCCAAAGGAGGCTCGCAGAAGCAGCAGCCCGCCGCCCGACCGCAGGTACCGGGTCCCTGGCCGCCCCTCCGCTTGAGCGCCGCCGGCCATGTGCGGCCTCGCCGGTGACGCCCGCGGCACTGCCACGCACCCGAGCGCCAGGGCCCTGTGTGTACTGTCGTCCCTCTGCCGAGCCTGTAGAGACCCCGGGCCCGCCGTGCCGCTGGGGGTGGGGGTCCCGCTGCTCCTCAGGCCCCGCTGAGGCGGCTTTGCCTTCTGGAGACGTGAAAGCGCTTAGGCCAGCCAGGATGGAGCTTAAGTTTCTTTAATCCCCTGTCCTTTAAGCACTGCGTGGTGTGGGAAATGCCAGCGCAAACGAAAAATAGCAATCCTGGCCTCCCACACTTAGACATCCTCTGGGATGACTGATCTTTCCAGAGATCGCTAAGACCATTGGTGAAAGTGCCCACCTTTCCAGACGTGGGCCATCCGGATCGTTTGTTTGGAGTCCGAGGCCTGGGTGATTGATTAATTAGGTTCAGGCAGTCACCCCCACCCAAATTGTTGTCAGTGGACTGGAATTTGCAATCAGTCTACTTGGCCCAAGACAATTACTGGATTTATCACCTTTTCTGTCAGAGTTTGTACTTTCTACTGTACTGGTCTGATTCTGTATGGATTGCTATATTGATTAAAAAGAGAAAGTTTGACCCTTCATTTCTTTACCATGGTAACTCGTTGGAAACTCGGAGAATACCCTAGCGGTGTACTAATTTTACTTAACTGTAATCGCTAAGTTACTTTCTAAGGGAACCGAATAAGCGTACTTTAAAGCAACAATAGGAAAACAGTAGCAAAAAAAAAAAAAAATGTAGGACCAGGGCAGGAAACTGCTTTGGAGAATATATAGGTCAAGCCACGTCGTATCTTTTCATGGTACTATTCTGCCCACTGTGTTTGACTAATTTACATAATCACCCCTTAGGCTGTAATTTCGGTTAAAGTTAGAATAGCAATATGTCATTTATTATTCCATATTGGTTAGAAAATTATGTCAGTAAAACCAGTAGTTAGCTGAGTGAATTACTTACAAGGAGGGGAAGGCATAAAATATACAATTGTTAGAAGTTTTCCAGACTGATTTGTTTTAGCTTCTGCAAAACCCTCTACTTGTTAAGTAAATTATGTAAATTTGCCTCACACAATTACATTGCATGAACAGCCTTCAGAAATTTCCTTTCAATGTTAAGTATTGGAAGTTTCTCCAGAGCCAAAATTAAGTTATTGTTGTGTTTCACCCACCAAGGAAGAGACATGTTTGATGATGTTTACTTTCCTTCTTGACCACAGCTGGATTGTGAATATTGATCCAGGAGACTATCAATTTCAGAAATTGATTGGAAAGACACTGACTCTGCCACTAACAGCCATGTAACCTTGGGTAAGTCACTTACACCTCACTGAGATGCCTTATTTATGAACTGACACCACGGCGACTGGACCCACAGAACTGAGCAAACGGAGCCGTTTGCTGCTGCCTAGCATATGGTGCCGTCACCTTGCGGATGCAAAAGGAAATTGGTATACTAGGGAAAGCATGGTTTGAGTTCTTACACCAGGCACTGTGAGCCTCAGAGGTGTTACTTGACACTTTATGTCCAAAGACGGGATTATAGGAATATTACCGGAAATGGACGCAGGCCTGATTTTGGGTTCAAAGCGCCAGGACAAGTGGTCTTCAGCGCTACACTTGCTATGAGTGTTTCATAAGTTACAGTGAAACTGATGTTAGTCACGACTGTGTTTTTTTAATTGTAGCTGCCAAGTCAATATATTGTCTCAGGCTAGGTGCCAGGTAAGAAATTCTATACTATGAAACCCATATACTTCTGTATTTATACTTAAGTTTTTCTCTTAGTCATTATTATTACATTGAGCTGAGAAGATTTTAAATGAATTATTACTGACCTTTGTAAGGTCTAAAGTAAAAATAGCTTTTAGGTTACTGTTAGTAGGAGGTTTGTAATTCCGTCTCTAAAAGTTTATCCAGCTTTATTCTTACATTATACATCAGAAGAATCTAAAACAGATGGTAACTTGCCTAGATCGTACAGCTAAGGGCACTTCAGACAACAGAGGGACCCTGCCTTCTTTTGGCTGAAACAACTGTCTCAGATATATTAAGTTTTTGAAACTCTGTAAGAGTGTGAAATTCATTGGCCATCACTTCTATTGTTCTGGGTATGGGGTTTTTGTTTGTTTATTTACTTAAAAAACGAAATCCGTAGTCTGAAAGACCATGTTCTTTATATCGTCCTGTTCTCTCTTTACAAATACCCAGAAAATTACAGCCTTTTCTTCAAGTTCACATGAATCATTTCGCTCAGTTCTCCATGTAACCATACTGCTATAACTAAAAGGAACTAATTAGATACACAAATACACCAAATAGCAAATTACAGGAAAATAAAGACAACTGAATTTGTTCACTTTTTTTGGGAAAGACATTAATTACAAGTTTTTCCTTGGATTACTGTTGTCGGGGACAGATCTGAGAGACTCAGTGGGAAAGACTATAGAACATTGCTGGTTTGGGAGAGTAGCAAATTCATGTGTTCTGACTGGATCTTCTGATCTAGTTGGTATGTCTAGTGATTGCAAAGAAGATATCTCCCACTTGACTAACGCTTCTAGGCTTGTGTCCTGGTGAACCTTCCAGCGTAGTGATTTTTATCTGTTCACCACCTTAGGGGGCATGCTTCTTCCTATTGTAAGATGTTCATGTTAGAGTAGGCTTTCTCATTTCTCAACCTTTCTTGGCACTCTTAGCCTTGCTATTACAGTAGGGAAGCAAATAGCTCTCAAATCAGGATAACTCAGAAAGATTGTATTTACAAAGATAATATGCCAGGGTATTGGCCTTCTATACGCAGGCCACGGAGTGATGGAGTTTAGTGGGAGAAGCAGCATCAGGAGAAGGGAAGTGCCAAAGCCAAAAATAGATTTGTAGAGAGCAGCCATGCAAGAAGAACTGACCTGTTAAGAAGCAACCAATCCAGGGTGACCTAGAAGCAGAAACCAGGACATCAACTGTCCTGTTCTCTTTCACCTGTGTTCCTCTCCATTTGCAGTACTCTGCCAGAGGACCAGGAAACAGAGTCCCATAGAGAGGAGGCCACTAGGGGCCCAGAGAGCACAGGTGGTGATCTCTGCCATGCCCCTAGATGCTGGGACTGAGGTGGAAATTTCTGGTTTCTTTAACAATTCTGTTATGTCAAATGATATTTTTCTAGAAGCTGTTTTGTGAGCGGGCATGTGATTTTTTTTTTACTGAGAACAGACACTTGAGAGGGCTCTTGATGTTTAGAAAGAATATAAATGTAACCCCATAAACACTTGAGTTCTGCTCTTGCATTGCAATGCCATGGAGTACTTTGCTGATATTTGCTGGCCTTCGCTGGTCTTCACTTTGTAGAGCAAAACACACCAAAGAACTTCTCATGTTATTCCAGCTGATTCTCTCCGCTTCTGCTAACTGGTGCCTATTCAGCTGAGCCTTGCTGTTTCTGCTGGATTGTGCCACTGCTGCTGATTCATGTTTGGTGTTTGCTGTTTAACTGGACTGTTGGTATCCTGACAATGAAGATTGGAATCACCCCAAGGGACTACTTTTAAACAGATCCACAACTCTCTTTTCCTATTAACCTTCTTTATCCCCTACCTCTGGTCGGTAGGTTTTGAAATATCTAAGTCTACAGGGATCAGTGGATTTACTGCCTTTTCAAGAAGCCTTGTGCCTGCTCTCTGCACAGAGAAGCTTTCTCTCAGGACTTGACCATATATACTTAGCCTTCATGTTACCACAGTGTTACAAAGTCAACATTTAGTCTTCTCTGGCTTCTCCATGTGCTTATCTTTGTTCACTTTCGAGTAACTATGTCAGTATAAAAGTGCTTGGCTTACATACTTGCTTTGTGCCTTGTACATGGTGATGTTGAGAGTGAGTGTATTTTGTTTGTTTGTTTTTATTATGAAAATCTTTAGGCATTTGTACAAGTAGAAAGAAGAGTATAATGAACAGGTAATCATGCCACATTCATTGACAGAATTAGTTCTCCCTCTATCACCTTCTGCAGTCCCACCCTACTTCTGTGCCCCCCCCCGCCCCCATCATCATTTCTTTGTGTTTACATCGGTCTCTTAAGTCCAAGAATGGTATTCAGACTGTCATGATCTATGATATGATTCGAGTCACTAGTACTGTATGCTGACTCTTTTTCATCTCTAGTTCAAATGAATTTTAGCTCACTTGACATATATAAAGTATATATAAATATTTACAATGTGTATAGAACACATAGGCTGCATGAATGGCATAAGGAAAAAAATTGGAATTAAAGAGTTAGTTGGTTTTAGTGACCTCCTCTCTTGTGTACTTTACTACGGGTGTTTGTGACCTTTTATTTAACAGACCTTCCTTTTAATGAGTTTTTGCTTGCTTGTTGGTTTTGCCTGCAGGCCTAAACTGGTTTTTTCAGGTGTTTCTTGATGCGTTTTATGTTGTCATATCGGTTTGATAGCTGCCTTACTGTACTTATCCCCAAATGTATGCAGCCTCTAAAATGAGATACTTACATAAACGTTCTAGGGAAATTGGAGCATCTGCTGCAAGTTGCCATTAGCTCGTAATGCCTGAGCACACGCAGCTTTGAGAGTGAGTGTTGTGTCAAATTCTTTTGTATTAGCCGTTTTCTTGAGCTAAGATGAACTCCTCCTCTTGACTTCACTTTCCTTTTAAGAAGCACACTGAACTATCCATGGGGAACAATTTGCGCTGCTCTGTCTTCCTCCCATTGGATCATTAAGTAGAAGAGAAGAATCAGGAGTCACCTTTGTAACACTAGGTGTGAAGTCTGTTGAACAAACATTAAATGTTCACCAAGTTATCAGTTAGCCTGTGAGGCTCTTACACCCACAGGAAGTTTACAATAGTATATGGCTCTTACACCCACAGGAAGTTTACAATGGTATAGATTGTATGTGGCCAAGAAACTGACAATCAGTGTGAATTTTGTTACTGTTATGTAACTAATATATTCTTAACAGTTGAACTGAATGGCAACAAAAATCCTTCAGTTATGACCCACAGGGAAATCAGCAGCCACATGAAGAGCCACAGCTCCCCTCGGCCAAAAACCACTGGATTCTTGTTTTGTTTGAAGTGTGTCTGTGCATCTACTTCCATGAGACTTCTTTTCTGCTAAAGTAGCTCACCAGCCAATCCCCAGGATCCACCTGGCTCCCTAATTCCAGCCCCAGTGCTGGGATTACAGGTGTGTGCTGCCATGCCCAGTGCTGTTTTTACACGAGTTCTGGAATCCAAACTCAGGCCCTCATACATGCAACAAGCACTTTATCCATGGAGCCATCTCCCTAGCCCCTAAAACTGGAGTCTTAAGACAGTGAGATGTGTTTTAAGAAGCCACAAAAAGGTTTTTTTGGTTGTTGTTTTCCCCTGAAGAACTACATTGTCCTTTATCAGTCTCTTCTGTAGCAACTCAAAGTTTGGTGTCTAAATCTAAAAAGACTTGTTCTTTCTGAGGGACAACAAAAAGACACAATGTTCTTAGAGGGATTTTTAGAGCCAGGATGGCTATGTTGTTATGGTTCTGGAATATTCCGATTCATGAGTTGGTTGTTACAGGCTACCCCTGAGAGAAGAAAACCTGATGTTAGCTAAGAATAAAACATGTGCGTTTTATCTGACATGGACCTGGGTAAACACAATTGATAGAGAGAGTGGGACATAGAACAAAAAGGCAACTGTGGCCAGAGACAGAAAGGGGCAAGCCCAAGTGCAGGTGAGGAGTTCCCCAGGAGCCTGCCTGATGCGGTAGGTGTGCTGCTGGCTGGTAACTAAAGCCCACATGCAGGATTTAGTCATGTGGAGAGAAGAGTGCAAAGCCAGTTACTGGAGTTTAAGAATGATGCCTAGTTTTTGGGTCTGTAGCTTGTGGTGCCGAAAATCGTGTTGGCATTTATTGAATGTTGTGAGTAAGGTTCCAGAATGTACCTAAAATGTGGAAAAACAAAACTTGTTGCTGGAAAAGAGCCTAAACTTGAAAATTCAGTCCAAGTCAACAAATCTCATTTTAAGTCAAAGGAAATGTCTGAAGAGAAAGGGCTGCCAGGAAGTATAAAGGAGGTTCAAAGGCCTGCGGAGGGAGAGTGCTGTTGCTCTTAAACACTTGCGTGCCTCACTGCATTATTATGTGTACCTACGATAAACCCTTCCTGACCTCTGTTTGGCACTGAACCACAACCAGAATGGCAGCATTTTCTTCTCTAACCCCATTCCTTGCTCAGGAGAGAAACATGTATGGGAATGAGGAACATTTGACCACTGATGCGACCTCTAGAAAGCCACAGCATAGTTTGTGGTTTATCTGGTGGACCATAAACCAAAGGAAAGAAAGGAGGAAGTAGACCATTGCTCTTATTTAGTTTCATTTGCAAAGTACTTCCCAAAAATTCAGTATTCTTTATAGTAGGATGTGAATATATTTTCAGAATTTCAAAAATTTGAGCAGAGAAGTGTGAATTTTCGTTATCTACAGTTAAAATTTGGCATAAGAAATAGTTTATCCAGAGTTGTATGAAATCATGTTGGCTTCACAGACTGATGCTTTCCAGTAGCTTGAGGTGACTCCACAGGCCCCGAGGATGGCTGTTTCTTTAAACAAAGAATCATGTCTCTTTAGTTCTAGAATCTCAAGGGTTTCTTTAAACAAAGAATCATGTCTCTTTAGTTCTAAAATTTCAAGGGATATAAGGGACTTTAGTTCTAGAATCTCCAGGAGGCAGGGTGGGAATGCAGGATAAGGTGTTAAAGTCATACCCAAGGAACAAGGTCTCCTTCATCTGTCTCTAGGAGATTGCATTTCAAAATGGAATTCTGAGCTGTTTAAGTCTGTACTGGGGACAGTTGGATGCATTGATAGGAACCTCCCAACTTAGAAGATATTTAAGTATTTCAGTCAGACACCAGAGTTGACTGGTTTTCTATATTACTTTCCTGTGTTTATCCCATAACCCAAGCTCTCGGCTGTGCATTGTCTCTAGATATGGAAGAAAGCAGCAGTATTGCCATGTTGGTGCAAGAGATTGGAGAACAGGAGGCTGTGTTAACTGCTGAAGGAGTCCTTAGCCCTTCCTCAGAAGCTGACCAACAAAGAAAAGCTAAAGCAGATCCATTGGTCCACGTCATGCAGAAGTTAAGCAAGATAGTGGGGCATGAAAAGCCACCAAAATGTCTTCTGATTGGGAAAAAGCGCTCATGTCCAAGTGAGACAGCAAACTCGCTTGAAAAGCTAGAGAACTGTGAGATTCCAGCTAAAGCCACCGAGTCCCCTGCTGCTGGGGTTAGGAAAACCGAGATGTCACAGGCAAGTTCCACTCTTGCCTCAAATGATGGGAAGGCTATGTCCTACCAGTGTAGCCTTTGTAAGTTCCTGTCGCCATCCTTCTCTGTGCTGAAAGAGCATGTCAAGCAGCATGGGCAGCAGCACGATGTGATGCTCATGTGCTCAGAGTGCCATGCCACCTCCAGGAGCCAGCAGGAGCTTGAAGCACACGTGGTGAGTGAGCACGAGAGCAGTGCCAGCAGCCGTGCCCAGTCCAGCCCCTCAGGTCAGGGAGCAACAGAAAGAAAGAGTGAGACCATGGTAGACATCCCAGTGAGCATGGGCAGTCCAAAGACCCGTGCTGTCCAGAGTGCAGCCATGGCAGAGACGGGGCGGAGGAAGTGGTATGCGTACGAGCAGTACGGCATGTACCGGTGCTTATTCTGCAGCTACACCTGCGGCCAGCAGCGGATGTTAAAGACACATGCTTGGAAACATGCAGGGGAAGTGAACTGCTCCTACCCAATCTTTGAGAATGAAAATGAGCCCCTGGGCCTTCTGGCTTCTTCAGTATCTGCTGCACCTGGTGGGGTGGATGCAGTTGTCATTGCTATTGGGGACAGCGAACTGAGCATCCACAATGGGCCGTCTGTACAAGTACAGATTTGCAGCTCTGAGCCACCGTCTTCATCTCCTTTAGAACAAAGCGCAGAGGAGGGAGTGCACCTAAGCCAGGCAGTCACCTTGGACTCTAACGAGGAAGAAATGCTGGAGGTGATGTCTGATTCCGAGGAGACTCTGTTTGCTGATAGTTTGCTCTCCTCAGCACAGAAAATCATTAGCAGTAGCCCAAACAAAAAAGGTCACGTGAATGTCATTGTGGAACGTTTGCCAAGTGCTGAAGAAACTCTCCCGCCAAAACATTTCCTCATGAATGCTGAAATAGAAGAGGGGAAGAGCCCGGTCCTCCCCGAAGCCCAGACTGGGTGTGGAGGAGCAGGAAATATGTACCATGCTGATAAATGTACTGTTGATATTGGGGGGTTCATCATCGGCTGGAGCAGTGCAGAGAAGAAAGACAGTGAGCTAAGTAAGGGCCTGGCTCCTGATGAGAATGCCCCACCAGGACGGAGAAGGACAAATTCTGAGTCTCTCAGGCTGCATTCCTTAGCTGCAGAAGCCCTTGTCACCATGCCAATAAGAGCTGCTGAACTAACAAGAGCCAGTCTTGGGCACTATGGGGACATAAACCTTTTAGATCCAGACACTGGACAAAGGCAGGTCAGTGGTCCATTGGCAACATACTCAAAAAAAATCATGTCTCCTCTTAAGAATTCTGCAGATGGAGTAACAAGTTTTAACCAAAGCAATTCCACTGTGGTAGCTCTCCCAGAGGGAAGGCAGGAATTGTCAGATGGGCAAGTTAAGACAGGCATCAGTATGTCCCTTCTTACCGTAATAGAAAAACTGAGAGAAAGGACAGACCAGAATGCATCAGATGATGACATTTTGAAAGAGTTGCAGGACAATGCCCAGTGTCAGCCCAACAGCGATGGGAGTTTGTTGGGGTCCAACGTGGTGGAGTACATCCCAGATGCCGAGCGGCCCTACCGATGCCGCCTGTGCAACTACTCCAGTGGCAACAGGGGCTACATCAAGCAGCACCTGCGTGTCCATCGGCAGAGGCAGCCTTACCAGTGTCCTATCTGTGAGCACATAGCTGAGCACAGCAAAGACTTGGAAAGCCACATGATCAACCACTGCAAAACCAGAATACACCAGTGTAAGCAGTGCAAAGAATCTTTCCATTACAAGGTGAGCGGCGGCCTCAAGGGTTGGCAGGGACTTTATAGCTATAGTCCAGCCACCCCATTTTGTATATCAATGAAAATGAGTTCCAGAGGAGTTTGGTAATTTGCCCAAAGATACCCCCAACAAATTAACATTGAAGATAGGTTTGAAAGCTAAGTCTCCATGGTTGCTGTCCAGAACTTTCCCTTAGTCTAATGCCCATGTCCTTCGTAGCCTCAGCACCTGTTGCTTTCATGTTTTCATGTGTGTGTATGGTAGGCACTGGTTTTCACTTATAAAGGAATGTAGAGTAGACTGACAGGCACACATTTGACGTAAAAGGCTAACTATGCATCAGCACACAAAAACGTATTTCCTGCTGTCATAACAGCTCTACACAACCAGCAAAAAGTGGTTTGTGTCATTGCAGAGGGGAAGCAGGCTATGAGACCTACTAGGAAGCAGCACAGTAGAAATGTCGCCATATTTGCTGTTGCTGGACAGTTTGAGGGACTTTGCTAGGGATCAACCCCAAGACCTCATATCAGCTAGGCAAGTGCTTGCCTGCGAAATGCATTCCCAGCCCTTGGTTTTGTGTGAGTCTTGCTGAATGTCCCAGGCAGAACTTGAACTTGCAGTCTTTCAGGCTGTGATTATAGGGCTATACCCCCACGCATAGCTATTGAATGAACTTCTGTGGACATTCAAGGCAGATGTTTATCTTAAGTTTTGAGCCAGTAGCCAGCATAAAATGGCTTTTATCTGTAAAGGGTATCTGTAGTCAGTACTACGTTGTTATTGACTTAGATCTCCCTCAGTGTGCCAAGTATTGAAAATGAATCTTTATTGGCCAACTGGGGCATAGACTTGGTCTCACAGATTACCTACAGTTGGGGTCTAGATGGTGATGTTTTCAAAAAGGAGCAGAAGTTGCTCTGTTCCAAGGTTCATGGGCACTCAGATTACTCTCATAAAATTCCAGATAGCATATCCAGAGAGGTCCCAATAGCAAGTTCCAGGAGTACCTAGAGTTGCTTTTGCTGCCTCTATCCTGATTTGGGGTAGAAATAGTTCCTGTGACATGTCTGGCTGGTCTCAGATGCCTGTGTTTGCTGGATAAGTTTTAGTTTGCAGGTATGCCGAGTCATCCCCTAACCGGCCGCTCCTTCATCTCTGGCCTGCTTGCTGTGTGGGAAGCATGCCCATTGGGGTGTGTTTACCGCAGAAAGCAAGCCTCCCTTCAGAGAACATGAAAGACTATGATGAGATTGCTATCACCTAGTGTCTGTCTTTCACTAATTTTTATATATGCCAAGTGATTTTCAGTAGATTTTACTTTAGAATATTAATTTTTTAAAAAGCAAGTAGTAAACTAATACTAAATTATAAGATTTGGCTACAACTGGGTGAGTAGATGATTAAAAAAAAAAATCACCCTGGAACCCAGTTGGTGATGGGTTCTAGGCCAAAGACTCCAAAAGCAGTCAGCTCTAGAGAGGCTTCCTGGTAACCGTGCAGGTATATTTGCTGGGAGTTAGGGGTTAATTTTCTTGCTTTATTTTTATTTTTTTCAGAGCCAACTGAGGAATCATGAGAGAGAGCAGCACTGCCTGCCCAACACCTTGTCAGTAGCTTCGAGTGAGCCAAGAATTTCCCGTGGTGCTGCTGATGGAAAGTGTGTTCAGGAAGGTATGTGTGCATTTTCATTAGCGTCTATGAACTGAACAGGGTGGTGGCTTTCATTAGGACATTTTTGTGAATGCATGTAATGTACTCTGATGGTGTTCGCGCACACACTGTCATCCTCACTTGTACCTTGTTAAATACAGGCTGCACTGACAAGCTTATGAGGTGAAAATGCCCTTCGTTGTCATGGTACAGTGTGTATCTCCCCTCTTCTATACCGTGGGTGAGAATGAATCTTCCCTTTGTTCCTAAAGAAATTCCAACAATTGACTAGAGTAAATTACATGTAGTTCTGGGTCAGAAGTAGTAAATTAGTAAGCACTTGGCTACAACCAAGCAAATAGATCTTATGGTTAAAATTTGCAGGGGTTTGTAAGAGCCAGGCCACAGCAGAGACCCTTGGAAGGTAATGGCCCAGCAAGCTAGGAAGGTGGGAGCTCGTGCAGAAGGCAAGCCTCCGCCCCCTCTCCAACCAAATGACCTGCCTGCTGAGCCACAGCTTTTGCAGATGGCAACCCCCACCTCAAACTTTAACTGAGGCTTCCTGCTGTGATCTTACTCTTCTCCAAGTATGACTTCCAGACTTCATCTGCATTATTTAAACACACACAGGAACCTTTATGTACTAGTTAGGTACTAGTCGGCTGAGTATCTGGTAATAGGAATATTAGAATCAAAAGATTTAATTAGAGCTCCATGAAAAGGCGGGTGCCACATCCAGAGCATGAGGGATTGAGTGCAATAAGCTGTGCTTCCTGCCTTTGGTTCACGGAAATCGATATGCTTTAAATGTCTCCAGCGTGGTACATAGTGTTTATGGGAAATAAAACATATTGGGGTGACTTTCCTTTTTAGATTTCCTAAGAATTAAAGTTAGAAACAACTGCAGAGTAAAATGTTTTACCATAATGTCTCATTAAATTATACCCCAGAAAGCATAACTGATTCCAGAATGTTTCTGAAGGAACTGATTTTGACACCACTGTAGCACCAGAATCCCCTTGTCAAACAGATGCCATCCCCGTAAAACCATCCCGAACAAAAGGAGTTTACGACATGGCATCTGCTTTTGAGGTGGATGGCTGAGCGAAAACAGTTTTGTTTCCTTTCTACAGAATAGCCCTAAATGCCTCTTTTTATTTTAATTCATTATGTTTCCATATCCCTTCTAAAGGAGACATTAAGCATTAGACATGATTGGCCCGTAAATCCTAATGAGGGAATAAAGTGCGAGCAACTCAGTAGCTCCACCTGCAGTTGGCTCCAGCAGCATCGAAAGCAAGGGCTTAAAAGTAATCAGTGTTTTTTAGCAGAGTAGTGAAGACATCAACATGAACACTCCAAAGTCACAGTGTCTGCACCTTCCTCTGATCTGTAGTTTTTCTGTGTGACTTATATGCTTGCTCCTGGGGTTAATGATGTGTAGATTTAAATTGCATACCATGATCATCTCGTTCTTTGGTTTGGTTTTGTTTTGTTTTATTTTTTTATTTTTTGCAGTGTTAGTGGTAGGTGCATGCTGAGCGAGCACTCTTCAACTGCGCTTCACCCCTAGCCCTTACCATGATTTTAGTTTTAACCCCATCTTAGCTGCATTTGCTCTTCTGTCATAGAATAGCAGGCCTAGTTGATCTCTTCCTACATACTCACACCTGGATGGCTACTTTGATTAATTCCGTATGGTTGTGATTCATTTCTTGTTAACAGTTCTCTTAAGTATTCTGTAAGCTTATTAAACAAGGGAAGGACATGACTGTTGCTGCATGCAGTCTTTGCTATTGCTATAGCATGGACTCGCATGCTTTCAGTACAGAGAACTGAGGTAGCGCTACTGCAGAAATTCGTTCAGGCTAAAGGCATGGCGCACCTATCCTGGGGGGTTCTCTTCAGGTGCTAAGAGCACAGTGAAGGGTGTCACTGCCCTTGTGGGATCAGAAGTGGATTAGTGCTTATAATGTCAGCAAGCGACCTGGCGTGGCACTTCTGGACTTCTGGACAGTGTCTCTTTATGAAGTTTAAGTTGTCCTTTCGTAGAGACCTGTCATTGTGCAGCCCTGGGTTTTAATGCCAGCATTGCAGACTGGCTAGTAGTGTGCAGAAAGAGCACAAGGCTCATTCAGCCGTGGGAGACGGTCCTCTACTTCCCATTCTGTAGAAAAGGCAAGTGAGACCTCAAGGGCTGACATAATTTGCTCATTCTCATACCAGTGGTCGAGCAGAAACTAGGCCCCAGTTGTTGAACTTTAAATCCAGTCTTGATTCTATTGGAAACATTTGCTTGAAGTAGCACGGTCTCTCATTCTGTGCTATATTAGGCTTTTCCATCTGTCAGTTTTATTAGTTGTCATTGATCTGTAATATTTTTCACACACAAAAAAAATTATCCAATATTTCACACCTCATTTTTTTTTCAGTTTTTTTTTCAAAAACTATATTTGGAACAATGCCATTTATAATCAAGTCCAAGTTTTTAACCTACCAATTAAGAGCAATGCTTAGATTGTAATTATGACTAGTGTATTAATGTTATAGATTTATATCAGGAAATTGGGACGTTTTGTCCTGCTTGGCAGTAGTTATTAACTAAAGAAAGCCTTGATTTTAGAAAGCTTACATTTAACTTAAGAATTTTCTTTGTTGAAATTGCACCGTGGGCTTTCTTTTCTTCTGCGATGTTACTTAGATCCTCTGCGCACTCCTTCCCACCTAGGCTTGCTTTGTGCCCAGAACACGTAGCTCTTCCCACTCTGCCTAATCCTTGATCTTCCATGCTTACCTGCTGTCTGAAAGTAGCACAGGGAAGCTCTGGGAACCAGTACACAAAGCACAGGCTGCCTTCCAGGAACAGTGCTTACGATGGAGCCCCGGGGCTTGTAGGAACTACACATTTGCAGAATGAGCTAGTGATAGGGCCTGCATCACTGGACTCAGGTTTGCTGCACATGGTCTTTTCTGTCTTTGCCCCTCCCCCTTCCAACCCATCAGCCCACTGTGACTGTGCTGAATTGTAGAACTCTTCAGAATTGGCCATTTCTTTTCCTCTGTAGTTTAATTGATGGCTGACATTAAGCAGTAAACCAAGCAAACCTACATGGTAAAAACGTCAAGAGTTTTTATATGTAGCTTGCTGTGTATGACTCGTGGCCACCGTTTATTTTTATCTTATGTAGATCACTGTTTTGCTCTATGAATGTATGTATGTGTACTACATGAGTGCAGTGCCCATAGAGGCAAGAAAAAGACATGGATCCCTGAAACTCAGGTCATAGGCAGTTGAGAGCCACCAGAGCTTTTGACTGACCCATCTCTGCAGCCTCTAGCCACACTTGATAATACTTTATTATTTTAGCTTGTTGTCAAATAAATGTTTCTTTAAGACACTGTGACCATTACTGATTAGAATAACACCTTTCAAGTTCACAGTGTAACTTGGTTAATTTAGCTGCTAACTTAGCAGTCAGCACAACTGGGGGCAAGTTCATTCTACTGTAGAACGTGGAACATGGTTACACAGAACCCGCCCAACCTTAGCCCATGTTTACAGGTCAGATCATGTGGTGTTCACTTGATGCTTGCTGATGGTCTGAGTGCAAGAAAGTCTAGGGAGCTGCTTAAAATGTGTTAATTATACTGTGAGAGAGTCTTGATTAAAACCTTGGCACGTAGTATCAAGTATTACTTGTTCATGACGAGGTGTAAATGCTCCCATGTGAATCTTACCAAATCATCCCTCTAAACCTCTTTCCTTGAAGGGAACAAGTCTTCAACCCAGAAACAGTATAGGTGTGATGTGTGTGATTACACAAGTACAACATACGTCGGCGTCAGGAACCACAGACGAGTCCATAACTCAGATAAGCCATACAGGTAAGTGTGATTGACTCCAGCATTCTGATGTTTATCTTGGAATATTTTAACCACTCAGCTGCTCTTCCAGATGATCCAAGTTCAGTTCCCAGCATCCACTTGACAGCTCAGAACCATCAGTAACTCCAGTTCTGAGAGATCTAAAGCTCTCCATGAGCAGCAAGCACACACATGGTGAGCAGACATACCTGAAGACAAAACACCCGTACACATTTAAAAAATAAGTCTTAATGCGCTTCTAAAATGAAATGTGCTTGTATACTTGTGCTCTCTTTGTTTCTGTCTTGCGAGAGTGTGTGTGTGTGTGTCTGTATGTGTGCGCACACGCTCTGGGAGACATTTGGATTTGACTTAGAATCTCAATTTTTAAGGTAGAGAAGCCTTTTTACCAGAACATGATGGCCATTCATTACTGATAGTCTCAGTGCTATGAGAACTGATAGCTGGGATGAGCATGTGGTCACACAGGGAAACACCTAGGAGAGCATGGTAAAGACAGGCCTTGGCTTTCCTGTCAGCAGAAAGCTTTGCCTTTAAGCCTCATTGCCTTTATTCTTGAATAAATAGGCACTACCAGATATACATGATTTGGGCAGGAAACATCTCTAGGTCCAGAATTTGATATGTTCATTGAGAAACATGCTGCAAGTGTTATGTGCCAGGCGCTTTACTAGGTCCTTGGGCTATTCCTAACAGAAAAGGCATCATCTTTACCATCATGGGGCTTTTTGGATACAGTCTCAGACACAAGTTCTAGGTCCTGATCTGCAGAACTGGGCAAGACCTAAAACTCACTGAGTTGTCACAGCATGATGGAACAAGTAGAATATTCATATACTACTCATCTCAGCCAAAACAGGAATACTCAAAAACTGCTAAACAAAAGCACCCTCAGCTATATGTATAAGGTATATATATGAAACATAGGTAGGTTTTGCTTGGATTTAAGTCTCATGATATATACAGAGAACAGGTACTCCAAAATGCAGAGTTCAGGTCTCTTCTGCCTGACTCTGTAGAGGAGGCTTTCCCCTGAGTAGTTTAGGCTCACAACTACTGCCATTGGCATCTTCATGATGCTGTGTTTGGTTAAAATAGAGACTTACAGGAGAGGCACAGCTATCCTAGTGCCGCCTTATGTCTCCTTAGTCTTGCTCTCTGGCCTTTGTTTCAGTGTATGCCCTGTCCTGCCTCATGGGTTTATGTACTCGAATACTCTGGCAGGACATTTATATAGTCTGTGGCCTGCTGGGCTGGTAAACACTTTTTTGGTGTCTGGTTTTAGTGAGGATCACTGTAGTTCTTTCTGACTTATTATAAGCAATCTAGTTCCCTTTATTGTAGTGTTTGGGCTTGTCCTCAGAGTCCACATTGTAAACACTATGATTATTAGTTTGTTTTCTCTTAAGAAAAGTGTAATAAATTCTCATAGAGCGAGAATTCCTTTTTGTCCTCTAGATGGTCTTTGTACAAATGCACAGGAAGCTCTTGATGTGTTTGAGCAGTCTCTGGTATAAAGGCTTTCCTGCAGTGACATCTTCTTTGCTTGCTTTTGGCCTTTCGTCTCTGTTCCAGCCCCCAGCCCGTCCTAGCCTGCCTGTGTGATCAGCAGGTGCCTGTTATTTGTGAGCTATGCCTGGGCCAGTAGTTAGTCCAGGGCTTCAGTCTGAACCCTACCAGTTAACAGGGCTTGGGCTAAATTCTGAGCCCTGCCTAACAGTAGATGCTCAGTAAAGACTGATGGTTCCTAATATGCCCAGTTCTGCTCATTTATAAAATGACTCTGGTTTACTATGCAACTTTTATTGAAAATTAATGCATATCCGTATTACCATTCTTTTTTAAAGAACTGTTAAAATATATATGCTAATTTTTATACTGCCCTATCACATTAGTTTGCTCATAGCAGGACCCTTACAAGATCTAAACACTAAGTTTGATTGTTAGGTTCTATTCCTCTCACTCCCTTCCTCACCCCCCCCCATATGTATGTATGTTTTGTCTACATTTTATGTTCAGTGTCCATGGAGTCCCCAATCCCCTGGGGCTAAAATTACAAAGGTTTGAGCACCCACATGCGTGCTGAGAATTGAACTCAGGTCTATGGAAGAACAGCCAGTGCTTTTAACTGTGAACCATCTCTAGCCCCTTTGCTTATGTTTCTTCTCTGTCTCTCTCTCCTCCCTCACTCTTCTTTTCCTTCTACTTCTTTCCCCATCTCTCCTCTTCTCTCTTCCAAATATCTTAAATCAACTTTTAAAATGAACATAACATTACATATATCCTAGAAATAATGCAGATCTCAAGTTTACACTTGATAATCACAAATTCTTGTCCAGCTTTTGACAGCACACCCCTCCTAGTCCTCCTGTCATCAAGTGCCCTCAGCTCTTTTCCACAAGCACCGTCTTGACTGTAGAATCATAAATTAGTTTTGTGAGTTTCAGACTTAATAGAAATAGAACCATATGGTACATAGAATTTGTGTCTTTTACTCTTAACTCTGTGTGTGCTAATAAATTTTATTTCTATATTATATTCTATTGTAAGACTGTCATACATACCTGGGGTTATACTTCAGAGGTAGGGTGCTTGCCTATGTGAATAAAATCATGGGTTTGACCCCCAGAGCTACCAAAAAATGATTATTTACTCCTTCTATTTGTGGTAGTTTGTATATGCTTGGCCCAGGGAGTGGCACTATTAGGAGGTAGAGCCTTGTTGGAGTAGGTGTGCCTTTGTTGGAGAAGTGTGTCATTTGGGGCATGGACAGGCTTTCAGATCCCCATCCTAGCTGCCTTCAGAACACAAGGTAGGACTGTCAGCTCCTCCAGCACCAGGCCTGCCTGGACGCTGACATTGCTTCCTGCCATGAGGACAATGGACTGAACTTCAGCCTGTAAGCCGGCCCCAATTAAATGTTGTCCATTATAAGAGTTGCCATGGTCACAGTGTCTCATCACAGCAATGAAACCCTAACTAAGACACTATTATTGATAGACTTTGGATTGTTACCAGATATCTTTCTTGTTATGAATAACTCCATCTTAAACAGACTTGAGAAGCTAACCAAGGGAGGACCCAGGCCAGGGAAATACTTGTTTCAACCAGCACATGCCCTTGTGTGGGGTTATGGACCTACATAAACTGCATTACTAGTGATGAAATACTGATGAAGTGCAGAGAGAATCTAAGCATCATCTGTCAATAAAAAGCCAATGGCCAATGAACTGAGGCAGGAAATAGGAGGTGGGACATTGGCAGGGAGAGAGAGTATTCTGGGAAATAGTAAGATATAAAAAGAGACTGGGGAGAGCTGAGAGAGAAGTGATGGGAGATGAACTGAGGAGACTGACATAAACCAGCAGATAGAGGAGCTCCAAGAGACGCTTGAGGATACAAGAAGGAAGGAATGGGGTGGGACTGAAAGAGATGGAACCAATCAAGTGGTAGACATAGAATAGATTAAATGGTTAAATAAGTTAAGAGCCAGTCAGGGAATGAGCCAAAGCTTATAGCCCAGGCATTTAATAATACATAGTCTCAGAGTCATTGCTGATGGGAACTAAGTCGCTGGGAGAGAAAACGGTTAATTTATTTTAACAATGAAGAGCCTGTAAAATAATTCTAATTTATTTTTTAGCCAAGACATGAGAAGCCCAAGGTCTCTCTCTGCACCGACTTTCTTTTGATGACAGCATTCTTCTTCATCAGGAAGAAATGTTTTATGCAGCTATGGATGGGGTGTTATGATCAGCATAGAAAGTGGTTGGTTATGTCATTCCAGGGCTTTGAGCCAGCCATGGCTTATTGACAGGTTATCAGGACTGGCCAGCAGTTGACTATTAGAATGTTTTCATGTTTTCTCCTGTCTCAGTGATGATTTTGACAGATGTGCACAGTTGAGGTGCCCATGGCTCTGTGACCAGCGGCAACAGGCAGCTCCATTAAAGAAGCAGTGTAGACTGGTAACAGCTGAAGCCAGGGTGAATATGCCCAGGCCAGTCTGGGTGCTTCCACCCATTCTCCCAGTGGATGTTGTCCTAGATGGAGGTAGGACGTTGCTGCCCTCATGGTGAGAGGATGTGGTCTGTTGTCTATTAGAAGTTCCTTCTCTGGAAACTTGATGGATTTTGATCGGATTGAACTAATGTCAGGCGCTTCACAGTCTGGCTTAGCAGAGCATGTGACCATGAAAAGTACATGTTGGTGAAAAAGAACAGTAAGACTAAGAAGGTGAGCACAGTTAGGTCATGGGGTGGGAGGGTGCTGTGACAGTGATGGTATTTGTTGGTTACTTTCCTAGTTGCTGTGAAGAAACAACTGGTAGAACCAACCTAGGGGAGAGGATCTGTCTGGCTCTCATTTGGTGGGGTGATGGCATGGTAGAATCCATGATAGGAGCTGCTTTTGACCATGAAGGCAGGAACAGGAGTTGGCTTGCTAGTACCTCAGTGGACCAGGAAATGGAGTTTGCCAGACCTGGAGCCAGACTGGAAGCTTTGAAACTCCCCACCCCCACCCCCCAGCAGTACTATCAGCAGGCGCAGCTCATACATCAAACATAGTGTAATAAATAAATCAAAGCCTAATTGCCTGGAATTGATCCCACATGGTGGAAGGAGAGGACCAACTCCCACAAGTTGTTCTTTACCCAGTGCCGGGGCATGCACATACCTGCCTGCATATTCATATTCATTCTTCCTCTCCCGCCCATCTATCTCTCCCTCAATAAATAAATGTAAAAATAAGCCATGACAGTGATTCATCCTCAATTTTAAATTTATTGTAAGTGTGTGAGTGTGTATGTATATGGGAACATGTGTCAGTGTGTATGTATTTTGTGAAGTTGACTTTCTCCTTCCAAATTTGCTGGTCCTGGGGGTTGAATACAGGTTGCTAGAGAATTGCCAGGTTAGGAGAATATTTTATATATATATATCTTGCTGTTGAATGGACTAGTGTTTTTCAAGGTCAGAGACCCTTGGTCTTATTCTTAGTCCTTAGGACATGTAATAAAAACTGCTGTCTTAAATGTAAGCTGGGGTCAGTTAGGATAGGAGTTAATCCATGTCTGGCCAGCCCTGTCTCATGGGTATAGGGGAGAGCTGAGTGGTCTTGTTTATTAGGCATGTGATTCGGTGCATTTGTGGCTTCCAAAAAGATCATAGTTACACAATACAACCTAGAAATTATAGACAGGTATTTCCCTACATAATAAAAACTTTTATTCCTGGAAAACCTGCATCCACATGTTTATAGTAACTTTGTTCATAATAGCAAAATCTAGAAGCAAGCTGGTGGAGTTATCTCACTCAGGACATGATGAGCAGACGTGATGATCCAAGTCACATCTCCAGAATTCACAAAAGAAAAAACTAAAAAGATACGGTAGTGTTTGTAATCCCAGTGCTGAGGACAGACACTGGTGGCTTCCTGCAGGTAGAGCTGGCCAGCCAACCAAGTGTACTTGGTGAGCTCCAGACCTGTGAGAGACCCTGTCTCAGAAAACAAGGTGAGCTGGTGATAGCCAGGAGTTGAGGCAGGAGGGAAGGGTGACTAGGCAGAGCACGGAGGACTTTGAGGTGCTCCTCAGCACAGCACCACAGTGGGATGCGCAAAGCTGTATGTTTTTCTAATTCTAAGCAGAAATTAGACAAGATGTAAGTACCACTTTAAACTGTTCAGAGTTGTAACAAATCACAGTAATGCAAGGTGTTCACATTACTTAAAACAGAATTTGGGGCTGGAAAGATGGCAAAACAATTGAAAGCACTGGCTGTTCTTGCAGAGGACCAGAGCCCACATGGTGGCTGACTTATTTGTGGAAGACACATTACTGAAGTCGGTCCATCTCCCCAGCTCAGTGCTCCCTACCCCATGTGTTTACTTAATTTATGTGTATGAGTGTTTTGCCTGCATGTATTTCTGTGAACCACATATATGCAGTGCCATATAAAGGTCACTGGGTATACCGGAGTGGACATTGGGTATCCTGAAGCAGGAGTTAAAGTGGGTCCTGGGAATCCATCCTGGGTCCTCAACCAGAACAGCCCATGTTCTTAACTGCTGAGTACCTCCCCCACCCCCACCCCACCCCCACCCCCTCCCCCACCCCCAGCTCTACTTTCTGCTTTTTTTTTTTTTTTTTTTCAGTTTTTCAAGACAGGGTTTCTCTGTCTAACCCTGGCTATCCTGGAACTCACTCTGTAGACCAGGCTGCCTCAAACTCAGAAATCCGCCTGCCTCTGCCTCCCAAGTGCTGGGATCAAAGGTGTGCAGCACCACTGCCCGGCCACTTTTTGCTTTCCTGATTGACAGCATAGATCATTATATATCTGTGGTTAAAGAATTTTGAACAAGCCAGTCTGTGGTAGTGCATACCTTTAATCCCAGATTAAGGCAGGCAGGAACAGGCAGATCTCCCAAGTTCTAGATCAGACTGGTCTATAGAGCCGAGTTCCAGGATATCCAGGACTACACAGGGCGGGGAGGATAGTTTAGAACAAAAATTTTGTATATTACTATGTTAGAAATCTTTCCACATCATGTATTTTAGCTAAAGTAAGATGATTGTTTGTTTAGATTCCTAGAAAAATCTTTATATTATAAAAAATCTTTATGTTATAAAAAATCTTTATGTTATAAAAGATCTTCCCTTGGTTTTCTTGTTTACACTTCTTTCTAGGACCTCTGTGAAGAGTCAGTGTGTGCCTCAGAACCAGTGATAATTTACATTCTGTGAATGGTAGCCCAACTGAGAACGCTTAGGGGTTATTGTTATAGAACCATTAGGAGTTTATAAAGGTTTATTTTTAACATGGCTGTTGTTAAATACCATTACATCACTTTCCCTCCTCCCTTTCCTCTCTTAGCACCTCCCTCTACCACTCAAGTCCATAGCCCTTTTTCCTTGATAATCATTCCTACATGTATGTATATATACAGATGTCTATTACAACTTGCTGAGCCTGTTTTGTTGTTTGTGTGGGCATGCTCACAGGCCTGACCACCCACCCTCCAGTGGACAGCCGGTGAAAGGAGACTCATCACTGGAGAGGCTGATTCTCCACCTCTCCCCCTCTCGGCAGTCAGTAGTTGCCTAGACTTGTCTGTCTAGGAGAGACTGTTTCCCTGGACTTCCTGATATTCTGGCTTAGTCTTTCCTCCCTCTCTTAGGTAGTGTTCCCTGAGCCATAGATGCAGGAGCTAGGATGTAAATGTGTCCAGTTGGGGTTTTCTGTGGTTTGTCTCCATTTGCCTCGGAGAGGCACTTACCCAGGAAAGGTGGCTCTTGTATAAAACCACCCTGAATGTTCACAATTGTTGTGACATGGTTGTGATTTCCCTGGTGCCTGTCTTCCAGGTGCTCCTTGTGTGGGTATGTGTGCAGCCACCCCCCTTCCTTGAAGTCACACATGTGGAAACATGCAAGTGACCAGAACTACAACTACGAGCAAGTTAACAAGGCCATCAACGATGCAATCTCACAAAGCGGCAGGTATGTCATCCCACCCTTCACTTGATGGTGAGGTCCAGAGCAAGGTAGGGAGCATCTCCTAGCCCTACAGCAAAACCCACTGAAAATCTGATATGTTCTGTTTTTATAAGAGTTCTGGGGAAATCCCGTGGGAAACCGCTCTTAACCAGCAGTGAAGAGAGAACTGGCCCTACCACAGGCAGTCCAGAAAACTTGGTGCCGTCCTCAGAGCTCACTTCCCAGCTGCCTGGTGAAGTTATCGATGCCAGCGAGCTTGAGAAACTGAACCCCATAGGCAGCAGCTCTGACGTCTCAGGAAGGAGCTGCAGCCTGGCGACGCCAGGCACCGAGTACTGCGTGTTGCTCTTCTGCTGCTGCATCTGCGGCTTTGAGTCAACCAGCAAGGAGAGCCTCCTGGATCACATGAAGGAACATGAGGGGGAGATTGTCAGCATCATCCTGAACAAGGACCACAGCACAGCTCTGAATGCCAACTAGCTAGGACTCTGAACTGCAGGTCAACCTCAGTGCCATCACGAGCTCACTAGACATGGAGGAAAGCAGGTGGTGAGGCTGATATTTCGGTGCTTGAGTGAGGTTACAGAGCTGTGACCCTGCGTGAGCCTCTGGCGCCCCTTCTTAATGTCACCGTTTATTATTAAAAGCTCACCATAGTCCAGACTCTGCAAGCAGATGAGTTGAGAAAGCTCTGCAGAGCCACACTGGTTGATGAGGGAAGCAGCAAGTAGGAAAGGGCAGTTCCCACTGTGGCCAGGGTGGGTCGTAGGAAGAGGGAGGGTGACTTCCACTGTCTCCAGAGAGCAGTGGGGCTTCATAAATCTTTTCCTTGTGTTCATAGGAATTATCACAGACTCAGTGTAGAGGATGGTCCTTTACTCACTAAAAAAGAAGAGATATATACCCAAGTCACTCCTGGATTATAAACATTGGGAAGTAAATGATTGTTTCAAATTCACAGTGACTCCATACAAGACTCAAACCAAATCTCAGGTTCACAGAAATGGGTGACTTCTCAGAGGTCAATGTGAACAGAGCTCACTCCTCCAGTTACACAGCAACAACACCACCACCGCCACCATCAGTGTTATCTGACAGCCTCCTCAAGCAGGGGGATGGAGGCCGCTATTGCATCACCTGCCCTCGAGCTAGGTACCTACCTGCTTACTCAAGCACTGGAGCTTGAGAGCCAAAGTGAGAAGCTGTGGGAAGGCTAGGGTGATGGCGCAGGCGAAAATCCACAGGCGTTCTGAGCAAGGGGTTGCAGGCTTGAGGCCAACCTGGCTTAGCAGGACTGGGCCTCATGAGGTTAAAAAGATCATTTGGAGAATGAAAGCTGAAAAGTCAGGTGCCTCGAAAGCAGCACAACTGTTAAGGCTTTCTCTACTTAGAGTTTATGAGTTTAGTTACATTTAACAACAACCCAGGTGACTTAAGGATGGTAAAACTTCGGTCTGTTTCAATAAGAGACTGGTGTGGTTCTGCTTCACATAGGAGGCAGACACAAGTGGATTCAGAGTTTGAGGCTAGCCTCATCTACATAGCAAATTCCAGGCTAGTTACGGCTTCAAAGTGAGATCCTGTCTCAAAAAAACTAAACAAAATTTTTAAAAGGAATGGCGGGATGGCTCAGCAGTTAAGAGCACTGTCTGCTGCTCCTCAGGATCCAGGTTTGACTCCCAGTAGCCATATGTGGCTTACAACCAGTTCTCGGGGAGCTGGGACACTCAGGCCTCATCGGGCACCAAGCACACATGTAGTACACAGACATAAGTCAGGCACAACGCTAACAAAGTCTTTAAATGAAATTTTGGTGAGAACTTTGAAAACCTGGACTATGTGTAGCAGTTGAGCACTAATGTACATCTAGCCACAAGAAAACAAACAACAAAAGCATTTTCTTGTCAGAAACACCATTTGGCAAGTGGCTAGTGTATTTCTAAAAGAGTCCATTTGTTAGTGTGCAAGAAAATACACTGAGAAACTAGCTCAGTATATTTGTGCTAAAGTTTGCATCACACAGACGTGACCTCATTAGTCCCATGGTTTGTGCCCTCATTACTTCTGCGGGTGAGGCGAACAGGGTGCTGTTTGTGTAGTTCTGGTCACTTACTGTTCCGTTAAAGCAGGCTTTGCTGTTAATGTAGGTTTGTTTTTTTGTTGTTTTGTTTTGTTTTTGTTTTTGTTTTGTTTTTTGAGACAGGGTTCCTCTGTGTAGCCCTGGCTGTCCTGGAACTCACTCTGTAGACCAGGTTGGCCTTGAACTCAGAAATCCTCCTGCCTCTGCCTCCCAAGTGCTGGGATTAAAGGCGTACGCCACTGCCTGGCAATGTAGGTGTTCTTAACACACCCAGAGTCCATGGGCAGCTCACGGAAGGACAGAGTTGGTGGGCGTTGACAAGCGTTATAGCTCGTGTTCCCAGAGTCGCGGTGTCCGGAGAATGAGTTGCTAGCTTTCACGTGGCGTTGGGAGCTGGAGCATGGGCCAGGCCTATGGAAACACTTTCTGATTCCTTTTATGTTTTTCCACCACTAATTTTGATGACACTATTTAGAGATAATTGACTAAAAATTTGCCGCTGTGATTTTGGATAGCTTTTTGAGGGAGGATGGGGAGCAAAGTCTTTCTGTATAGTCCTGGCTGACCTAGAACTCAGTGTGAAGACAGAGTTGTCTCAAACTCATAGAAATCCACTTGCCTCAGCCTCCCAAGTGCTGGGATTAAAGGCAGTAGCCATCACACCTGGCCAAGATAGGCTTAATTTATTTGTGAAAGTCAGTTCATTTCTGATAATATGGATTTTAATAAGAAAGTGAATTTATAGATACTAATTCAATTCCCCTAAATTTACTGTCTATGGACCTAGATGAATTTTCTCATTTTCATAATTAAAACATTTATATTTAATGCCAAATGCAAAAAAAAATCATGTTTCCATTTTTATCATCCATTGCTATTGTGCCCACTAGATCTGGTTTTCATGTTGTTGTTAGTTTAACCAATAATAGCCTTCAGTGAATTTTCTGTGGCTATAATTTTCCACAATTGGTTAAAAAAATAGTCATCACCTGAAACACCCTACCATTTCAGCAGGTGGCTCTTCAAAAGATGCTTCCACGTTCCTTCAAACCACATGATTGCGATCATGAGTGTAGACCTTCCCCCACCCCACAGGGAAACAATAATAAACCAAAGGTTCAAAGCTTCCACTCTGTCGTGTGTTCCTGTGAGCTCTTGGGCCTGAACAAGAGACAGTGCCCTGTACCCTGCACATTCTGCTAGCATTTCACAGCAAGTCTCTACCAAGAGACAAGATTCCAAATAACGGAAGCAAGCATGTATGTTTGTCATCACTGTGGAGACTCTTACCCAGTCAGGGTTGCTGGTCAGAGGAGTGTACTGTCACTGCTCTAAGCTTTGGCATGGGAAACCCTGATTTATGTCTCTTGCACTGACCACCTGCGACTTGTAAGAGCAAATGGGGAATACTGCTCTAAAACTGTATTGCACTCAGTAAACATAAGATGGGGAGGTAGCAATTGCGATCTTTATGGATAGCATTTTGTCCCTTACTGTGGCCATAGGACTGCGGCAGGTGCCCTCACTGGCCTTTCAGCCACTCTTATCTGTGGCTCAGCCACACTCAGCGAGACCAGCTGAAGCGTCTGCCCTGGACCTCTCGATCCTGTTGGAGGCTACCATTGGTGGCTTTGTAATTACTGTTCTTTTCCTCACTGACAAACGTGAGCATCATGTTTACACCACATCTCTGCAGCGTAGTTGGCTTGACAAAGACGAGCAGGTGTCTCTTTCTCAGTTTCATAAGCACTTATTTAAGCCGTTTTTTTTAATTGTGCAGCAAGGTGCTCAAAGGAATAGTCTATAAATATATTTAATAGAAACTTGAGTTTGACATTCATGGGCATAAAGACATGTTTTTTTTTTTTTAAAGAAATAAGTATTGTGTAACACTATGGCTTTGCTTCTGTAGCCCAAGTAGAGAAACTTTTGGAACACCATGTAAAAAAGCAACAGTTGATTCTGACGCTGACTCATTAAAACTGGATGATTGGCATTTGGTTACATTCTGTTGCACATCAAGCTGCAAGCCTTGTTTGTGAGAGAACAGGCCACCTGTTGAGAAGAGTGCAGCAAGCTCTCTGGCACCTCTTAATTTTCAGAACTGTCCAAAATTAGAGTAATTTATTTTGCTTTACAGGAGTTTGTCATGTATTGACTTAAATATTGTATTTTGGTAATAAATTTTTTTTTTGTTAAAAACACTTGTTTCTAAGTTTCATTAGCAGTATGCGTTTATTCCTGTCTTGGGTTTATTGATTTAGAAACTTGCATTTAAATCATTTAAAGCTTCCCAAGAGCTGGTTGGAGTTTATTATTAGGCTCTGTTAACTTGCTGAGCTATCAGTGGCGCGTCATTACTACATTTCACAAGCATTATTATAGATTCTGGGCCTTCTCCCCTGTTAAGCAGTTCTTTAGCTTCCACATCAGACATGAAAATGCTTTCAGTGCTGACCTGTGGGTGCCAGCTCCCTTCCTGTAATTAAAACTCTGCTGAAGGCCAGCGACTACCACGTTGCTCATACTTTGATCCTTTCGAGGTCTATCACCAAACGATCTCTTACCGTCCGATTCTTGTGGAGGCCACAGGTGCTCTGTCTAAGCACTGCAGCACTGGCTTGGTCGCCCCAGCGTGCCCAGGGTCCCGGCCCTCCCAGCTAGAAGTGACTCAAATAACTCTTGGTAGCTAAAGCCTCTTGGACTGGTCTCCGTAGGGTGATGTGGTCCTATCTCTTCTCTCAAGGACCGGATCTCACCACTGTGCCATGACAAGCTAGTAGTATATATAAATCACAGCATGGGAAAACTAGATCCAGATCACGGGATCCCATATGACAGCCATAGCCACATGACTACTGAGCCCTTGAGATGGGACTTGTGTTCTAAGTGTACAACAGGACAGTTGCAAAGATTTAATACAAAAAGAAATGTAAAGCATCTCAATAGTTTTATATATTGACAACGTGTTAAAATATTTTGGCTATATTGAGTTAAATAAAACATGTTAAAGTCATCTCACCTTGTGTTAGCTTTTCATTGCTATAGCAGAATACCTTTAACAAAACAAAACAACCTCTTAGGTTGACTTGGCTCATGGTTTCAGAAGCTTCTCGCCAAGATCATCTACAGTGAGTCAGGATCTTATGGTGGGAGCATGTAAACCAGATAGTATACATAGCTCATGGTGGCTAGGAAGCAGTGAAGAGGGGCAGACACGTGACAAGATAAACATGACTTGCCCAGGGCATAGCTAGGAGCTGTTCCCTCCCACCAGGCCCCACCTCCTGATAGTGATGTCAAATGATGAACCCATGCCTAGCTTGCTGGCTGATGCTAAACTCAGTCCCCAAAAGTTCACAGCCAAACCTAACACCAGGTGCCTTTGTAGCCACTTTATATCCAAATCATAACACACATGAATGTGCTTATTAGAAACTTTTAAAGTGCATACATGGTTTACATTATGTTTCCCTTAAGTAGGAGTGGTATAGAGGAGAGACTGTCAGACTGTGGCCTCCATTTCAAACCTAGCTTGCCACTTATTTTCATAAACAGTCCCATTGAGACTTGGCCACGTCATCATTTCTCTTTTCTGAACTTTTTTATCAGCTCTTATCTGAAAGTACAGCCGTGTTTCTCTGTGTGTGACAAATTTCGTGACCCACCTAGGCCGCACGTTTACTGTCTGATACAGCTGCTGAGCTCCGGGCTCTGAAACACTGCTGAATCCGGGATCTTCCAGAGAGCGAAACGGTTACACAGCAAGCTGTTTCCCCGGGGTGTTCAGAGCCGGGCTGCATTTCTTCCTCTGCAGCTGGTGTGTGTGAGTGAGACACACCTGCATGCCACAGTGTGTCTTCACAGTCCAGAAGAAGACTCTGAATTGGGTTTTCTCCTTCCACCGTTACACGCTTTCCTGGGATCAAACTCAGGTTGCCATAACAACATGCCTTCACCCACTAAGGCATCTTCCGGCTGCCTCTGAGTTTTATCATCTACTATTCCCAAGCTCACCTATACAACTTCAACCCAAGTCTGTTGACTTGGTGATAGGTATGTAAAGTCAAAACAACTTGTTGAAAACAACCGGCTAGGTAAATGCTATACGGTGCTGCTCTGACATCACCCCTGTCAACCATATCATGTCTACATTGTCCTCCCTCCAGGCTCATCCAGTGCCATGGCCCCTTCAGTAGTGACGTGGTCACAGAGCCTGCCTTTGTCAGCATGGTGCAAGGTGAGCTCAGTAAAGCCACAGGCACGCTGATCACTGGCTAGAGTCTGAGATAACAGCAAAGAGCATGCAGGACCCTAGAGCCAAGCTCACTGGGGAGGACAGGTTTTGGCTTTGCTGTAAAAGGGCTGAGGAAGTCGTGGAGATTTCTTTCAGATCAACCAGGAAAAATGTAAAATGAAAACACTCCTGGCTCCATAAAACCTCAGATAAGTCTGGTATTTGAAGGTTTTTCATTATTGTTGGGTTTTCAAGGATTTCTTTTCATGAGTGTGTCTGTGGCACATGGGTACACTGCCCACAGAGGCCAGAAGAGGGCGTTAGATTCCCCAGACCTGGAGTTATAGGTGGATGTGACAGCACAGGTGGGGGCCCTAAAAAAGCAGGGAACATTATCACTGAGCCAGCTCCCAGCCCTCTCCAGCAAACCGAAAGCTTGCTTAGTAAAGAGGGCGTGTCTTTTCAGCTCCAGCATGGGCAGCAGACTCCAATTCATGTACTCTGTTAGGGGCTGTAGGCCCATTTTCCCGGCAGTACCTTAATACATTTAGTATCTAGGTTTACCTCTTGATCTGGCGAGTATAGGTAAGATTATGCCAGCTTAAAGAGTTTTTTTTTTTCAATAACAGGTAATCACTTTGAATTATTTATCTTATAAAAAATTTTATGTATATATATGCACACATACATATATAACTTGTTATATACAACATATACATGTTATATATATACACATTATATTACTTTTTAATTCAAGTTTAAAAATCTGACTTTAGACATCTATTATAAAACGATATAATGGAATACCATGCCATATAATGAAGTCATCAAATGTGGTCTTTTCGTGTACCACTTAACCAGATTTATACCAGTTGGGTTCCTGAATCCAGATAGCACAGATGCCATTCTGTAACAGGTTGCAAAAAATGAGTATATGACGGATACCTCTCCAGTAACATCCAGGGGCAAGGGGCATAGACTCCTCATGTTGAGTACATGGTATATTTACACAGATCAGGAAGTGAGGAATCCTTGGTGTGAGCTGAGGCCCAACTATTCCAAAGAAAACCAGTATATCTGAGCCAGTGACCCACTGACAGAACACAACTGGGCATCCTTACTTCAGCTCTGATACGTGCATTATTTTCAGCTCTCCCCTTCATTAAAATGAAGTATTTATAAATATCTGTGTCATCGCCATTGGCATCGGTAACAATCAAGCACTTAAATTAGTACCACAGATGGGGTATAGCTCAGTGGTAGACAATGGGTGCAGCATACATAAGGCCCTAGGTTTCATCCACAGAATAAAAATAAATAAATAAGGGAAATTAATAATAAAAAATGTTAACTTAGGGCTGTTGCGATGAGAGCTCCTGTCTAGTATATGGGAAACCCTGGGTTCAAAGCCAAGTCACAAAAACACTACCTAGAATTCTTACCTATTAAGTGTGCACATAGTGACCTGGAAAAGCCCTTGTCAAAATAAAACATACTCAGCATGGCAATGTTATCCCACAGCTGTTATTCCAACACTTAGGGGGTAGAGCAAGAGGATCAGGAGTTCACACCCAGCCTCCACTACATTGTGGGTGGAGGCTAGCCTGGGCTACAGTGAAAATGTGTCTCTAAGTAAATAATAATGAAAACCCATGTTACTCGTTTCTCAGGTCTTCTATTAACACCTGCTGGTATCATTTAAAGACCTATCACTATGGTACACATCTTCGAATTTGTGACTTTTCCTACTTGTCATTTTATTAATTTTAGTATCCATATTCAGAAATAACGTGGCTGTGGTTCACTGAAATAGACACATCAATCCGCAGCTTGCTCTTTTTGTTTATAGCTGCTGCAGTCCTATTTAAATTCAGTGTATCCAGTCACAAAAGGTGTTAGAAAGTTTTATTTTAGGCTTGTGAGAGAAAGTATAGCAGGATGTGATTGAAATCTTAAGCTGGGTTTATTTCTGCTCCCCAGCAGCTAACAGTCTACAAAAAGGTATGACAAGCGAGCCATTGGAGACAGGAGTTGGAGCACACACCTGCAGTTCTTGGGAAGCCAAGGCAGAAGGATCAAGACTTCAAGGCTGGTCTGAACGACATAGCAAGACCCTGTCTCAAAGTCCCAAAAGTAGAGCTGGAGAGATGGCTCAGTGGTTGAGCCTATGCGGCTCCTCCAGAGGATCTAAGTTTGGAGCCCAGCACCTTCCTGTTACTCTACCTCCAGGGGACCCAATGCCTACTCTACAGGCACCTGTACACACAGGCAAACAGACACCTAGAAATAAAATTAATCCTTTGTTTTAATCCAGAAGTAAGCCTGGTATGGCAGTACATGCCTTTAATCCCAGCACTCAGGAAGCAGAAGTGGACAGATCTCAGTGAATTTGAGGCCAGCCTGGTCTACACAGGGTTCCAGCCAACCAAGACTACATAGTGAGACTCTGTCTTTAAAGGTTTAAACAAGTGTGAGAAATCAATGGTTGGAAAAGCACCGTCGCATCTCAGCCATGTGAGAACACCCTTGCTGATGTACTTCCTCACTATGATGCCACTCAAGACCTTGCACTGTCGCCCTGTACAATTAACAACACCAGCATCCTCGCCGACGTGGGCAACCCTATGTTCTTGCAAATGCTAAACAGGAAATTCCAGTGTTTCGCCTGAGAATCTTTATGTATATTTGTATGTGTGTACTCACATATGCATGCGTGCACACAGGTGCCCACAGTGGCCAACAAAAGGCATACACACAGTTATGGGTCAGATCTCCTTAAGCTGGAGTAACAGGCAGGGGTGAGCCACCTATCATGGATTCTGGGAATTAAGCTCGGGTCCTCTGGAAGACAGTACATGCTCTTAACCACTGGGTTTAAGTGTTGAGTACATACTCAAGTCCCATCTGGGAATTTAATTATTTGTATGTTTGTTTATGTTTATGACAGGAGCCAGGAAAGAATGGAGGTCCTGATGGGACGGTAGCTATGAGTTGCATCTGATGCATGGGTGGTTTATGTCCGATCCACAGAAAGCTACACTGAGAGCGAGCATGTTCTCTCAGCCTGTACAAGAGGACAGTCTTAGCACATACAAGGGAATGTGGTTGTTGAATGTGTAGAAACCACATTCTATGAGTTTGAAGCCAGTCTAGTGTACATAGAGAGTTCTAGACCAGCCCAGGCTCCATAGTGAGACCCTGTCTTTAAAAAGGAAAAGTGTAGGAAATCAATCATTGGAAAAGCATCTTCAGATCCTCTAGGGATCTGACACCCTGTGCTGGCCTCCGCATGCATGCACGCACGCGCACATACACACATTCTCTCCCAGTCTGTGTGTGGCTCTCAAGGATGTCAGTGTAACCCAGGAAGAGGCTATTTCTTCAGCAGGACACTAGTGTTCAGTCGCCAGAGGCCCGAGGTCCAGATAGCAACCCGTTGATGCAGAACAGTGGCCTGCAGACCGGGAAGACTATCCCACTTTCTACCAAATGGCCTAGTGATCAAGTGGGAAATGGCGAAGGGAGGAAAAGAGAACCAAATCTTGGGCTGGAGAGGAGGCTTGGCTTGGCTGCCTTTCCTGAGGACATAGGTTCAGTTCCCAGCACACACACATGGTTATTCATAAACATCTATAATTCCAGTTCCAGTAGATCCAACCCTCCTCTTACCTCTGTGAACCTCATGCATGTAAGCAACACACACACACACACACACACACACACACACACTAAAAATAAAGTCCTATTTTTGAAATAATTAGCCCTGGGTTTAGCCATCATCTATTGATGTCACACTTAAAAGATTAAGTGTGTGTGGGGGATGGGGGCTTAAGAGAGAGCTCAGCAGTTAAGAGCACTTGCTGCTCTGCTCTCAGCACCCACATTGGGCAGCTCACAACCCTCTGTCAGTCTATTCCAGGGGGACCCAACGCCCCCTGCTGGTGTCTGCAGCAACGGGCTTGTACTTGCCACGCACAGACAGACAAACACAGGAATAAATCTTAAAAAAAGAAAAGATTACATGGACAGAAAAGTCTCAGCTCTTGTTCACGCTCTGAGGCGGGGATCATGCCCACACTTGAGTCCAACCTTTGGGTCTTTATCTGAGATTAGGGATGTTCGCAGCCTTCATCAGAAAAGCCTTTCATTACAGTGGGGAGGGGTTCACGAGTGGCCAAAATGCTGAAACTAAAGGATAGTGCAATACCAAGCGCTAAAGGGGACAGCCACATCATCATCAGGAGGGTCAGGGAATGCCACAGAAGGTGCAGGAAAAGAAGTAAGCCACAGAGGATGGGGTGGTACGCATGCAGCACAGGGATGTCTTCAGGACATAGCATCGCTGTTACGTTCCTAAGCTGCCTGAAGCTGCGGTCATCGTGAGCAAGATTGGGCCTTTCAGCATTTCATCGAAGATGAGGGAAGGGCCCTCCTGAAGGCCCTGCTGCAAGGTAATGGCTGCTGGGGGAGGGGGGTGGGGGCAGTGGGGTGTGAAACCATTTTCTTCAGGAGTGTAGCAACTGGTCGGTTGCCTGTGTTCCCACACTCATGTAAGTAACTGATCAAACTCAGCAGGTCACAGACAGAAAGGAGACCAGAAAGTAATAGGAGGAGGTGTGAGAGGGAAGAGGGTGAAAAGTCCCTAAGAGTCAAATCTGATCCGACTGTCAAAGATGGAAAGAAATATTAAATGGGCAGGACTTAATGATACTTTCCAGGTATGACATGCCTTACTGAATGGATGAGAGTGTCCCACACAGGCTCATATGTGTCAGCACTTAGTCCCCAGCCGGCGGCAGCGTGAGGGATGGTTTAGGAGCTGTGGTCTTGTTGGAGGAGGTATGTCATGGATTCAGACTTTGAGAAGTTTAATGCTTATATGATTCCTAGCTTGGCTTCTCTACTCCATGCCGGCACCAGCGGATGTGAACTCTCAGCTTGCTGCTCCCGCTGCCAAGCCTGGGACTTGCCACTGTGCCTCCCCACCAAGGGGGCTCTCGTCCTTCTGGAACTGTAATGCCCAAATAGCCCTTCCTTCCACAAGCTGCTTGGTCATGGCGTTTTGTCACAGCAGCAGGAAAGTAGCCAATGCACCAAACAAACAGAGAGCATGTGAAAGACAGGCACAACGGGAAAACATAATGCAGTCAAAACCTACAGCTGCAACATCCATCTTCTGTGAACAGACGTGCAGAATCAAGGTGTAGCTGCGCCCACCCACACCTGGTGTGAAATTTCTAAAGGGTAGGAACAATGGATCTTGCCCTCCCTGTAACTTGCATTAAATAGCACTGTTCAGCCACTTTTATAAAGCATTTAGCAAGCATCTACTGAGTTTCTATGCCCCTGAGACAGCTCTTCAAAAAAAAAAAAAAAAATTCAGAACTGCGGATGTGGCTGAGTGATAGAATATCTGCTTAGAACCCCCCAGTGAGGGGCTGGGGGCATGGCTCAAGTGGTAGAGCCCCTGCCTAGAACCCCCCAGTGAGGGGCTGGGGACGTGGCTCAGTGGTAGAACCCCTGCCTAGAATCCCCCAATGAGTGGCTGGAGTATGGTTCAGTGGTAGAGCCCCTGCCTAGAATCCCCCAGTGAGGGGCTGGGGGCGTGGCTCAGTGGTAGAGCCCCTGCCTAGAATCCCCCAGTGAGGGGCTGGGGGTGTGGCTCAGTGGTAGAGCCCCTGCCTAGAACCCCCCAGTGAGGGGCTGGGGGCGTGGCTCAGCGGTAGAGCCCCTGCCTAGAATCCCCCAGTGAGGGGCTGGGGGCGTGGCTCAGTGGTAGAGCCCCTGCCTAGAACCCCCCAGTGAGGGGCTGGGGGCGTGGCTCAGTGGTAGAGCCCCTGCCTAGGATCCCCCAGTGAGGGGCTGGGGGCGTGGCTCAGTGGTAGAGCCCTGCCTAGAATCCCCAAGTGAGGGGCTGGGGGCGTGGCTCAGTGGTATCAGTGCTTTTAGAACTGGTACTGAGGAAGACAGTCTATTCCATGAAAATAAAAACAAAGATATTCTCCATTTCATACCAGATCAGATAATCAGTCAATTTTTAGATTGACTTTGGACCATTTTCTGGTGTTAATAACTATAGGTTATTTTAGGTTCTCTTCCTTCCAAGTCATTCCCACACACTGGCTTTGTTAATCTGCTGCCTAAGATGTTAAGAGTTGAAGAGATGAGACTACTAGTGTATGTCAGACAGGACACTTTTTACCTTGACCTTCAGTAAAAACTGCTTTCCACTGGAAGCAGGGCAGACAACCTAGTAGTTATTCTCTAACTGCACATGGAGTGCAGTGTCCACAGCAGCCAGAAGAGAGCACCGAGTCCCCTGGAGCTGGCCGAACAGGTGGCTGCGAACGCCCTGACACGAGTCCTGGGAATTGAACTCTGATCCTCTGCAAAAGCCGTGGGCATTCCTAACAGACGAGCCATCTCTGGATCCCCCTTCACGAAGCCTTTGTGGTAGAGATTTTCAAACCTTTTTTTTTTCCTGGTTTCTGAAATGTATTATACAAATTGCTATCTGTATGGTGGTGCCTGTTAGCGTCTGATTATGAAATGTCTCTTAAGGAGCATGTGAACACTTGATTCCCAGATCATGCTGCTACTTTTGAGAGGTTCTAGAAACACTAAGAGGTCTTGGAAGTGTTAGGAGACGGGATATAGTTAGAAAAGGTCAGTCACTGAGACATGGACTTTGAAGGTTCTCTGCACTCTCAAGTCCCGCTGTGGCTCTCTGTCTCCTGTTCACTTTGAGGTAAAAAAAATTAGCCTCTACTCACTGCTCCCACCATGATGCTCTGCCCAACCAGAGCATTCATGCACTAAATAAATCATTCCTGCCCTATTGTTTTCTAAGATGTTATGGTAACCGTTATGCAAAAGTAAAAGCAAACACAGTTCCTGACAGTTTTTACTAGTGTGTGACTGAAACACAGTAGCTATTGATCCCTCAGGGCAGGATTCTGTGTGTGTATGTGTGCATGTGTGTTTATGTGTTTGAGGATCTGCCTGTATGTACTTCTGTGCGCCATGTGTATGCACGATCTATGGAGGTCAGAAAAGGTCATCAGAATCCTAGGAACTGGAGTTACAGATGGCTGTAAGTCAGGATGTGCAAGCTGGGAACCCAGTCTGCATCTTCTGAAAGAGCAAGGAGCGCTCGGTAAGCACTGAGCCATCTCTCCAGCCTCCAAAGCGGGTCTGATTTTTAGCTGAGCATGTAAGTACCCAGCTAGTCTCGATCCCAGCCTCTCTAGAAGATGTGTGGGAAAGCTGTGGTCGTGAGATATGGCTGGTAGCACATGGGAGCATACCAGCACCATAATGAAGGGCTTTTTCATTATCCTGTCTTCCAAAACTAGGCAAAGGGCTTCAACAGACATTTCTCCACAAAGATGCACACGTGTCCAGAGCACATTTCATCAGTCAGATGAGCATGGTAACCAAAGGAGGGCTGGGAGGCGACTCGTAGCTAAGGCCTTGCACTGCAAGCAGCAAACACAAAGTCTGTTGTTAGGATCTTCAGAACCCACACAAATACCAGGTGGGCACAGTGGCCTGCATGCCATCACAGGACTCAGAAGTCTGAGACTGCAGCCACAGAGCAAGCTAGCTGCTCCTGTGAGCTCTGGATTTGACTGAAGAGACCCTGCCTCTGCCCTGGAGATGGCTCAGGGGCTTTAGTTAGTTCACTTGCTACCAAGCCAGGACCCCACTTGGTGGAAGGTGAGAACTGACCCCACAAGTTGTCCTCCAACTTACACACACACACACACACACACACACAAAGAGTAATGGAGGAGAAGGAGGAGGCAAAGAGGAGGAGGGGGAAGCTACCCTCAGACTGGCTCATCTCCCCCAGGGTTCTCAGGATGGATCTAGGAGAACACGTGAAGAGCCTTAGAGAAAACCTAGCCCAGCACTAAATTGGGATGATAAAATATCTGGATTTGAGAGTTCTAGAAGCATATCCATTTCAGCACAAAGTTCTACTTAAGAGAACCCAAAAAGGATCTGAAGCCAGACAGTATTGCCTAGGCATCTGTCACCAGGGGGACTTTGCTTCTCGGTCTCAGATAGCACGGCACAGCTCTCTGTTGCCCAGGGAGTGGCACTACAGTAGTCCAGAGAGAGAAGCTGGAAGGAGCAGCCAAGGCCACTGATTATTTGATGAGAAGAGGGAACAAGTGGGATTCATCTCACTTGAAAAGCGATTTCGATCAAGCACCATCATCTGCTGTCATTGAAGAGCTGGACTATTCTCGTCCCTCATTCAGAAACACACAACACTGATTCCAGTCCTGAAAATGAAAAGAAATGTAGGAGGTAACCATGGAGATTAAAAAAACACACACAGAGAGAAGTTGAGGTATGAAGGATAGCAGGTGCAAAGGAAGAAAAAAAATACCGAGACTTCAAAGCTCTGTGAACTTAACTCTGACCAGTTGTACTCAGCTAATGGCATGCCCGCCTATGCCAATCCACTCATGTCATTCACTGGTTTAAACCATTTCAAATCTAGTTAATACAGAGTTTACAGAGGAAGAGAAAAATATTAACAATATTTCAAAATGCTTTGCAGACCCTCACAGAAAGGGGGGCATATCAGCAGATGCTTAAAAGCTGGAAAGGAGACATTGTTAGTTTCCATGCAACAGTACAATGATCTGTGAGCATTAATGCTCACAGATACGTACTGCTTCCTTTAGAACAGGCAGTGATGGCGCACGCCTTTAATCCTAGCACTTAGGAGGCAGAGACAGGCGGATTTCTGAGTTCGAGGCCAGTCTGGTCTACAAAGTGAGTTCCAGGACAGCCAGGGCTACAGAGAAACCCTGTTTCAGAAAAAAAAAAAAGAACACAAAAAAGAAAAAAGAAATATGTAATGGTGGGGGCATTGCTCAGTGGTAAAGCCCCTGCCTAGAATCCCACAGTGAGGGGCTGGGGGAATTGCTCAGTGGTAGAGCCCCTGCCTAGAATCCCCCAGTGAGGGGCTGGGGCCGTGGCTCAGTGGTTGAGTGCTTGTCAGCTGTGCATCTAAGAACCAGAGTTCATTCTCAGCACTACAAAAATCACAGAAGACTTAAGTGAGCTGAACCAGACTGAATGCCAAAATCAGACCTACCTCTGTGGTTCCTGACTTAGAGCCATACACAAGGAAGGCATGAAAGAACCCTAGCAGAAAATATTAGGAATTCCATGTGTCCTGACTTCAGTCGTATTTATATATGAACATATGCATATTCTTATAGAAAGAGGGGAAAGAGAAATAATAACTCTATAACAAAAACCTGGGGACCAGTGCTATGTTATGAAGACATTGAGAACCAGTATGGTAGCACACATGTAAACCCAGCACAGGGAGGAGGAGCTCTAGAAGGACAGTGAGCCCAACTAGGTCCTCTGCAAGACCAAATGCTCTGAGCTGTAAAAGTCGTTTTCTATTCTCTTGTAGTAATGGTCATTCCCATGGCGTTCTGCCTCTGTCTGCTGACCTAGGCCCAGTCCTGGAAGCTTCAGCCTCTGTACAATCTAATCTAGGCCTACAATGCTTCAATCTCTGAGACTTGCTGCTGAATAAGCTCACTCTCTCTACCTTTTTCTGAACTCAGCTGTTCTGTCTCAAACTCCTCTCCCAGCTGACTGATTCAATCTGGCTCCTCTCAGCCTCTGACTGAATTGCTCTGCTTAGCCTCTAACTCTAGCAGTCTGTCCTAATCTCCTCGCTCCTTCTCATTCTGTCCCCACCTCTGTCTAGCTTGTTCTCTCTTCAAGCTCTCTATAAAACTCGGTAAACCTGCCTCCTCCTCCCTCTCTGTGCTACTCCACTGCCCCTCTCAACTCTACTGCACTACTCTCCAGGAACTCTACTGTATCCCTTGCACTGTACTCTCTCCTTTCTGTGCTGTCCATCTCTCCCTTAAGTAGCTTCCCTTTCCTCTCTCTTCTTGTGAGAGTTGGGCAGATCCTAGTCTGTAAAATCTTTCTCTCATTTGTCACTTTGTCTGCCACTCAATTTGACATCACATTCAAACATGGATGCTTCCTTCTACAAACTAACTTTACCTTCGCTGTGTAGGATTAATGGTGTGTACTAAGGGCATGTCTGTATTCAGCTAGAAGGATTAAAGGTGTATGTTAAGGGCTGAGCCATACCCTAACTAGAAACAAATTCAGATATCCTGAAACACTTTTCTTCTGAATTGTCTCTACAGCTCTGGGTCAAACTGTATCTGCTTCTGTCAGGGATGCTGTATTGTGAAGGCCTCCTTTCTCCCACACACATCTATGTGTTTTATACAATTGTAATAACAATGATCATGAACTGTTTCAAATTTCTCAAGACAATAGAAAGAGTGGCTGAACTATTTATCATGAATAAAAGTACTATAATGTCAATTGCTGTCTCAGATCTGAGATAAGAATTCTACAAAGAGACAGTTTTTTTAGGCCTGCTAACCTGTGCACTGGTTCTCTTTGCTGTATTTTGTTTGGTATTTCAGTTGCGGAAGCAGGGAATCACACCCATGGCCTTATTCGTGTAAGCAGGCACTCTGCTGTTTAGTTGTATCTCTAGCCCTTGTTATTTGTTTGTTTTATTTTTGTTTTCACTTAAAAATACTTATTCTTTTCAAATTATATGTGTAAAGAGGGGCATGTGAATGCAGAGGCCCAAAGGAGGTTCCCAGTGCCTTCACACTAGAGTTGTAGGTAGTTGTGAGCAGCCTCTGTGGGTGCTGGGAACCAGAGCACTGTGTGTTCCTAATCACTGAGCTCGCTCTCTCTCTCCAGCCCTCTACCTATCTTTCTGTCTGAGCCTTCGAGGTGCTGGGATTATAGGCATGCATCCTTGGTTCTTTGAAAAAATAATTTAAACAGGGGCTAGTGAATGGCTCCGTGGTTAAGAACACCTAATCTTCCTGTAGAGGGCTCAGTTTGGTTTGAGCACCACCCACATGGCAGCTCACAATTAACTCCAGTTCCAGAGGAATCTATCGCCCCCTTCTGGCATCCCTGGGCACTGCATGAGCTCTGGCTGGAATAGGAACACAAAATAAACTTTTTAAAAAGAGAACTTAATTTAAAATTTAAAAATAATTTAAAGGATCTAGAGAGATGGCTAAGTGTTTAGGAGTATGGGCTGCTCTTCCAGGGGACCCAGGTTCAATTCCTAGCACCTACCTATCAGCTCACATTTGTCTGTAACTCCAGTTCCAGGGGATATGACATCCTCACACTGACATACATGCAGGCAAACCATCAATGCACATAAAATAAAAATAAATGATATATTCTTAAAAAGTAATAATTTTAAAGAGTAATTTAAATACAGTAGTTATTAGTAAATAGTAGTAAATTAAATATAATAGTTCGCAAACTGGCTGTAAGCCCACGAGAATTTATTATGTAGTTTAAGTAATTTTAAACATTCAAATAAGGGTCATGAAATAATTGAACAATTAGAAAAATATTATCTAAGTCTTTCTTATTCCATATTTAAAAAGTTATGAAGCTAGGCGGTGGTGGCACATGCCTTTAAGGCCAGCACTGGGAGGTAGAGTCAGGCAGATCTTTGAGTTGAGGCCAGCCTGGTCTAAAGAGCAAGTTCCAGGCTAGCCTGGGTTACATGGAGAAACCCTGTCTTGAAAAACCTATATAAAAAATTCTGTAGTTCAAAATACTACAATTAAGTATTCAAGAAATCTGATCTGGCAATGAGAGAACTTGTAAACATTGTGAGCTCTAGGGATGACAGATTTGATTATATAAACCTGGGAAATCCCCACAGAGAAGAAGACAGCCAATAGATAACACAGTGATGAGAAGCTGCCTGTGATGTCCTTGACAGATAGTAAGTATACACTCAGAGCGAACAGAGGATAACTTCACAAGAGATTAAGTACCTGAGCAGGACAGAGCATATACGAAGAGCAACCAGAGTAAAAGAAAAAAAAAACGAAAAACAAAACCTGTTATCATCTCCTTTACCTAATTAACACATACGGGGGTGTGGTGGGACACATCTATAATCCCAGTGCTTTGAAGGATGAGGGAGAATCATCTTGAGTTCACAATCAGCCTGGGCTACAGGATGAGTTTAAGGCTAGCCTGTTCACGGCCCTGCTGAAAAAACAAAGAGCCAAGGAGTGAGGCTATAATAAATGGTAAAGCATTTGCCCAGCATGTGCAAAGTGCTGTGTCCTAGTCCTAGCAGGCCCACCCTTGGAAAAACCCCTAAGGTAATGATATATTATTTTCCCTCTAAGATTGGCAAAGATTAAATATGTCCACTGTTGGCAAAGGTACAGAGAAATCCTAGCTGTAATACAAACTGGTAATAAAAATTAAAGTAATGGATTTGTTCATCCTTTTTCAATGTAGTTTGCCAACTTTTATCACAAATGAGAACATGAGTTCTTTCAGTTCTATTTCTAGACACATTTCCTAAAGAATTGTATATGTCTAAGAATGTTCTTAAAGATTTTGCTTGAAACTGCATAAAACCAGAAACCGGGCATAACAGTACATGTCATCAGTCCAAGCATGGGGAATCACAAGCAGGCAGATCTCTTGGAGGCTAACCTGGTCTAGATAGGCAGTTTCAGGCCAGCCCAGGCTACAGAGTGAGACCCTGTATCAAAAAGAACAACAAAAAACCAGGGACTGGAGAGGGACTCGGTGGTTAAGAGCACTTGCTGCTTCTGCAGCGGACCTGGGTTTGATTCCTAGCACACACATGGTGGCTCACAACCATCTGTACTCCAGTTTCAGAGAATCCAATGCCCTGTCCTGGTCTCCTGGGCATCAGGAGGTGCACAGACATACACACGGGCAAAACATTCATGTAATATAAATATTATAATATATATTATATAGTATATGTTACAACATATGTAGTATATATTATAAATACTATGTCATATATTATATATTGTAATATATAAATTATATATAATTACATATTATAATTATAAATGCTAAAATTTATATATTACAAAATAATTACTTATATAATATATAAAATTATATAAAATATATTTCTATATAATATATATCCTAAACATCCAGTTAAATGGGAATATATACATCACGACATATTGGTATTGGTGATCAGTATTGTACTGATTACCTATCACTGTATAATAAAAGCCCCCCTCCCTAATCTTCTCCCTCACAACAACAATAAGCATCTACTGTCTCAGAGTTTCAGTGTATAAGAGTGATAAGCAGAGGTGATTCTACCCAGGATGCCGAAGCTGTCCAGGAGCTCTCTGATCTGCTAACAGGATAGCTCACTGGCAAGTGGCTGGCTTGAGGCTACTCCCAGGCCTCTCTCCACGGGCCGTTGGGGTAGTCTCAAGACATAACACTGAAATCCTCCCCTAAGTGAGCAAACCAACAGAAGCCAAGGCTGACACTGGACTGCCCTGTGCCCTAGCCTCCCAAGTCACACATCCCCACAGTCACAATGCAGTCATACAGACTGAGGGCATCGTATGAGTCAACTCTCCACCACGATGGCCGAAATACCCGACAGGCCACGGTAAGACTCTGTAAGAAGCCACTTGCTTTGGCTGATGGTTTCTGCGGCTTCTGTCTATAGTCCTTGGAGGCAGAACACCACAGCAGGAGGATGTGTGGAGAGAACTGCTCTCTACAGAGTGGACAGGAAGGGAAGAAATGGAAAGTACATGGAGGGGCTTGATGAAGAGCGTCCGGGATGGATCTATGAGAGGATTAACTGAGGCCCTGGACCTGCCCTGAGTGCGCATGCTTCCAGCTCCAGCCCAAATCAGGTGAAAGTGAAGAGGAAGGCCGCCCCTGCTGTCTCCACCACGAAGTGATTAGCCCGCCTCTACGTTGCCCTCCCTCTACCACAGATGCCTGGGAAGCCCTCAGGTCTCAGGGGTGATGTCCCCGGGCTACTCCAACAGCCTGTGGAGACAGCTCTGTGAGCAGCAACTAGCCCACACGGTGGCAGAGCAGGTCAGCTTTCCTGAGCGAGCCACGTCTGCCTACGCTAAAAAAACAACAAAACAAACAAACAAACCCCCAACCCTCCTTAAACACCTCAAGCCTGCTTTTCTTTTTTTCTTTTGGTGCGTCCCACGGTCCTGACTGCTCAAGTCAGAAACCTAGAAGCCAACACAGCTTCCTCCCTCTTACATAATCTGTACAGACACCCACACTACTCCAGCTGCACGGAGCACCTAAATATCCCAGATTTGCTGAGTTTCCTTCATCTCCATGGCTATCACCCAAGTTAATACTTTTTAAAAAACTTACTTCTATTTAAAAACTTTTAAAGATTTATTTTATGTGAGTGGTTTTGCCTGTATATTTGCTCTGTATGGATGCATTGCCCGCTCAGGCCAGAAGAGGGCATCAGATCCCCGGGGACAGGAGTTACTGAGAACGTGGGTACTGGGAATCCAATGGAGGCCCTCCGGAGGGGCAGCCAGTGCTCTTCACCGCTGAGACATCTCGCCTACCACCCCCTTATTTATATTTTTTAATGAGTGTTTTGCCGGCAAGTATGTGCACCTCATGGACGCTTGATGCCCCTGGGGATCAGAAGACGGCATTAGATCCCCTGAAATGGGAGTTACAGGTGGTTGTGAGCCACCACGTAAGAACTAGGAACGGAACCTGGGTCCTATGACTTTAAATATGATTCTAATTGCATTTTTTAAGATCTAGTTTTATCTGTGTGCCTGTGTGTGTCTGTGTGGTTTCCCAGGCAGCTAGAAGAAGGTGTTAGAGCATCTGGAACTGAAGCTACTGACTCACATGGGTGCCTGAACCTAACTGTAGTCTTCTACAAGAGCACAATTCTACAAGAGTAGTCAACCTCTGAGCCATCCCTCCAGCCCCTCTTCTTGCATTCTTCATTTGTCAGAGTAAAACCTGAGAGACACCTGTCAAGATTACAACTGACAAGATCACAGAAGAGCAGGAAGGCATGGCATCTTTATAAGTTTTTTATTGTATGTGTATTTTATTTGTATTGTATGTGTATTTTATTATATGTGTATGAATGTATATGTTCAGGTGTTTTACCTGAATGTATATATGTGCACTATATGTATGTATGATGCCCACAGAGGCCAGAAGAGGGCATCAGATCCCCTGGAACTGGAGTTACAGATGTTTGTGAGCTACCACATGGATTCTGGAATCAAACCTATCTTTTGGAAGAGCAGCCTTTAACTGTTGCTATCTCTGCAGCTCTAAGGTAGGATATCTCTAGTGTAAATAAAGGTAAGTAAGCATATTCCTTGAAAATCCTATCTGGGGGAAAAGGAATGAGACCCTGTCTTAGTTAAGGTTTCTATTCCTGCACAAACATCATGACCAAGAAGCAAGTTGGGAAGGAAAGGGTTTATTCAGCTTACACTTCCACATTGCTGTTCATCACCAAAGGAAGTCAGGACTGGAACTCAAGCAGGTCAGGAAGCAGGAGCTGAAGCAGAGGATGTTTCTTACTGGCTTGCTTCCCCTGACTTGCTCAATTTGCTGTCTTATAGAACCCAAGACTACCAGTCCAGGGATGGCACCACCCCCAATGGCCCTCTCCCCTTGATCACTAATTGAGAAAATGCCCCACAGCTGGATCTCATGGAGGCATTTCCTCACCTGAAGCTCCTTTCTCTATGATAACTCCAGCCTGTTTCAAGTTGACACACAAAACCAGCCAGTATAGGCCCAAAGGTCAAATACATTCAGACCTTAAATCAGGCCCTTTTAACATAAGATCCATGAGAGGAATATCATTTCTGTTAGCAAACTTACAGCATGTATTCTGTGCTGGAATCCTTGCCTGCAGCTGGCGAGGTTTCATGTAGATCTGCAATGCAATGGGGGAATTCCTTTTCCTTTCTCCATAATCCCCCTCGTCTTTCCTGTTTCACTACAACTCATTGTCTTATTGCATGCTTGTGACAAGCCAGCACTCTCGTCTCTGCATATGGCCCAGAGCAAGATTGGACTTGTCATCCTCCTGCAGCAGCTGCTAACTTTAGTCACCTTTCTTTAGTCACAGCAGGCAGGAGGCAGAAGCAGAGTTGACGCCAAATTGGTCCACACGCAGTTTCAGGCCAGCCAGAGCTACAAAGTGAGACCCTGTCTCAAAGAGAGGAAAAGAGGCTGACAAGCAATTTAAAGAGTAACCTCTAGGACTCAATATTGGAGGTGCATGTTAAAGAGGAGAACTAACAAAGCCCAGAGCAGTACTCCGGGGCTGGGGGATGGGTGTGGATGGGTTGGGGTGTGGGGATTGAGAGGTGTGTCTTTGGAGACCCAAAAGTGTCCGCGGATTTTGTCACTAAGCAACGTCGAAAGCGCATATAGCTGGGCACTAACGGCAAGAGGGAGATCCGGGAAGGTCCCCCGAGACTGGGCAACCTTTCCTCGGGGCACCAGGGACTCCTAACACAGGAACATGTCAAGCTTAAGAACTGCCTCAGAACCTACTACCCACAAACGGCCCTCTGAGCGGAAGTGTACCTCTTCCTTCCGGTGTGCGCCGCACGAGACGGGGCGGGGCAGTGCGGGAGGCGGGGGCGGGGCCTTGCATTGACGAACAGCTGCCGGGACCAATGACTGTAGCGGCAGCGGCCCGGCCTCCCCGGCGCGCCCCTTCCCCGAGCTGTAGACGCCCCCCAGGCCCATCCTTGCACCGCGCCGCACAGAGCCGGCGACTGCTGGGTCCTCCCGAGTCTTCGCCTCGCTGTGGCCCGTGAAGTGGGCGCGTCCCCAAGGCCTGGGTGCTCAGCGTGCTACCTTGTCAATCCTGAGTCGCCCGCGAGGACTGCTGAGGCCGCAGGTCTGTGGCTGGGGGTCGGGCCGCGAGGGAACTGGACGCGCCGTGTCTACGGGACACGTGGGCGGGGCGTGAGAGGGAGCGTCTCTGGGCGGGAGCTTGTGCCTAGGTTCCCGGGGCGGGCTGGCATCTGGCCCTCCCTTGGGCTCGCCAGGTGCTCAGGGGAGTGGCTGCAGGTGCCGGGTCGTGGAATTGCCTTAGGGTCCCTTTGCTATTGACTAGCAGGGCTTTGCGTCCGGCTGGCCGGAGCAACTTTTTGTTTCCTAGTTGGTGAGGTTGTTGCCATCTAGACGGGAAACGTAATTAGCAACTGGCGTGTTTGTTAACTTTCTGACTTAGCAGGCTCAGGGTAGCTGTAAGGTGGGCCCTGTGTAGCCCTTACCCGCCGAGGGCTAGCAAGGAGGGTATAACTCCTCAAGAGGGGACAGGAGTCCAGCTGTGGCTGCAAGACTTTGAAAAGATTCCTTCTCTCCTCCCCCTCCCGACCCCCCGCCCCCGTTTCTTGTGCTTTTGAGCACACTGTATTTGAGTCTGTGTTCCGTCTCAGCTTTTTTGAATGAATGAATCTTAACAAAAGCATTGTGTGGTGTTGGCGTCCTCTGTTGTATTGAGCAAGAGCCTTTCCGTTAGGTAAACATAGACTTTGATACCTCGAGTGCAGGTTGAATTAGCTGCCGAAACAATCGCGTCTGGCTACTCCTCATCTTTAATAGATAATTAGTAAAACGCTATTTATTAGTCAGAGGAACTAGGCAAGATGTTCCCGGGGGACTGAAGCCAGCTTACTCACCACCACGACACCCCCGCCTCCCCCTCACAGCTTCCAAACTAGGTAACTGCTCCCGCAGCTACACCCACAGTTGCTCCCCAGGGAGAGCAGCCACCCTGATTGGCACAGCCCCGCACTGTGCACTGTCTTTGACACCCAGGCATAAAGCTTAACAGGGATATATTTTTTTTTTTTCAAAGAACACAGGTGCTAAAACTCAGGTATCAGAAACAGTGTTTCAGTTCTTCAAAATCTGGCTGTCACAAGTTTACTAGGAATCCCTCCCACGTGGTCAGTTCTGTGGGAGAATCAGACCCACTACTTTCTGTAGGAACTGTAGAAAATAATGTAAAACTGTCACGCAACAAATCCCACAGTTACAGTTACGGAATAGGGGAGGAAAAACATCACAAGGCTTGGAGCATCCAAGATGGCTTCCTGGAGGAAGTGCTGGGCTTCTTCAAGTGGCTCACCTGTATCCCTGCTTCCTGGCAGTGCCTGCTGGAGAACAGGCGCTTCGTAAATGTGGTTGAGTTAAATATTTGTGTTGTGTCTTTAAAGGCTGATTAAGAGTTGTATGGGAGGGTCTGCTGAGGAGGGACAGCAGGCTGTCAGGCCATTTAAGCACATAGGAGCATAAGGTGTACTGGGTAACTCGGGTGCTGACATTTCCTTGGGGTATTCATCTGGATGTTGTTTGTAGGAGTGGTTGGAAGAACGATGTGTATGAGTCTTTGACATCATGATGTATATCCGGCAAAGAAAAGAGACAAAACCTGTAGAAGTTTCTGAGGATTTTCCATCACCAAAAGAAGATGTGAAGTTGGATAAGAAATTGCCATCTGGTAGGTGATTGGAACTAAAGCAGAATTTTGGATTACTTTTACTTCTGCGTATTATCATATGTCACAATCTAATAGGGTAAAAAAAAAAAAAGAAATTGGTAAGATGTATGAAGGACACTTGTTCCAGCACCCAGAAATCCTGACTGTACTTTGATTACATTGGCTTTTCAACTGTAATCAGTAAAAGAGCTTTGATGAGAAGGAATCCTTGGTAAGGTATCTGTTGATTAAATTACAGTGCAGTGTCATCAGGTCCTTTAAGGGATGCCAACTGTCTTTTTCTACGGTATCTTGTCTGGTGTGCCCTGCATGTTGTGTGCTGTGCCTTCCAGGTACCCTTATGTCAGCCTAGTCTCATTTCATTAAAGTCTTTGAAAAAGAGATTTAACATTTTGTATTCAGTCAAATTCCTGAAGTCACGTCTTTTGCTTTATTTAGGGAGTGGGTAGGAATGGAGGGCAGGGGAAAGCAAAGAGAACTTGGCGAATTGTTTATATAATGTTGAGCAGTTGCTAGGTAATTAAACATGGCCAAATTTCTTTTAGCAAGCATGAAAAACTTCACACCCATCAGCCATTTTCTGTATAGGACATAATTAATCCTTTGTAACCCGATGAATTCTTAGCAGCTAGAGCTAGTAGGTAGCAGAGAAAGCTGTTTTGTAAGATGAAAGGTCTTTCGGTTGGAAAGCCAGGCCATTTGGCCAAGCTTCTGAGAGCCAAGGCATGTTAGGTAATTTGCAGTAGTTTCTGATAATGTGTAGTTTAAATTTATGTTAGATTGTGTCTTTTTTTTTTAATTACATGTATTTGTTTGCCTTGTATGTGTGGTGGTTCAACGGAGCATTTATGTGAAGGTCTAAGACCAAATAGCAGAAGAATGTTCTTACTTCCCACCTTGTGGGTTAAAGAAATTAAACTCCAGTCGTCAGGCATGGCCAAAAGCACCCCTACTCACTAAGCCACCCCACCAGCCCCTGGTTGCTCCTTGTTTTTGAAGAAGTATTTATTTATTTATTTATGTATTTATTTATTTATTTATGTGTACGAGTGTTCTGCCTGCATATGCACTACATGTATGCCTGGTGTCCCCTGAGGTCAGAATTGGGTATTGGGTTCCCTGGAACTAGAGTTACCATTGGTTCTGAGCCACCATGTGGGTGATAGGAACTGAACCCGGCTCCTCTACAAGAGCAGTAAGTGCTCTCAACCTCTGAGCCATTGTTCCAGCCCCCGTTTTGTTTTATTTTTAATTAAAAAAAAACAACTTTGAAGATAGATCATTTTATGAAATCATGTCAGAAAAAAAAGCAACCTTGAAAATAAAATTTTAAAAGAAGGAAAAACTGCTTCTGCCGACTTACTCACCCAGGGAGTAGACGATGGTGTTTATCTTGCTGTCCGGATGTTGCCTCCACACATGGTTACCCTCAAGCAGGGTAAATCGAGGCAAGATCCATGCACTGCTGTGGAGCCTGCTGCTCTTCCTGTTCCACATCCTGAGCCTTGCACAAGTCCACCTCGTGCGTGTTCCTAGGGGTCAGGAGGAGGAGGGGACCCCCGGAGGTCAGGAAAGGGCATCAGGTTCCCTGGAACCAGACTTACAGTTTAAGTCACTACGTTAGGTACTGAGAATGGAACCTGTGTCCTCTGTAACTGCAATAAGTACTCCTAATTCCTGAACCATCTCTCCGGTCCCCAAGATGTTTGATAATTTAAATCCATTCCTGTATTAGTTAGGGTTTCCAATGCTATGATGAAACACCACGAGCCAAAAGCGACTTGGAGAGGAAAGGGTTTATTCAACTTCCACTTCCACATTGCTGTTCCTCACCAAAGGGAGTCAGGGCAGGAACTCACACGGGGCGGGAACTAGGAAGCAGGAGCTGATGGGGGAGGCCGTGGAGGGGTGCTGCTTACTGGCTTGTTCCTCATGGCTTGCTCAGCCTGCTTTCTTATAGCACCCAGGACTATAGTTTGCATAGTCCACAATTAGTCACTGATTAGGAAAATCCACTACATCCTTGCCAGCAGCCCATCTTAGGGAGGCAACTCTCAATTGAAGTTTCCCTGCTTCTCAGCAGAGTCTAGCTTGTATCAAGTTGACATAAATACTAGCCACCACATTTCCAAAGCAGTCCTAAGCTCCGTTTACATTTATCCCTCTTAGGTCTTGCCTGGCAGGTGCTCTACCACTGAGCCACACTTCCAGCTCATGTATGAACCTTTTTTTTTCTTTTTTCTTTTTGGTTTTTCGAGACAGGGTTTCTCTGTATAGCCCTGGCTGTCCTGGAACTCACTCTATAGACCAGGCTAGCCTCGAACTCAGAAATCCACCTGCCTCTGCCTCCCAAGTACTGGGATTAAAGGCATTTGCCTCCACTGCCCGGCCTTGTATTAGCCATTTTAAGTTTCATGTTTGCCGAGAATTTTTAAAGTACAGCTCATTCTTTTGTCAATACTGGGGAATTTGAATGGATTTTAACAGGTTTTCCTCTGTTGGCTACAGTTATGGGCCGTTCGTTTCTTTTTGCTCACTGACAGTTGGTGTCCTTAATCTGTTCCCTACTGGAATATTCATCCTTTCTGATCATCCTTAAAGCTCCTGCCTTTGTATTTTCCCTAGTCTGTATGTCCTTTGGCTTTGCTGTATTGTTTCTGTAATACTTGTTTTTGTTTTTAATTTTGTGTCTGTGTGTGTCACGTCGGTGTGTAGGTTGTACAAATGAGCACAGGGGGGCATCAGCTCCCCTACACCTGGAGTTACAGATGGTTGTGAGCTCCCTGAAGCGAGTGCCGGGAACCAAACCCCGGTCACCGCAGGAGCATCACCGTTAGTGATGCTAACGGGGGAGCCGTCTCGAAGTTCTAAATTTCGTGTTTCATGTGCTTCTCTTTTCTAAAAGGCTGTGCCTCTGGAAGGTTCTGGAAGATCCTGTCGTCTGCGGTTGGCGGAACTGTGGCCCTTTGCATTGGACTTCTTACATCCGTTTACCTGGCCACCCTGCATGAGAACGATTTGTGGTTTTCCAATATTAAGGTATGGGGCACCTTGGACCATTATGTGATCTACTTGATTGTTTCCCCAGTAGCTGACCATGTAGATGAATGACAGACCACACTGCTGAACCATGAGAACCAACCCAGTCTCTTATCCTGGCATGGTAGTGCGTATCTGTAATCCCGGGACTCAGGAGGTAGAAATAGGAAGATGAGACATTCAAAGGCCTACCTGGGTTACCTGAGACCTTGTCCCCTCAAAGAAAAAAGAATCCAGGATCTTGAAAGAGTTTGACTCTAGGGTAAAGACTTAAGTGTTCATCATTTAAAAATAGCATCAGAATTTGTCTAATGAGTTTCTCACTGGCTATGATGGTGTCTGCATTCCCCCAGCACTAGAGAGACAGAGGCAGAAGGGTTGTGAATTTGAGACTAGCCTAGACTACATAGTAAGATCCTGTTTAAAAAAATAAAGAACAAAGTGAAGACTTGAGTTCAGATTTCTAGCACTCATGTAAAAAGCCAGGCACGGTGGTGTGTTCTTACACTCCTAGGTTGCAGTGAGAGACCCCGCCTCTGAAAACTCAAGATGGACAGTTTCTGAGGGATGACACTCAGGGTTGACCTGTGGTCCCCACTCATTTGCACATACAGATACATGTGCCTGTGTATCCCCTATCACCCTGTACACAAGCAGAAAGAAGAAAGAAAGGAAGAAAGATAATTGAATTGTGTCCTTTTTAGTCAGTTTAGTTGTACTGTAGTTATTTTGGACTGTCAGTATTTATGGGAATGTGGGTTCCAAAACTGGAGTAGTGGTTGTGAGTCCTGCTCTCCAGTGAAATGCAGTAGGATATGGTAGAGTGGGCTCGGGACTATTCTGTTACTTTTCGTTTGGATTGCATATACCTGTGTACAACCTGGGCCAAGGTAGAAAGTTTATTCTTTACATTTATTTTTTTTTCTGTCTATTGGTTGCAATAGGCAAAAAGAAAAGTAGACACTATTGGAGCCCGCATCCCTATCCGGAGCTTCGGACCTTGCTATTGCTGTGTGTAGATGGCATTGAGTGGAAAAGTCATTATTTGTTTAGAGCGGGGGACAGGGCTGACTCATGAAACATCATTTTGTTTTCTTTCTGTCTTTCTCAGAACTTCTAGAACTTACTGGCATAGCTTCAGGGCAGGTCTGTGACTTCACAGAAGGAAACGTGCACATTGCCAGGGTTCTTTGAGGCAAACACACCTTTATTTATTATTTGTAGACAGTGTGCACCTAGCTGTGGCCTGGGAGAGGCCAGCGAGGCGCATCAGATTCCCTGGAGCTGGAGCTGCTGGCTCTGGGAACCGAACCCTGGTCCTCTGGCAGTGCACTTAGCTGCTGAGGCACCGCTCCAGCCCTGGAATAATGCTTCTTTGGGAACATTAATATCTTTATTTTGAATAAAGACTAAAATACCTCTGTGGGACTATGTAGTCAAAGTTAAAGGCTAGTAGCAGTGTGGTAGGAAGACATGTTGAAAGAAACCATGGAATTAATTACAATTGATTCATTGAATCAAGCTCTTTAAAGTTTGTGAGTGGCCTCGCGCACGTCCTTAAAAAGCCACACTCTATCAAGATGCTTGGATATCCTTGACTTTTCCCTGGGTCAGAGTAGTCGTTGTGCTGCTTTTAAACCAATCTGGGTTGAGCACCTGTTTTGTGGGTCACACTGAACTATGGAGAACACAGAAGGAGTAGCCAGGGCTTGAGCTTGTCCAGCATACTACGCGGGGTAAATATGTGCTAGACACCTACACTGCCAAGCGTGGTAGCGGTATAAACAGCTCAGATGGGACCCTACCTCGGTGTGATACTTGAGAATACAGGCAAGGCTCCGGATAGTGGCACTCATCCTGAACGCGTGCCCAGGCCCGGAGGCGGGAGACTTGGGTGTGGCGGCAGCAGGACAGCGAGACTGGGGAACAGATGGGGACAGTGTAGCCTGAGGGTGGAAACAGCTGGCAGTGGAGCCCCCCCCCCCCCCCCCCCCCCGTGCTCCCGAGAGAAAACGGGCTGGAGCAGTGTCTCAGGCCGTGGCGTGGAGAATGGATTGAGGAGGGCAGAGGAAAACTAGAGCCCACCGCTGAGTTAATCCTGTTCAGCGGATTCTGTGAGACCTGAATATCCAATTAGGGTACTCAGTAAGCGATTATCCTCCTGCCCGGAATCCGGGACCGGCATCGCCATCGCAGGAGACTTTGATGAGGGGGACGACCGAAGCAGGAAGAAAAGTGAAGCAGAGGAGGAGTGACTGGGGGCCTCGTTAGAGTCTGGGAAAGCTGAGCCCTCAAGGGTGAGACTTGGATCTGCATGGTAAAAAGGAGGAGCACAGTCAGTCTCAGGGAAGCAGCTCCACAGTGGGAGTGAGCTTGGCAAGTCTAGAGCAGAGCAGGTGGTGCATGGGGCCAGAATTCTGTGAGCGTAAGGACGGTGTAAGGGCATGTAAGAAAGTGAGCATGTCGCCCTGAGTGACACCTGCTGCTGTGGGAGAGGTTACAGGCACTTCTGTGTCCCAAACCAAAAGAATCATAAGTCAGTGCATTTATCCAAATGCTTTGGTGGTTAATGATTGACGTGCGAGGTTTCAGCCCACTGGGGGCAGTGCCATCTCTGGGTAGGCTGAGCACCCCTCCATGGATGGCCTCAGCTCTAATTCCTTCCCTGGGTTTCCACCCTGACTTCCCTTCACGAGGGACTGGGTGTATAAAAAATAAACGGTTGCCTTCCCAAGTTGCCTTTAGTCATGGTGCTGCATCTCTCAGCAGGAGAGGGCAAACTAGGTACAGCAGAGTGGGGGGACTGTGCTGCGGGTGTTACCTGTTGTCGGGTACATTCATTTGGAGAACTAGTCGTTAGCTAAGTGAGTACATGCCAGAGGTTACACCTACTGGACAGATGTCCTAGGTCAATAGAGAGATTGGGAACAAATGGCTGCTGAGACCAAAGATGGCGCGAGATGATTTGGCTGTGGGCCTGCAGCCTCCACACAGATGGGCCACCTTTGGGGAACTTGAGTTTGCACTCTCTTCATGTAGGGGCTCAGAGCTTGGCAGGAGCTGGAGAGAAGGGGATGGCATCAGAGTCTTCTTCTAGAAAGTTGACCTGGAAGGACCTTTTTTTTTTTAAATGGAAGGTGGCATTTTTTTTATGGAAAGCAGGGCAGAAAGATCAGTGACAACCTGATTTGTTCTGTGAGCAGCTTGGTGGCTGGCTGGATACATCGGCCATTCTCTGTAACAACGCCTGTTTGCAGTTCTCCAGGGCACAGTCCCTTCTTGCCAGCTCCCACCAGTTAAGCCAAACCTCCCAGGTGAGAACTAGTCCCAGCCCAAACTGCCATGACTGTAGACTCTAGATACAGCCAGGCACAGTAGCACACACCTTTATTCCCAGCACTTGGGAGGCAGAGGCAGGCTGGTCTCTGAGTTCCAAGCCAGCAGAGAGACCTGGTCTACAAAATAAACAAACCAAAAAGCCAAACTCAGTCTCAAGTTGAGGAATTCCCAGGTGGCTTCTAAGCAGCTGGCTATAAATTCTGAGGCGCCCGCCCTAGCCTCAGGAAGAGCAGTTGGCTAGAATGAATCCTAGAACTCAGGGACACGCTATACTTGAAGGTGGAACAAAGATACAGGCTAGAACCAGCTGAAGGGAGAGATGCAGGGCGGTACGGAGCATCCCAAACCCAAGCATCCATTGCCCTTCCTTGTGAGCTCAGGTTGAAGTGTTCTGGCCCGTCGGTGTGGCAATGTGTGCTTTGATGCCAGCAGGGGCAGCTCATCCAAACTCCAAATAAACAAGTGCCTTCGTTAGGGTTACTATTGCTGTGATGAAACCCTGATCAAAAGCAGCTCTGGGCAGAAAGGGTCTATCTCAGTTCACACTTCCATGTCACAGCCCATCCTTGAAGGTGGTCAGGCTAGGAACCTGGAGGTAGGAACTCAGTCAGTCAGTGGCCACAGAGGGATGAGTGCTGACTACTGGCGTACTCCCCATGGCTTGTTTACACTCCTTGCTTTTACTTGCCCAGGGGTGGCTCTGCTCAGTGAGTTGAGCCCTCCTACACTGATCAAGAAAATGTACAACAGGCTTTCCCACAGGCCAGTCTGAGGGGGAGGGGCACTTCTGTACTTGAGGTTCTCACAGACTCTAACTGGTGTCAAGTCAACATAAAAACTAGCTGACATGAGATTCAGTCACTGGCCATAAGCAGAACATAGTCTGCAGCCTAGAGAGGTCAGAGTGATATGATACTGTGTGGCTCACAGCACTAACCTTCTAGTTCCTGGCAAGGCTTACCGACATCCTGAGTCATCTCTGCAGACATGAGAAGCCCTTTCTGAGTCACCGGCCTCACGCTGTCGGTCGGGGTCACTTAGGAACAGAGGACTGAGGACAGCCAGGTTCTTGATTCCTGGGGCCTCCCTAGAAGTTACTTTCAAGGACAAGGTTTCACTGTGTATCCTAGGCTGGCTCTGAGCTCATGATTCTCCGGCTGCCACCCCCCAGCTGACTTTTGCTACTGAAGGCTCTTTCAAAGTAGCCGTGCTAAAGATAGGGAGTTGAGGAAGCTGGATTTGTGGCTTTAAAGGCAGGCACTCCATCTGTGTTGGAAAACGGACATTTTCCTATTACCAGCTTGTAGATGTGTGGGTGAGATTGTTTCAGAAGTGTGTAGAGTGGAAAGGGGGAGAAGCCCGGGCCATCTTTCTGTGCCTCCAATTCCATCTGGGGAGCTACAAGCTGCCATATTCTCTAACAGGTTTTTTCCACCCACCACCCCCTGTCCCGTGGAGGCTGCAACTGAGCTCGGAGGCTCACTGCCTGCTCTTGCAATCTCTCTTTGTTTTGAGACAGGGTCTCACCGTGTAACTCTGGCAGGCCTGGAACTCACTCTGTAGACCAGGCTGGCCTCAAACTCAAAAATCTGCCTGTTTTTGCCTCCTGAGTGCTGAGATTAAAGGTGTGGGCCATTACTCCCGGCACTAAGCTTGTTTTTAGTTCAAATACTCAGATTTTTGAGTACTCGGAATTGTTCATTATTCAAAGACTACAAATAATTCTTCATAAGATAGATGGCTTGTACATTGGGTTTCTGCTTTGCAAATGATTTGCTGGTTTAAGTTTTACTTGATTTTTAAGACAATATCTCACTTTGTAGTCCAGGATAGCCTCCAAGTATTGATTCTCAAGACTCAGCTTTGAATGCCCTTCCTCAGTATGTTTGTTTGTTTGTTTCCTCTGAAACCCAGTCTGAATGCCCATCCCTGGGTGGCTTGATGCTACAGTCTAGGTGAGAAAGTTACAGACTACCATGCACACGAGGCCAAGTTGGAGTCCTTTATTAGCTGGCAGCCAAGAGTGGGGTCTCTTGCCCCAAAGCTCAGGGACAGAGCGTTTCTAAAGGCAAACACCGCAGTGACATTGCTGTCAGGTGTAGGTCAGGGGAACCTTAGCATTTACTCTGGCAGAACACACCAGTTGTGTTGGTTTACACATGGGATTGTTATGGTCAGGGTCAAGGAAAAGCCCAAACGTGAGGACGTGATCTTTCGGGGTGCCTAGGGCTCAGCAAGCGGTGCCTGAGCAGTCGCAGGTTGGAGTCAGGGTGAGATCAGGACCTCACTGGAGCTCCGAGCACAACCCAGGCTCACCTGGAATGTGCGACAGCATGCTTCAGAGCAGTCTCAGGATGTCTTTGCAGTGTTAGAATTTGAAAAGTGGGAACCTTGAAACACCAGCATGAAGACTGTACCTTTCCCAGCCTCACTTATGGGTTAGAGTCTTTATTTGCACCTGTTCAGTCACTGTAGTTTTTCTTTCCTTGCCGTGAAGCTTCAGATGTTATAGGTTTAAAACACACATCCTGTGTTGAGTGTCTGCAGTGTGCTGGTACTTTTTTTTCCTTTTACTTCGTAAACACCTTGGCTTTAAATTGGCCTTTAAATGTAGTGTGCTTTTTCTCCTGTCCTTTATCATAATCAAAACAGTTCAAAAGGGCACAGTTCACATTCTTATGTGCCGCACTGCCCTTAAAGCCCAGCGCATTACTGGGGCTAAGTAAATAAGCTTGTGTTTGAAACAGGGTGAACCTGTGGGGTTTCAGGAAGGGAAGGGGGGGCGGCAGCCGGCTGCTGGAAGGATCTGTCTGGAGCTGGTTCAGAAGAAGCAGCTTAGCTTGGCTGAGGGGACATTGTTAGTCCTGGCAAATGGGGGACAGGCAGTCTAATGTTAGCTGTCAGCAGAGGAAGGCTATGCTGCCATTATGCTTTTATCTAGTGAGCATTTATTATGTTTTATTTGTTGTTGTTATACATGCTATACTGTGATGGTGAAACAGACTTTCAGATGAAACAGTGCTTAAGACTCACTACTGCTCACTGTTTCTAATCACGTCATTCCCCCTTCCTGTTCCTTAAAACCCTCCAAAAGACCTACTTAAATTGATGGCCTCTTTTTTTTCATTAATTGCTATTAGAAATAGGGGAGGGCACAGCAATTGGCCATCTAATACCAAATGATTTGCCCTGAAAACAAACATATATACATACATACAAACATACATACATTATATTGATAGAACAGGTTGTACTTACGTTTAGGAATACATACACACATACTTTTTGTGTTTTTGACAGGGTCTCACTAGTAGTCCTGGCAAGCCTAAAAGTGTAATTCAGACTGGCCTTGAACTCGCAGAGATCCTCTTGTCTCTGCCTCCTGAGTGCTGGGATTACTCAGTATACGCCACCACACCCAGCTTCAGTACACATTATTTTTATCAAATGTTTTTAGAGCTGGCTGGACCAGCTAGCTACTCAGGATGCTGGGGCAGGCATTAATGAGTAAGTTTAAAGCCAGCATGGGCAACTTGTCAAGATCCTGTCTCAATGTAAACAAAGTAAAAATAGGCCAGAGGTGTAGTTCAGGGTTAGAGTATTTGCCTATGCCCTGGGTTCAGTCTCCAGTCACACACACACACACACACACACACAGAGAGAGAGAGAGAGAGAGAGAGAGAGAGAGAGAGAGAGAGAGAGAGAGGTGGGGGCGGGGAGCGCATGCATGATAAGGGGGAAAACAGTTGAGTGCTGAAGGAGAAAGTGTGGTTTAGGGGTAGAGCATTTGGACAGTCTGCATGCCTGGGTTTCATTTCCCTTCTGTTTCTCATCCTACATGCATATGTATTTTACCTAGCAAAACCAATATCATATACATAATTCGTCATATCTGACATCATATCATATATCCCTCACACAGACGGTTATATGCCTTTACTAAACTTGGGTTTATTAGGTATATATATATATATGCCTGTAGAATTGAGTTGACGTGATGTGCATATACTATTTACTTCACTCTTTGAATGTGCCCCAATTTTAGAGTGTTGGATTGTTTCTAATTGTGTCATTAAATTCCCAAAATTGCTTACTTAACTTCTCACTTTAAAGTGGCAGTAAAAACATGTCACTTGCTCCTCATCTTGAAATTGTGTCAGAACAATTAAGGAAATGGAGAGAGCTGGATTCTCTTTCCCGCCCTCCCCGCAGTTCTTCCTTATAGGGCTTGCGCATAGAAAGCATGCTCTACCACACTGTGCCCAGACTCTGTGTCTCAGGAATCTAAGAAGACCGTTACCTGGGTTCCAGGCAAGTCCTGCAAAGGCTGGGGAGTGTAAAAGGGAAGGCAAGGGCTCTGCAGCTCAGCCTTCGGGTGGAGCGCCTGAGTGTGGACAAGCTTGACGAGCAGCATGTCCTGAGAGACAGAGCCATCCGTGTCCTAATGTGGGCTGTGGGAATGGGCACAAAGGGCCACAAAGCAGTTATCTGAACATGACAGAAGGGAACTAAGCAGTGTGAAAGGAGTCCTAAGGGGTTGACCATATTTGTAGGATGCGGGATGTAGTTGCACAGTTTGAAGAACCCTATCATTGCCAATCACTGTTCAATAAACTGAGGAGAAAACTAAAAACATCATTCTTAGGGTCTCACTAGATACCCTGGCTGGCCTGAGACTCCATATGTAGAGCACTGACCTTGAGCTTCTCTCCGCGGATGCCTCTGCTTCCTGAGTGCTGGGATTAAGGCATGCACCACCAGGGTGGACTAAGAAGTCACTCTTAAAAAATGTCCTCTATCTTAAAGCAGCTTTTGCTGACTGTGTCTTCCACCTCTCCTCCCAAAGCCTTTTTGGAAGGAACTGTTCAAGAAAGAAGTATTCAGTCATATTCAGAATGACTAATTACCCAGAAGGAGCTCGCAGAAGGTTATGAAATGAGACCAGAAGAGAAAAGGGAAGAAGAAACCAGAAAGCCTTATAGCAAACACTTGAACATTGAAGAAATACTCAGGAACAGCCAGGCACAGTGGTGTAGGCCTTTAGTCCCAGCACTCAGGAGGCTAAGGCTGGAGGAGGATAGAGTTTAAGGTCAGACTCAACTACATGGTGACACACTGACCCAGAAATAAAGTATTTGCTAGTTTGAAAGATAGATTCAAAACAGAGCCTTTTTTAAAAATGTATGTTTATGAGTAAAGAGTGTTGAGTAATGAGTTGCCTGCCTATATGTGCACCACCTGCATGCAGTGTCCTCAGAGGCCAGAAGAGGGCACCAGATCCCCTAGAACTGGAGTTACGGGTGGTCGTGAGCCGTCACGTAGGCACAGATCCTCTGCAAGAGCAGCTTGCTCTCTTACTTACTGAACCATCTCTCTACCCCACATCTGTACTTTTTATTAAGAGATAAAGGCTACAAAGGGAAAGGATACATGAGAATCCCACAGAATCTAGAAAAGAAGAGAAAATAGGAACAAACCAGAGTCAGCACCCTGCGGATGGGGCTGTGGAAAGCACAGGAGGAAGAGTTTGACAGGCTTGTAAATGGATACAGTTGAGTGAAATTAGTCAAATGTTGGTGGGGAGCCCGGGAAGACCAAGAGTAGCAAACGTGTAACACTCATGTCCCAGCCAAAGAAGAGGGAAAGGGTGAAGCAGAAATGTGTTTCCCAGAGAACTGAAGGATAAAGGGGAATTTGGGTATACAAACTGAAAGGACATAGCTAGTCCCAGGGAGTGTTAACCAGTAAAATTATTAGCAGGATGTAACACCACAAAAATATGTGTTGAAGCAGACCTGTAATCCGGGCAATTAAGAGGAAGAGGCATGAGGATGAGAGGTTCAAAGTAATCCTGGGCTACATAATGGGTTTGAGGCCAGCCAAGGATACATGAAACCCTGTATACATGCATGCATGCATATATGTGTGTATCTGTACACACACATTAATTCTGAGTCATTGAGATGGCCTGGTGTGTGGCAGCACTTTGGACATAGCCTGACAATCTGAGTGTGGTTCCTGGAATCCATGTAAAGTGGAGAGGAGAGAGCCAACTTGACAAAGTTGTTCACTGAACTCCATACCCATTTGGTGGCACATATACACCACCATTGTATGCACAGAAGAATACAAAGTATAGAGCAGTATGAAAGTGTAAGACTTAGCACTGGGGCTATAGCTACGCAATAAGAGTGATTTTATAGCACACAGCCCCCAATTTGAGAGTAAGAAGAGGGAGGAGATTGATTGCAGGACTTAATAAAGATCACATGACCTAGGAGGAGACTCATAGGTTAAACTCACCTCAAAATTTTTCATAATCACATGTGAAATTTGGAGATCATGGCTGGAATTGACTTTGGTAGTACATTTACCTGTAATGCTGCACTCAAGAGGCAGAGGCAGGAGGATCGTAAATTTGAAGCTAATCTAGGTCTACAGTAAAGACTTGCATATTAGCCTGTCACCAAAAAAAATTAATTACTTTTGAATGATGCTTATAGAATAAGCAATTTACATGTTACCTTACTCATTTCATCATATATAAAGTCATTGTCTTAGTCACTGATCTATTGCTGTGAAGAGAAATCACAACCAAGGCAACATTTATAAGAGAAAGCATTTACCTGGGGGGCCAGCTTGTAATTTCAGGGGTTTAGTCCATTATCATTGCAGGGAACATGGCTGTGGAACAGCAGCTGAGTCCTACATCCTGACCCAAAAGACGAGAGAGAGAGAGAGAGAGAGAGAGAGAGAGAGAGAGAGAGAGAGAGAGAGAATGAGAGAATGAGAGAGAGAGAAAATGAGAGAGCATGAGAGAGCATAGGCCAGGCATGGGCTTTTGGAACCTTAAAGCCCACTCCTAGTCATACACTTTCTCCAACAAAGCCACATGTGTTCCAGTCTGACCACATCTCCTAATCCTTTTAAATAATGCCACTCCCTGGTGATGAGCATTCAAATTTATGAGCCTATGAAGGCCATTCTTATTCAAACCACCAAAGGCATTATACAAACTCATCATAGCCTGGGAAATGGCTTTCAAGCTCCTAAAGAAGTTGAGAGGAAATATTTAGTCCAGACTTTGGATAGATTTTTTAAAAAAGTGGCAGACGTTGGGGCGTGATATTACATGCCTTTAATCCCAGTCGTCAGGTGGCAGAAGCAGGCCAACAGAAGCCAGCCTGGTCTACACAGTGAATTCCAAACGAGCCAAGGCTATATAGTTAGACTACATCTCAAAAACAAAACAAAAAACACCAAATGAACAAAAACCTATCTAGAATAGGATTTTTAAAATGTCAGAAATGTTGTCAGTTGAACTCACATTATTTACTATAGGACCAAGGATACCTAATGCCACAGCATAAAGTGTATTAGGTATAAGTAACACAGGCTTACATGTGTAATATTTGGTTGTATAATATAACAACTAAGTAACACCGTAATAACATAACACATGAAGGGGAAGGAGGAAAAGACCTAGGTAATGGAGACATCCTGGATTCTCTTTTATAGCTAGAATCAAAATATAGCTATAAATATGTATCCATTTCAGAACTAGTAAGTTGGTCTGGGACAGGTGTCAGTTGGTAGAGTTGCTTGCATAGCATGCAGGAAGTCCTGGGTTTATCCAACACAATAAACTGTGCTGTGGTGCCCACCTGTGATCTCAGCGCTGGAATCAGAATTTAAGGACATCTTCAGCTACATCGAGATTTTGAGCTTCTCTGTCTCAAAACCAACAACAACCTGATAGATTAATAAATAGATCCATGGTGTGGTAATACAAGCCTGTAATTCTAGCTCCTAAGAAGTGCAGATAGAAGAATTGAGAGATCTTGATTCATGACCAGCCTAGGCCCCATAGTGAAGCTGTCTCAAAATGCAAAGCCTCATAGGTGTGTTTATGGAAGAAGCTACCCTGAAGCACAGCAGAAGTATACACACACAGTCCTCGGACCACACTGTTCATTGTAGAATGTCAGTAGATAGTACACAGAAAGGTAAATAAATTGTCCTGTGGCATTGTAGTTAAGAAAGACACCCCGGGGTGGGGGAGGGAGCGGGAGACACACACACACACACACACACACAGACAGAGACAGAGAGAACACAGACACAATCAAATATGCATTCCCAGAAGCAGGACACAATATGAACATAAGGATGTCATATATATCCAAACTTTTTTTTTTCTTTGAAGCAGGGTCTCTCTACTCCTGCATAGCCTGGAAACTTATAATGTAGACCAGGCTGTCCTCAAACTCACTGTCGTGCACTTCCACATCTAACTTCTAAACTTTTATTTCTAAATTATGCATGTAGATGTATGTGTATGTATGTGTATGTGCATGCACATGTGAGTGCTATGTCCCAAGAGGCCAGAAGAGGGTGTTGGGTCCCCTGGAACTGTGGTGCCAGGCAATTGAGCCTGCTGATGTGGGTGCTGGAAATTCAACCTGGGTCTGCTACAGGAGCAGCCAGAGTCCTGGACTGCTGAGCTCGAGCCCTCTCTGGATCCCCAGAGTGTGTGTTTGTTTTGTCTACAGAGAAAATAGACTTCACTCACCCAGTAAAATAAACATTCTGGTTCCTGCCTCAGGATAATGTGACAGTTTTCTCTTTGATATATTCATTTCTTTAAATAAAAGTTTGAGCTAACTAAATATGAAACTCCCTCCTACCTGTAATTTACCAGTTTCCATCCCCTCCTCACACTCCACACCCCCATCACTCTTCACTTGCAACCTAGAGGCTCGAACCCAGGGCCTTCTGGTCTCCTGCAGGCGTGCCTGAAAGTATTCCTTAGAGAATTCATGGAGCAGAGGAAGTTGATGTTGAATGTTTAGAAATTATAAATAAAATCTAGAAATCAAAGGTGTATTTCTAAGCAGTAAGCATAGTTTTGTGCTTTAAGTAGTGTAACATAGAATAGGAGTGAGTATCCAGAAATGAATGGAGAGTATTCCTTCATGGAATTGGAAGTAAACAGTCAGGCAAAAAGACAGATGCAGCTAAAAAGTAGATTAATAACTTGAAAATAGGAAAACACTTGGTGAAAATGACAAACATTAGTGTGACCTTAACCACCAGCGCGCTAAGATGGAAGACATGGGGTAGAAATGCAGAAACTAAAACCAGAAGCCGATTGCAGCATCACAAGTGGCATGTCTACGCAAATCTGAGGTCTAAGAAAAAATGGATTTTATTCTAGGAAAATGGAATTGCCAATGTGTGGCCCCAGAAAACAAACTCTGTAGTTTTAATAGAGGATATTTCACCATTCTTTACCCTAAAAATATTGGGCACTAGGGATTTTCTTTTTTTGTTTTTATCACAAGTTTTTCCTGCACTAGGGGTGGATGTAAGGGCTTTGCATATAAAATAAATAATCTATTTCTCAACCATACCACAGACCCCTCTCTGGGGAAATTCTAGGCAGGGGCTCTACCACTGAGCCACGCCCCCAGCCCCTCACTGGGGGATTCTAGGCAGGGACTCTACCACTGAGCCACACCCCCAGCCCCTCACTGGGGGATTCTAGGCAGGGGCTCTAGTCTTGACCTATAGCTTTAGCTGGCCAGATTCTTAAAAAAGCAAAACAAAACAAAAACACCCAACTCTAGAACACATTTTATAAAGCTTTCACAGTGCCAGCTTCAAAACTGCAGTTGGTTTTCTTGCGCAAGCATATATATATATATATATATATATATATATATATATATATATATATCATGCATAGATTATAATCTAGAATCTTGAAACCCCATGCTCATCAATTGTGCTTTTTTTATGAAAGAGAAGTTGGGGTTCGAAAAGATTGAGTGGTGTCACCGATTCTCCATGCCCCGGCTGGAGTAGAAACCCTGTCCAGGTGACATCAGAGCTGGTGTCCTTGCTGCACTGAACCCTTCTGTCCTCACCCTCTGTACGTGTGCTAAAAAGGGTGGCTGGCTCCAACTAGGACCCATGACCATGGGACCTCTTGAATTGGTCACAGCCCTGTGTGTGCACAAATGGCTGCATACACACTGGATATGCTGAGATCACAGGCATGTACCACCTCACCCAGCTCATGCCTCAGACCCCCGCCAGCTCTTCTGCAGTCATTATCTTGGCAGTGGACTTAAGGACAAGCCTGCACATCACACCTGGCTGGTTCTCATGCACACACCCATGCCACTGGCATGCCCCCACCGCTGCTGAGATCCAGCACCCAGCAATAGGCACTTTTACCTGTGCTCCCTTCTGGGCGACGCATATGACATGCCCTTTTTTTAAACTCCTGTCTCGTTTTAATGACCTGTAGTCCCTGTTCCTCTCTTCTGGTTCTTTCTGGAACCCTTTCCAATCAGACTTGAGTGCACAGTTGCTTTACAAAGGCACTTAGTGAAATGCCCAGTGATCTTGAAGATGCTAAGTCACCCAGCCTTGCTTGGGTTCAGTCTGCGGCCATCATTTTCTGACTTCTGAGAAACATTTTTCAGAAGTTGCTCCTGCTGCTGCATCTGAGCCCTTGTGTCCCCCTGAGACCACTCCTCAGTTTCCAGCCTCTTCTTGAATAAGACCTCACGTCTCTTCTGTCCACCCTCATTTCTAAGGTCTACAGGCTGGAGGTTCCCAGTGAAGACTCCACTCAGGGATTCCCCTGAAATGGAGACCTGTGTATCAGCTCCTTAGTTGTCCAACTTCTACTGGTGTCCAGTGGGCGTTTCAGATGCAGAGGCCAAAGCCCTGGCCTGCCCTGTGTTTCCCATATCTGCAACTCAAAGAATCATGTCTGACCAGCATAGCCCAGAAGGCTTTGAAGGCTCTTGCTCATTCAGACCCTGCATGGACAGCAGACCCTTGACGAAAGCCTGGCTTGTTCCTTTATTTTTAAGATGGGTGTAAACAGTGCCTTTCATTATGAGATGTGAAGCCTGCCTGTCCTTACACTTGTCTGTCCACCTCCCATGACCCCTCTTGTCCCCTCTTATCCCTGCTCATCTCTTTTCTGCTGCTGCTTTTGTGACTGTGTCCCTGCTGAAAAACTAGACACTGCACATGAGGAAAACACTGAAATACTTGATCTATTTTTTTTTCATTTGTCTGGGTCCTGTCTTGCTCCCTTCTGGTACCCTTCTTCTACCCCACATAGCCAACCCTTCTGCTTCTATCCTGCACATGTGTTTAATGTCTAGATCTTCATGTGAGGGAATGTGTGTACTGTTGATCTTTCTGAGCCTGGCTTATTTCACCCAGTGGTCCAGTTGGACCACTTACAACTCTGCAGTTTCGTTTGTTGTTTTAAAAACAACAACAAAAAAAAACCTTTAAAAATATAAAGCTAAGGGGCTGGAGAGATACCTCAGTGGTTAAAAGTACAGAGTTCTCTTCCAGAGGACCTGAGTTTGATTTCCTGTGCCCATATCAGGCAGTTCACAACCAGCTATAACTCCAGCTCCTTGGGATCTGACGCCCTCTTCTGGCCTCACTGGGCACCTGTGCTTTTGTGGCATATACTCACAAAGACACATAAATAAAAATCTCCACATATAGAATGTTCATTATATACGTTTGTGTATATGTGGTGTGTAGCCAAGCATGTTGGTGCATGTCTGTATTCCTAACATGAGGTAGAAGCACAAAGATCTGTTCAGTGCTAGCCAGCCTGGGCTACCTAGTGAGACCTTGTCTCAAAATATAAATCCCCAGTGCTTTCCAAACTTAATGAGTATACAAACAAACTCCTAACTCCCCTCTGCACACTCCACCCTTCCAAGCTCTTAGGTTACAGACCCAGAGCCCATATCACCTATGAGGCAAGATGTGCCCTCCGGTTACCTGCCTCCTACCCTTAACACCTGCTCCCCCTGTCCCTCATCTCCAATCAGGCTGCCACGCCCTTCTGGTGCTCCTGTGAGGCTCAGTATCATTGCCCTTCCCTCTGGAATCCACTCAGCCCACAGTCACCTCCAGATCTCTACCCAGATACCACTACACCAGCATCAGCAAACTATAGAGACCTGTCTGGCCAGGAACTCACAGAGATCCATCTGCCTCAGCCTCCACACCCACACCTAGCTACTTTGAAAAAAAAATTTTTTTAGACTGATTTATGTGTGTGAAGTGTTTTTCTGCATATGTGAATATGCACCAAGTGGTGACAGTGGGAATCAGAGGACAGGGCTAGATCCCCTGGAACTGGACTTAGGTTGTGAGCTGTCATGCGCCTTTTCCATTGTCCTCTTGTTCGGCTTTTGTTGCCACCTGCTCAAAGCCTGTCTGGCTCTCCCGGCTTCTTCCTAGTCTGTTTTTCTTGGGCTTCTGTCTCACTCACCAGTATCCGCATAGGTTTTATGTTGCAGGATTTTCGTACTCCTTCAGAGCAAGGTGGCTCTGGAATAAATCGGGTTAATCCACAGATGCTGGTGGTGGCTTCTGGGCAGGCCCAGTGGAGCCGGTAGAGCCTGCAAGACTTAACCTTCTCACCAGCCTGCTTGTCAGCTGTCACGTGTCACAGCCTTAGTCAACTAGGGCAGGAATCCTTCCATCCTAACAGATGGATGGGAATTTAACCAGACAATAAACCATGTACGTGCCGTAAATATGTTTGCCAAGGGCATGGTTCCCAGTGCGGGGCTCCGCACAGCTGTCTTCCCTTGAACTCCCTGATTCTTGGTGAGATGATTTGTTAACTCTGAAACAGCATTTCAGAGAGTTAATGGGTCGTTGGCTTCTCCATTCCCAGCAGCCTAATTATTGGGAGATGGGAGGGAACAGTTTTTATCAACAAAAGTTATTAATGTGAGATTTTTTAGAAATGAACTTGCTGTGTTCCAGAGTTCAGTGGCATTATTCTCAAAGGGCCTGACAACCTTTCGGGCATTGCCAGCATCACGCTCACGTGCCCTCAGGGGTACAGATCACGAACTATGAACAGCCCTCTTATTCTCTTTTAATACTTACATTGCTATCCAAGTTGCTACTGAAAGGTTTTTAGGGGTGCAGATCTTTGAAAATACAGTTCACAGGGCTAGAGAGAGAGGCCAGAGGTTAAGAGCACTTACCAAGTTCAGTTCCCAGCACCTATACTGTCAGCTCACAACTGCCTGGAACTCTAGCTGCAGCACCCTGACACCCTCTGCCGGCTCTGCGGGATAGTGCATGTGAGTGTGTATGCACACATTCACACAAATGAACAAGAATGCAGTTCATCTTGTCTTTCTGTTATTATCTTCAGACACATTTTTATTCTTCCACCAAATATTGCTCCCTGCTCAGTACCTGTGCAAATTAAAATGCAGAGTATTGGTCCACTCTGCATTCTGTAGAGGGTAACTTCCACTGATGTACGTTTTCATTGGCGAGATCCACCAGACAAAGTATAAATTGGTGTAGAACTGGGGAAGTGTTTGAGCGAGGCAGATGTTCTCTTAGCATGAAGCAGATGTAAAACCTGCGAGAGTCTGTCTAATAAAGGATAGCATTTGGTTCTAGACAGCTGGTGCCAAGATTACCAATTAATCATGTTTGAATGCGTTCTTTACTAATTAGATCCCTCTTTGGTTTTTACCGTTCTGGGTATAGTTAAGAGGGGGAAGGCACGGAAGCCTTCCACTTTTTATACTTTGAATAACCCCTCTTCTTTTATAACCTTTTTTTTTTTTGACTTAGAGCCTTATAGGAAATGAAGCCCAAAGATGTGAATGACTGAGCTGGCTCCCCCACTGTGACTATAGGTTTAGAGTTAGGATGTTCTGTTGAAGGCAGTAGCTAGCACTGTGAACGCTCAGAGTCAGCTGGAGAAAAGAGGAGTGTGATTACCCTTAATGTGGGCTTATTTTTGGTTTTCGATTTTTGGGTTTTTTGGGCTTTTTTTTTTTTTTTTTTGCGTGGACAAAAGCTAGTATTTGTTCAGTTAACATCAATAGGCAGTCTCCATGGGAATTTGAACACAGAATACACAGGATACCAGTTTGGGCTTATATTATCAAAGCAATAAATCGTGTGTTTGCAAAGATTAAAGATGACCAGGTTGGTGTAATCACTAGGAAAGGTTGCCTCTTTCTGCCGTGAAAGATAAATTGGTACCACTGTGAAAGCCGAGAAAGGGCACTTTCCCCATAGTCCTTTGCATGAAGCAGGTATGCTGGGGTTGATTTAGGTGGCTTTCCATTGTTTGGAATTTTTGTTTTTGTTTTGCCTTTGTACTGCCGTATGCTGGCCAGGCTGTACTTCTGGGCTGCATCTGCAGCACTCTTCCTTGTTGTTCTTCATTTGGTTTCGAGACAGGGTTTCTCTGTGTAGCCCTGGCTGTCCTGGAACTCACTCAGTAGACCAGGCTGGCCTCGAACTCAGAAATCCGCCTGCCTCTGCCTCCTGAGTTCTGGGATTGAGTGCACGTGCCACCATGCCTAGCACCTCCAGCCCTTTTAAAACTTTTATTTTGAGACAACGTCTCACTATGTAACCAGGCTGGACTTTATGATTCTCCCGTCTCCAACTCAATAATGGAAGTACAGACTTGAACCACCATGCACCATGCCTAACAGACCCTCCTCCTGTCCTCCTCTTTCTCTCTCCTTTGCCCCTCTCCCCCTTCCTCCTTCATGCCTCTTCCTCCTCTCTTTCCTCCTCGTCTTTGATGCCAGCCAATGCTTATTTTCTATGAAAGAAAGTTCGGTGTCTAAAGTTTGTCTTCACACGGTCCTAGAAGGAAACAGGACCAGCTAATAGTTTCCTGGAGTCAATAGTTGGATATTTTGGCATTCTTATGAGCTTTCTTTTAAATTGTGCTTGTGTGTGTATGTGTATGCACATGTGTATCTGTGTGCGTGCATGCGTGAGGACCTCTTGCAGGAGGCTTTTCTCTGCTTCAGCCGTGTCGGCTCAGGATGGAACTCAGGTTGTCGGGCTAGATCACCTGCTCAACAATCTCAACAGCTTGTGCTGCGATTCTCTGGTTGTTAGGAATATTTTATTAGTGATTTTTCTACAAGCACATGAGTGGGTTCTTCATGTTTTTATATTTTACAGATGTTTTCCATGTAGAGTGTGTGTGTGTGTGTGTGTGTGTGTGTGTGCGCGCGCATGTGTATATTCATGTGTGCATGTGTGGAACAGATATTTGCCAAGACAGATGTTCAGAGGTCAGAGGATGACTTGTGGGAATCAGTTCTCTATTTCAACCAAGTGAGTCATAGGGATGGAACTCAAATTGTCAGGCTTGGCAGCAAGAACCTTTTATCTTCTGAGCACACTCACCCAAAGTCATAGTGCTTTTAAAGGATAGAAAAAGTATTTAAAGAGTGGGAGAAATACATTAATTTTCAGGTCTGAAGATAAATAGCCCAAGCAGTTCTTTTTTAAAAAATGTTGTTTTAAATTTTATGTGTACAATGGTATGTTTGCCTGTATGTTTGTATGTGCAGTACCCCAGAGGCTGGAAGGAGACATCAGATTCCCTGGGGCTTGAGCAACAGATGGTTGTGAGTTGCCATGTGCATGCTGGGAACTGAGCTCATGTCTACTTATAAGATCAGTCATCTCTCTAGCCCATAAATGATTCTTTTAGTAAAATGTTTGTTACTCTTTGGAAAAAAAAAACCATGCTGGTAGGAATGAGCAAAGATAAGCTAAGAAGAGGATTTAGCAGCTTGGCAGCACGTGTGAGTGTTTCTGACCTCTCCCAGATGCCTGAGGTCTGTGGAGAATGGGTCTGTGTGTTAGCGTGTATATTATACCACTTTTTACATGGCGTGATGTCAGCTTGGGAGCCTGGCTTTTGGAGTAAAGGGGTCTGTAACACAGAGCTTATAGCCTTTTAAATCATTTATACTTTTGAAAAAAAAAGTGTATGGCATCTCTTTATTGCTGAGCCATCTCTCCAACCCCAGAGCTCAGAGAACTATTATCACTTGGGTCTAATGATTTGTGAGTTTCTTTGTAGTTGTAAGTTGTGTGAAACCATGAACTTTGAAATATCCCTTAGATGAAACAAGCTCTGTCAGGTTTTTAAAAACATTTTTATGGAAACACATCTACAAGAGTAGAGAGAATCATGAACCCAGCACATCCCCCAGCGTCAGCCTTCTTTTGGTTGTTTTGAGGCAGGGTCTCGCCACATAGTCTCCAGGTCAGCCTTGAACTCGTGATCCTTCTGTCTCAGCCTCCTGCTGGTGGGATTGCAGTGCCTCACTATGTCAAGATTTCTGGTATGTGCAGAGTATCCTTTCTCTCCTAAACTCTGTAGTTCCGCATCTTGTTTCTATAGTAACAGTGGGCGTTTCACCAAAACTAGGTCAAGTAAACCCAGTAGTTCTCACTTTGTTTCAGGAAGTAGAGCGAGAAATCTCATTCAGGACAGAATGTGGACTGTACTATTCTTACTACAAGCAGATGCTGCAGGCTCCGACCCTCCTGCAAGGTAATCCTGACAGCAGCCACTGATGTGGCCATGCTGAGCCGTCTGCCTTGTTTCCCTCAAGCCTACCCTTCCCCTCTTTCCACCTGATGCATTGTTATTTAGTGTGTGTGTGTGTGTGTGTGTGTGTGTGTTTGTGTACACGTGTTTGTCTCAAAACAAAACAAACACATATACAGAGTCTTTTTACATGGCCCTGGCTGTCCTGGAACTCATGATGTAGACCAGGTTGACCTTGAATTCAGAGATCCACCTGCCTCTACCTCCTGAGTGCTGTGATAAAGGCATCACCACACCTGGCTTATAATTTTAAATGTATGAATGTCTCACCTTCATATATGTCTGTGTACCACATGTGTTCCCGGTGCCTGTGGAGGTCAGAAGAAGGTATTAGGTTCCCTAAGACTGAATTACAGATGGTTGTGAGCCGCCATGTCAGTGCTGGGAATCAAACTGAAGCCTTCTGAAAGAGCAGCCAGTACTCACTGAGTCATCTCTTGAGCTCCTGTAGCATCATCAGATTGTAATCCCATTCAAGGTATGTGTCTTCTCAATTTTCAAGGAGGACCAGGGACGAAGGAGGCAGGTAGTGTTCCAAGAAACCCGAGCAATGAATCTCCCACCACTTCCAGTACCTTCCACACAGTCTCCCTGGGGACAGCTGAGACGCAGTGAACCAGCATCTCTTGCATATGCTGGTCCTCTCTTCTTGAGAGTTTCTCTTAACAGTTTTAATTTAGCCTCTGACTCTTGCCTTCAACATACTGGCTAATTCTGAATTTTTTTTTAGCATCAAAGCATATCTGGTTTGGCAAGAGTCAGGGTCCCTGGAAATTTAAGGTAACCTCTCAGTATGCTGAGGGCAGGGGTGGCACCATGGAGCTGGGTCTCTGTCCCCTTGATGCTGGCTTAAGCCCAGGTCAGGGTCACAAGAGCAGTGGTTCCTCAGAATGTCCCTGTGATGGAATTGTGTTCTGATGAGAGTGTATGTTCTGTCATGTGAGGTAGCTCTTCCTCTCTCCGGAGCTGTCTGTGGACATGACACGGAGTAGGTTTGTTTCTGTAAATCCCAGCCTGTGAGCCCCTGCCACGTGGCAAAGATGACTCTAATGTCATTGATGGTTGACCCAGGCCAAGAGGTCCTGTGAGAGTATTTTTGAAGAAGAAATTATCTTTTAAGAAATTCTTTGACAGGGCTGGAGAGATGGCTCAGCAGTTAAGAGCACTGACTGCTCTTCCTGAGGTTCTGAGTTCAATTCCCAGGAACCACATGGTAGCTCACAACCATCTGCAATGAGATCTGATGCCCTCTTCTGGTGTGTCTGAAGACAGCTACAGTGTACTTACATATGATAAATAAATCTTTAAGAAATTCTTTGACAAATTCCATGTGTGTATATAATGTTTTTGGTCACTTTCACCGTCCCCATTACCCACTGTCATTCCCCTGTATCCGTTAAGCCTTGCTTCCTTCCCAGCAAGGTTCCACCTACTTTTATGTTATTTGGTTTTGTTTCATTTTCGTTATGACCCACTGAGTTCAGGCACAGTTGCCAGTGTAATCATTTTTGGATGTTTCCTGGAACCTAGGCAACTTAGCAGTGGTTATTCCATTGAAGAGGATCAATCCCCTGCCCCAGCAAACATTATTACCAGTAGCTTCTCAGGGGATGGGGGGGGGGGAATTCTAATTTTTAATGGACGTTTCTAATTTTTTGAGAAGACTCCATACTGGTTTCCACAGCCGCTGTCCCAGTCTACACTCGCACCAGGAGCTGGCGACAGTTCCTCTGTCCCCAATCGTCTCCAGCACTTGTCATTTTCTTTCTGGATGACGGCCATTCTGACCAGCATGAAATGGGATCTCAAGTCATTTCAGTTTGCATTTCCCTGATGGCTAATGACAGTTTTTTTTGGTTTTTCAAGACAGGGTTTCTCTGTGTAGCCCTGGCTGTCCTGGAACTCACTTTGTAGACCAGGCTGGCCTCGAACTCAGAAATCCTCCTGCCTCTGCCTCCCAAGTGCTGGGATTAAAGGCGTGCGCCACCACCGCCCGGCTGACAGTTAACACTTTTTAAAAGATTTACCAGCCATTGCTGTCCTTTCTTTTGAAAACTGTTCAACAGTTCATTAGCCCATTTTTTGATTAGCAGTTTTATTTTTATGATGTTCAGTTTTTGCAGTTTTTTTCTTATGTAGCCTAGATAATAGTCACCTGTCTGAGGTGTAGCTGGCAAAGATTTTTTCCAATCCTATAGGCTTTTGTGCCCACTCTGATTGTTTGCCCGGCTGTGCAGAAGCCTTTTGATTTCACGTCATCACATGTGTTAGACTGGGGCGCTGCCCCATTGGGGTTCTGTTCAGAAGTTCTTAAGTGTGCCTGTATTGTGGCGCGTTGTCTTCTAGCAGGTTGGCCGACTGTAGTTACTCTGAGCTGTTCTGAGCACACTCTCAGCACACTGCTCAGGTCCGTGAGTGCGTCCGGCTGGGGGAGTGGAGGAGGGCAGTTGTCATCTCTCACTCTTGGTTTGTCTTCACATATCCTCAGGTTTCCATGGCTTAATCTATGACAATAAAACCGAATCCATGAGGACCATCAACCTCCTTCAACGAATGAATATTTACCAAGAAGTTTTTCTCAGTGTTTTATACAGAGTTCTCCCCATACAGGTATGCAGTGTTCTCTGTCCTTGAGTTCATAGGGGCTGATGAAGGTCCACTCTGCCACTCAGCGTGGACGTTTCACTCTGGGTCTCCTGACTTCAGCTGCCTCGGTGGAGAATCGCTATAGGCACTGAATTTGCTTTGTTTGGTGGTTGTTGTTGTTTTTAATCCTGTAAGATACTGTTATTTTTACAAGTAGAGCTTCCTGGCTAATGTCATAATTATGCATGCAGTCTAGAAGCTTGAGAAATAGTTTCATGTGAAAATGTGTAACCATTCCTCTATGTTTATAACCTGCTTCTCTATGACTTAGGTTTGTTTGTGTATGTGTGTTTGTTTGTTTTTATTTTTATTTTTCAAGACAGAATTTCTCTGTGTAGCCCTGGATGTCCTCTCACTCTCTAGACCAGGCTGACCTCCAAGTCTTGGAGATCCTGCCTCTGCCTCCCAAGTGCTGGGATTAATGTTGTGCCCCACCACCGCCCGATCTGGAGGCCTCGTTGCATCTAGTTTGAAGAAAGACAGCTGCTTGCTCATGGGTGGAAAGTGGTGGACCTACTGCTACATCCAGCTGCAAGCTCAACGTTATCTCTCTGTAGACATGCTCTAGAAGGATCTCTTTTATTTTAGATTATGCATATGTGTATATGTGTGACTGTGTACAGGTTTGTGCATGTGAGTGTAGGTACATGCAGAGACCAGAGGCAATAGAGTCCCCGGGAACTGGAGTCACAAGCAGTTGTAAGCTGCCAACCACAGGTGCTGGGAACTGAACTAAGGTCCCCTGCAAGATCCATATGCACTTTCAAGCATGAGCCAGCTCATTCTCTAGGCCCCCCTGTGTGAACCAGCTCCCTAGGCCCCCCTGTGTGAACCGGCTCCCTAGGCCCCCCCCCCCGTGTGAACCGACTCCCTAGGCCCCTCAGTGTGAACCGGCTCCCTAGGCCCCCCTGTGTGAACCGGCTCCCTAGGCTCCCCTGTTTGAACCGGCTCCCTAGGCCCCTCTGTGTGAACCGGCTCCCTAGGCCCCTCAGTGTGAACCGACTCCCTAGGCCCCTCAGTATGAACCGGCACCCTAGGCCTCCCTGTGTGAACCGGCTCCCTAGGCCCCCCTGTGTGAACCGGCTCCCTAGGCCCCCTGTGTGAACCGGCTCCTTAGTCCTCTCTGTGGATATATTTTTTAAATGCCACTAAGGAGGGTTGGGACATCTGTGATAAACTTTCGTGGTTTGGGGAATGAAGCAAGGGCCTGGCCTGTTCGAGGTGTGGTGCTTAAGTGAACGTAGCTGCTGCAGGCTCATAGGTTTGGATGCTCAATCCCCTGTTGACAGAACTGTTTGGGGCAGGTTAGGCGCTATGCCCTTTTTGGAGTAGGTTTGTGTTGGATGAGGGGAGGCTCTAAGGTTTAAAGCCAACACCATTCCCAGTTAGTCTCTCTCTACCTCCTGATTGTGGGTCAGGTTGTCAGCACAGTCCAGCTCTAGTCTGCCTTCTGTGCTCCCGCCATGATGGTCATGAACTCACCCTCTGAAACTGTGAAGCTCCAATAAGCTCTTTCTTCTGTTGGTCACGATGTCCCTTCACAGCGAAGGGGAGCTAAGGAACTAGGACATAGGCTCCCACTGAGCTGTGTCCCCAGCCCTGATGAACACTTTTCATTGTTGTCTTTTTACAGAAATATCTAGAACCTGTTTATTTTTATATCTACACTCTTTTCGGGCTCCAAGCAGTTTATGTCACGGCCCTTTATATAACCAGCTGGCTCCTTAGTGGCACCTGGCTGTCAGGACTGTTGGCAGCTATCTGGTACATCACCAACAGGTGAGTTGGGTCAGTTCGCTCCTCTTTCCTAGTTGTAAGTCAGGACAAGTAACTGTTTTCTTACACAGAGAATGGCTGTGAACAACACACAGTGTAGGTATTCCCTCAAGAGTAGAGAGGTGTGTGTGAGAGTATGCGTGTGAATGTAAGTGTGTGCATGAGTGAGTGTGTGTCTTGTAAATGTGAGTGTGTGTGTGTGAGGGAGAGTGTGTATTTGTATTGAGTGTGTTTGTTGTGGGTGTATGTTTGTATGTAAGAATGTGTGTATATGAAAGTGTATGTGAGAGTGTGTGTGTATGTGTGTGAGAATGTGTGAGAGTGTGTGTATGAGCAAGGGTTTGTGTGAATATGTGGGCTTATGTGAGAATGTGTATGTGAGTATGTGTATGTGATAATGTATGAGTGTGTATATGTGAGTGTGTATGTGTGTGACTGTGTACATGAGTGTGTATGTGAGTGTGTGTGTGTAAGAGTGGGTGCAAGTGTATGTGTGTATGTGAATGTGTGTATGCATGTGTGTGTGAGTGTGAATATCGGTGTGTGTGTGCATGTGTGTGTATGAGTGTGTTGTTCCCCCCAGGGCATTTGCATGAGTGTAAGAGTGTGTGTGTGTGTGTGTGTGTCCCCTCGGGGCATTTGCCAGAGGCATTCTGCTACTAAACTATGTCCCAGGATTTCCTGGTAACTTTCAAGTGGTGTGCCAGGATCTCACTGCCTTGCTAGGCTGTCTTTAAACTACTGTGCAGCTCCAGCAGGGTTGGAATTCACATCCTTCTGCCTCTGCTTTCCTAGCTGCTAAATAGAGGCTCCCCCGCACACCCAGCTTCCCTGTCGTCATGGCAGGATTTGTAGCAAATAGACAGTGCTGTTACTATGTAATTCTTTTGTTATTTAGTATTATCAATATATGTTTCCATATATTCAAGGGTATTGGCAGGCCAGGCTTATATACCTTATAATCCTAGCACTCAGAAGGCTAAGGCGAGAGGGTCACCACAAGGATGAGGGCGTCCTGAACTATATAGCCAGTCACCCACCAGCCTGGCTGGGCTACATGAGACCCTGCTCTTAAAGAAAGATAATCATTGTTGAATTGAAGAAAATATATGTTTTCTTCTTAACCTTATGAAAAATACTTTTAAATTTAGTCTTACGTATTTAAGTGTTTGCCTGCATATGTGTGTGCATCATGTGTGTACCTGGTACCTATGAAGACCAGAAGAAGAAGGTACGGAATCTCTGGAACTAGAGTTAGAAACAGTTGTGAGCTGGCATGTATGTGCTGTGACCTCAAGCTGGATCCTCTGCAAGAACAGCTAGTGCTTTCTCCAGCCCTCCCTAAGTTATTTTTCATTATAAAGTCAAGCGAGTGATTATAATGTGCTCAGCGCTTTACACAATCTATTCTATTAACAGCCCTACATGGGACTGAGTTTGGTGATGCTAAAAATAGAGGCAGGCTGAGTTCTAGGCCAGCCTGGTCTATATTGTGAGTTCTAGGACAGCCAGGGCTACAGAGAGAGAGGGGGGGGGGAGGGAGGGAGGGAGGGAGGGAGACAGACAGACAGACACAGAGAGACAGAGAGAGAGACAGAGAGACAGACCCTGTCTCAAAACAGAACAACAGCCCCATAAGGTAGATACTATACGCTTTGTCTGAGAGGCATGAACCTTGACTCAGACTTGCACTCACACTCTGAATGGCACTATGGGTTTTCCGAGGTTGTTATCAATTGCCCAATTCTGTGCATGTGTGTTTCTCAGTACTGATTGTATTATACAGAGGTGAAAGCTTACCTCCTCTTGCTTCTGGAGAACGACATTCCAGTGGGGTGATTCACTTGCTGAGGCCGTCAGCAAGCCTCGGTGTCAGACATAAAGCACTGAGGAGGGGAGAACCTTGGGGCCTGGAGAGATGGCTTGACACTGGCTGCCCTCGCAGAGGACCTAGATTTGTTTCTCAGTACCCACAGTGCATATCATGACGGCCTGAAACTCCAGTTCTAGGGGATGCAGTGCCCTCTTCTGGCCACTGCTGGCAAAACATTCATGTACATAAAACAAAAACCTTTAAAAAAAAAAAGAAAATTGTGCCTAGAGAAAAGTGTGGGGAGGGGTTTGGCGTGGGCCTCCGTGGCCTCCGTACCCTGGTTAACATGGGCTGGATTTCACCACTTAGCTAATAAGGAACAGGAGCAGGTCTGATGCTGTCAGTACCAATTTCGTGTCATGAGGACAATAGAGATGATGACAATGACAATTGCTATTGAGAGCCAGTGACTAGAATCTGTGTGTCCCTCAATTAAATGCACCCCAGCTTTCCTGCTAGGATTCCTTGAGAAAATTGTTTCAAGAACAATTTTGGCTGTTATTTTGGCTGTGTTCTCTTCCTACAGAATAGATACCACGAGAGTTGAGTTTACCATCCCGCTGAGGGAGAACTGGGCTCTGCCTTTTTTTGCAATTCAGATTGCAGCAATTACCTACTTCCTGAGACCAAACTTACAGCCTCTTTCTGAAGTAAGTTTCTAGAACACTTTAATTACTTGTAAGTGTGTGTGAGTGTGTGTTGTGTGTTTGTGTATGAGAGTGTGTGTGTGTGTGTGTGTATGAGTATGTGAGAGTGTGTACCAGCGAAGGCATGTGAGAGTGTATGGGTTAGTGTGTGTGTAGAAGTGAGTGTTTATGAGTGTAAGTATATGAGTGTTGGTTACAACTGAGTGTGTATGCAAGTGTATGTGTGTGTGTTGTCTGTGTGTCCATCCATACATGTGTATCCAGGTATGTTGGGTGCCACATGCAGAAGTCAGAGAAAAATTCAGGGGAGTTTTCTGATCCCACCCTCTGTGAGACCCAGGGGTTGAACTGGGGTTCTCAGTGTCTCTGCCTGTGGAGCTGTCTTGCCAGCCCAAAGTTTCTAGGGTACTTTTTAATCTGCTGGTTCTATATAAGCAAAAAACACTGCAGTCCATAGGGACAGCTCTCATCCCATAACCAAATTTGTTATTTTTAAATTATGTGTGCATGCATGTGTTTTTGGATATGGGTACTTGGGTCATGGTACCTGTGGAGGCCAAAGAAGGGCTTCCATCTCCTCAAGCTAGAGTTACAGATGGTTGTGAGCATCCCCGGGTGCTGGGAACTGAACTCATGCCCTCTGCAAGAACAGCAAGCTCTCTTGACTGCTGAGCCATCTCTTCACCCCCAGGTTACGCCCTCTCCCTCGGAACTTTTTCCTCCTTTGCCAAGAAAATGTCAAGTTAAAAATGTCCTCTTTACAACCTACCCTCAAGTAGATTCAGGAAGCCCACATTGTTCTGTGAAACTGTGAAGATTTCTAATCCGTTGCTTTTGAGATGTGGTTTGCTCTATTATGGCCTTGAGATCAGAGTGGGATGCACATACCGTATGTGAATATTTATATGAGAATATCACTCCGGGATATTTGGAGCTCATATTACAAATGCAAAGCTTTTCAGAACAACAGTTTCTGCCTCCTCTACTTTTATTTGCTTTATGGGGATATTGGCTACACCCGAGAAAACTTAGCCACAGACTGTTTGAAGAATGGAGACAAGGGCCCTTCACAGGTTTGTTTTCTTTTGTTCCCACAGAGGCTGACACTTCTTGTCATTTTCGCATCGACTTTCCTCTTTAGCCTGACATGGCAATTTAATCAGTTCATGATGCTGCTGCAGGCGCTGGTGCTGTTCATCCTGGACTCCCTGGACATGCTGCCAGCCGTGAAGGTGAGCACTGCCTGCCTTCCACTCCTCGGTGCAGCACAGGCCGCTATGGAGACTGATACAGAGTGTGACAGAGGTGAAACAGTTGACCTGCGTCATCGGGCTGTGGTCACCTGAAGCTAAGAACTGTGTGCAGCCCAGTTTGACAATTCAACACATTTTTTTTTGACACTCACTCACTTTATGTGTATGGATGCTTTGCCTGCATATATGTATGTGTGCCACATGTGTGCACGCAGTACCCACAGAGGCCACAAGAGGGCATAGGATTCCCCCAGAGCCACAGTTACAGATGGTTGTTAGCTGTCATATGGGTGCTGGGAATTGAACTTGGGTCTTCTGCAAGAGTGGTTAGTGCTCTTAATTGTTGAGCCATTTCTCCAGCCCCTCAACATTTTTAAAGTTAAATAGTATCTCTAGGCACTGAAGGGATAACTCAGCAGTTTAGAGCACTTACTACTCCTGCAGAGGACCCAGATTCAGTAATCCACACTCAGATAGCAGCTCAGACAGATTTTACATATCTGCAAATCCAACTCCAGGAGATCCAGTGCCCTTTTCTGACCTCTACGGGCACTACACACATATGGTACACCTAATGCAGGCAAATAATGTAAATAAATAAACAAATCATTTACATGTACATCTATTTAAGTAAGACATAGTGTCTCAGTTAGTTTCCAATTATAACCATGGCTTACAATTTAAAATACACCCATAGCTCTTAAGTTTTCTTAATATGGAGTACCTATTTTTTTAATATATAACTTGTCAGGGCATATATTCTTTTGGAGGTGTTTGTTTTGATTTTTTTTAAAAGGATTTAACTTTACATATATGAGTGTTTTGCTTGCATGTATATATGTGTACCATATCCATGCCTGGTACCTGCAAAGGCCAGAAGAGAGCTCTAAATCCCCTGTAATCAAAGTCAGGGCTGGTTATGTGCTGAGATGTGGGTGCTGAGAACCAGACGTGGAGGCTGTGAAGGAGCAGCAAGTGCTCTTAACTGCTGAGCCATCTTGAGACAGGGTCTCACCCTATAACCCAGGCTGACCCTGAAGCATCCAGCAGTCCCGACCTCAGCCTCCTAAGTGCTGGGGTTACAGGGATGAGCCACCATTCCTGACCAAACAGTTGTTTTCTTCTATAGTATTTTATAAAATTTTTATAGACACATTCTCCCAGTACATAGAATATGTGTTTTTGTTGACTGGTCATACACTTCGTGTAAATAATCAAAGCCATATCTGTCTCCTAGTATATGTTGTCCTTTAATCATTGTTTGGCTTGATAAGTATTCACTTCAGTCACAGGTACATAACTCACAGACATGATTTTTTTTTTAATTAAATCTTTTTAAAAGAGAGTTAATGTCCAGAGAGATGGCTCAGCACTTCCGAATGCCTACTGGCTTGCAGAGGACCCCTGTGGCAGCTCATAACTACCTGTAACACTGAATGCGGGGCATCAGGCAGAGTCTTCTGCTGTCTGCGGGCTCCTGCATGTATGTGCACACAAGATGTAAGATAGAAGTCGTCTTTTGAAAGCAAGAGCCTGGGGGCTGGAGAGATGGCTCAGCAGTTAAGAGCACTGACTGCTCTTCCAAAGGTCCTGAGTTCAAATACCAGCAACCACATGGTGGCTGACAACCATCTGTAATGAGATCTGATGCCCTCTTCTGGTGTGTCTGAAGACAGCTACAGTGTACTTACATAAAACAATAAATAAATCTTGAAAGCAAGAGCCTGAGTGCAGACAAAGCAGAATGCACACACTTCTTGTTCCAGTCCCAAGTACACAAAACAAATGATTGACCACAGAGTTGAGAAAGGAGATGACTAGTATGGTGGTTGGAATGAAAATGGTCCCCATTAGGAGTGGCAATAGGAGGAGGTGTGGCCTTGTTAGAGGAAGTATGTCACTGGGGGTGGGGCTTTGAGATTTCAAATGCTCAAGTCAGGCCCAGTGTCTTTCTCTTCCTGCTGTCCACTGATGCAGATGTAAAACCCTTGACTCCATCTCTGAACAGTGCCTGTCTGCATGGCACCGTGCTTCCTACCATGACGAGAATGAACCTGTAAGTCGGTCCCAATTAAACATCTTCCTTTATAAGAGTTGCTGTTGTCATGGTGTCTCCTCACAGCAAAACTCTAAGACAACTAGAAACTTCCAGACCAGAAGGAAACTGTGGCCATGAGTGTCCTGGACTTTCCTTTTCCTTCACAGATCCAAGAGTAGGCACTAGAAAAACCAAAAGTCAGAAATAGCAGTAGAACAGCACAGAAACTCACAAGGACAACATCCCCTAGCCGAGGACCAGAAAAGGGAAAACTTAGCAGGACAGAAAACCTAATAGCCCATAGCAGCCAACACCTTCCGAACACGTGCGGCTCTACGGGACTCATGGGAGCGCCTGGGTTTCTGTTCTCACGCCACTCCGTGCCAGGGCAGTGTCAGAAAATCTGGGATTTTCACCTCCTCCCACAGACCACATGGGGAGTCTGACTTCAGCCTCCACTTAGCTATAGTGACATCCCTTCCCTCCCTGGAGGTGGCGTCAAAGGAGGCCAGCTGTGTGCTTGCCTTCCACAGCCAAGGTCAGCGGGCTAAGGAGCTTCCTAGTCAGGAGCACATGTGGTACTGTGCTCAGCCCTACATAGGACATCCATCTCAACCCCCATCTCCCAGGTTCAAGAGCATCATAGGAAGACGGACAGAAGGATGTGAGAACTGAAGGATGGGGAGGAGGGCCCATCTTCAGGACAGGCCCTGGAACTGCACCCATGAGTGCAGCAGGCATTGCACTCAGTGGAGAGGACGTGAATGGGGAAGAGAGACAGGACTGCCTGGGCTGGGTGGGAGGACAGAGCTGCGGTGCATGCATCAAGCTCATAAATTACACTTGCAAAACTAAGAAGATAGACTCATGTGATGTAATATTAGTAACATTGTAATATTAGTAATTTCTCTCACTGCTGGGACAGAAAATGGTAAGGATAAATGTTTATTTCATCTATGGCTTCAGAGAGATTTCAGTCTGTCTTAGCAAAGGCACAGTGATGAAATGGACTGGTCCTATCTGTGGTGTCCAGCCTCTTGTTAGAGTCAGCAGGCTGGAAGCAGATCAGAACCAGAGCTGGGCATAGCTGCTGATGGCCCGGTGCTGGGCGGGGGGGGCTACCTTCACTGCTGGGCCCATCTCCCAAAGTCTCAGCTCTTCAGTTCTGTCAGCTGTGGGTGCCTGTACAAGACCCACACAAGATCAGGCCAGCCGAAATCCTGGCATGAAGCCTCCTCAGTAGCTGCTCAGTGGATAGTTGCTGAGGGAGGGAGAAGCATCATTCTGAACTGAGGATGAAGCCCTAGTAGGTCTTCCACGCTCTGATGGGATGGGTGCCTCACACACATATGGGCACATATGAGGTGCCCATGCACATATGGGAGCACTAACTAGACTTAATGGGTTATCAAAAACAAAACAAAGACCTGAATTTGGGAGGGAGCATATTGGGAGACGTGGAACAGAAATGGGGTAAATATGATCATGTTTACTGTGTACATGTATGTGATCCCCCCCCAAAAAAATTGTTTAAGGCACTACCAACCTTCAAAACATAGGTCTGTATTTGGAGATATATTTCAGAATCAGATCTTCACAGTTATTTAGTGTTTTGAAGTTCAAGTTTTCACAGCATAGTCACTGGTGTGAGAAAATTCTACTGCATCAGATAGTATGCAAGTGTTTGGGCTCCCGTCGGAACCTACACTCCCTCTGTTGGTAACTGTGCTGGGTTTTGACTGTTGGCCCCACCTTTCCATCAGTTACTTTTCTGTTTAATGTTTGTCTGGGTACAGTTAGGAACAGTATAATCCAAAAAACCGCTGTCGTCCTGCGCCCTGAGTTCCTGGTGACACCAGGCAAGGCAAAGCCCACAGGCCTCGCTTCTCCACACTTGAAGCAGACTGGTTTCCCCCGAGGTTAAAGCTTTCAGCCGTGAGGGGTCAGGACTGCTGCTCCCCAAAACTGCCATTTTGCATGGGTCTGTATGAGTATGGAGTCGAAAAAACGATGGATTCGTCTCTAAACAATGTCGCAACATTTCATTGCTGTGAAGAGACACCATGGCCAAGGCGACTCTTATGAAGGCAAACATTCATGGGAGCTGGCTTACAGCTTCAGAGGTTCAGTCCATTATCGTCCTGGTGACAAGTATGGCAGGCTCTGACTTACATGGAGACAAGCACACACACATAAATAAACACCTTTAAAACTTTTTCTGTCATTGAGAGTGAAAAACCAATAGAATTGATACAATGGGGCATCCTTTTAGAGCTGGTGATTCTTGGAGCTAGGTTTACTTTCTGCTTGTAACCTGCGGTGTGACCGCTGTCCCGTGCCTTGCTCTCCCACTGAGATCTCCTCTATCCGTTCGTTTCGTTGCAGGCCACCTGGCTGTACGGCATACAGGTCAGCTGCCTACTCCTCGTCTGCACGCTTCAGTTTTTTAACTCCATGATTCTGGGGTCACTGCTCATCAGTTTTAACCTTTCAGTATTAATTGTAAGGAAATTTCAGGTAGGACTTTCTAATGTTTATAAATGATATTGTAAGATTTTAATTTTTAGCTCTCTCTTTTTCCCTCTCCCTCCACGCACGCGCGCGCGCGCGCGTGTGTGTGTGTGTGTGTGTGTGTGTGTACGTGTGTACATGAGTACGGTTCCTATGGAGGCCTGAAGAGGGCCTCAGATCTCCTCGACCTGGAGTTACCCGCTGTTGTGAGCTGCCTAACGTTGGTGCTGGGAACCAAGGGGTTCTCTGCAAGAATAGTACATGATCCTAACTGCTGAGCCATCTCCCCAACCCCTAAAATCTATTTTTGATTGTGTGGCTCACTGGACCTTATTTTCATTTTTAATTCAAAGGAAAACCTGACCCTGTTCCCAGTACCGAGCACCAGCAGGATAACTTTCACTTCTTTTAAAGTGCACTTTCTCTTTTGAAGTGAAACATTTGTTTCAAGCTGTCTCAGGTCATTCTTCCCTTTTGGCAGTGATGGCTTCTTATGCAATTGAAACCTTAATTCAAGCATTACCCAAGGTTGCTTATTTGAATTACGTTATTATCTGTCATAGATATAAAGCCACAAGACTAGAAAGGGAAAATTGTGTATGTAATCCGTAGTGCCAGTGTGTCCTTTGCAGCTCTCAGGGCTGGACCCCTTGCTGATGTGATGGCACCACCCTTTCCTGGCTCCACCTGCCCTCTTAGTGTTATTGAAGTGAATTAAAATAAACTTTAAAATCCTGAGAATTCCAAACAAAAACTTACAAGGGCATGGGGCACCTTGTAAGCTATTAAAATATCTTGTAAAATTCTTTTCTGTATATTTTTAGTTCTTTGAGCATTTCATACACATGTATTTTGATCGTATATACTTCCACTTGTGACCCTTCAGTATCTCCTCAGACACCCCAACATGTCCCCCTTCCAACTTTGTCCTTTATTTTTAAAATTACCTGCTGAATCCAATTAGTGTCAACCTTATGCAAATGGCTCTGGAGGCCATCTATTGCGGCATGGGCAGCCAGGTCGGAACCATATCCTCTGAATTACCATCAGCTTGCAATGGCTCCTCACCTAGGGGTGGGGCCTCACGAGCTGCTCCCCCATCCATGCTGGGACCCCGTCTGACTTACATTATGTTGCTCTTAAGAAGGTAGCCACCCTTTTCTTTTTTTTTGGTTTTTCGAGAGGGTTTCTCTGTGTAGCCCTGGCTGTCCTAGAACTCACTGTGTAGACCAGGCTGGCCTCGAACTCAGAAATACGCCTGCCTCTGCCTCTGAAGTGCTGGGATTAAAGGCATGCGCCACTACTGCCCGGCTAGCCACCCTCTTCTTGTGAATGTGAATTCATGAGTACATAGCATTTCAGAACTTTATTCTTCCCTCCCCCACTCTTGCATTTTTCCCACCCGCTCTGTCCTGGTGTACCCTGAGCCTTGGTGGGGGTAATACGGGCGTCTCATGTAAGGCTAAATACCTAGAGTTGGTAATTCTGAATACCTAGGTCAGGTTTGAGTCTCTGCATTAACCACTGCCAACTGCAAAGAGACGCTTCTTTGACCAAGCTTGAGCGCAGCACCGATGCGTAGATATAAATGTAATATTCAGAAGACAATTAGATAACACGGCCATTCCACAGAACAGCAGTTGGAGCTTTTCCCCAGGACTGATGATGCTCCCAGCCATGTGCTGTTTATTAAGTTTACAGTACCGGTCATGATGTCCCTCCTGGTGAGTAGACCTCATCTAATCAGAAAGCAGTTGCTTAGTCCCACCCCAGCCAGCCGTGCTGCCATCCCACCAGCGGGCCTGCCTGGCCGGCACAGGCAGGGTCAGCACCGGTTAAGACAGTGGTGCCTTGGCCCTGCACCACCCTGCAGAGCACCGTCCTGCCCCGGGGAAAGCCCGCCTGCTGAGAGGAGTTCCCACTCAGCACCACTTCACTGTCCTGCAGCCCACGTGTGTGGTGTCTGCACCAGTAGGGCCTTACCATCTGTTACAGGGGGCAGCCAAGGGCTTGTGTTGTCTTAGGGTCTTCTGGGTGTGGCCTTCCTGTCCAGTAACTCATAGGAAGGTCCCCCATGTGTTGACTGGAGTTGCTGTTGAATAGCCTTTGTCTTCTTAGTGCAGCCTTGTCTACCCATGCAGGTGACCTCCGTTCAGACTCCTTTAGTTACATTTCTAAATTACCTTACAAAGTAGTAGATTCTCATCATAAGGGTGTTTACTTTTCAAACACCCTTAGTCTTATCTCACCAGCTCCCCATACCCTTCTCACATCCCTGCTTAGATCATTAACCACTAATATCTGCTCCCCCACCCCATTTCAGCTCATGTGAAAAATTATTAAAATAAAGGAAAAGAAACCCCATGCAGTAGGGTTTTTTTTTTTCTATACTTTACCTGTGTGTGTTACATGAGCCGGGATTTTAAATCCTCAAGCAACCTCAAATGCTTCTAAAGTTATAGTAATGTTGAAGTTTATTTAAATGCTAATTTTAAAATAAAATAATGTTTTCAATTTCTAGAAAAACCTAAAGACGGGATCCTTCCTGACTAGAATCTGGAAACTATTGTTGCATTTGCTTCTTGTTTTTTGTTTGACACTTTTTCTTAACAACATTATTAAGGTAAGTTAGTAAGTGAGATTTAATCCATTTCTGAAATGTGTTTATGGTATTACAGTTAAACTTTGAACTTTTAATTAGGACTAGTTCTCATTTATCAGGCACATTTGAGTCACCGAGAGTCGTGGTGGACCTAGCGAGAGCCATACTCTATCGGTTTGAGTTCTTCATCTCTCCCCCCTTTCAGGACATGTCTGTATTAGTCACTCTTCTGTCGCTGTGACAAACACCATACCCAAAGCCACTTAGAGAACAGTTTATTTGGCGTCCAAAATGGTGAGCCAAGCAGGCTGAGCACTCGCATCCTACAAACTGGGCGCTTGCTCACAGAGCCCGCCCCCAGTGACAGCACACTTCCTGCATCAAGGCCACACCTTCTGAGCCTCCTCAAACAGTGCCACTAACTGCATACGAAGTGCTCAAATGGCTGAGACAATGGAGGATATCTCAATAAAATCACCATGAAATCTGTCTTAGTTAGGGTTACTAATGCTGTCATGAAACTCTGACCAAAAGCAACTTGGAGAGGTAAGGGTTTATTTAGCTTACACATCCCTAGTCAGTGTGCATTGAGGGAAGCCAAGGCAGGAATTTGAACAAGGCTGGAACCTGGAGGCAGGAGCTGATGCAGAGGCCATGGAGGGGCGATGCTTACTGGCTTGCCCTCCCTGACTTGCTCAGCCTGCTTTCTTATAGAACCCAGGAGCAGGGGTGGCCCCACCGACAATGGGCTGGGTGCTCCCCTATCAATCACTAATTTTAAAAATGCCCAGCAGACGGTGGTGGCAAATGCCTTGGATCTCTCTGAGTTTGAGTCCAGCCAAGTCTACAGATCGAGTTCTAGGACAGTCAGGCCTACACACAGAGAAACTTTGTCTCAAAAAAACAAAATAGAAAAAAGAAAAAGGAAACTCCCTCCAGGCTTGCCTATAACCTGGTCTTACGAGGCGTTTTCTCAGTTGAGGTTCTCTCCTCTCCTAAAACTAGTCAACACAGTGCCCCTCTGTGAACTCTTAAGAGTTAAGGCTCAACTATTTGATTTTGGTTTTTTATTTTATTATTTTTATTTTATGTACATAGGTATTTTTTTATTCATGCTTACAAGTGCACCACATGTATGTATGTCTGGAGCTCCAGGAGAGGCATCAGATCCCCTGAACTAGGGTTACAGGTAGCTGTCTGCCACCATGTGGGTGGTGGGAGTCAAACTTGAGTCCTCTGGAAGAGCAAAGAGTAGTCTTAAGTGCTGAGCCATCTCCCCGGTCTCCCACTTGTTTTGTGGTGTGTGTCTGTGAGTGGGTCTGTGCATATGAGTGCAGTGCCCATGGAGGCCAGAAGAGGGCGTCAGATCCTCTGAAGTTAGAGATACAGACAGTTATGAGTCACCCTGTTTGAGTGCTAGGAAGCTGGTCTGCTGCAAGGGCAGTATAGGCTCTTAGCCATCTATCTCTCCAGCTCCCACTGTTTGTATTAGGTGGATTTTCACAGTCATAAATAAAAAATTAAACTATATCATTTAAAACTATAATCACTAATGATGAACACTGGAGTTGGGGTGGCTACACCTTAACTTTACTTCTGTCCAGAATTATATGTAAATGAGTCATTTGTGTCACCAAAACCAAAACCTGACAGCCACACAGGCTGCTTACCTGCTTGAGATTTCAAATCAAATCATTTTGCTGATTTTCTGATATTAAACTGAAAAAGGCCACCTTTCTTTTGTCTGCTTCACTTTCTGAGTTTGTGCAGATGTTTGAATTAAGGGGAACCTTTTAAAGGGGAGGGGAGATAAGGCAGCTTTGTGAGTCTGGGGAGCTGTCTGTGGACTGGCCTCCTTCTGAGCCACAGTCATCACAGGGCGTCAGGAACCACACCCAGGACACCAATAGCTCATTTCCTTCTCTCTCTCTCCCTAATAGAAAATTCTTAACCTGAAGTCTGACGAACACATCTTTAAATTTCTGAAGGCCAAATTTGGGTTTGGAGCAACAAGGTAGGACTGGCGTGAGAGCACGCCTGCAGTTTCATACGGAAGCCGTGGGGCCTTCAGCAATGCCCTGAACTTTGCTTGCCTGGCTTGGATGTAACTTCTCGCCCTGCCTTCCTTCCCCAGGGATTTCGACGCAAATCTCTATCTGTGTGAAGAGGCCTTCGGCCTCCTGCCTCTCAGCACATTCCAAAGGCTCTCGGACACACTACTTTTTTACGCATACATGTTTGTCCTGTTGGTCACAGTGGTCACAGCGTCCGTTGTGGCCTTCCATAATCTCAGGTAGGACTTTAATGCTTTGATAAAGTTGTTCTTGATGGGAGATGGGAGGGAAGGAGGGAGGGACAAGGGAGGGAGGGAGGATGAAAATGTGAACAGCAAACACAGAACATCAGAGCACTGCACCTCTTCAAAGAGGGTGTACCCAGTGTAAGTGCCCAGTGGGCTGATCTCTGTGGTGCTTGGGAGTGTCCCTTTCTGGTGAGTCAGGTGACCTGTTAATACTTCCATCTCCTTCCCTGTCAATCAGGAAGGCCTGCTGTGAGGCTACTGGGTAACGGTGTGAAAACCACACTTAAGTATAGAAAACCAAGACCCTTTTATAGGCATCAGCCAGCACTGCCTGTTGTTGGTATTGATTCATGAATCCGGTTTGGTTTTAATGATTAGCTCCATATGGGGTTTTGTTTTTGTTTTTGGTCAGTGTGTTATTTGGTGACACAGATCTGTAAGCTTAATTACTCAGGAGGCTGAGGCAGGAGGATCACAAGTTGAAGGCCACCCTACACTAAAATGAGTTCAGGGCCAATGTGGGCAACTTAGACTCAAAATGACAAGGGAAAATAAATTAGCCCAATGGTCCATCACTTTCCTAGCATGCTCAGGCCCAGGGTACCAGAAAAATAGTTAATTATTGCTCATTTGTTTCTTTGGGTTTCATTTGAAATTCATACATTTGGTATAGGCCATAATTATGAGTATTTACTGAAACCTTTGTGTACTCATTGCCTGTACTTAAAACGTAGCACATCTCCCAGTATATGGAAGAAAGTATCAGGGAGTAAGTAGGGGGCTTTGGCAGACTTGTAGAATACCTCCGATCAAGCTGATGGGTTTTGCATTTACAATCTGTATTCCAATGAAAGAAAATTAAAAAGTTGAAGCAACTGTCATTCATGAGAGCATGATGAGGCCCCTTTTCTGTGTAGTTCCACAGCCATTTAAAATACCAGGAAGCTATGATTTCTAGGCAGGAAGACTAGTTATCGTGAGTCTGGACCCCTTCAGCCTTGCGATTATTAAGAATAAAGCAGGGCCTGGGAGATGCTCAGTGGGTAAGAGGACAGGTTGCTCTTCCAGAAAACCTGAGTTCAGTTCTCAGCACCCGTGTTGTATGGCTCCCAACCTCAGTGATTCCAGTTCCAGGGGACCTGGTGGCCCCAGCTGGCCTCCACAGGAGACACACACATAAAAATCTTTCTTAAAAGGAACTATGAAAATACGTCATCAGTTATGCAGTCTGCAGACTCAAGGCTCAGGACAAACCTTAGCTCCTGGAAACAGGAGTGACATGGTTGATGTCACTGCAGTGCATAGGTGTAGGTGGGACCCGTGCTGTACCCAAGTTGACCCTCCGAGTGTGCAGAGCTCACTGTGAATCGGGTGCACCGGGAGCTGATTCACTGTGTGACTGTAGGTGAAGGCATTCGAGGGCCCTCATCTGCAGGTGGAGGTTTGTGAGGAAAAGCACTATGCTAATTAAAAAGTGGTAGTTTAACATGTGCTAACTCAGTGGTCAGAGAGGGATTTTGTTTGGTTGGGTTTTGTTTTTTTTTTTTTTTTTTTTTTTTTTTGGTGAGGGGGAGGAGGGAGGGGTTTAAGATAGGATTTCTGCCTCCTGAATTTGCTCTGTAGACCAGGCTGGCCTCCAATTCAGAAATCCGCATGCTTCTGCCTGAGTGCTGGCATTAAAGATTAAAGGCGGGCACCAACAGTGCCTGGCTGATTTTTTTTAAGATTTATTTCTTTTTATTTTATTTGCATGAGTGTTCTGCCTATGTGTTATGTGTGATGCCTGTACAACACACTTGCAGTACCCTCAGAGGCCGGCAGGGGGTCTGGGTCTTCTGGAACTAGAGCTACAGACCACTGTGAGCTGCCCTACAGGAAACAAGCCCAGGCTCTCAGGAAGAGCAGCCTTCTCTCCAGCGCCTGGATTATGACTTTTCAAAAACAAATGTTTTAAAACTGAGGCCAAAGAGCTTGATCAGAAGTTAAGAGCACTGGTGCAGTTCCCAGCACTCACATGGCGACTCACAGCCATCTATAAAGCCGTCCCAAAGGACCCATCTCCCTCTTTGGGACTCCAGGGGCACCAGGCGTGCACATGGTGCACACACATGCATACAGCCAAAACACTCACAGACATAAAACAAAAATAAAAACTAGACAGAAAGGTATAAAAACTAATTCCTGTACTAATGCCAGCACCCGGGGAACTGAAACAGAGAATTAATGAGTTCAAATCCAGCCAGTGCTACATAGTGAGACCCTGCCTCAAAAATAAATAAGTAAATAAAATTAACGAATAACACAATTAAGTGATGTTAAGAGTTGCTGTTCGGGGGCTGGAGAGATGGCTCAGTGGTTAAGAGCACTGACTGCTCTACCAGAGGTCCTGAGTTCAATTCCCAGCAACCACATGGTGGCTCACAACCATCTGTAATGGGATCTGATGCCCTCTTCTGGTGTGTCTGAAGGCAGCTACAGTGTACTTATATATATATAATAAATAAATCTTTAAAAAAAAAGTTGCTGTTCATGCTATCGGTGTAAAGGTACTGCTCACACTATTGAGTTGTATCACGACAGCGCACTTTCAACAGTGACGACAGTCGTCTATCGGGAACAAATGATGAAGCATTGGTTGGTGAATGGCCGTCCATCTGTCAGCTGAATTCAGAGTTCACGGATACATCTTTTTATTAAATTTCTTGCTTGTTTTTAAAAGCTTGAAAAAAATACTCATAGAAACTCATAAAACATTTAGAAAGTTCTCCCATCTCACGCCTCTGCAGAGGACTTACTTGTCCCTGTTATTCTTCATCAAAGAATCAAGTCGGTTTAAATTTCTACTTGAATTACCCTGTTCTGTGAAATTTCGGCTGCTTTGTTGCTGAGGCCGTGACAATTACATCATGATCTCAGGTCTCAGATCCCGCACCGATGGGTGCCGACTCATCTCCTCGTAGGGGGAATCACAAGGTTTACCTAAGTTAGCGCTACACATCCGGACTTAACGTTGCTCATTGACTGTTTTCTCCAGCAATCCCGCAGGTCTGCAATCTGAGGGTCAGACAAGAAAGCGCGCGGTTGACCTGAAGCCAGAGGCCGCGTACAACCTGATCCATACCATTCTGTTCGGCGTCTTGGCGTTGAGCACGATGAGGTACCTCCTTCTCATCAGATTTCTTTGACTTGACAGCTCTTTAATTAATTCTATCCAGCAGCATTAGCTGACAGCTGTCTTGGTTGATGATTCTGCTCCTAGAGATCTGCCCCTCAGTATTCTCGCCCCTCTGTGAAGTGTTGCCACCAGGGTTTTCTCTTAGTTTCAGACATTCCTCAGGGTTTTTCTTGTATGATGGTGTCTAGAGAGTGATTGAATGGATGAGTCCCGCTGTGGCCGATGGCTTCTGCACAGACAGGGCTGTCTGGTTACTGTGTGTGAGTTCCCCCCTCGCTTGCTCTCCCCCGTGCCAGGCCTTCTCACAACAGCTGACCCGTTGCTCTTTCGTTGCAGGATGAAGTACCTGTGGACCTCCCACATGTGTGTGTTCGCGTCCTTCGGCCTGTGCAGCTCTGAGATCTGGGAGCTGCTTCTGAGACTGGTTCATCTCTGTAACCCAAAGAGGGTTAGTGCCATCCTGTCTGTCAGCTGGAAGTGAGCTATGAGGTTTCTTCGTGTCTCCTTCGGGCATTTCAGTTGGTGCCAGGTGTTGCATAGAGCAGATTATCTTTTATAATTCATTTAGGTTTTTGACAGTTTCAGACATGATGTATGATGATGATATACTCTATCTCCTCAGTATTCTCTCCGTCTGAGTCCACTTCTGCCTTAGTGTGCTTTCTGTTGCTGTGATAAAACACCAAGACCAAAAGTAACTCTACTTAGCCTACATGTCCCAGGTCACAGTCGGTCATAGAGAGACGTCGGGGCAGGGGCTCAAGGTGGAACGAATCACAATCTGGTCACCAATTACATTTTCTAATTCACTTATATTTTTACATGTCAGATGTGTTCGCTATATACAGAACTTAGGAATGTAATAAAAAGTGAAGTTAAAACTTTACAATTAGTCCATTGCTCAGAATTACAATTATTATATAAGACACTCTCCTAAAAAGAATTTACCAGCACCTGCACGTTAAGGCTGAGCCGCCCGTGAGCGAGAACTGCTCTTCCCTCTACACTCACTGTGATGGTAGACGCTGTGATGCTATGTGCATGCTAAAAGTCAGGCTTTGAGGCCCAAGAGGTCCAGAGACACATGATCTAAATGGAGTCTTTGTCCCACAGATCTGGGTCATGCGGTACTCAGTGCCCGTTCTCACCCTGCTGTACCTGTGCTGTAAGGTAAGGCTGATCTCCCTCATTCTTCATTTAGCAGCAGAGGGGCTTGACTCACACGCTACCTTCAAATCCTGTTGAGTTGGCATTGGTAGGGGAATCAGAGTTTAAAAACCCATAGCTTTTAAGTGTTAAGTGTTAGAGATAAAGGGCCATTCAGAAAAGGAAAAAAAAAATCTTGTTTTAAAGCCATTCTGTTCATTTCAACTCTTACTGAAAGCAAGATTTTGAAAATGTTTTCAGACCTATATTGAAACAGAGAAGGCAGAACAAATTTCTCCTGTTGCCTGGTTTATGTAGAGTGAGTAGTTTTAGGATGGGGCTGACTGTAACCTGCTCATTTCATTACATACATGTCTTCAGGAGTTCTGGACACATGTAATACACAATGTAAGGTTAGTGTTTGGGGCAGGGTGTGGAGGTACACAACAATAATCTCAACACGGAGGCTGGAATGAGAGGATCCAGTGTTCAAAGCCAGCCTAGACTTCATAGTGAGACCCAACAAAAACTAGACAACAAAAGGAAAGGCTGACCCTTCCCCCAACCTAGAGACAAATACTGACGCAATGAGAAATGTCATATTCTCCTTAACTGATCTGGAAGTGTCCCAAGACACCCCTCAGAGACACCAGTCATGGGTCACTGGCTACTTGGTGACTCTTTTCTGTTACATTTTTGAGGTTTATAGGCCTTGAATTATCACCTGGGAAAATAGGACAAAATATTTAATGCAATTGAACTCTTAAACCAAACCTAAACATCATCATCATTATTATTTTGTTTTTGTTTTGTTTTGTTTTGTTGAGACAGGGTTTCTCTGTGTAGGCCTGGCTGTCCTAGAACTCACTCTGTAGACAAGGCTAGTCTTGAACTCAGAGATCACCTGCCTCTGCCTCCTGAGTGGGGGTTAAAGGTGTGCACCACCACCCTTGACTATGTTTTTTCATATTTCTTGTATGGTTTTAAGTTAGAGCAGTAGACTGGAGCCACTGTGGAGTGCTCCCAGTTTGTCAGGGCAGTCAGTAGAGAGTCAGACTGCTTCTTAATCCAAAGACGGGGCTTGGGAACTGTAGTTGACAGTCAGCATCCTGTCAGAACAGCCGCTCTCAAGGCAGAGCCCACCAGCTCCAGGAAGTTTTCTCTTTTATGTAAATAAGTGAAACAAGGTTAAATGGTTAATGAACAACTTGGCATCTTTGTCTTTACATGGAATTATGTGGGTTGAACCTCTGGGAAGCTCAGTGCCTTTCTGGTGTTCCCACCACAGCTATGGGAGCAGGATAGTACAGGACTGGGGACTGACTGTGTGTGTGTGCGCGTGCATATGTGTTCATACATGTTTACGTATGTATGCCTGTCTGTACATGTATTTATGTATGCATGTATATGTGTACTTGTGTATGTACGCATATTGTGATTATGGGTATATTTGTATGGATGTGTGTGTGTGTGTGTGTGTATATAGGTGTGTTTTTGTGTATGGATGTGTATGGGTGTGTGTGTATGGGTGTGTGTGTGTGTGTATGTATGTTTTGTAGGCTGAGTTATTTTTATGTCTTCACTACCTGTTGAAGTCTAGTGAGTTTCTTTTGTAAAGCTGTTTAACATCTTGGGGATAAGATTTAGGAAGGTTAAGAGAACAAAGAAAGCATGTTCTAGAGCTTAGGCTCTTCCATGGTTGCAGCGGTGGCAGCGCCTGTGAATTAGGAAATGCAAGGTGTGGGTTGCACTAGACGTCCCGAGTCAGAAGCCCATGCTTCAGCCATGGCGAGGATGTGGAGGCATCAAGTTTGCAAGCCTGTTGAGCTTCCTAGGACTTTCTCCCAGGGTAACCATGTCCGGGGCTGCTGGCCAGCACCAGGCAGGTTGAGTAGCAAAGTGCCTACCTCCTATCTCCTTGAAGCTGACCGCTCCTCCTGTGGCAGCCTGTCATTTCCAACACGTTACATACATTCTGAGAACGGTCCCCTCTCCTCCCAGGACCACTGCTGTAGGGGACCAGAGAAAGCACCAGGAAAACCCAACTCGCCGCTGCTGCCAGCAGTGGTCCTGGAGTCAGAGAGTTGGCATTCCAGTGGGTTTCTCAAGCGTGCTGCAGAGGCCTTGGACAGGGGGCCGGATTCCTCTACTCACGCAGCATGAAATCCGTTAGCTACTTCAACTCAAAATCTGCAAAGTAAAACCAGGCATGGTGGCTCACGCCTTTAATCCCAGCATTAGGGGGCATAGGCAGAGCATCTGCGTTAGTTTAACAGCCAGCCTGGGCTACAGAGTGAGTTCCAGGACAGCCTGGGCTACAGAGTGAGGCTTTGTCTTTTAAGAAAGAATTATAAAATCTGACCAGAGAGAATGTGAACAATGTAGACATGAGGTTTCCTCTGACACTAAAGCTGTGTTCCCTCTGGGCCAACCATGAAGACTTTCTGCAAGTGATACGAGTATTTATTCACAGCCTGACTTAAGTTTTACTGGCAGTTACAATGAGAACCATGTTCTTTTCTCTAAGATAATCCTGTTCAAAGGGGAAGACATATGCTAGGCTCCTGAGCCAGAGATTAAAAGCATTTACTCCAGTTTTTGATTAGCTTATTGGATTCTTAAAATCCCAGCTAATCTATTGCATCCTGTTAAAAAGTGACATTTAGGTTTTATTTGCACATTATTTAAGGAGTTTCCCTCAGGGCAGACTAGATTGTAACATTCTTTCAGAATCTGCAACTTTAACATTAGAAAATTATCCAATGTCCAAAATAATTGGAACATTATATTAAATAAAATGTTGTGTCTTATTATCAAGTGACGGGCACTGCAGATTTAATCCCCAAAATATTTAGTAGAGTAAGTCAGAAGTTTGAGGCTAACCTGGGCTACAGAGTAATAATCTGTCTCAAAATAAGATTTAATGGGGGAAGTGGTACCTGGTTCACCATCATTCGAGAATAGCTAAGATTTAATTGATTAATGAACTGAAATTTACGTTAGATTAGAGGTGGATGGGAATGTTCTTTTTATACTCAGTCTGTATAACCTTAGGTGACGTGAGCTGACCAAGGACCGAAATAATAACATCTAATACGTTAGATGCTCCAATCATCCTTTCCTATTGTGACAGCATATCTATTAACATACCAAGCCATTTGCCCAGAATTCTAGCACCAGAACAGCCATAACAGTGATGCAAGAAGCATTTAGAAGCAAGTTCCAAGGCACTTAGTCAGTTACCAACAGATCTGATGGTGATGCTCCCAGCTGCACCATCTGTCTTGTGATGATACTCTTGGGGACAGGATGATACCCTCCCTGTATTGAAAGCCTTGATTCATGTGTGTGAGTGCAAGTCTGTGCACCACATGCATACAACACCCACAGAGGCCAGAAGAGGGCAGCACATGACCTGGAACTAAATTACAGTAGGCTATAAGCTGCCATCGTGGGTCCTGGGAACTGAACCCAGATCCATCCCCCTGCATGAGAAGCCTGTGCTCTTAGCCACTGAGTCATCTATCCAGACCCAATAGAAGTAGTGTTCTTGTTGTTGTTGCATAAAGTCTTACTTTATACTTACGCCACCACATAAACGCCTGTCTATAAGAGCTTTCGGGGATGACTGGAAGTTCTCAGGCTCCCGCCCACCTGTGCAGACTGGCACAGAGGTAAAGCCATTCTGAGCTGCAGCCGCCATTCGCGTTTGCCTCCTGAATACATCATACGAAGTTCCCCTCTCTCTGTTACTTAATCTCAGTGACAGCTACAGGGGTGCATTTTTGTTTTTGTTTTGTTTCTAATTTCAGTCCTGGCCAGGAATGATGGATGAACTCTCCGAGTTGAAAGAATTCTATGACCCAGATACAGTGGAACTGATGAACTGGATTAAGTAAGAGGAACTTTTTCTTTTTAAGTTTGAAAGTTTGAATGCCTTTCTAAAGTCAACTGTAGCTCTCCCTTGTTTGAGAGGAAAGTTGGTTTATTTTCTAATATTTAAGAAACATCCTCTTTAATCAAGCTTTTCTTTAAAACTATGAATTTGAAAGGAACTGTTCTAACTGGGTGCAGTAGCACACACTTAAAACCTAAACACCCAGGCAGAGGCCATGAGTTCAAGGCCAGCCTAGGCCACCTTGACTTTATACAACAAAAGGATTCTCTGCAGCTGCATTCCCTGAAGGAAAGAAAACACTTGTTTGAAGTGGAAAATGGGATCAGAAAATAAACTCCCCAAAGCAGCAAGGGTAAGGTTTTATTTACCCACGAGGCTTAGCAGTTGTGGAACATGCACTGCTCTTGCCCAGGACCCAAGCTCAGGCCTAGGGCCCACACCTGGAGGCTTGCAGCCACCTGTAACTCTAGTTTCAGGGCATCCGCCAATTGCCGGTCTCCCCAAGCAACTGCATTCACACGCACACGTGCCCCCCACATGGACACATACACAAATTGAAACGTGTCATTTTTTGCTGAGTTTGTCTTTATTATTTTCATCTGAATCCTGCTCGGCTCATGTTGGCTGTAAACACTCCGTCATGAAAGTTTCCATGTTTCAGAATCAGAGCTCACTGAGACTTCATCAGACTCATCTCACTGCCTGAGTTCTTGGCTTAGAGAAAATTTCATCATCTTCTATTGAAAATATTTTTTCTTAGCTGGACATAGGAGTGCACACCTTTAATCCCCACATTTGGAAGGCAGAGGCAGGTGGATGTCTGTGAGTTCAAAACCAGCCTCATCTTCATTAAGACCCTGTCTCAAATTTTTAAAAATTATTAATTAATGAGCAAGTAAGGCGTTTTTCTTTTTAAAATTGTTTTAATTATATTCTTATGTGTATGGATGATTTGTCTGCACATATGTCGGGTGCCCTCAGTGGTAGTGAGCTGTCATGTGGGTGCTCAGAGTTGAACCCAGGTCCTCTGAGAAAACAAGTGCTCTTAACCACTGAGTCATCCCCATAGCCCATAGAGCAGATTTTCACATGCAAAACAACATCAGAATGCCCGGGGTGATGTGGTTCTTGGTTTGGGGTTGTTGTTCTTGTTCGCGGTGATGATGTGTTTTTTGTTATTTTTTTCTTTTGGTTTGGTTTTTTTGGTTTTTCTTTTCTTCCTTTCTTCCTTCCTTCTTTCCTTTCCTCCTCCTCCTCCTCCTCCTTCTCTCTCTCTCTTCCTCCCCCCTCTCCTTCTTTCCTTCTGTTTGTTCTTGCTTTCCTTTTTTCTTCTTTTGCCCAAACTCAGTCACTTTACCTCAGCCTCCAGCCTTAGGGTGAGAGTGGTGTGTTCCAGAGCTTTGTTCAGGGACTGTGACTCTCGATAGCAAACACACTTGCCTGCCTGAGAGCAGGCTCTCCTGCTTTATAAGAACAAGTCACCTGTGCGCCACAGGAGAGCCTTGAGGGCATCATCTGCTGTCTCCACCACTTTGGACTTTGGCAGCAGCCTCGAGGGCACCTGCCATGACAGTGCTTACTGGCCAGTACCGGTCAGCACTGCTCCAACTTAAGAGACGGCAGCTGCTTAGAATCTTAGGTCTCCTGAGGACCATGCAAGGGTTTTATAGAGACCTAAATGTCTATGTGGTTTTGTCTCAGTGTCAAACTGGATTTGACTGGATACGAGTATAATTTTTGGCATGTTTCTAATGGGGAACCACACTTCATCTTGATTTATTAACTTTAAATCATGATGGGTAATATTGGAGTAAACAATGCTTTCAGTATTTATTGTAAATAGGAAAAGGTTATTTATTTGTATAAAGAAAAGCTAATTACTTTTATACTAGCTAATCAATTAGATATTTACAACAGGTGCATCTGAAAGCAAGGCTGACCCTGTCAGTCTATATTTTTTAAAGATTTATTTTGTCTTTGTTATACACAGGTACGGATGTGTGCTTATTGCGGCGGGGGGGGGGGGGGGGCCGGGTCGTACAGAATCTAGAAAAGGCTGTTGGATCCCCTGGAGCTAAAGTTATAGGGTATTGTGAGCCGCCCAACGTATGTGCTAGGAATTGAGCTCAGGTCCTCGGGAAGAGCAGGAGATGCTCTTAGCCACTGGCCATCTCCAGCCACGGACCTCTGTGTTGTGATCTGACGCTATTGAAGGAACTTCTATGGGCTGCGTCATGAAGACAGTGGACCTCCCCCTGGCCTGCCGTCCTTAGTCCTGAGGTCTTTCCCCGTATTCCCTGAATTATCCAGACGAGTACAGTGGAGCCCAGGTTACTCTCTGACTATCTCAGACTCAGCACTTACTTTCTAGTTTTTCTCTCAAAAACGTATGTGAAGCAACATTTCTCGCTCTGCAACAGCATGGGTGAGACGCTACCTGGGTATGAAGAAGGCCGCGCCAGGCTGTCCCTCCCGCCTGGGGACGGCCTCAGTGCAGCCCGGGCAGCCTCTCTGTCGGCATGCTCCTTTAACCGTTAGCTGGTCGGCTTTCTTCTATTACTTAGTTACTTACTTTCTTTCTTTCTTTTTTTTCTCAGCAACTGAAAGATTCGTATTGTTCTAAAAATATTGGTTCCATTGTCACCTAATCTTGCCTGTTTTCCCTTAAAATTGCTTAAATCGAAGCGATCTTTTTTTTTTTCTTTTTTTGTAAAAATAGCTGCTTGGCATGTTTGTAAATTAAGCTTAAGTGATGATGAATGTATGCCAAAGTAGGGTCTATTTAGACACAAAATATGTTTGTTTAAATCAACATTCAAATCAGCTGCGGTCGGCAGGCTTGATTTTCTCTCTGTCAGGGAATACATGTAATATTCTTACTTTTTCAGTACTAAAGGTCAAGCCTAGGGCTTCATGCACACCAGGCAAACATCACTGTGCTGAGTGCTAGCCTCAGACCTCTCTCTTACTTTTTATTTTGAGGACGGGCCTCACTCGGTTACCCAAACTGGTCTTGAACTCACTCTGTAGCCCAAGCAGGCTTTGAACTTGGAGCCTCTTGCCTCAACCTTCTGGATAGCCAGACTTAACAGGCCTGTGCTACTGTATCCCACTTAAATATTCTCTTAACCTCTGATTTCTTGTGTCTACTTTGGCTCCATAGTGGACATTGGTCACAGGGCGTGTGTGCAGCTGGGGCCCAGCGGTCACTGAGGGGCACCTACAGTCCTGCCGTGCCGACGGATCTGTCCTTGGGGCTGTCCTGTGTCAGTGCTAGGGCAAGGGAAGGCTCCTGGGCTCAGGGTGACTATCCTTAGGATGACATACAAAAGAATCAGAATCCAGGGTGACACGCTGTGGTCTTCCATGCTGGCGTAGGAAGACTGTTATAAAGTGTGGAGAGGAAAGAGGCTTCTCCATCACCACCCCCAGCCACGCTCTCTGCTCTGTGGAAGCCACACACCCACTCTGGGCTCCTACCGGTGGGCTGAGGACACACTGAAAGTTGCCATTGCCTTGGTGGGAGTCAGTGAATGTCTCATCTTTTCACGGAGCCCAGCTGAGATTTCCTACAGGCTAGAGAAGGACCCGCAGGAACCTACTTCACAGTAGTGCTCTGGAAAAGAGCTGCAGTCCTGTGGAAACACTGGGAGTCTTTTCACAGCAGACGCTGTATGCTTACTGGTACAGCTCAACTGCTTCTACGTGACATCTGCAGCACACACAGCGCACACCCGGGACACCAGGGTACACGTGTGAACACTGGTGCCTGCCCCTCGGGGCAGCAGATAGGCCAGGCCTCCATGCCAGCCCTGCTGAGCACCCCATGCTCTTCACCCAACCTCTCGATTTGTAGGAGCCTCACAGGCATGCTCCACAACGTGTTCAACGTTTAGTTTCCTAATGGAATGGGCAATGACATTTACAAACCAGGCCTGTAACTACTTGGAAGGCAGAGTCAGAGAGATCAACATTCAAGACACAAAGTGAGATCAAGGCCAGCCTGAGCCACTTAAAAGACCCAAGCCTGCACTCTTAGCACTTGGAGGTGGACCCAGGAGCAGTGACTGTCCAAGGTCCTCCTCAGCCACACAGTGGAGTTGGAGGTCAGCCCAGGGATAGTGAGACCTGGTCTCAAACAAGCAGTTCGCAAGCGGGTCTTGTTTTTTTTCTCCCTCCTTCCTCCCTCCCTCCCTTCCAGATGCAGTCTTTCTCTGGAGCCCCGGCCTTGTGCCATAGCGCTCAGGAGATTTTATCACCTACATTTATATAAGGCGTGTTAGTTCACAAGGACCTTCTGTGGAGGTCAGCTCCCTGGATATGTAGCCCCAGCAGCCTCCCAGGGCCTTTTCAAGAGCAGGGGGGCGGGGGAGGGGGCTGCCATCTCTGCTCAGAGCCCAGCAGGAGCACCTGGCTGCCTGCTGCCCAGTGTGTGTTTGATTGCGGTGTGCCTTACCTACTGACACTTTCCTGGCTGCGGAGATCACACTCCTGGGTCCTTCTGCTTCTTGTGCCTCTTGCCTCTCTCAGCCAAAGCCAGGCAGTGCCTTAAAGGCTTTGGGTGAGACTAGAAAGTATGTTTGTTTCAGCAAGGCTGACTGTAGCAGCTGCCCAGCCAGATCATGCATGCCTTGTGCCAGTCTATCCTGCAATAAATGTAACCTGGAAGTTCACTTATGCAATTGATGGAGATCTGTGGGTGGGAATATTTTGAGGGATGGCCTTGTATTTCTTTGCCTTCAGGAGATTTTCACTAGAAGTACCCCTCTTTGCAGTCAAAAAGCCTGCCACATTTAGGATAGTCTCAGCACAACTGAAAGTCTGGTCCAGGATTAGTGTTGAGTGAACCTCTTACTTATTAAATGTGTATGAATGTTTGCCTAGATGATGGTAGGTAGGTAGGTAGGTAGATAGATAGATAGATAGATAGATAGATAGATAGATAGATAGATAGATAGATAGTGTGTGTGCACCTGTGTGCAGTATCTTCAGAAGCCAGAAGGGGGCATCAGATCCCTGGAACTGTAGTTACAGACATGTGTAGTCCCATATGGGTGCTGGGAATTGAACCATAGTCCTCTGGAAGAACAGCCAGTGCTCTTAACCACTCTAGCCTCCTGCCCAAACCTTTTCTATTTAATGAACCGTTTCTCCTATCTTCATAACTTCATAAGTTTTTTGAAGTGCTCATGTTTTTCAGATCTGCCTACTAGTTCAGCAGTAACTTACCTGTTGAAGCTTGGCAGTTCAAGACTGAATGAAACTGGAGCTGCCTCTACCTCCTGCTCCACCACGCGTGGAAACCAGGTTTCTTCCTCTGTGTATTCTAAACCTATGTCATTGCAGAAGACAGTCATTGTGGACTAATTGCAGTGGGGTGGTTTATAACATTGAGAGGCTCCAAGGGGACTGAAGACCAGCCTTTCGTTCATATGTATTTTCGTTCATATGTCCTTTTAGCAATGGTGATACAGTCTAAAATTTAGACTGTAACTATAATTTAGACTCTAAATGTAGAATAGGAAGATAGACCTGGTCCAGGATTCGAGTTGAGTATTAATTGACGTAAACTGAATTTCCCCAAGTTCTTGCCATAAGTAATTCTCTACCTACCCATACCTTTATTTAAACCCTCCCGTGCCTTCATAACCCTCCCGCTCCTCTGACCATGCGGGACCAGTGTCAGACGTCCCTGTAAATTTCAGACCCAGGGGACATTGCAAACGTCTATCTACTCCGTGTTCCTGAATCTGTTTGTTAGAATACTGACAAGTCCATCAGGCCAGCCAAGCTCATGCTAAACTTTTTCTCTGTTGGAATGCAGATTTTAGACTTCAGTGAGGGCGAGGGAGGGTGTAGACGTGTCTGTCAGTCCTTCTTCACTCATTGTAATTCCATCCGCTTTGCTCCCTCACCCAAGAAACCTTATTGGAACGCAGCAGTAGATGGATGTCATCGTTAGAGAGAAAGCTCGAATTTTCTAAAAGTAACTTAGCTCTAAGTGTCATCACTCGAAGCCTGGTGTGTCTTGCCCCCAGACACCCATAGGCCTTTGCTGGCCTGAATCCAAGCTGTATTCTTAGTGTTAAGTTGGAATGCAGATAGGAATGTGAAGAGGCGTGCCCTGAGCCTCAGCAGCAGAGCAGCCTGCTCCGGCTCTCTTTAAATTTCAAATAGCCTTCATGATTACTGCCATCGTCTTAGCACAGATCAGTAAAGCCTCTTATTTCTTATTTTCTTAGGTTTTTTTGTTGTTGTTGTTTTTTTTTTTTTTTTGGTTTGATTTTGAGACAAGATCTTAGCTGGCCAGGAACTGGGCTGGCCTCGAACTCAGAGACCCACCTGCCTACCTGTCTCCAGAGTGTTGGGATTAAAGGAGTGTGTACAGCCATACCAGAAACACACACACACACACACACACACACACACACACACACAAAACCACTGTTTCCTAACTCAAAAATAAGCATGTCTTGGGATGTTCCAAGTGAGCATCTGGAAAAATCCCCTTTGGGGGCAGAGGCCTGGAGCCCCCAATAACAGCTCCCCGCTTTCCCCCAGATAGAGGGGAAGTAAGTCAGCTACTAAGGCTCCTAATTTGGCCAACGCATCTATCAACCCATGGCTCAAGAAGCTGAAACAACAGGGTGCTGATTGTGAGGCTAGCCTGGGCTATATGGCAAGACTTAGTGTGAAATTTTAAAAGAGGAGGAAAAGACCCTTTCTTTCCAAGGCTGAGGGAAGGGCCGTTCCTTCACACGGCATTCTCTCCTGTGTTCTCCGTCACAGCGCACTCGAAAGCTGAGGTCAGAGCTCGCTGCTCACGGGAAAAGAAGTTCATGGGAGGATGCTACTTAGACTTTGCCTTTCTATATTGATTATCAGGAAACAGAAGAATGTTTCCATGTCAGAAACAATGTACATCCTCTCTTAGTAATGGATTACTGTTTAGAATTATTCCCAACCTCTGTGTTAATAATAACAGGGCTTTTTCCTTTAAATATCATTTAATATTTTATTGTTTGTATAATTTTGCTGTTTTAATCCCATGAAAATGAGTCGTGATCAACTGCATTTTGCTGACTTCTCACTTTTATTTTATTTTTATACTTTTTTGTGTATGAGTTTCTGCATGTATATTTGTATGTGTGTGTGTGTATATGTATGCACGGTACGCATATATGTATCATATGCATGCATTACTTGAGGAATCATATCCTCTGGAATGTCAGCTGAGTGGGTGCCAGGAACTGAACCCAGGTACCCCACAAGAACAGCCAGTGTCCTTTAACCACTGAGCCACCTCTCCAGACACTTCTTCCTTGCCTTTACTCTCAGCCGCCCTTTAGATCAGCAGCAGCTGCAGCTGCTGAGATCTTTGTTAGACTCCACCTCTCTGGGCAGCAGTAGAAGATAAGATGATGGTACAGAGATGCTAGGCTCAGGAGCTAGCTGCCTGCTTCCTGAAACAGTGCGTCCTAAAGGCCAAGCCTTCTCTTTGGACAGCTGGGTGCTCCCCAGCCTCAGTTCTAGTGAACAGAGGACAGACAAGAAGCGGACTGAAGCTGAGGCAGGAAGATCTCGATTTGGAGGCAAAGCTGGGCTACATACCATGAGAATGTGTCAAATACGTAAAGTGCACAGAAAGCACCTTGAATATAAGTCTGTGCTGCTCATCAGTGTGACGCCCCCTCAGAGCTGAGCGATTCTGAGGGGGAGATGTCTACTTAGGACTCATAGTGTTGGGTTAATTCACACTCTGAAACTTTGTAGCTTTAACACCCCAAGGAAGGCTGTGTTTGCTGGAAGCATGCAGTTGCTGGCCGGAGTCAAGCTGTGCACAGGACGGACCCTAACCAACCACCCACACTACGAAGATAAAAGTCTGAGAGAGCGGACCCAGGCGGTAAGGCCCGTCTCTGCCAGTGCTCACTTCCCAGTGCCCCCGTACTGCAGCAAGGGCAGAAGGCAGGTCTCCGGTGCCATGAGAAGGGGCCAGAGCACAAGGGGCTGGGGCAGACGACTCCTGATTCTGCCTTTTAAGGGCTGGGTGCAAGCACATGCTCCTCTGAGGTAGGGAAAGGGCAGAGGGAATAAACAGCCCGGATTGGTGGGAGGCAGTGTTTAGGCCAAAGCCCTTGGAGCTTGTGATTTGGGAAGGAAAGGAACGGAAGTGGAGACATACAGACCGTGTCTTGTGAATCAGCCCTGGGCCATTTCTGGTGAGGCCGGGCGGTGTTGGGGTGTTTGCTGTTGCTCTTTGTTTAAATAGATAATATAGTCAGAGTTCAAAGTTCAGGGCATACAGAAGGGAATGACCTGAAACACGTTCACCCCATCCCTATATCCTAACTCCCCCTGTGCCTCTCAGGAGGCAAATAGCATGTTTGTCTGTCTGTGCGTGTCTGCGTGTACATTTGTGCACTTGATTGCGGCGCCCACAGAGGCCAGAAGAGAGCATCAGCTCCCCACTGAAGGTAAAGTTAGAAGTGCACATGAGCCTCCTGACGTAAGCGCTGGGAACTGGACCTGCGTCCTTGAATTGCAAAAATAGGAAGTACATGCACTTACCACTGAGCCTTCTCCCCAGCCCCGTCTATTCTTAGTCCTCTTACAAAGAACTACCGCAGTCCACCTTCCTTTTCCTTGACACTGTATTCTAGAGCTAACTATGCCAGTGCAGTCGCACTGTCTATAGAAGGACCTCGGCTAAAGACAAGCAAGGCTAGTAAGCCACACCCACAGCCCCTCATGACCAGTTTGAAAAGTATATCTGTGGGTGTGCTGGGCTTTCTTCAGTCATTTAGGTCACTTCTGTCATGCATAGAGTGGCCAAGTGAGTAAACCTGTATATGTCCTTTCTGTATAGTGTCTACTGAGTATGAGTCTTAGATAGGCTTTATCAAGGCACCTTCTGAACAGGTCATTTCAGTCTGCCTGCTGGTCAGAAGTGCAGGAAGGTGCCTGCTGTTCCCAGACCTTATCAGTGAGGATTCAGTGCTCATTTTTTTTCTTTTCTTTTGATTCAGGGTCTCACTTTGTAGCCCAGGCTAGCCTCAGACTTGTGATCCTACTGCTTCAGCTTTCTGAGTGCTGGGATTATAGCCTTGTCTTAATGTGCTCATATTAACCACTACTTTTCTTTTCGACCTAATTTGTAATTATGTGTAAATGGGGTACCTTGGGGGGGGGCGTTGCTGGTTGTACACATGTGTACAGGTGTTCACAGAGGCCAAAGGCATCAGATCCCTGGAGCTAGAGTTACAGGCAATTGTGAACCACCCAACATGGGTGCTGGGAACTGAACTTTAGTTTTTTGCAATAACAGTGTGTGCTCTGAGCCTTCTGGCTAGCCCCTGCTTCATAAGGTGTTAGTTCAAGAGCTAAGAAGGTTTCATCTGGCTGAAGTGTTAGCAGATAGCCCCATGTTCAGTATGAGGAATGAGCCAGCTCCACTCAGCCTCCAGAGCTACAGAAAGACAGCTGTGTTGCCACCCTCCCTCAGAGGTACCTCGTATAAAGCCCCAAAAACTGAGGTCCCAAGGTCACCAGTGCTGGCCTTCAGTCAGGACTCATTCTTCAAAATGCCTCAGCTGATGCCACCGGGCTGGCCTCAGCAGGTGACAAAAACAGATCACCCTCCCATCTCACCGGTCCCCGTGGGTGCCTGGCCCTTCATCAGGCCCTCACACATAGCCAGGTATCAGGAATCACAACCTGGTGCTGTGCCCCAAGCTAACTTTTTGCTCAGGGTGCATTGTAGTGGACTTGAAGAGGGCACAAGGCTCCTGGAATAGGCTGCTGCTACGGATTCCCTGGGAAATTCTCCAGGGAAAGCGTTGAAGTGGAAGGAGAACTGCTGGCGCTCCAGGGCTTGCAGGATACAATGTAACAGCCAGAAAGCAACAGGGCCTGCTCCAACCCAGGCCAGCAGCCCTTTCCCACTTGCCATTGTGGGAAGCCCGGGCCTCCTTCTTAGATACGCATGTGCCCAAACGGAACCACCAACATGCTTGCTTGCCTGGTAGACTCAGCCATGTTTAAAAACTCTTAAAATTATAAGATGACTCACTATGAATCCAAGTCTTTTTTGGCATCTAAGCTAGTTATGTTCAATTCTCCACACATATATCCCCCAACTCCAGACGGATTGGCAGGACAAGAGTTGCCTGGGCAGCAAGGGGATTTGAGTGTCAGGTCTTAGCATCACCCCCGAGGGATGCTCCCTCTCTTCCTCCGCTGACTCCCCCCCCCCATACAGTTGAGGGCTGTATGCACTGTTCCATTTTTATCTCATTTTGAAGGTTTATCAGATATATGCGAAGAGGTCCCCAGAGGAAGTACACGCACTCCTGCGGTCCTTTGGCACTGACTTTGTGATCCTGGAAGACAGCATCTGCTATGAACGCAGGCACCACAGGGGCTGCCGGCTGCGTGATTTGCTGGACGTCGCCAATGGACACGTGAGCATGTTGCTTCTTTGTTCTGGAGAACCTTCAGAGAGTGTGAATATCCAGCATGAATCCCAAGTGATTTATGTCACTTTATACCATATGTGTGAATGATATTACAAGTCAGACATTTGTAGAGGTCCTGGTCTTTGGTGACATCGGGGGCTGGGCTGGGGACAGGAAAACTCTAGATTCCCAGTTTGACTCAGGTAGAGCACCTCTGCCTTTGGCAGGTTTGCAAGATAGATCATTGCATAAAGTTTATTTGTAAAGGCTATTTTTCTGCAACCACATCTGCCTATAAACACAATGCTCCAGGGCATCCTGTGGCACATCTCTAAGTGTCAGGCAGGGGGCCACCCCTTTTTCCCAGGCCCTGTGGCCCACACATCCTGCCTCCTCTTGTCCTCCATCCACACACAGCTTCAGGAGAGCTAAGCTTGCCCTCCACAGCAGAACAAGCCGTGTCTCCCTTGGAGCTGAGCCGGCTCACAGTCAATGGGGTCTTTGTCCCTTTCGGGCTATGGCATGAGAGCCGACAGTGGGGACTAGTCTAAATCCGAGAGCTCACTGAAGGTGCAGGATTAGCGTCAGATCTTTGCCAAGGAAAGCAGTGAGTGCCTTGAGCACAGAGGGTGAACAGAACAGGCGCACGTGAGCCTGTGTGTTGTTACTTTTCCTCCCTTAACCTCTGAGCTGGAGAATTTTCTCCAGTTGTAGTTCTCTGTGTTTAATATTTGTGGACGGGACAAGGCCGTATGACTCTGGGGCAGGACGGCTTGGTTGGCTTTGTAATGCTGTGACAAACATGATTAAGAACAACCTGGAGAAGGAAGGATTCATTTCATCTCACGACTCGCAGTCTATCCTGAAGGGAAGTCAGAGGCTATGGAGGAACACTGCGCACTGGCTCGCTCTCCATGGCTGGAGCCACCCACAGTAGGCCGGCCCCTCCCACATCAGCCAGCAGAATGCCCCATCCACTTGATTACAGGCGCTCAAAATAGCATTCTCTCTTCTCAGGTGATTCTAGTCTTGTCAAGTTGACAAAAGACTAACCAGGGCACAGGACGATCCTAAGCTTTGGTTCTGTCCTGCTGTTAACGGTGGCAAATCTCAGGACACAGTTCTTTCCAGCCGTGATTTGCTCTTTGGAGGAGTGGAGTGAGGTGGACCTTCTCTCTGATCTCCGAGTGGAGTTGATGTTGGTTCTTTTTTTCCAGTAGGTGTGGTGACAGACGCTTTCAGTACCAGCATTCATGAAGCTAGAGTTTGAGGATTAAGAGTTCTAGGCCAATCTGGCCTCATAGTGAGGTTCTGTCCCCTGTCCCCTGTCCCTGAAACCTAGGATATGGGCTTGATTTTGTGGTACATGCCTTTATGATCCCAGCACTCAGGGCAGAGGCAGGCAGATATATAGAGTTCAGGATACCTAGGGCTACATAGAGAGACCCTGTATTAAAGTTAAACAAAGCAATAAACAAAAACCAGGATGGTTCGGTAGATATATAGATGGGTGGGTGGGTGGGTGGATAGATGGATGGATGGATGGATAGATGGATGGATGGATGGGTGGATGGGTGGGTGGGCCACCATCACCACTCGAGTTGTATCTGGGTTTGTTTTGTTTTCAGGAGATGGATGGGCCAGGAGAGAGTGACCCTGACTTGAGACCTGCAGACCACCCTCGCTTCTGCGAAGAGATTAAAAGAAACCTACCCTCCTATGCAGCCCACTTCACCAGAGTATTCCAGAACAAGACATTCCATGTCTACAAGCTGTCCAGAAACAAATAACCATGTCCATTCTTAAAACCGCAGTGCATCTACAGCTGGTGGAGACTGTGTCTGTGAGTCAGGAACGGGACTTGAATGCTGGGGTTGTGGACGGCCTGCAGACAAGTCCCGCCATCATCAGAAATGCCTCCCGCTAACGTCAGCCTTTTCTGTCCTGTCTCTGTCTTTTCTGTGGGTGTTCTTAGCCTCACAGGTGTACCTGCCCAAGGCTGGCCAGGGATTTTGCCATTGAGGGAGTTATATGTGACCCACTGGGTGGCCTGGGAAATGAGAGCCTGTTTGAGATCTGAATACTGTGACTTCCAGAGGCCCTGAGCCAGCTGTGAGCGAGCGCAGTTGACAGCTGCACAGTTCAGTTCCTGACATTTCTTCACCACTGAGACCGCTTGGTGGCTTTTTAACAGTTTATTGTCCTGTCTTGTTAGAATTTTATAACATTTCCGGTTTACCATGCTTTCACAGGTGTGAAGAAACAAATTACTTTAGGTCTTTGAACCTTAAATATTCCATTTGTGCTCTGAGATGTCACATGTACAGTAGTGTGTGACACATTTAACGTGTGTGTTTTCATTCTGGGCACAGCAATCAGGGTGCTACTGGGCCGGCATGGTGACACACTCCTTTAATCCCAGCACTCGCAGGCAGGGGCAGGTGAATCTGAGAGTTCAAGGCTAGCCTGGTCTAGCTAGTGAGTTCTGGGCCAGCCATGGCTATGTAAAGAGACCCCGTCTCAAGAAAGCAAAGTGTGTCAGGGCTTGTACTAGAAGTCTTTGAGGGGAATCCATTCATGCTTTTTAATCTCTCTTGCAAGTAAAATAGTTTTGCTTCACTTTTTACTCATTTCAATTTACTGGGTTTGCAAAACTTGGTAAACTTTTTGTGGTTTTAGCGTTTGTATTTTTTCATAGCCTGGAAACTTGCAGAGTGTGAGGCTGTGTTAGATGCTGCACCTTGACTCTAGAGTTCTATGTGGCTTTTCATACTCTTCGACTTCTGGCCTCCAGTCTTCCTTCTCGGCCCTGGAGACATCGCATCCCTCCCTAAGAGGTGACCAAGTGCCTCCACACCGCACTTCTTTGTAAGCAGCTGAGAGGGGTGGTGTACCCGCTCAGAGGTTTTGATAATTGCTTTTATAATTCATTTCTAATGATGGGGGCATGTAAAGGCTGCTGATACAGGCACATTGTCCACTTAATTAAATCAAGAGAGCTAATGAAATTAACTTTCCCTCCCGCTCTTGCCATTTGGAAGTGATTTAAATGTTTCTCCTCACGAGTTAGTGTAATAAATCCTCTCTAGCACCGGCCGTAGAGCACCTCGCACTCCGAAGATCCTCGTTTGGTTGCTGCTTAAGTAGCATTCAAAAATGTGTTCCATTGTCTCAGCAGGTACAGGGGTTTTATGTAAAACTCATGTAAATAAGACATCAACAGCTAGGTTATTAAATGAAGCCGTTGGAACTTCGGAATCCTGCCCTCTCTGGACCCCTTCATGGGGTTGGAGACCACTGCAGTTTGGGCTAACAACACAAGGAAACCTGTTCGCCACTGCTGAAGGCCTGATGAGGCTGCAGTGCCCGCTGCCGCCGCTGGCACTGATAGAGCATTCTGGGCCAGCGCCTTACTCTTAAGAGCAGGCACAGGTAGGGCACAAAGCATCGGGACCGGTGACAGCGACTTTGTGGGTGAGTTTGCATTTATGTCAAACATCCCTGCGTGCATTCGTCTAATCACTTGATGTTTGTGATCCAAGAGCTGTGGACTTAAACTTGGATGCGCATCCTTACCGACGTAGCATCCATGCTAGCCGGCGCTCCGGTCTCCACAGCACCAAGGCTGCCAAACCACAATGAGAAGTGCCGAAAACCAGTCTTCCCACAGGCGCTCTCCCCGAGACACTGTGATATGTACAGGACAATGTTAGAACAAATGTTTTCTTTAAAAAATAAATTATATATTTAAAAAATATTTAAATATTTGATTAAAATAATTAGACTTTATCCATCTTAAAAAATACTGCCTCAGTATCCCCCATAGCTCCTCCTACTGTCTGAAGCAACCTGGTCACAAAATCTTGAAACTACCCATCTGGACCCTGCCTAATTTTAGATAAATCCTCAGTCTGCCTCCCTGCAGAAGGTAGCTTCTCCCAGGCTTTCTCACCCGCAACATTAACTTGTTCATAAACAGCTTGATCAAATTTTAACTGTTGATCCTTCTCACGATACTGTCCCTCTCCTGCTAGCATCTGAAACATAATAGGTATCTGTTGTGCTTGATTTGACACTGCTCAGCACATTCTGATTTCCATAATAAAAAACTCCTCCTCCTGACAAGCACACCCAATTGTTTCCAGTCCCCAGGAGGGAGGGCCTCTGTGGACAATGATTCCATCATAGCCTGAGTAAACCGGGCTGTGGGCCCACGCTGTGCACGGCAGACTTTAACTCCGTTAACTGTTTAAACGGAAGAGGTTGATAAACTCTGACTCTGTTACCTTGAGGATTGACCTGCTCTATAACTGGAAATGTAAAATGAAATCCCTGAGCATCATCCCCTTTTGCAGCCTCCTTCAGGGTCAGATGTCCTCCTCACCACTGCTACGACTGCCGCTCTACCTCCACCTCTGAAGGAGAGTCCAGTGCGGCTACACTTGGGGTTTTACTTGCTCTCAGCTTAGGAATCTGCTCTGATGGTCCCAAGATCTCCCCTTGGGCTTGTCTAGCCTGCAGTTTTTGCACTTGCACAGACAGCAAAGGAAAAGCATTTTGCAGCTGTTTCATTTTCTCTGTAACTTAACTTGTCCTTGAAAGGAATTTTGAGATCTTCGAAGGCAACAAGTGGCAAAGAATTCTCCTCCCTATAATATCTAGCAGCTTCCTCTTTCAGCTGCTCAGTCTCTCCATCATCTAGGGTCTCCTCCTCCTCCTCCTTCTTTTCCTCATAAAGGGGAAGCTCAGCCGGGCGGTGGTGGTGCACGCCTTTAATCCCAGCACTTGGGAGACAGAGGCAGGTGGATTTCTGAGTTCGAGGCCAACCTGAGCTACTGAGTGAGTTCCAGGACAGCCAGGGCTACACAGAGAAACCCTGTCTCGAAAAACCATACAAAAACAAAGGGGGGGGGGCAGAGCTCAGACACTGGTTCAGTATACAAAGGCTGGACTGCAAGAACAGGCACCTTAGCTTCCTTTTCTTCTTCCTCCTTTGTCAGAGCATCCCTGGACGGGTGCTCCTTCCTGGTAACCTATTTCTCCCTCTCGTGTCTAGGATCTCAATGATCTCTAATCAAGGTCCAGAGACTAAAGGTATCAACAAGCATGTTACCTGGTCCATGCACATCGTAATAGATTTGAAGTCTTTCCCCAATGTTTTTCCAGCTTGCTAATTAAAATCTTAAATTGATACCGGCAGTGGCTCCTCCTCACTACCCGTCTCAATGGTCTGGGTTCCCAAATGAAAGACACACACAGCCTTTAAATTTTCAATAGCTGGGCCACTTCCTAAGCTCCACATGGCTTATCCGCCTCCCTCTGATACTCCCAAGTTGTTACTTACTAAATCCTATATTCCATCTTGGCTCCCTTAACCACGTTTTCCTGTCTTACTCCCAGGAGAGTCTCACCGCACTTTTACCCTTTCTGAGCACTACTTGCTTTTTCTGGGGTGTTCACCACTTGATCCCCAAACTCTCACAGCCTCCCTGTTTGAGCGACACCTGCGGGTAGGAAGTGGAATAGCCCTCTTATAGGAAAGATGGAAAGAAGACTCAGAGACAGAAGTTAGAATTGGGAGGGCTGCAGGTCAATACCACATCAGACTCAAGTTTACTTTTTTTGGCCTTTTTATACTTTAGATTGCTATGGGAAACAAAGTCACAAGCCAGCAGAAACGGTGGCTGACATACACATAGGATATCTGTTCCCATCAGGATGCCTCCCTGTTCCTTCCTATAAGTTTAACAGACCGTCCAGCCCCTGGTCTTGAGCCTCATGTGTATCCCCTCTTACCATTCCATGCATCAGCAGGCCAGGAAATCTGCCAGCAGGTCCTGACCTGCCTCGACTCTGCCTAGCTGGCCGACTTTCACAGAAGCAGACAAAATGGCTCTTGACACTCTCAGTAACCAAATCTTTCAGCAAATAATGTTTGATAATTTTAGCTCTGGTGAGGAGTCTAGCTTATGACCTTGTCTTTGAACACACAGAAAGAAAACAGATCCACCCTTGGCCATAGCCCCCACACTGTGCAAGCAGAAGTCCTGCCTGCCTGTAGCCCTCACTTTCTGCTGTGTGGGCCCTGGGGACTGCTTTTAATAGTGTTCAGCTGTGACTCTGGATAGAACAACACCAGGCTTTGCTTCTGAGTTCCCAGAAGAACCTCTAAGTACAACAGAAGTGCTCTTAATTAACTCCACTTCTGACTCCTAGGAGCCTCAAGTTTCTAGCCCTCTTGGGAGCCACCTGCTGCCATCTGGCAGGTGGCCGCTGCCTTGTGTTTCCACCCTGGTGCCATGCTCAAGTCAGTGGTAGCCCACCCTGGGTGTCTGGATGCACCTGCTGCTGATGACTGAGTTTAGAGCCCCAACCACAACAGGGCCAGGGGTGTGGCTTGAGTATTTGCCTGGCGTTGCACAAACCAACCCTAGGCTTGATCCCCAGCACTGCAGCAGACAGAGAATGTTGCAAAACTTAAATGCTTTGACAAGGCAGGTTGATCATCAAAATTGCTTTTAAATTTAACTTGCCTGTGTCTGCAAAGACGGTTCAGTGGTTAAGTGTGTATATGGCTTGTAATAGCTTGGTTCTCAACACCCATATCTGTCAGCTCATAACTGCCTATAGCTCTGGCTCCAAGGGACCCAGCCTTCTTCATATACAGACAAGTAATTAAAAATAAAGGGGAGTCCTTTGTTTTTAAATAAAAATGTGCTCAGAAAAATTATTAGATATTGGGGGGGGGGTTAAAATGAAGGAGATGAGTGAACATAAATTCCTTCATAGAAGTATCTTACATGCTTCCCACCTTCCTAACATCTAAGCTGGAAGCCGGGCAGGTGGCTCAGAGATAGGGAACTGGTCTTTTACCAGATAGGGGCATTGCCTGTTTGCAGCATCTGTTGGGGAAAACCTTACAAAGAGCGTTTATAATTTGTTGTACTGAATTGTATGGAGATTATATACTAAATAAAGTTCTTTTTAATAATCTGTGGTGTCTTCTGTTGCTTTGAAGGTCAAATTGGAAGAGGCGGAGATCTCTGCTAATAGGCCCTGTTCTGTTACGCGCTCTCCCTCTCCCTGCCCCCCTGCCTCCCTCCCTCTGTCAGTCTATCTCGTCCCCCTCCTCTCCTCTCTCCCCTCCCCGTGTATCTTGCTATATAACCCAAGCTGTCCTCAAATTTAGGACTCTCCTGCTTCACCAAAACCCAGGGTATGAGTCTGTACCACCCCGTTGTATAAAAACATTTGTAAAGCCTTATCTTATGTGTATGGGTGTTTTCCGTTAAGTGTATACTACATGGTTGCCCATAGAAGCCAGAAGTAGGATCAGATCCCTTGGAACTGAGCATCCATGTGGGGCATGGGAAGCAAACCCTGCTCCTCTGAAAGAGCAGCAGTGCTCTTAACCACCAATCAATCTCTCTCTCTCTCTCTCTCTCTCACTGGCGGTCAAGGTGATGACTCAGTGTGTAAACAATACTACCAGACAAGCGCGAAGACCCAGGTTTTATTCCTAGAACCCATCTAAAAAAAAGCCAGATGCAGGAACTGGGAGATCACTCAGTGGTTAAGAGCACTGGCTGCTCTTAACAGAGCGCCTGAATTTTAATTTCTCGCACCCATATGGCAACTCACAACCACTCCAGCTTCCACTTCTGGACTCCAAGGGCACCTGGACTGCAGTGTATATGTGCACATAGATACATAAGTAAAAATCTAGAAAGGCCACAAGCATCAGTGTGCATCTATAATCCCAGAACTACAGCAAGATGGGAGGGGGAGACAGCTGGGACGCTTGCTGCCCAGTCACAGCACTCATTAAAGTCAAGCAGACATGCACACGCAGGGGTTGGGGAGAGAGGGAGGGAGGGAAACATCTTCCCAACAAAACCATATTAGGCACAGAATGGGATAATCAAAACAGTTGAGTTTGTCTCCAGGTTTATATTGCCAGGAAAAATACATTCGTGGAGCTGGAGAGATGGTTCAGTGGTTATGAGCACTGGCTTCTCTTATAGAGGACCTGGGTTCAAGTCTCAATACCCACATGATTATTCAGAACTGTCCGTGACTCCAGTTCCAGGACATCGGACACCCTCTGTCCTCCGAAGGCACCAGGCACAGAAGTGAAGCCCGGAAACATAAAAATAAATACATCTTAAAAATGAAATCAAGATACATTTGTGTCTGTGTGTTAAAGTACAAGAAGAGAAAGGCAATTGGGAACAGACCACTGACAAGACTGACGCTTGCTTTCAGACCGCCCTAACTTGTGCTGTGTGATTGACATGCGCAGATGTGTGCACACACCCAGAGTACGTGTTCATAGAGGAGAGAAGTAGCTGATTGAGTGTGGCTGTGTGGGAGGGGAAGGGGGTTCTGGAAAGTGATTTCAGGCCCCACACAATCATTACAACAGCAGTGTGCTAATTAAGACTCATAAATTGAATGAAACTATTAGCATTTTCTCTCAGAAGAAAAGGTGGATTTTTTTCCCCAGGAAATGACACCTGTGAACAATTATCTCTCTTATTATTGCTACCAAGATTATTTACATAAGCTGTGCTCATTTAGAGCTCAATGATGTGCGGTGTTTCCAACACCTGATCTCACACTGGGTCTCCCTCCATGGCTGGGGTACTACTGTGGGAACTGGGGATAGTGGTCAGTGCAGTCGTTTGGGGGAAGCCCTGTGTATGTGTATGGCTGTCTTTGTGAGCAGTCTCCGCCCCCCCAGGGAGGGGCTGGGGGCGTGGCTCAGTGGTAGAGCCCCTACCTAGATTCCCCCAGTGAGGGGCTGGGGGCGTGGCTCAGTGATAGAGCCCCTGCCTAGAATCCCCCAGTGAGGGGCTGGGGGCGTGGCTCAGTGGTAGAGCCCCTGCCTAGAATCCCCCAGTGAGGGGCTGGGGGCGTGGCTCAGTGGTAGAGCCCCTGTCTAGAATCCCCCAGTGAGGGGCTGGGGGCGTGACTCAGTGGTAGAACACTTGCCCTGGTTGTTTGTGCCCTGAGTTCCATTCCTAGAACTGTAAAAATTAAAAATCAATTACCACGACCTGTAAGGAGAAGTCCCAACTTGGGGGCTCATACTCTGTCACTGAAAACCTAGCCCTGGTTGGCTTACCCCATCCTTACAGGTTTTGAGCACATTTAAACTATCAGACCTTCAGATAACATTTAATCTGATGCTCCAGTTGATTAAATTCATTCATTGGCCTCTCTTTTCTTCCTTTTTTCCAGAGCATTTTGTTTTGCACTGGTTTTTTGACACAGATCAGCGTGGAACTCCTGGCCCTTCCTCCTTACCCTCCTGGGCGCTAGGACCCCAGGTGTGCACCACCACGCTCAGCTCAGTGATGTTTGTGCCCGGTAGGTTTAGGGTCCTCATCAGTTGACACTGCAAATAAATTCCGTGTTCTTGCTGAGTTTAACCTCAAAGCGGTGAGTCAGACGCTGTGTAAGAATGCCAGGAAAGCCAGATGTTTAAAAGAGTGAAGCGCTGTGGGACCGTCTGATCTGGTGTCTGAGGTGGCGCTTCAGGTAACATTTGAGGTGATAAGTAAAACCCACCAAATGTCAAGGTGAGGGAAGAAGTTTCCAGGAGGATGTACCAGACATCATCAACCCGCAGGACAAGAAAGAATTTGGGACCAGGGACTCTCAGATGAAGGAGGCAGGAAAGACACAGAATAGCAAGGCCGCAGATGCCACACTGAGGCGCGACCTTTCTCCAGTGCTAACAAAAGCGTGGAAGAAGGGCAGATTTCTCCAGGCAGTTAGTGATGTTGACCAAACTCACTCTTCAAAACATACATCCTTGGATGCTGCATTAGGAGTTTTCTTAGGTTGCTGTGTTAAAGTGGGAGACTAAGAGACCACAAGATTCAAAGACTGTTGGTTGTGGTGGCACACACCTTGAATCCCTCCAGAGGCAGAGGCAGGTGGAGCTGAGTGCCGGGCTAGCCTGATCTATATAATGAAATCTAGGCCAGCCAGGACTATGTGGGGAGACCATGTCTCAAAGAACAAAACAAAACAAAGCAAAAAAACCCTGCGTGCTTATCAACTACAAACAACAAAAATTGGAAACAGAGTCAACCCTGGTGTGCACACCTGTATCCCAGCACTGAGGAGGCTGTGGTAGGAAGACGACATTCCAAGCCAACCTGTGCAACATGGTGAGACCTTGTTTCAAAATTCCAGTGGGCTCATTCCACTTGCTTAGCATACACAAAGCTTGGTTTCCAGGCAGTAGTAAAAAGACAAAAACAACCAACCAACCAACAACAAACCTGTGTCTCATAGAACCCCAATTAGTCTCCAGTAGCATTGGGAATTGTGGAGTCAAGCTTGACCGGGTGTGGCCACACAGACAAAGTGGCTTGTACCCTGTGGTAAAGCAAGTATTAGAACGGAGCAGTGGGGGTGGGGCCTGCCAGGACGCCTCGTGGCTGAGAGGTGCACACTTTGCGGAGGACCAGAGTTAAGCTCCCAGCACCAACATTGGGAGCACGCAAACAGCCTGTCTCTCCAGCTCCAGGATCCGGCGCCCTCTTCTGGCCTCAGCTGGTACCTGCACACACGTGGCAGACACACATAAACATCAATAAATCTTTTTTAATTTTTCAAGTAGCAGTGAAAGACTGTAGTTTCCATGGACCCGCTTGTGAGACTCAGCCATGGTTCATCTTGGATTCCACAAAGTCTTGATGTCATATTTCTAGTAGTCGACTTCTTTGCCTTGATCTGATACAAGCAAGCATCTAACCATTCTCTCTGTAAAGACAGCAGGAGCAAAGCCCAGGTCCTCATGAGTATGGATTTCTTTCTTCTTTATTTTTAAACTTATTTTATTTTTACTTGTGTGTGTGTGCACATATATAATATCTACAAATACATGTACTAGGAATGATGATGATGGTGGTGGTGGTGATGATGTTGATGATGGTGATGATAATAACAATAATAGAAGTCATGGATTTGAGAGGGAGTAGGGAATTGGACAGGGAAAGAAGGGGAAAATGTGATATGAACATAGTACTCATGTATGAAATTCTCAAAAATTGTTTTTAAATTAAAAATGAGAAATGGTGAAAGTTTGAAATAGCTGTGGAAAATAAGGAAGATTGCTCAAATGTGGCTACAAAAATGTTGTACTAGTATTCCTTATGATCTGACAAAGATTTGGGGAGGGGGCCAATGGCCAATGGGTTCCTCCCAAAGGAGGGAGCAGAATGAGAACAGGGATGGTGTTGCCTGACAAACGAACTCACCCTTCCTACTGCCTGTCAGAGGCTGAGATGTACATTCCGAAGGACTGCATGCATATGAAAATTCCACTAAAAATATACGGTCGCTCAAGCCGACAGGCTCTAAATATGCAGCAGTGGCAGGAGTAATGACAGAATGTATTTATTTTTAAAATTATAAGACGTGAGAAGGCCCAGGAATGCGCATCCCATAGGCTGAGAAAATGCAGGCAGTAGAGATGGCCTGTAAGATTGCCAAATGTCAAATTCAGCAAAGATGTCAAGACGGCCGATGTTAAAGCTTGTTTAGAGAAGGAAAGGAGACCGTTTCCCCCATCCATCCCTAGGGCAGAGTAGCTGTGCCAGTTGGGTTTTGTCAAACTGATGCAAACCTAGATATAAAAGAAGAGGGAACTTCAATTGAGAAAACGCCTCCTTCAGATTGACCTGGAAGCAGAGGTGTAAGGCATTTTCATGATTGATGACTGGTCAGGAGGTGGGAGGGTCCAGCCCCATATGGGTGTTTCAAATTTTTAAGGTTAGTTTTTAAGTGTGTTTGTGTGTGTGTGTGTGTGTGTGTGAGAGAGAGAGAGAGAGAGAGAGAGAGAGAGAGAGAGAGAGAGAGAGAGAGAGAGAGACAGACAGACAGAGAGAGAGAGAGAGAGAGAGAGAGAGAGAGAGAGAGAGAAGGTGTCTGTGGAGGCCAGAAGAGGGCACCAGATCTCCTGGTGCTGGAATTATATGTGATTTTAAGCCACCAGATTTGAGTGTTGGAAACCTTTTTTGGGTCCTCTGCAAGAAAAGTAGCCAATCTTAACCACTAATCTCTTCAGTCCCTATTGACCACTTGTATGTTTTCTTTAAAAACATTTCTATGAGAGCCTGTCTCACACACACACACACACACACACACACACACACACACACACCCCTCAGTGTTCACAGCAGGAGATTGTGGGTTTACTATTTTATAATGTTAATATTCTTTCTTTGGCCCATTTAATCAGGTCATTCATTTTTGGGAGAACCCATGTATGTTGACAGTGCATCCATTATGAAAAGAGTTCACAGAGTCTTGCTTTCACAATCACTGTGTAAATCTGTGGGCCTGCAAAGCAAAGCAAGCCTTACTGGGAAATATTCTAAAACCTATTGCTTATAGCAAATAACGAACCATAATTTAAGAAAGTAAATGGAAATTTGGTTTTAAAACAGGAAGAGTCTGTGGCATTGTCTTAGTCAGGGTTTCTATTCCCGCACAAGCATCATGACCAAGAAGCAAGTTGGGGAGGAAAGGGTTTATTCAGCTTATACTTCCACATTGCTGTTCATCACCAGAGGAAGTCAGGACTGGAACTCAAACAGGTCAGGAAGCAGGAGCTGATGCAGAGGCCATGGAGGAATGTTCCTTACTGGCTTGCTTCCCCTGGCTTGCTCAGCCTGCTCTCTTATAGAACCCAGGACTACCAGCCCAGGGGTGGCACCACCCACAAGGGGCCCTCCCCCCTTGATGACTAATTGAGAAAATGCCCTAGAGCTGGATCTCATGGAGGCATTTCCCCAACTGAAGCTCCTTTCTCTGTGACAACTCCAGCCTGTGTCAAGTTGATACACAAAACCAGTCAGTACAGACATCATAAGCAAAACTTTGTCTTCCCGCCTTAACTCACAGCTCAGTCTCTAGGCATGGGCAGCTGAGAACTGTCGCATACATCCCAGCTCAGGCAATCACGTCCTAGGGTTTGTGTGTGTGCATGTGTGTGTGTGTGTGTGTGTGTGTGTGTGTGTGTGTGTGTGCGTGCGTGCGTGTGTCTGTCTGTCTGTCTGTCTGTCTGTCTGTCTGCCCCAGCTCAGCCAATCACGTCCTGGGTGCCAGGGTTCCTTGGCATATCCCCATGTGGTTGTCAGTTGTAGAAACTAAGCTTTGTTCAAGTGCAGCCAAGGCATCTTGCTACCAGGGCATGTTTTTCTCAGTTTGTGTCTTCAGGAAGAGAAAACTTCAGCCAGGAGACAGGAAGCCTTTCGTGGCTGGGGATTCGGGAAAGGAAAGGTGAAGGTAACTCTCTGAGCCTCGATCCTGGCTGACTCAGGGCAGGGGTTGCAGTAGCAGATTGTGAATGCTGTTTTGTAATGGGAGGGTGCCCCTTTTCCCTCCCTTATCATGATGGACTGCGTCTCCTCTTTAGGGAATTTCTTCCATGATGCTGTATGTCTCGCTTTGGAGACTGTGCAGCCCAAAGCTAATCTTGAACCCCTTTATTTCATTTACTTCATCTTATGTGTATGGGAGTCTTGCCCACATGTGTGCCTGTGCACCAGGTGTGTTCCTGATATCATGGAGGGCAGAAGGCATCAGGTTCCCTGGACATGGATTTATAGATGGTTGTGAATAGGGTTGTCAGTACACGGGTGCTACAAATTGAACCCAGGTCCTCTGGACGAGCAGCCAGTGCTCTTAGCCAATGAGCCATCTCTTCAGGCCCATAAAATTCCCCTTTTAAGGGGATTTATTTATTTTATGTACACTGTTGCTCTCTTCAGACACACCAGAAGAGGACATCAGATCCCATTACAGATGATTGTGAGGCACCATGTGGTTGCTGGGACTTGAACTCAGGACCTCTGGAAGAGCAGCCAGTGCTCTTAACCACTGAGCCATCTCTTCACCACCACCCCCTATAAATTCCCTTTTAATATATTCTATCGGTGTGTTCCTCTAGAGAACCCTGACTAATACAATGAATCCATGCATAGTCTCTCCTGTTGACCCCTTAAGATTTGAGGGAGACAGTGCCACTATCTTTAGCATAGCACTATGTGACATTATCAGTGGTGTGTGAGTCCTCTGCTGAACTCACTTCCTGGCCCCACCTCACACTCTCCCCTTGTCCACAACCCAATCTGCTCTCCATGGGTGTGGGTGTGGGGCTTAGAAAGAAGTAAGAAGATTGCTGATGGACCTTAGCCAGATGGGATTTCCTTACAGTAGGACTCGAACTCAAGTCTGTGATTAAGGTAATTACATCCCATCGGAAATTTTCAAATTAAACAGCAAGAGCTATCACTACACACCCATTAGAATGGCTCAGGGGGTAAAGGCTTGTGTTGGCAATGGGGACTAGGGACAACACCAGGGTTCAATCCTGGGACCCACGTGGAAGTAAGAGAACACATGCTACAAGTTTTCCTCTGCCTTCACATGTGTGCCTATTGTGTAACAGTTTCCTCTGAGATTGAAATATTCCATCCTGCAGAGAAACTCCTAAAGTCAGAAAGTAACCAACTCAGAAGAGATAGGAAGTCCCTGAAACTGATCAGTGCTAGGCCTCTTCCTGCCAGGGTAGGCAATAAAACTTAGAATCCCTTTCAGACTAAACCAAGCTGAGCTACAAAGAAGACTCTGAGACTAGAGCTACCTTGAGATGGAACTCAGTTCATCAGCCTGGGCAGCAAGCACCTTTATGTAATGAGCCACCTCACAGACCCAACAGGGAGGACTTTCAAAGTGGGGAACATTCTGTCTCCAATCATGATGATGCATAAACAGTCACATCATGAGTGAACCTAGAATGAAGGAACACATGAAGGCTTATGGTGTCCACGCCACCTCCTCCATGGTGATGTGCTTCTGTGGTGGAGGATGCTGTTATGGGGTAAACTGTGCATCACGGATAGCTGGGAAATTGCTCTAACAGCGAAGGTTGGAGGGAACCAAGTCTAAATCCCGAGATTGAGGCAGGAAGACATTCAGTTAGCGTACTCTTTGTTTTCTACTAGTCTTTTTTGTATCTATTTTTATTTTTAGTCGTGTGTGTGTGTGTGTGTGTGTGTGTGTGTGTGTGCTTGTATATGAGTGCAGTGTCTTTGGAGGCCAGCAGGGGGCATAGGATCCCCCTTGATGTTAGAGGAGGTTATGCCATTGTTGAACGTGTGGGCAGGGAACTGAGCTCAAATCCTCTACAAGGTTAATATGCGTCTTGACACTGGGCCATCCCTCCAAAGCCATTTTCTATTATGTTTTCACGTCCTTCTGAGAAGTTTGGTGGAAAAGCCCACAATAGAACCATTCTGCGTGGAGTCAATGCTTGCCCAAAGCACAACCTAACCTTGGGCATGTTGTCCGTGTCGTCTGTAAATAGATCGAGTCAGCAGACTTATCCCATGGAGTGTTTTGAAAGTATTAAATTAGTTAATAATTTAAAGCTTTTAGAACAGCACTGAGCAGACTAAACACCTAATAAATATTTATTGCCATTATTAACACAGTTTTGACACTTCCTAACACAGAGATTGGCTTATGTGGTTCCCCCTTTTACCCTTTGCTGTAAAGTGTCTACCCCAGGCGTCGCTAAAACATAGATCAATGTTTGTTTTCTTCTGTGTGCCTGTTTTGAAACACTTTCTTTCTTCAGCAAGGAAGCAGATCCCTCTTCAGTCACACAGGTGCCACTCACCGCAGAGGGGGAGGGCTCATCCCCGTCCTTCCTCTCGTGACTCCGCCCCCCTCCATTCAGCAGTTCGCTGCCCCAACCGCAGCTCAGCACCCAGGTGTAGCTTTGTTTGTTCTGGTTTTTTCTCATACATCAGGTAGGAGGGGTCGCAGCAGATGCCGCTGTCTGATGAAGGCTCGTCACAGTCTGGGCTTTCGGGTGGATGGAAGCTAGTGATCTTGTGGGTACATTCCAAAAGATTTTACCCAGGAGTTAAAAAGATACTAGGTCAGACGCAGAGGTGGGAGAGAAACGGCTATGAAGGGTGTTTAAAGACAGCCCATGGTCATTTGACTCTGAATCTGCAATAGTCCAACTCTCCACAATTCTAGTAGTCAATGAGCCGTGTCGAATCTTTGACATAGGTGTGGATTTTTTTTTCTCTAATTGCTGGAAACTTCGAACTTTCTTATCTCCCGTGGTTCTTGGCTTATGGCTACATAGCTTCAATTCTTTAGTCTATCTTTATGTGTACTTTACATATGTCATTGATTTTCCTATACTTTCCTAGAGAAGGTACTAGAATCATCTAGAAAGGTCTCAGGATTTTTCTTAAAACATTTTATTTTGTTTATAGTGTTGGGTGTGTGTGCACACGCGCGTGTGTGTGCCCATGTACATGCACCTGCATGCGTATGTGCATGCATGTACCTGCGAGCACAGGCCCCCCAATCATCCAGAACAGGGCATCAAATTTCCCTAAAGCTGAAGTTACAAGTGGGTGTGAGCTACTCAATGTTGTTGCCAGGAACCAAACCTAGTTCCCCTGAAAAAAAACAGCATGTGCCCTTAACTCCTGAGCCCCAAGCCCCAAGGTTGCTAGTTATATCCACAAAACCCCTTCTCTTTTCCAGAGTGAAGTTGCTTTCACACACTCCAGGTCGACGTACATTCTGAGCCGTTCTAGCAGGGACACGTCTGTGTGAACAGCACCCTTATCTGCCCTGTTGCTCAAGCCAGAACCCTCAATTCCATATCCACATGTCCTTTGGTGTGTCCAGAGAATCAAGGAGTCCGCAGTCTGTCTTCTCGGCCCGGCTGGTGCCTGGCGTCTGTCTGCAGCAGCAGGAGGTAACTTCACTGCTGACTGAAGCCCGAGGAACCTTAGGGGCCTCCACCCACCTGCGTACTGGGATCCCAACTTGAACCACAGAAAAGAATTTCAGCATGGGTCTGTATGAGGCAGAGGCAGGATCATTAAGAAAAGAGACAGCGTCCTCTTAGAATCTTCGGATGCAAGTCCTAAAAAGGGCTCAGCAGGTAAGAGCACCTGCATCTCTTCCCGAGGATCTGGGCTTGATTCCCAGCCCCCCCCCCCACGACAGCTCACAACTGCCTTTAACTCCAGTTCTGGGGGTCCGGGACCTGACACCCTCTTCTGATATCCAAGGGCACTAGATACATGTGTGGTCATATATGTTCATGCAGGCAAAATGCATAACTATAAAATCATTTTTTTACAAACCACCGTGTTAAATTGTGAAGCCTTCAGAATAGTGGTGCAGAGTAAGAAAACATTTGATAAAACAACCCCCCCCAAAAAAAAAATAATCAAGGCTGGAGAGGCGGGTCAGCAGTTAGAGCACATACTGCTCTGGCGGAGCCCTTGGGTTCAGTTCTTAGCACCCACATCATACAGCTCATAGCTGTCTATGACTCCGGTTCCTGGGGAATCTGCCGCCCTCTTCTGGCCTCTTATTGGCACTGCACTCACTTTGCACATAACTCGCCCCCCACCCCATTAGTTAAAAATAAAAATAAACGTTTCAAAAAGAATCACTACAAAATTGATGACTTTGGCCAGGCTTCACATCTGTAATTCTAGCACTTGGGAGGCTGAGGCAGGAGGATTCCCATGATTTCCAGGCCAGCCTGGGGCTAGAGGGTGAGATTATATCTCAAAATAATAAACAACAAAGCCAGGTGTGGTGGCCCATGCTGGGCTGGCTGGAGTCATCTGAGAGGGGAAATGCCAATTAAGATGATGCCTCCATAAAATCAGGCTAGAAGCAAGCCTTAGTTTTCTTAGTGACTGATGAGGGAGGGCCCAGCCCATGGTGGGTGGTATCATCCCTGGGCTGGGGGTCCTAGGTTCTATAAGAAAGCAGACTGAGCAAGTCATGAGGAGTAAGCCAGTAAACAGCTCCCCTCCACGGCCTCTACTCCTACCCCTAGGATCCTGCTCTGTTTGAGTTCCTGTCCTCCCTTCTTTTAATGATGGACTATGATGTGGTAGTGTAAGCCAAATAAACCCTTTCCTCCCCAGCTTTTGGTCATGGTGTTTCACGAAGCAATAGAAACCTTAACTAAGACACAAGCCTTTAATCCTAGCACTTGGGAAGCAGGAGCAGGCAGATTTCTGTGAGTTCAAGGCCAGCCTGGTTTACATAGCAAACCCCAGGCAAGTCTGGGCTGCATGGCTTAAACAAAACAATGCTTTGAACCTGGCTTCTCTATATAAGATAGTATAAACTGGCTCTAGAGTCTTACCTGAATGACTAACACCGGATTAAAATCTTGTTATTTTTAAAAAGCTTGAAAATAAGAACTCAACCCGGCCCATGACTATTCTACCCCCAACACCGTATCTTTATTACAAAGAACAACCCAGAAAAAAGCAGGAGCACTCCCATTCCACAGGCTTCGCTGCCACAAGTCTAATGGACTATTAGCACCGAGAAGAAGATGGAAAATTGCCTGATAAAAAAATGGCAATTTGCATAGATTTGCCCCATAATTATAAAACTTATTAAGCTCCATTTTCCTGATACCGTAATGGGGTTCACCTTTCATTTAATGCGATTTGTGATCTCTGACTACCGCAGGCAGCAACAGTCGGCAAAATCAAATCCATAATTACATTCTCGGTTCATACGTGAAAGACTGAAATATTCATTAGCTGATATATATTCTATTTGTTAAAATTAAGCAGAATGGGAAACCTTGAAGAGAGTTTCCCCCACTCTCTAAGTACCCTTTTCCAAAGCTTTCAGTCCATTGACTGCAAGGTGAGGCTGCAGGGAGAGCTGAGTCTGTGTCCTTCAAGTGCACATGGACAGTGTCCCCAAGGTCAGCTCAGATGCCAGGGCCTGCAGAAGCCATGCAGGAGGGAAATGCCTGATGGCTGCTGTATGCTTGTATGAGAGACTTCCTGTGTAGATGCAACACACACACACACACACCCCACATGCCCACATCCCACATATGCACACACACCACATACCACAAACACATATGTACATGCACACTATACATACACACAAACCATACACATTCCCTACACACACCACGCATACATGGTATGTGCACACTATACATATACATATGTACTAAACATACCATACACAAAACATATACTACACACATACTATATACATATGTACATGCACACTATACATACACATGAACCATACACATACCCTACACATACATTTACACTCACCACACACAGATATGTGCACATTATACACACACACCAAACACATGCCATACCCAAACCACACACACCACAAACATATACATCATACATGTCACATACTACACAAACACACATAAACAAGTACAAACTACACACACAAGTACGTATATAAATATATACATACACAAATATGCATGCACACATAAACATATATAGCACACACATATATACACACCAACACACACACAGAAACACGTGTACATGGGAGGCATTGGGGTTCTAGTGTGAGCCACCACGCCTACTTCTAAGTTTCTCCCAGAGAGCTATGACTCATAGGATTTATAGGCAGCGCCGTTTGGACTCAGTGGGGATTAAATTAGATTAAACTAAAAATTAAAAAAAAAAAAGAGCACACGAAGTTGGGAGAAGGTGCGGAGGGGCAGAAGGGAGGAGTTTGATCTAAACAGCACACACTGGGCTAGAGAGATGTCAACTGAGAGAGCACTTGCTGCTCTTGCAGAGGACCCGGGGTCTGTTCCCAGCACTCACCTGGTGGCTCACCTTGCACCCACAGCCAGCAAGCAGAAGGAGATGAACAAGTACTGGATGACTTTCCTATCCAGAGCACAGTCCCTGTGGAAGGGTCCGTCCCACCTCTACAAAGGGTTTCACCCCAGTTAATGTGATCAAGATAACAACACCCAGCCCTGGCTTGCCTATCTCCCAGGTGATTCCATTTTCTGGATATTTTACAATAACCATTGTAGTGCCAGGAAAGGACTGAACCCCAAAAAACAGACAGGTGTCGATCTGATGCAACTCACAGCAGGGTCTTTATTCAGGCTCGCTCTGGCTCCTCCAAAGCACTGCTGTCACACAGGATGGTTTTGGTGGTGGTGGGGAGCCCTGAATGTCTATGAGGGCAAGGCTTTATAGTAAGCTCAAGCAGGGGGTACGTGTGCAAGCATCTAATTGGAAAGCTGCTGTGACCCTTAACATAATTGGTTGGTGCTGGGAGTCATATCATAAACTTAACTTCTGCTCCCCTCTGCATTGGTGGTTTTTAGGCTTGTAACCTGGGGGTGCAGGTTTGTTGGGGGAATAACCTGGAGATGCTGGTCTTGTTGAGGGTGTAACCTGGAGATGCTGGCCTTGTTGGGGATTAGCCTAGAGATGAGCTGGGCTCGGATTCGTTGTGGGGGGCAACTTGGAAACTAACGCTAGGTACCAGCCTGTTAGTTTACCTGAGTTCTCACTTAGGTCAGGTTCTCTAAAAGGGAGTCTGAACTTAAAAGATCTGGCCTCTCGCCATCACAGACTATAGAATCAGGCAATCTTGGAGAAGGCAAAAGGGGCAGTTTCCTCTGTGCTTTTGCTAATTCCTTTCCTAGTATTGCATCTTATAGGCTAAAGGGCAGTGTGTGTCTGTGAGTGAGCATGAGTGCGTGGATGGGTGTGTCTGTGGGGGAGGGGGTGACAGTGTGGCTGGGTGTGCACGAGAATGTGAGTCTCAGGTTAGCTTAGGTTAGATCACGTCTCTTCCCAGAAGCTCTGTGGACACAGGGGCTGCAGTGGTTCTGCTCAGCATTTTGTCCCCAGAACCAAGTATGGTGGTTGGAGCAGGGCAGACACATGAATGAGTGAATGAATGAATGAATGAATGAATGCGTGAATGAATGAGTGCATGAATGAGTGAATGAACGAATGAACAACAGCTGCCAGCAAAGAAAACCCCACGGTTATGTGTGATGTGGCTTTAGGCCAAGTTATCAGCAACTGGAAGGAACACTTCCCAGAAGACGGTTGAGTCCATGTCACACAAATGTCACTTACCAAAGCTAAAGTACATTAAGCAAAACAGAAGAAACAGAAGGAAAAATCACAGTGACATACTTCAGCGTGAAGGTCTCCATTTATGATAGGTTCACGTGGGAAAACAAACGAGTTATTAGGAAGCAGCTGACGGCCAGGCCCACGAAACTTCCCTGCTTATGCATAGTCAGTTCAATCACAGAAATAATGGACTCACCATAGGTGGAGAATGTCTAAGTCCACCACAATTTGTGCCAGCGTAGTAAAGCTAAAAGGAGCCCGTGAGAGGTTAATTTTTAAAAATTCCAAACCTGGAACTTCAAGACGCCTTTTAAAAATAACCCATATCGTCATCCCAGGACCCCTTAGGTGCTAGGATGGTGGGGGATGACAGACACCAGCCAACAGCTAGGAGAGCCGCAGCCTCTCTCAGAGGTACCTTCAATATCATGGGAGAAAAATAAGTGAATTTTTCATTCATCAAAAAGTCACAGAGCCCATAATATAAAGACAAATGAAAATAAACGCAATGAATGGAGATAAAAACTAAAGGAGAAGGGAGTGCAGCCGGAGTAGATTTTAAGATGTTGTGTGGGGAGGGGGGCGGGGGTTGTATTTTTTATGTATACAAGTGCTTGCCTGTATGGATGTGTGCAGTGTGCAGTACTCACAGAGGCCAGAAGAGGGTGCTGGATAACCAGCCCATAAAATAAAACAGTAAAAAAATAAGCTGGAGAGTGGTGGCACACACCTTTAGTCCCAGCACTTCGGAGCAGAGGCAAGTGGATTTCTATTTGAGGCCAGCCTGGTCTACAGAGCAAGTCCTAGGACAGCCAGGGCTACACAGAGAAACTTTGTCTCAAAAACAACAAAAAGCAAAAGAGATGGCTCTGCAGTAAAGAGTCTTAAGATTTGATGGCGATATGATGCCCTCTTCTGGCCTTTGAGGGTACTGCACACACACACACACACACACACACACACACACACACACGCACACGCACACACACACGCACACGCACACACACACACACGCACACACACACACACACACACACACACACACCACAGAGACACAATAATAGTTTCTTCTGCTACCTGAGTCACTTTTCAGATTTTTTAACATGACATTTTTATTGATTATCTAGGAATCCCCACATCATGGACTCACTTCCCAGTTCTTCCATGCCCCCCCCAACTTGACCTCCCTGACCAGCACCAGAAGAATGAAAGGGGGCTTCAAAACAAAACAAAAACTACTCCGTTTTCAGTGGTCCGTACACTCCCTGGAGCATGGTCAAACTCCCAGTGATCAGCCCCTAAGGAAAAATGGGTTCTTCTCCGCCTGCACCCCTCCCCCAGAAGCCATCAGCTGTGGAGAGCTACACCTCAGCATCTTTATCATAATTTTCAAAGTTCTCTTTGATGGCTTTCTGTCAAGGTTGTTACTTTGGGGGTGGGGGACACAGAAACCTTCTATGTCCCTCTTTCTCAACTGTGCACCTGCAGGCATCGATATCTGCAAGAGCAGCTTCCTTGCCCCTTACAGTCAGTGGGAACACGGATCCTGGTTTCTGGCAACAGTGCGAACCATGAACATCCACATGGTCTCCAGCGTCAGGACCTCTGCCTGGTCTCTGGTGGACATCAACAGGACTCTCTCCTGAAGCGCGGGCCACAGCCAGGCATGGCCTCCGGGAGAAAAACAGACCATGGAGATCTTTCGAGGAAGTCCAATCCAGTACATGGACTTTCTTCATCTCCAACATCCTGTTGCTATTCAGAGCCTGGGCGATCGTGCAGCTGGGCAGCTTGTTTCAGGGAGAGCAGGCATGGGTTAGGGCTGAGTCCGCACAAGCTCCAGGCTGTGACACACCATCTTGCCGACCCTATTGGGTAGCGACCTGCTCCTCTTACACCTGAGGAGAAACTTGTCGTGTCTCCTCCAGTTCTGCCTTGTATGATCCATTCTGTTGATCTGTTTCCAGCCTCTCTGTCTCAATTCATAACTCAGTGGCCTTGGAAACTTCAGAGTTTTACAGAATATAGCCTTTTGCCCAAATATCTGAGTGTGCGTACGTTCCTTGGAATGAGCCTTTGGTCTGGTTCGAGGCCTCTGGTTTCTGCTACACTAGCAATACTGAACCCTCTCTATCAATACTGAGACTCCTCACAAATCCTGTCATTGTCCTGACTGCGAGAGATCCTGCAACTTTGTGATCTGTAGGACTGGCCCCTTCTGCCCCCCAGCAGCTCAACATATCGAGGAGGGCCAACTCAAAGCCCTGAGTCTGGGCTGAGTTGGTTAGCACGGGCCTTTGCTTGGGCACGTGATGGGCAGAGCCAGCCTTCTCCCGTGCAGCGAGCGCCACTACCAGACAGGCCAACGAGGCCACTTTCAGATTTTTAATCCACATATAATCTCATGAGTGTCTTGCAAATACAGATGCCATTTCCCCCTTAAGAGGATAACTCGCTGTCCTAGCAATGTTAGTGGGTCAGTCAAGTAGCAAGCAACATGCTATGGGCAGAGAGGGATGCTGGGCAGAGATGTGGTCGAGAGTGTGTTGCCGTGCGCAAACTTTTTATTCCTCGACTAAGAGCCCGTATCTAAGAAGCAGTATGCACAGGTCAAAAGGCTGTGTCCAGCCACAGAGAGCCTGCTTTCTTTAGGGACGAATATGACCGAGCTTCTACTCTGAGTCCAAGATGCCCAGAGAGAAGACCGGGATGGCCATCCAATTGAATGGAGTCTCCAAATCTCAGAAGAAAAACAAGTCCCCACCCCCGGAGCGAAGAAGAGGGCCGTGAAGCCTGCACGCTGTGCCACTTCCATGGTGACCAGCTTAATACAAAGCCAAGTCCTTTGTTTTCATAAAACTCAAATGCTTCCCTAAAGACAGAGGTTGTCATGGTAACTCTTTCAAAGCCAATGCCTTTACCAGAGACCAGTGGTTTCGTTCTGGAGAACAATCTTTTCCAATTAAAAGCCATCAGGAAGGCTGATCCTGGACTCAACCCCATTACAAAGCCTCTCACTTTCATACCTGAGGGCTTGTAAGACTCAAGGAGACTCTGGAAAACAATTCTACACAGCAACCAAAACCCAACAGGAAGGTTCACCGGGCAGCACCTGTCTGAACCGCACGGAAAGTGACTGACTGTCAAAATACCTCAAAACACACTCCGTCACAAGCACTTGAGAACGCATGATTTCAATTTTTATTTTTTTATATTTATTTATTTGATTATTCATGTGTATGAATGTTTCGCCTGTAAGCAACGTATGTATGTGCACCACGTGCATGCCTGGACCTGTGGGATCAGAAAAGGACATCAGATCCCCCTGGAACTGAGGTTACAGACGGTTGTGAGCCATCATGTGAGTGCTGGAAATTGAACCCAAATCCTCTGCAAGATCATCCAGTGCTGTTAACCACAGAGAAAAATCTCCAGCCTGGTGGGACATGCTTCTTTTAAGATTTGTTTTTATTTATGTGTGTGCATGTGTCTCTGTGTGGGCGTACAAGCAGATAAGTGCCACGCGGTGCCCTCAGAGGCCAGGTGTTTAACTGAGCATTCAGGAGTCAACATAATGGCACTCTACAAAAAGTTGTAGCTTTTCCCCCCAGAGATAAGAGAAAAATATGTTGATAAAGACCATACTAAAAATGAATCAATCGTTATTTTCCTATGACCTGAATGTCTGAGTCCTGTGTTGAATTGATAGACACCCCCCCACACACACACACACACAACAAAGGCATTAAGAGGTAGGGAACCTTCAGAAGGATATTAGAACATCATCAACACATGACCTCTGGGGTTGGGATTAGGGCCTTATGGAAAAAGGAACAGACTGAAGATGCAGCTTAATGGCAGAGTGCTTGACTAATGTGCACAAGAACGAGGTTCTGAGTTCAAATCCCCAGCACCCTTGTAAAACAAAACCAAAATATAAAAAAATTAAATTAAATTAAAAAACCAGTTAGGCTGGAGAGATGGCTCAATGATTAAGAGTAAGGTCTGCTCTTCCAGAGGTCCTAAATTCAATCTCCAGCCATCACATGGTGGCTCACAACCATCTGTAATGGGATTTTGTGCCCTCTTCTGGCACACAGGTATACATGCAGATAGAGCCCTCACATACATAAAATAAATAAAACTTTTTTTTTTAAAGGCATGCTTGCGTTCTGCAACCTTGATGCTGCAGGATGGAAACAGATTCTAAGAGCTCAGCAGCTCAGGTTCAAGAGGAGAACCTGCCTCAGGAGACTGAGGGAGCCAGAGGAAGGGAACCAAAGTCCTCCTTGGTCTCCACACACTCATGCATGGGTGTGCAAGCACACATGCACATACATCACATGCATACTTCACACTGCACACCACGGACAAACACACACACACACACACACACACCCCACACACAAACGCAACGGACATGCACCACAGAGAGCACACAAACACATACTGCACACAAACACACAAGAGAAAATATGTAAACTGGTCTATCCATAAGTGAACCTGGCACTGTAGACATGACAAGGCTCCACATAAACGGCTTCAGCTGAAGTGAGACACTCAATTAGGCAGCTAATTATCCTGAAGCTGTATTGATGCCCAGTTTGAAGCCGTCCACCCCTCAGACTCCAAACAGACGCGTGGGTCACCTCCCTCAGGGAGTCAGGCGTGCAGAGAGGGGAGGTGGCGCTTAATCAAGGCTCTGGGCCTCCTCCCCTCCCACAGTCCTCGTCACACACTGCCCAGGCAGCTCCCTTTTGAGAATCCCTGAAATCTGAATGTTACATGTGAATTTCAGCCAGGGCTCTGAGCAGAAGTCGCTCTGCAGGCCCTACCGTGAGGATGGTAACCCTTCAGTGACGGCTGATCCTTCTCATCCTCAAGGGTCATCCTAGGAACTGTTCTTGTTAAGCCTTCGGAATCAGGGCCGGGCTGATGGAGTCTATTAACGGCCCCGCTATAACTCACCTGCGCAGGCAGTGGCTCGGGTCTCTGCTCCTGGTATCGAATTATCAGATCATTAGACTCAGATTAGTGCTTCATACCCCTTGGACAGAGACGTGCTAATTTGGATTCTTAGACATTAAGATCTTACAAAGTTCTCAAGCAAGTGACATTAGGCTTAGTTTCTTAATTTAGTGTCCTATTAGCAAGACAAGCATGTTGGCATCTGCTTCCTATGGAGAGCAGAATCCGCGCTTGGTGGGCAAGTGACTCTAATCAAACGGTTCTCTCTAGGCAGGGGGTTTTGTGTATGTGTGTGCGGTTAAGTGCTGGGGATTGAACCTAGGGCCTTGCATATGCTGGGCTGCTAGGCAACCACTGAACTATATAACACCTGTCTCTTCATTCACTTAAAAAAATGAATTTTATGTGTATAGGTGTTTTATGTGTATAGGTGTCGTGCACCAGGTGTACTGGTGCTCATGGGGGTCCAAATAGGATGTTGGACCCCCTGGGACTAGAGTTACAATTGTGAGCTTTCCTGTGGTTGCTGGGAATTGAACCAGCATCCTCTGTAAGAGCGGCCAGTGTTCTTTACTGCTAAGCCATCTCTCAGACCCTTAAACATTATCTTTAGATTTATTTATTTAATTTTATGTATATGAGCACCTCAGCTGCATGTAAGTACCTGTACCACGTGGATGCCCGGTACCCATAGAAGTCAGAAAAGAGCTAGCTCTATGTTCCCTGGAGCTAGCTAGAGTCACAGGTGTTAATTCTGGGACTTGAACTCGGGTCCTCTGCAAGAGTAAAATGTACTCTTAACTGCTGAGCCATCTCTCCAGCCCCAGGGAATTTTTTTTTTTTGTAGACCTTTTCATTTTTAGCCACGTGAACATATTTTTATTCAAAAGTTAAATATGCATGAAAGTCAATTAGCTGTTAGTTGAAGAAAAGCAAGGCGTGTTACAATGATTTCACATTCATTTAATAATCCATTATTAAAGATAAATCCATTATTTTGTGACGACTTAGCTAACGTATTTAGATAAATAAAGTAATCGGGAATTAACCACATTGTTCCTTTCAACCTTTCATTTGAAATTTATTTATCTACTTACTTATTCATTTTGTTGTTGTTGCTGTCGTTGAAATCAATGGGTTTTCTGAGCTTCTTAGATAGCACAGGCGAGGGGTCACTTACAGAAGAGTAGGTGACCCTCAGCTGCATGGCTACGAAGCCCCACCCCATCGTGGGTGTTAACCTCACGGGAGGTTCACGGGGTTCTGCTTTACCTAGCTTGTCACCTTCCATGTAGCCCTTAGGATCCCAAGTTTACTTCTGTCATTTGGACTATATTTAACCCTTCGGAAGTATTGAAATGAGGATGTGGTACGCCTCCACATTGCATTCTTTGTTTTAGGGTTTTTATCACTGCGACGAGAAACACCATGACCAAAAGGCAAGTTGGGGAGAAAACAGTTGATTCCGCTTACACTTCCAGATCACTGTTCGTCGCTAAAGGAAGTCTGGACGAAGCTGATGCAGAGGCCACGGACCGTGCTACTTACTGGCTTGTTTTCCCTGACATTCTCCGCCTGCTTCCTTCTAGAACCCGGGACCACCAGTTCAGCGATGGCCCCACCCACCACGGGCTGGGCACTCCCCCATTGATCACAAATTGAGAAATGTCTTATAGCTGGATGCCTGTCGTGGAGGCATGTCCTCAACTGAGCGCCTTCCTCTCTGATGACTCTGGTTTACGTTAAATTGACTCAAAACCAGCCAGTACACTCTTCATTTTTTTAAGATTTATTTTTAATTAGTGTGTATGGCCGGGGAGGTTGGGGGGAGGGGTGGCCATGTTCATTAGTGCAGTGCCACAGACACCAGAAGAGGGCGCCAGATTCCCAGGAACTGGGGATTACAAGTGGTCAGATATGGAACCTGAAACACTCCTAACCACTGAACCATCCTTCCAGCCTTGTCTTTTGTTTTGAGACAGGGTCTCTCTATGTAGTCCTATCTGTTCTGGAGCTCATTATGTAGACCAGGCTTCCCTCAAACTCAGAGGTCCTCCTACCTCTGCCTCCTGAGTGTTGGGATCAAAGGTGTGCGCAGCCACGCTCGCCCTCCTGCCTTGGGCATTCTTGAAACTGACATTTTTAGAATCTGAGCACGCTGTTTTACAGAAGGCCCCTCGATTTGAATTGTTCCATTGAGTCCCCAGAATTAGATTAAGTTCAACGTCCTTGGCAGCTTACAGGCCCTTTGGTACTTACAGGAAATGAGTCCATTGTCAGGAGACCCATGGTGTCAACTACCCCTTTATTGGCCGTAAAGTTGGAACTTTTGGTTAAAATGGTATCTGGCAGATATCTCCTTGGAGAAACTTCTTTCTTTCTTTCTTTCTTTCTTTCTTTCTTTCTTTCTTTCTTTCTCTTTCTTTTTCTTAGATTAATATTTCATGTGAATGGTTTGCCTGCATGTATGCATGTGTACCACATGCCTGCCTGGTGTACTTCAGAGGTCAGAAGAAGACATTAGATGGCCCTGGAACTGGATTTACAAATGGTTGTGAGCGCTGAGAGCCAAGCCTGAGTTTCCCACAGGAGCAGTCAGTGCTCTCAACCGCTGAGCACGCTGTGTCCCTCCCTCCCTCCCCTCTGTGTAAGGAATAAGTCTCCTGAGGTGACACTCACAGATATGGATGTCCTGTCTGTCAACACACTAGTCAGTGGCTCGCATAGTTAAGGTCTTCAACGTTCCCAGAGGCTGAGCGTTTGCTTCTCAATCAGCAATCTTCAGAAGTTCAACTCTGGGGGGAGCAATTGGATTGTCCCAAAGGATTAGCCCATGTATGGATTCACAGCTAAAGATTTGTTATTGTTGGGGCTGGAGAGGTGGCTCAGTAGTTAAGAGCACCGACTGCTCTTCCAGAGGTCCTGAGTTCAAATCCCAGCAAACACATGGTGGCTCACAGCCATCTGTAATGGGATCTGATGCCCTCTTCTGGAAGACAGCTACTCATATAAATAAATAAATCTTTTTTTAAAAAAGATTTGGTATTGTTTAATTCTGTGTGTGTGTGGGTTTCAGGCCTGAGCCCACCGAGGCCAGAGGAGGGTGCCGTGCCCCCTGGAGCCGAACCTACAGGCGGCTGTTTGTGAGCCTTCCAGTGTGAGTGCTGGAAACCGAACTTCAGTCCCGGCGCTCCTAACTGCTGAACTAACTAGCTTTCCAGACTCCAGCTTCAGAGCTTAACCCTATTGGAAGGTGTTAGTCACGTGGGCGTTGAAGCCTAAAGCCTAGTTCTAGGGAATGTGGGTCTCTACGGTCCTTACCTTCGGAAGGAAATAGATCGTATTCCTGTGGTCTCCCCTCCCCGACTTCGATCTTTCTCCCATTCCTGGTTGTCATGAGCTGAGCAGCTCCGAGGCGCCACCGTGACTCCCCACCGTGATGATCTATCTCACCACAGATCCAAAAACAAGACAGCCAAGTGACCATAAACTGAAACCACAAGTCGAAAGCAGCTTCCCCCAGCCCCCCGCCAGTGTTCTATCAGTGCTGGGGAAACCGACTAACACAGAAAATGACTTAGCATTTGTCACACTCAAATGTGAAATCTCTCCCAGAGGATCTTGTATTGAAATAGCTGGTCCCCTGGATGGTGGTGCTGTTTGGGGGGGAATTTGGAACCCTTAGGGGGTACAGACTACTCGAAGGAAATGGGTTCCCTCTCCTCACTTCCAGACCAAATGTTCTTTGTGTCCTGTTTTCCAGGAAAATGTGGCAAGCTGCTACAAGCTCGTGCCTCCATAGATCAAGCTACTCCGACCACCATGCTTTCCCATCCTGAAGTCATGAGCCAAGACACGCCTCCTCCTTCCATTGCTTCCATCAGGAATCTTGCCACCCTGAGGAGAAAGGTAACTAATACAGTGTCTGCTGGTAAAGTTTACTTAAGTCAATTACAAGAAAACCAAAAGCTATTTCTTGAGCTGGAGAGAGATGAATCAGTGGCTAAGAGCAGTTGCTGCTCTTGCAGGGAACCTAAGTTCTGTTTCCCAGCACATCTGTGGGGTGGCTCGCAATGACCTGTAGCTCCAGCTCCAGGGGATCTGTTGCCCTCTTCTGGCCCCTATAGGTACTGCACTCACAAGCACATACGCACAGAAACACAGCTTTTCAAAACTAGAAAAATACTTTTTCATATATATAGTATTAGCATTGTTTGTGGGGTGCCGTGGAGGGCACCCCCACATGTTTCATGACTGATATCTTTCTTGTTGCTCAGATTTGCCCCATAGAAAGTTAAGTGTGCTAGATGTGGTGACTCACACCTTTAATTCCAGCACTCAGGAAGCAGAGGCAAGAAAATCTGAGTTTGAGGCTAACCTGCTCTACATAGTGAGTTCCAGGACAGACAAGGCTACACAGAAAAACCCTGTCTCAAAAAAACAAATAATAATCATTTTTTAAAAAGGAAAAGAAAAATCAAGTTAAGCTAATCCTTTCAACATATTTCCATCAGTCCTGAGTATGTTCACGTTTGATTTGTACATATCTGTGTAGTTTTTATTTTTCTCCACATTGGAATCCATCATTCCAGTGAAACCTTGGTTCCTTTTAGGAAGAAATGCTTCGAGACCATGATGTGTGCATTGGGTTTTCATGGACTGTGGTGTGCATTTTGGGGATGCTAGCTGTGGCTCTGCATTCTCCATTCCCTGCCTCTCAGGGTGTCCAGATGCTGCTGCACACCAGCCTGGATAGATGCAGCGGGGTCTGGAGTGGGTGCGGTTCTGCGGGATCTCGGTCTGGCCGGGAGGGATGGCGAGGGATAGAGGAAGGCCTTCTCCAAGGATCTCAGTGTTACAGCTCTCTTAGGCAAAGACCTTCTCTGATGATCTTCAGTGAAACAGCTCATCTTTATATGGGGTGGGCTTGTATATACACACACTTTATTCGGGGTGAACCACGGCTATATATGGACCTTGGAGAGGTGGGAAAGAGTTTTCAGGGTATATGAAAATCATTGGCTGGAGTTTTAAAGTTCTATGAATACTTTGCTTGCTGGAGAAGTTCTTTTAGAGAGAGAGAAAGCTGCACCTGTAATCCCACCAAGGCTAGGTGATATTCTGAAGGTAGAGGGTATAGGGGTTTGGGGCTTGTACTGGCTGGTTTTGTGTGTCAACTTGACACAGGCTGGAGTTATCACAGAGAAAAGAGCTTCAGTTGAGGAAATGCCTCTATGAGATCCAGCTGTGGGGCATTTTCTCAACTAGTGATCAAGGGGGGAGGGCCCCTCATGGGTGGTGCCATCCCTGGGCTGGTAGTCTTGGGTTCTATAAGAAAGCAGGTTGAACAAGCCAGGGGAAGCAAGCCAGTAAGGAACATCCCGTCATGGCCTCTGCATCAGCTCCTGCTTCCTGACCTGCTTGAGTTCCAGTCCTGACTTCCTTTGGTGATGAACAGCAATGTGGAAGTGTAAGCTGAATAAACCCTTTCCTTCCCAACTTGCTTCTTGGTCATGATGTTTGTACAAGAATAGAAACCTTGACTAAAACAGGGCTCCTCAGACAAGGTCAGAGAAGGAGAAGCCTTGCTGATAAAGGAAATCCTCCATTTTGCACTGAGCTCAGTGGGCTTTCTGGACAATGGTAGATTTCTACCTTAATTAGCAGAGCCTAACAATGGATTCTAAGCCTTCTCTTACTTCTTCTATAGACACACACCACCACCACCACCACCACCACCACCACCACCACCACCATCAAAACATCTATCATTATCTGCCCTTGTTTTCTTCTCAACTTTCTTTAGTCATCAAATCTTTGAAGGCTATGAAGCCCCTGCACTGACTTCACAGTGTTTAGAGGGGGTCAATCTCATTTCTCTCCCACTGCAGCCTCTGAGCCAAAATGGGTCACAAGCAGCTATTTTAGGGACTTATGAAGAAAGGAACCACAGGGGATCATTTCCTAGTCAGATGTTTTCCTGGGGCTGGGGGAAGAGGAGGAATTTCATCTAATACAAATATCATTTGAATTTTAAAATGCAATGTCTAATTGCTACTTATGCCTATAGTAAAAATTGATTTTATACGCTGTAATTGTATGGTTTGAATATATAATCAGAAATGCAGAGTTTGATGCCTTTGGTTTTAATTTACATAACTAACGTCTCTCAGCTCACTTATTTCAGCGGCGTCTGGGTAGGAACATGTTTTTCTAATTAGTGATCAGATGCACACAGTAGGTCCAGATCTTCTAGGGGTCTGGATCACCCCAAATGATGTAACTCATTTCTCATCATTGTTGTGTCTGGCCCTTCCCTTAGTCATAGAAAGACATCCCAACAGAGCATTGATTCTTGAATTCCTAAGTGTCCCGAGATTTAAATACTCTTGGCAGGTGCAAGGGTCAAACTTTCCTACTGCCTAACATGCTTAAAAAAAAAAGATTAAAAAATATAGCTTGAGGGCCAGAAAGATAACTTAGTGGTTAAACTTGTCTGCTGCCGTTTCTGAGGACCTAAACAAAGATCAGGTCATAAAGGCTGTGTTTTAATCGATAATTTAGTCTACTTATGAACAGACTGTTAGGAGGCTGTAACCACAGGCTTTCCCGCCCATGCCCAAGTTCACAAAATAACGACTCCGAGTCTGAATTATGAAATGCTGAGGCCATATGCTTTCACTCTTTCCCACTAACTCTTAACTCAGCTATCCCATAGGGTCTATTCTAAGTCCTGCCACGTGGATAGTCACCTTTCCTTCAGTTTCATGTGACCGTCTCCATCCGCATTTGGGGCAAATCCTTCCCAAACCTGGCTCTATCCCAGAATCCTCTCTCCCTGCCAGAACTCCCACTAGCTTTTTATTGACAGGTGATGCTTCACATACATTGCACAAAAGATTCTCTCTCCAGGAGATGGTGGGATAGAAGCGGCCAGGGCTGCTGACGGAAGCAGGTCACTGGGGTCCTGCCCTTGGGTCCTCTGTCTGGCCTTGGTCCTTCACTAGTTCCACTGTGTTCTACCTGCTGTCTGCCATGAGAACAACCACTCCTCCATGCGCTCCCTGCAGTGAATGACTGAAAATCGGGACTCTTTGTCACGCACATCGTGTGCGTCTGGTGTTCTGTCACAGCAGCGTCTGGCGGGTATAGTCCCTGGAGCAGCCACGAGAAGAGGCAGAGCTCTGGGGGCGGGGTTGGGTCCTGAGGGCTCTGCCCACTGACAGCACCGCAATTTCCTGGACTAATGCGGGAGGTGGGAGTGAGTGGGTCCTTGCAGGCGGGGACCCAGCAGCTGTGTCTCATCCCCAGACCCTCCCTCCCTCTTGCTTTCCCCTCCCCCTTGGTCACAATGAGGTAGCCAGCACACACCTGCCACCACCATGATGTTCAGCTTCAGCAAGGGTACCTTGAGTGGCTGTCAAATGATACCTGCAGTGGGAGGCCACGGACTAAAATTAACTTCTCCTCATAATTACATAATCTTGTGATAGGTTATACTATATATAAAAAATATCAAAAATTAAAATCTCATGTTATATATGTGTATATACTATGTTATATATAAATATATACATATATAACACAAGCTGTGTTATATATATTATATGAATATTATATATAACAGACACATAAAACACAGGCTTGTGATATATATATACATATATATGTATATTATATGTTATATAATATATTTCTGATAATGACATTTTTTGTTTTTGTATGTTTTCATCCAAACACACTCTCTTGGGGAAAAAAAACCCGATAGTACTCTTATGAAGAAAAACTAAAAATTGTAAACTAACTGCAAGAATACAAACAAAAGTCTAAATGATATATGAAAAGATTTAGAGGCAGACAGAGAGCTTTTAATTTTAGAAAACAATTAATTCAAGTCAAAATCAACTAAGGAGAAGCTTCTAATTCTCCAAAACTTTCAATACTTTTTTTGTTTTAAACTAACACTATGTGATTGGCCCTCTATGAAAAAAGTGTGTGTTGGGGGACTGGGAGATGACTTGGGCTTGAAGCCCTTGCAGCCCAAGTGTGAGGTCTGGAGTTGGGATCCCCAGAACCCACTAAATGCTGGGTGGGTGTGGCACCCCACCTGTAATTCCAGACTCAGAAGGTAGAGACAGGAGATTCCTTAGGGCAAGCTGGCTATGGAGGGTAGCCAAATCAGTGAGCTCTGGGTTTGATTGAGAGACCTGCCTCAGTGACTAAGGTGGAAGGGTGATGGAGGACGATGCGGGATATCTAACTCAGCTTTCATATGCACAAGGAAGCACACGTATGCAAGCATGCATACACATGTACACCACACACACATGGAAATGGAAATTGAGGTAGTGGTTAAAGAATATAAGTCAAGTCCAAAGAAACAGGACATGTAAGTGACGTCCCACAGGTCACGGAGCCTTGTGAACCTCTAACCCTCGAGTTTACAATAGTCTGGTCTCTCTTTTTTCTTTTTCTTTCGGTTTTTGTTTGTTTGTTTGTTTTGTTTTTTCGAGACATGGTTTCTCTTTATAGCCCTGGCTGTCCTGGAACTCACTCTGTAGACCAGGCTGGCCTCGAACTCAGAAATCTGCCTGCTTCTGCCTCTCAAGTGCTGGGATTTAAGGCGTGTGCCACCACTGCCCAGCAATAGTCTGGTCTCTTAATGCATAACTTTACTGACGGTCTAAAATCATCATCTGCTCGATACTGGTGTATTGAGACGGTGGCTGTTGGGACACCAGTGTGCTTGGGTTTTGGTCGTAAACTCGCGCACCAGGAATTCTGGGTAGATTCAGAGGAGGCGCTGTCTACAAGCTAAGGGGAGAGGTCTCAGAAGAAAGCAAGCAGAACCGGAACAGAATCGATTTCCCTTGTTATATCACCTAGCCAGTGGCTCCTTAGCAGCTGAGGGACCCAGAGGTCTCATCCCATCTTCCTCAAAAGGCAAACTGGGGACGCTACAGCTGTGGTGGGGTGAGTGGGCTGCAGGGCTGCAGAGAGGAGGGGAAAGAGGAAGAGAAAGCCAGCCAGCCCCTTGCTCTTCTGGGAGGTTTCGATGAAGGAGACCCCTGTTATCCGCCTGCCCTCACCCTCCATCTCGTTTCTCTTCAGTCTGCCTCCTCCAGGGGTAGATGGGTCCTTGGGTGGAGCCTGGGAGATTTCACTAGGGAACAGGAATTGGGGGCGTTTCTGGAACTATCTGTTTGTTGAGTGTCCTTCTTTCCAAGAAACATAACAAGCACACCTCCTCCTCCACTACTCTAAATATGCTTGCTGATTGACTCATTGATGTTAATAACCTTCGCTTTGGGGTGCTAACTGCAAGATTAGCGGGAGGACTTTAATTCACAAAAATAACAGGTAAAAGCATTTGGTCCTTTTCCACAAGCATTTATCTTGATATGAGAGCCGTGCATACATATACATGTATTCATATGCGTACATTCCTGTGTGACACAGTTGCCTTAATTATGAACGAACACATAGATGTAAGAAGTCTCCTCACACTGAATAGTAAATTTCTCTGATTTACAAAGTGAAATTTGGATCAATAGCTTGTATTTGATCAATTTTTGCTTTTTTTTTTTCAACATTGGGGAATCAAACGCAAGCCCTGCACCTGTTAGGCAAGTGCTTTCTCATCAAGCTACCTGTCCATGCCTTGGGCTTTTGAAGACAGGGTCTCACTGTGTGGCTCAAGCTGGCCTTGGCTTACTTTGTATCCTAGGCTAGCCTTGAATTTCAGGGTATTCCTACCTCCATTTCCCTCATTCTGGTGTTACAAGTGTGGGCATTAGATCTGTTAAATGCATTTCTAAAAATCACCTTAAATTTAAGATTTCTTTCTGGACAGATCAGAGTTAATGAGATTTAACTATCACAGAAGGCAGATGGAGCAAGGTCAGGGCTGTGGCAGAGGAGCTGAGGGAGCCCTGGATTCTGAGTGCTTGTCACCTGTGCTTCCAAGGACTGAGTATGCCATCGCACACTGAATGGACATAGAATAGCTCATCCATCCGCCCATCCATCCATCCATCCACCCACCCACCCACCCATCCATCCATCCATCATCCATCCACCCGTCCATCCATCCACCCACCCGTCCATCCATCCATCCATCCATCCACCCGTCCATCCATCCATCCATCCATCCATCCATCCATCCATCCATCCACCCACCCGTCCATCCATGCATGTAGTGGGTTGGTCTGATGCTGCTTGTATTCTAATGCTAATTACTGGCGTCTCAAGCTGTGGTTGCCCCCAACAAGCAGATCCTCACATATACCAAGTGATGCTATGTGAATCTTGCTTCCCAATTTAACTGGTCAGTAAAAGGCTAGAGCCTGTGATTGGGCAGTGGAGGGAGAAGGGTGGGACTTGAGGATTGAGTGGGGGGGGGTTGCGGGTAGAGGGAGAAGAAGAAAAAAGACAGAGGCGGACGCCATGAGCGGAAATGGACCGTGAACAGGTGGCCAGGAGAAACAGTAAATAACAAGGGACTTTATAGCTGGAGAATAAGTTAGTATAGCTCCAAACCTGTCCAATCTAGGCTTATGGCTTATAAATGAAATGCCTGGAGTGTGTGTCTTTTATACGGACTAGCTAGGATTCTAAATTCCTCCGATGCATCCATCCGTTGTTTTACATTTTAGATTGAAACAGGATCGTGATATGCAGCCCACCCCTCAAACTCCTGATCGTCTTGCCCTGGCCATGTAAGTGCTAGGATTACAGGCACACATCCCTGTCCATTTATATATTCACTTATCTATGTCTTTCTGTGATGCCCAGCCTAGCCCTAAACCCTGGGTCCACATGATCTTCCTTCCATAGCCCACTCCAAGTTAAGACTTGAGGCATGTGCCACTGCCCAGCTTAAAATGCTTCCTGATTAAGTGGCTGAATGCATGTTGAGACCAGGATGTCCCCTCCCCTGAGTTACTCCATATTACGAAAACAATAGGTTTTCAGATTGTGCTTTCCTGGAGAGACTCCATTTTACAAGGTGCTTTTGAGTTCATTTTGAGTGTGGCTATGTGAACACAAACACCACCAAACACATGGTGAGACTGATAAATAATTTATTCCTAAAAACAAAAAGAGGATAGAGAGTGGCTCAGTGGTTCAGAACACTGGCTTGCTCTTCCAGAGGACCCAGGTTTAATTCCCAGCACCATACAGCAGCTCACAACTGTCATTAACTCCAGTTCCAAGGGGATCTGACACATTCTCCTGGCCTCTGCCGGCACTGCACACACATGGTGCACAGACACACATGCAGGCAAAATGCACACCAAGGCATTGCTAGCAGCATACACTGCTAGCGATAAAGGCATTCTTTGTAGATGTAATACCGTGCACTTAAAACCATATTATAGAGTAAACGCTAGTTTTCTGTTGCTCTGATAAGTACTGTGGTCAAAAGTAATTTCAAAAGAAAGGACTTATTTAGCTTGCTGTACAGTTAATCACTGGGAAAAATCAGGGCAGAAACTCAAGGCAGGAACCTGGGGACAAAGGAACACTACTGACTGGCTTGCTCCCAGTGGCTTGCTCAGCCTGCATCCTTATACATCCCAGGACCACCAGCCCGGGGACAGCTCTGCCCACAGTGAGCAGGGCCGTCCCACATCAATCTTCAATCAAGAAGATGCCCCATAGACATGTCTCCAGGACAATCAGATGAAAGCAATTTTTCAATTGAGAGACATACTTTCTAGGGGACAATGGCTTGTAGCAAACTTGTAAAACAATCAATCAATCAAACAAACAAACAAAACCTAACCGGAGCAGTACACATAAATTTAAAATATTATTCTTACATTATTTTGCATGTGTGTGTACTTGAGTGTGTGTATATGTGCACGTAGGCGCCCCCCAGAGGCCAGAAGAAGGTATTGGATGCCCCGAAACTGTTTTAGAAGGTTGTGAGACTCCACGGGGATACTGGGAACCAAACCTTGATCCACTACAAGAGCGGGGAGTGCTGTTAACCATTCAGCCATCTCTCTAATCCTGTTAGCATAACTTTTATACATGCTGGGTGGAGAACATGTGTTTGGCTTTACTGTAGTGACCTGTGAGCAAACTTGCCTTGTCCACCAATCAATGTAGTTGAAGAAACATTCGTCAATTGGTATCTCAGCCTCTGTCATCACTAGTCACCCACTCACACACTGAGTTTGAGTTCTGGTGGGGCAAAAGCACCAGAAGAGGTCAGGGAGGGGCTTAACACAACGCCCTGCCAGGGAGCTTCCCAGCCAGGCAATCTAGCATCAGTCTACAACTGCTGGGGCAGGAGACTGCCCAGCTGACCCGTCTCTTGCACTTTGCCTTTGTTGGAGACTTTCATGCTGCCTGTTGTGACCTAACTGATCAGCTGAAGCACCGCAGCTAAGAGACTGCTAGCAAGCAACCATGCAGGTGTGAACCCTGAGTGTGGGAGGGGTGAAGAGACCCAGGAGGATATCACTGAAGCCCCAACTCACCCACCACGCTGACTGAGGCTTTCTCAGTGAATCTGCGCCTATGGACCCAGAGTGGAGCACGGGTTTACAGCTACAGAGATGTATGAAGGAGATTAAAGCCTTGTCTGTGAGGACACACTGTGACACACAAAGCTACAATTCCCGTCTTCTCGGCTTCGGCTTCGTGGTGTAATGAGGACCTCAGTCTCTTTCGGTAGAGTATGGCTCCCTCTGCTGCTGACAGGAGATGGCCAGGGCTCTGCTGCCGGGGGCTTGAGGACATTTAAGCAGAGAAGATGGCTTGCCCAGGGAAAAGGCTGGGGATAAGCATGGCAGAGGGACCAATGGGTGCCGTAAGCATTGCCCCTGTCGGTGCTAGGATTGCTGGCCAGCTGCTGTCACATAAGCAGCAAAAAGTGACATCAGTGGCCAACACAAGGAGGCCATGAAATAGCTGTGTATCACCTGTTTCTACCAAATGCATCCTTCCATCTTTTCCTTCCTCCCCTCCCTCCCTCCCTCCCTCGCTCCCTCCCTCCCTTCCTCTCCTCTTCTTTCCTGTTTGTGTACATATGTGTCTATGCGCTCTGTATGTCAATGACCTCCAAACTGAAACACACCCTCTAGAGGGAAAGGCTCATGAGAGTCGGGGGTTATGTCTGTTACTTTTTGTCGCTGTGATAAAACACCATGCCCCAAAGCAACTTATAAAAGGAAGAGTTTGTCGGGGCGTATGGTTCCAGGGGAAGAGTCCAAAATGGCATGGCAGTAGGTGGCTAGAGGAAGAAGCTTAAGACTACATCTTCAGCCAGGAACATGGAACAGAGTTCAAACAGGAAGCAGACAAGGCTATACATTTTAAAAGTCCACCCCCACTGATGCACTTCCTCCAGTAAGGCTGCACCTCCTAAAGGCTCCATAACCTCCCCAAACTGCATCACCAGCTGGGAACCAAGTGTTCAGACACATGCATCAACGGCGGACATTCCTCATTCCAACCACCACAGAAGTAAACAATTGTCTCATGTCTGGGAGAATGAAAATTTGGGGGATTCTGGAGGGCCATTCTCCAGTAAACAACTGGCCGGAGGGAGCCCCAGGGTTGCAGCTTTCATGAGTCTCCACTGCCCATGGTGGGGTGGGCTTTTCAAAGACAGGCATGCTTTTTGAGTCATTCTCACACCTGGGAGTAACCCTCACACATACTCCTGTTGAGAACCCCAATAAAATCCCAATGGTTCACAAAGTCAGACTTTGGTCAGACTGTTATATTGGTCTGTCTTTGTGGTTCCCTTTCTGGGCTGATAGATGCATGTATTGTGTCTTCCTAGGGAAAGTCTGCCACACAAGAGTGTACTTGTGTGTTTGGACATGTGTGCATATGGAGACCAGAGGTTGACATTGGATGTCTTCCTCAGTCATTCTTCACTGTAGTTTTTGAGGCAGGCTCTTGCAATAAACCTGGAGAGCAGCACTTTGGACAGACTGGTTGTCCAGGATGCCCCAGGGATCTGGGTCTGCCTCCCCAGGGTTGGGATTCTAGGCTGTATTAAACTTTGCATTTGAGGGGAGGAGATGTTAACGCAGGTCACCACAATTAGGTGATGGGCACTTTTACTATCTAAACCATTTTCTCAGCTCTAGATGCTTGTGTTCTGACCTAGTTAATAAGTGGTGTCATTTACCAAAGTAATGAGCAATGGAAGGGACAGCTGGTGAAGAAGTCAAGGGTTAGCTAGAGGTATGTTGAGTTTCAGATGCTATCAGAACTACAGAGAGGTTGACACAGATATTTGTTTGAGAAGGATTAGGAGGTGTGGCCTTGTTGGAGGAGGTGTGGCTTTGCTAGAGGAGGTGTGGTCTTGTTGGAGGAGATGTGGCTTTGTTGGAAGAGGTGTGGCCTTGTTGGAGGAGGTGTGGCTTTGTTGGAAGAGGTGTGGCCTTGTTGGAGGAGGTGTGGCTTTGTTGGAAGAGGTGTGGCCTTGTTGGAGGAGGTGTGGCTTTGTTGGAAGAGGTGTGGCCTTGTTGGAGGAGGTGTGGCTTTGTTGGAAGAGGTGTGGCCTTGTTGGAGGAGGTGTAGTCTTGGTGGAGGCGTGTCACTGGAGTTCTGAAGTGTCAAAATCCTAAACCATTCCAAGTTAACTCTCTCAGTCTCACAGTAGTTATCTCAAGAAGTGAGAGCTCAGCTGCTGTTGTGCTGCCATGCCTGCCTGCCTGCCTGCCTGCCTGCCTACCTGATCCTTACCATACTCCCCACCATGATGGTCATAGACTCTAATTCTCTGGAACTGTGAGCTCCAAATTAAAAGCTTTCTTTTATAATTGGCCTTGGTCATGGTATTGTATCACAGCAGTAGAAAAGTAACTGTCTGGATTAGGGTTTCTATCTCTTATAAAGGAAGGCATTTGAATGGGGCTGGCTTATAGGTTCCGAAGTTTAGTCCATTATCATCATGGCAGGAAGTATGGTGTAGTGCAGACAGGCATGGTACAGGAGAGGTAGTTGAGAGTTCGACATCCAGATAGGCAAGCAGCAGGGAAAGTAACATTGTGCCTGGCTTGAGCACATTAGAAACGTCCAAGTCCCAGAGACACACTTCCTCCATCCGTGGTACACCTACAAGAAGGCACACCTCCTAATTGTGCCACTCCCCATGAGCCTCTGGGGGATATTTTCTTTCAAACCACCACAGTCCCTGACACAGCATAGGTCTGGCAACTCCCTCCATGGATATACATTTAAAATAACTGAAGGCAGGATTGCAGGCAGGCACTTGTGCACTTACATTGATAGTGGCTTTACGCACACTAGGCAAAAAGTGAACTTAGGGTTAAACTGATGAATACATCTAAGGCGCTTTATACAGTATGTTCAACCAGGAAATAATGAAATGGGGGAGGGGAGAGCTTGTTTGGTTGGAGCCAAATGACAAGCTAGTCTTCAATTCCAGATCCTCCTGCCTCAGATGTCCCTGGATTGGCAGACTTTATAGGCACACACCCACCAAGTCCAGTCAGGAATGAAGTTCTGTCACCTGGTACAACATGGATAAAAACTTGAAGATGGTATGTGATTGATCAAATATACCAGTCAGAAATAGAGAAATAGTGCTTGAATAGGCAGTTTTATACAGAGTATTGTTTTATAATGGGAATTAGGGATAATGAATACTTTCTATTTAGTGAGTGGGTGCCAGTTTGTAATGATGAAAAAGTTATATATAGAGAGTGGCCATTGCTCAACAGTGTGGATGTAGGTATATGGGCTGGAGAGATGGCTTGGTAGTTAAAAGTGTGTATTGCTCTTCCAGAGGACCAGAATTCGATTCTCAACCCCATATCAGGTGACTCACAATTGCCTGGAACTCCAGCTCCAGGGGTCGGATGTTGCCTCCTCAGACTCACTCATCCCCCACCCCACCTCCATAAATAAATATGCATATATATGTATATATATTTAAAAGTTAACTTTTTTTGTTTTTTTGTTTTTTCACTGTTTTCTTTTTCACCCACTCTACCCCATACCGGGACCCCCACTCTAAAATCAGGGTCTATACACACACACACACACACACACACACACACACACACACAGCATCTTCTCAGCAAAGGCCCTGGGGGTGGGGGTAAGGCAGACAGAGCGATGATCAAGGAGTTTACACTTTGCTGAACTGCGCCACCGCCAGTCTCTAGGGATCATTAGGGTGGGTGAGGCGTGTTACTGCGCAGTCAGAACCAGGAACCCAGAAGCGTCCCTCTTAGATGGTCTATACCTTTTATCATCGCAGGATCGGTCCTCTGCAAGGCACCCTGGCAGAAGCGGTGCAGCCCCAGCTCTGGACTCGACTCTTGATGCCTGAGGACCACTCGCGTCTGCGCAGTAAGAGGCGCCGTGCTCGAGTCTCGGGGCTGAAGCGATTCCAACCGAGTGTACCGGAGGGCGGGTGCGGCTGCGCAACCCCCCGACGGCCGCCGCGCTTGCGCGACGTGGGACAGCCGCGCCATGGCGGACGAAGAACTCGAGGCGCTGAGGAAGCAGAGGCTGGCCGAGCTGCAGGCCAAGCATGGAGTGAGTGAGCGGGCGGGGTGACGCCCTCGCCCCAGGCAAAGGCTCTCAGCGTTTGCTCGTGGGCCATCGGCTTCCGCGTACCCCATGGCTCCGTGTGTGTTCGCGCGGGGGTGGGGGTGTTCCCGGAGGCCACCGCTGCCTCCTCGGCTGCCGTAGGGTCCCGCGTGAGGCTTGTGCGGGTTGGGGTGTGCGCGCCCTCGAGTCATCCCCCCCCCAAGTCTCGGTTTTCGCTGCCGTCGAGCCTCAAGCCCTGCCGGGATTGGGGTCTCCTCGGATTGGGTCTTGCTGACCAGAAGTCAGAGCTGTGTAGAGGGGGAATCCTCTGAGCTCTGGCGCGGAGGACGCCGCTCTGACGGCGCGTCCCTGAGCGGGAGTCAAACCGCCGACTCCAGAGATGGTGCTCAACCCCTGCGGTGCCGTCTAGGAGGGAGTAGCGGGTTGTAAACGAGTCTTGGGACAAACGCTAGTGGTGGTGGGTGACCTCAGTGGCAGCACCCTTTGAACCAGCATCCTTCGTGCCAAGCCAGGTTCTCTTTTCCAGACAGTAAAAATAGGGCTCCATGATACCTGGGCCTTTCCAGGAACGTGTGCGTTCTCAAACATTCTATTAGATTGTGACTTTTGAAGCTCGTCCTCACTTGGAAAATGCGGGGCTGGGGGTGGGGGTTAGTCTGGGCCACAGTGCTTAACTAGCATGCACGACACCTTCTCTTCCCCGAGTTCCACTCTCAGCCCTTATTTAATAAAACGAAAACATTGCAAATGGAAACTGGCTCATTGATTTTTGTGAGGCCCAGTTTCCACCTCAGGAACCTATTATAGCAGAAAGAAAATCGCATAAGTCCTTTATTTTTGTTTTCGTTTATTTGTTGTTTTACTTCTCTGTTTATAGCCCAGGCTGGCCTGTAACTTGAGATCCTTGTGTCTCCTAAGTGCTATGGCTACAGATGTACCACACCCCACTTTTCCCCCACCCCGGGATGACTTCTGTTTTCTCTTTTGAAGTTCCACTCTATTAAAAGACAAAATTATTTTTTTCAGGATCCTGGTGATGCAGCCCAACAGGAAGCAAAACAAAGGTATGGGTTAGAATTGGAACTTTCTGGAAGGGAGGTTTCATAGATTGAGTTTTTCTCTTTTTATTGGTAGTTGTAATTGGTATGTGACTCTTAATCTCAAAACCTGGTGATTTTCTAATAAGTCCAGGTGAAGGTAATTCCCTTTTTAGTTTGATTCAGTAAATACCCATGGAGTTCCAGTAACACCGTGTTTTGAAGTTCTGCTTAAGCATACGAATAGAGTAACCTCATAAGGATTGTAGACACAAGGCCTCACAGTAAGCGGTCAGTGAACACTAACTTACTCCCTGTGAATGGCGAGGGTACTTGTACTCAAGTACAAGCATACATTTGGTGTGACTACGTCACACCCTGCTTTTGCCTTTGCTGCTGTTTGGGGTGTGTTCAGATCTGAGCACCAAGTCAGGTGGTCCCTTGTTCCCCACTTCCCCTAGCCACCTGCAAGGTTAACCCCTTGAAGTCTGCGTTCTCAGGGGAGGTTGTTTGGTTTTCTCCTTCTCCACTCCGGAGTCTTCATCTGGGGTTTCTCGTTTATTCTTTGAGCACTGTCTTAGGTAGGCTTTCACTGCTGTAAATGGACACCATGAACGAGACAACTTGTATAAGGACAACATTTAATTGGGGCTGGCTTACAGATTCAGAGGTTCAGTCCATTATCATCAAGGCAGGAGCATGGCAGCATCCAGGCAGGCATGGTGCAGGAGGAGCTGAGAGTTCTACATCTTCATCTGAAGGCTGCTAGTGGCAGACTAATTTTCAGACACCTAGGGTGAGGGTCTTAAGCCCATGCCTACAGCGACACACCTACTCCAAAAGGCCACACCTCCTAATAGGGCCACTCCCTGGGCCAAGCATATACAAATCATCACAAGCACACAAAGCCAGTGGTGGCTCATGCCTCTAATCTCACTGCTTGGGAAGCTGAGACAGAAGGACCTCAAGTTCAAGGCCTACCTGGACAGCTTAGCAAGACCCTTTGTTGAAGTGATTATATTTTTAAAAAGAAAAGAAAGAGGCTGGGGGATGTAGCACAGTAGTCGAGCGTTTTCTAGCATATGCAGAGTCCTGGGTTATATGGCAAAAACAGACAAGTACATCTTAGATTCAGGAACTCTTGAGGAGGTAGCCTAAGGAAATAAATTGTGTGGTTCTATGAGCCCTTGATAGGAGGCATAACAAGCCCCAATGTTCCTTAATTTTGCCAGATCCTATCTGCTACTGTCTTCATGTAGTGGGTTCCTTGGACGGTTGCCTTGGAAAAAAATGTTTGTTTGTTTGTTTAAGATTTATTTATTTATTATATGTAAGTACACTGTAGCTGTCTTCAGACACTCCAAAAGAGAGCATCAGATCTCGTTACGGATGGTTGTGAGCCGCCATGTAGTTGCTGGGATTTGAACTCAGGACCTTCAGAAGAGCAGTCAGTGCTTTTAACTGCGGAGCCATCTCTCCAGCCCTGGAGAAATGTTTTTTAAGTCTCTTACTTCGGTGGTACAGTCCAGTGATCCTTTCACTCAGGAGGCTGAGGAAGGAGGTTAAGAATTTGAGACCAGCCTTGGCTACATAGTGAGTTCTGAGCCTGCTTGAGCTTTGTAGCTAAACCCTGTCTCCAAAAAGGTTTGAAAGCAGTGTGCCACAGTTCCTACTTGAGTATTCAGGAAGAAGCAAGATTGATTGCAGAGTTAGAATTTCACAGAATCTGGTTCTGCCTGGGCCACAATGTTTCAGACTCTCCATAGGTCTCTGCGTCCTCCCTAAAGAAAGTACGCTTGGTCTGTCTAATTGCCGCGACTCCGCTTCAGGCCTGTAGCACTGTCACACTGGATACTTACTGTAGGTAACGATTGCTGCACCGGAGTACCACTTCGTGAAATAGTGTCCTGCCATTCTGGTAGGTTTACATCCACAGCTGGCTCCTGGAAGGCAAAAAAGCACCTGGCACCATACAGTCTGTGAACTACAGGTGTCTCACCATGGCCTGCTGGATGGCTCAGCGGGTAGGAGCATTTGCCACCAAGACTGATGACCTGAGGTCAAGCCTCAGAACCCACATAATAGAAGGGAAAACTAACTCCCCAAAATGGTTCTGTGACCTCCACATGTGCACTGTGGCGTGCCCACCCCAAACCCCAATAAATAAATAAATAAATAAATAAATAAATAAATAAATGTAAAGATTTTTTTAAAGAGACATTGAATAAATGCTTTATAATAAATAAAATAAAATAAATAAATAAATAAAATAAATAAAATAAATAAATAAAATAAAATAAATAAAAGCACTCAGATGCTGACAGCTCTAACCCTGTGTGACCTATGTTTTGTTGTAGGGAAGCAGAGATGAGAAACAGTATCTTAGCCCAAGTTCTGGATCAGTCAGCCCGGGCCAGATGTAAGCATCTTCGGTTTCTCTTATTCCCATAAAATCAGCTTGAGGTGATTGGATGTGCAGATACATACGTGAAGTTACTGCTCTGAGCAGAGCGAATGTTTGTAAGAAGTATGACGTTTATAAATACGGTGAAAGAGATTGTTTTTGCAATTGAAACGCCGTTCCTGACGAAGGCGCCCCTTGAGGATAGTTTTCGGGAAAGTCTGTAAGGATTGACTCTTGAACAGAGTCAGGCACAGGAGTGTTGCTAGTTGTCATGGTCCTGGGAGCTAGGGATTGATTGTATTCTGGGTGCGGTGAACGTCTGGAGTTTTTGGGAGCTAGGGATTGATTGTATTCTGGGTGCGGTGAACGCCTGGAGTTTTTGGGAGCTAGGGATTGATTGTATTCTGGGGGCGGTGAACGTCTGGAGTTTTTGGGAGCTAGGGATTGAGTGTATTCTGGGTGCGTGACCGTCTGGAGTTTTCATACATAAAAGCTCAAAACTGCAGAACGGGAAAGGGTGAGTCCGTCGGGATGGAGTAGCGTGTTTGGGAGAAGCAGCTGCATGTTATCAGACGCAGGGAAGCATGGAGATTAGGACCTGAGGACAGGAGTTGTTGTGGCCCTCCCAAGACAACTCTTATACTCCAAGGTATAACTAATGCACTGAATCTTCATGGGGCTTTTTGCATATGTATTTTTTTTTCTTTTTAGTAAGTAACTTAGCACTTGTAAAGCCTGAAAAAACTAAAGCAGTGGAGAACTACCTTATACAGATGGCCCGATACGGACAACTAAGTGGGAAGGTAAGCCCAGACTGCCTGAGGGGCGAGCGGAGTGGTACCCACAGTGTGAAACCTCGCCTTAGGGCTGGAGCTTGGTCCTCAGCGCCACACGTGGCGGCTCACAGTGCCTGTAACTCCAGCTCCAGGATCCAGTGCTGCCTTCTCATCTCCACACATGCACGTGGTGTGTGTGTTTGTGTGTGTGTGTTGAAGCAAAGTACTCAGCATATGAATTCTTAAAACCTTAAAAAAAAAATCAGTTGTGCCAGGTAATTTCTGTATTCAAATATAGAATTCTATTGACTCCAGAAAAGTTTTAAAGGAGAGATGATCACTGCACTGTAAACCTTGAGGGAAGATTACTTGTCCACAAATGCTCTACTTTGTCCTTTCCTGACGTTGTGTGGAACATTGTGTCAGTGTGACCCAGTGACTGTTAAGTCTCCTGGCTGAAATTGTTCTGCACTGGAAATAGGGTTTGTCAGTATCAGTTAAAATACTACCTGTGTGCAGGTTTTGTAGTTGTGAGGGGAGATTGAAGTCCTTGGTGTATGTGTGTGTGTGTGTGTCACCAGGAGGATTATATTTGGGAAGTCTAGTCCTCAAGCTTGACTGGCTGCACAGAGCCCTGCCTGCACTTGGAGCTAGAAAGAACTGGTTGGCTGGGCAGTGGTGGCCCATGTCTTTAATCCCAGCACTTGGGAGGCAGAGGCAGGTAGATTTCTGAGTTCGAGGCCAGCCTGATCTACAGAGTGAGTTCCAGGACAGCCAGGGCTACACAGAGAAACCCTGTCTCGAAAAACAAAAAAAAAAAAAAAGAACTGTTTTTTTTTTTTGTTTTGTTTTTTTAGGATACTGTCTCTAGGGTGGCGTGGGCAGAGGTAGCATATCTATGCCTGTGATCCTTCACACAGTGGTTGCCTTGCTAGCAGCGACAAAAGATGGACTTAAACTGCTCACTTTTCCTGAGCCCTCTGTTCCTTCTTCCCACTCCTCGGAGAGTCCTTACAGTGATTGGTCTGCTTAGAGATGCTGCTTGCTTTGATACCCTGTTTCTCTTTCTGGTTATAGGTGTCAGAACAAGGTTTAATAGAAATACTTGAGAAAGTCAGCCAGCAGACGGAAAAGAAAACAACAGTGAAAGTAAGTGCGGGGCGTGGCAGAAGGCTGGCGCGGTGCGAGGTGGTGGTGTTCCCAGGGCCTGAGCCGTCCAAGTGCCCTTGAGCTTTTAGACACCTTGATTCTGTGATATGGTTGGGAAGAGAGTGCCTATGTGGAAAGAGGGTAACTGTTAACATTTACCTCTCACACCTGCCCCTCGTCAAAGACATACACACAAAAGCTCACTTAAGTAATAATGTTTTTCTCAGAAAATCCGAGGCTTTATAAAGTGTCTGACGTTCCTTAATTTCCCCCTAGTTCAACAGAAGAAAAGTAATGGACTCGGATGAAGATGACGATTACTAAGAGGATGTGCTTAGGCAGACTTACGGAGCAGTGTCCAGGACAGTCACCACCTTGTAAATGTTTCCTTTGTTCCCTGTCTATATATGCCTTTTGAAAAAATAAACTTGTACCTCAAACTCAAACAGTTTGGGTGTTTCAAAATCACAGGCAACTCAAAAGAAGATCTGCATTTTGAATGTTTTTTTTCCCTTCTTACCAAGAACTTTTACATGGTGGCAATGCCGGTTTATCCTTTGCAGCTGGGACATTAACATGAGAAATAGAAGCTGTCCCAGCTTGCTTCAGTGGCCAGAGACGCCAAGGGACAAAACCCCTGGCAACCGAATCAGCCTTAAGGTCTGAGTACATCCAGCATTCTTAAGGCAGGGACATCTCCTCTTCTGCGGGTAGCCTTTCAGAGTCCTAGCTTTTGATATAATTTACTGTTCAGAGCCATTGGGTTTATATTATAGAACAAACACCACTCAGATCCAAAACAACTAGAGTGATACTTCTACAAAATAACTAGGATGTCCCTGTGGTCCGTGTTGGACAGTGAAAGTGACGTGTTTACGGGTGGAGCAGGCAGGAATGACAGCTGAGTGAGCACAGGATACCAGGTCTTCCCAGCACTTATGTGAGCTTCCCAACAGCTCACAACTACCTGTACCTCCAACTCCAGGGGACCAGACATGCTCTGACCTCAGAAGCCTACACATGAACCCCCTTCTAAGCACACACACATACATGATTAAGAAAAAGAACTAAAAAAATGCAGAGAAATAAATCGTCAATTTGTGTTCAGGACTGCACTGTTGTCCTCAAACGGGCTGAAGAATTTTGACAGGGCAGTTGGTCCAGATGGTTTTTGTTGTATATGTTTTGGGTTTGTTGTTACTGTTTTTAAGAAGGTTTCATTGTGTCCAAAGCTGGTCTCAGCTTATCATGTAGCCAAGGATGACCTTAGACTCATGATCCCCCTGCCTCCACATCTCTAGTACTGAGATTGCATACATGTAGCACCACACCTGCTGTGTGTGGCACTGGGAATGGAACACTGAGTAAACAACGCTAAAATGAGGCACATTTTCCACCCTGCAGAAGACTTCAGAAATGACCAGTGGTTGAAGTGTGCTTTATGGCTCATTTACATGAAATACTAGAAAGACACCTGACGTGTCCCTTAAGTTTTGTTAGATGTTTCTGTACAGTTACCAGTCCTAATGCCAAGACTGGCTGAGGTGTGTGGAAGGACATTTGGCTGTTTGTACAAGGACAGGGTCCTGAAGACAGCGCATGTGCTACGTGCATTTAGCCTGTTGGGCGTGAAGCTGTCAGTGCTTGGGATTGCACACAACACATTGAACTTGAACACTGCTCATTTTTAATGGCCATGTCAAGTTTACATAAGATTCCAGCTAGATTTGTTAATGTTACTGTTCCTTTAGGGAAGAGGTGTGGTGTGTGTGTGTGTGTGTGTGTGTTGGGGGTGGGGTGCGGGGGGACAATCAGAGGACCCTCAGCTGAATGTCTACCCACTCCTCCAGCCAGTTGTGCCCAGTTCTGCTGAAATTGCATAGGGCCTCAGGGAGGGGCTGGAGTCTATACTGAGAGGCGGGGAAAGACGAGGGACGGGGCTCCATCTCCATAGGCTGGAGACCTCCCTCATCCATGCTGGATCCTGCCTGCCAGTGTGACCTCTCACTCACTGCTCTGGAAGGAAGCCTAGTAAACTCAGTGATTCCCCCAGAGTAATCATATCGTGGTTTGTCATGGGGATCCTAAAAGGAATAGGCAAATTCCATCTCCCCCAGGGAGAAGTTGTCATAACAGGCTTATAGAAGGGTCACTGAGAGGCAGCGCAGCAAAATTAACAAATGGCACGACACAATCGAGAGGCAAAGTTTACTGTTTTCCATCATTTGGCACATATCCAAGGCACATTAGAAAATTAGAAATCATAAATTACTTTGTAGAAAAATAATCAGCCCCTCCTTTCTATACATTCACAAGTATTTCCAATAGTGTGCACAGAACCATTTCCCCTTTACAAAGTCCTTTGAAAACGGACTCAGGATGAACCCATGTCTGCAACTTTAGGATCAGGAACATAAAAAAAATAATAGAATCTATAGAAAGTTACAAAAAGGAATCAATGGCAACCAATTCTAACTTAAACACTGACCTGGTTTGTGCTCTAAGTTTCGAATTTGAATCAAAAGACTTAAGATGTGCCAAAGCTGCTCTCCGGTAACCATCCGTCAGGTGTGCTGTGTCGGGGAGGCTCTTAACGGAAAGGAGAGTGAGCAGAGATCGGTGCAGGTAAACGTGCAGTGACCCAGGGGTCTATGTTGTTGGGAAAGTGACGGCCGACTTTTCCCATACACGTGGTGTAGAACAAGGCAGAATGGTAGGTCCTTTTCACTGGGACGGACATCAAAACAGCATTCGGGCATCTTCCAGTTCAAGTGTTTCCAGGTTCCGTTTCTTCATCCCGATGGGATGCTTCTCTGCCTGGCGTCCACAGTTCCCTAAGACCGACATTACTGCTCTGACTTCTCCTGGACATGGGGATCCTTCCAGTATAAGGTTTGCCTACTTCTCCACCTCACAGACATTTAGCACCTTCCAGCCAAAGGAGGTCAGAACTGGTGGTGAAGCCTCTGCCTATGACCAGGAAACCCAAATGCTGAGATGGAGGGGCTCGTTCACTCCCTCCCATTCCTTTTCAAGTATGTTAGTTAGCTTTGAAGAGGAGAGGGTGGTAAATCCGAGGGGCTGTCTCTCAAGCTCGTTATTGAAAGTATACTTAGTTCTACACTGTATTCATGCTCGCCACCTTACTGTGGACTCGTGTCTCCGTAGCAGATTGACCAGTCCCTTACTGCTAAGACTGAGGAACACTAGTCTCGCGGGTGGTCAGGTGGCCAGTCACCTCTGGGACCTGGAGTATGGCTGCGTCATTGACTGTGTGTCTGCGGACCATCGGGCGGTGTCCTGAAGCAGCCTGTCTCGGCACAGGCCTCTCTGGGAGCCCCTTGCTTCCTTCCTCAGAGGTCTGATGCCTGCTCTGGTCTGACACGTCCCTCTGCTTTCCTGCGACTCTTTGCTTCTCTGGCTGAAGAAAAGATAAAACTTATTTGTGGCTGTACCGTGCTTTAAACCAGCAGGATGGCAGCCCCTGCTCCTCCCCCAAGGTGTCAGGCAATGCACTCAGTGTCCCACAGGCACAGTGGCCCCTGGAATGTGGTGATGGTGCTTGTGGTGCTCTGTGTGACACAAAGTGCTCTGTGATTTTCTAATCTCTGATCATATGTGCGGTTGCTGCTCCGGCAAGGAAACCGCACAGTAAGAACATCTGACTGTCACGTAGTGAGGGAAAGGGACACCTGACTGACGTCAAAGCTGATACGTGTCCTGTCCAGGAGCAGGATATAAGCAAGGCTGTGGAAAATTAAATATGAAATCAAACTTTATCAGGCAAGCTGGGCATGGCAGTTCACACCTATAACCCCAGCCCTTGGGAAACTGAGGCAGGAAGATTACCATGAGGTTGAGGCTAGTCTGCATTATAGTATGAAACTCTGTCTCAAAAAGGGTGGGGTGCTAAATCTGTCACACTAATTATGGGATAAATTCTCTAAAACGGCTGTTTATAAGCTGTATGCATTTGCCCAGCAAACCTGTTGGCATTTGTGATGCCCACCCTTCCTCCTCAGCAGCTGGGAAAGGCACGTGATTCTGAGAAGCCTCACTTTGCAGTGGAACAGACTGTATTCAGGGCCTTTTCTAATTAATTCAGTAGGAAGCTGGCTACATAAAGAACTCTGCGGGGGGGGCATATAACTATGTCATCTACACTGTCCTTATTTCAAATATTAAAAGTCAGTAAACTCTGGCCTAGTCTGCTTTCTGTAAACACCGAATTGCAGCTTCCCATGTCTCCTGTCTCCCTGACTTTCTCAGCTCAGGACTGCAATTTTATACTTTTTGAAGACAGGGTCTCAGTATGTAGCCCTGGCTGGCCTTGAATTCACAGAGATCCATCCACTCCCGCCTCCCGAGTGCTAGGATTCAAGGCATGTGCCACCAGGCTTGTCCAGAGCTGTAGTTGTAAATTTACTCTTAAGTCCGCACTCTTGTCTGCTCCTCTGTAGAGCTTGAGTCTTAACTGTTGCTAATTCTTTCAGCGAGGGAGATCATAAATGAAGGTGACTGTTGAGAAATGTCCTTTGTGGATTATCTTTTTTTAAAGCTAAGTCATAAGCCCCTACTGTGTAACCACTCACCTCCTGGAGAGAACGTCCTGTAAGATCAGGCACACTTCTATCCCTTCCCATAGTCTCCCTTGATGTCCTCTCCCTGAGATGCAAGACAAAACATTTGTTTTGGATGATTTATCCAAAGCAAAGTTAAATATCTGGGTAACGATATAAAGTCCGCTGGCCACAAGATGGCAGCATTGCATGAGCAGTTAAAGCCACACATATCCCAGCATCATTTCCACTACCCCCATCCCCACCCCCCAGGAAGCCAAATGCAGGGTCTAAACCACCAAAGTCAACTTGAACTAGATACTCACTGGAACCGCCCCCCTGGGTTAATGAGGCAGAACTGTCTCCTAAAAGGTTCCTCTGGCAAGTTGTACATTTTGGGGTTCCCTGTGAGTAAGACAGCAAAACACATGAAAACTTCTTAAAGGTAACTTTGCAACACACACACACGTACACATACACACACACACAAACACACACGTTCTCTGATTTCCTATCGTACCAAAATTTAGAAAGCTAAGTGCTAGATTTGCTTTTATAACCCACCAGATGACTATTCCTTACTAGGCAAACCCTGGTAATTCAGAGCTGAGTCTTTTATCTGGATGCTCCTCAGTCGTAGCCGGTTACAGCAAGGCCACCCTGGGACTTTCTAGGAATACCAGTGGGTTTATCCACCTGTTGCAACTGTATTCATACTCAATTTTGAAAAGCTCATAAAACAGAATCCCTTCTAAATAACCTTTTAACAAGAAAGTGCTCATTCCAGGCAGTGTTGGGCAGGAATCTAATCACTTGGTGCTCCTGCACACTGAAAACAAGAAGGCCCCGGAGAGACAGCTCAGTGGCTAAGGCGCTGTACTCTTAGATACAATACAGCTTTGGATCACAGGAGATACAACCACCTGCAACTCTGGTTGCAAGGGATCTGCTGCCCTCTCTGGACTCCATGAGCATGAGTGCTTCCACTCGTGCGCACATACACATAACTAAAATAAATAAATAAATAAATAAATCTTGGGGGCTGGAGAGATTGACTCAGCGGTTAAGAGCGCTGACTGCTCTTCCAGAGGTCCTGAGTTCAATTCCCAGCAACCACATAATGGCTCACAACCATCTGTAATGGGATCCGATGTCTGAAGACAGCTACAGTGTACTCATATACATAAAATAAATAAATACGCTTGCCTAGCATGTGCTAGGGAGATCCTTAGGCTCTAAGGTCTAAGAGTGGCTCAGGCCTAGAGGAAGCTGTCATTCACCCTGCATATCCGGAAACTGTACAGAACACCTGGGTTTAGGGCACAAGGCGAGAGAGATTCAAGACAGTCGCTCTCTCCGGTTGTTTGGGGAAGCCTTAATGGTGGAACTGACAGTAAGAGTACCGGTCCTCCTTCTGCAGGAGACATCATTACAATCAACCAGAAAACCAGTTCAAAAACAGCTCCTCACCTGATACATCATGATCTAGCACAGTTTCTGGGGTCCCAGTATCCCTCGCTGTCATGACAATAATTACATTTTTCATTTGTAACTCAATGAAAACAGGGCTGGGGACCTGGCTGTGCTGCTAAAGGGCTTGTCATTAAAGTATGGAGAGCTGAGTCCCAGCCTGGGGTCCACAGTAAAGGCTCGGGAGCTCAAAGCACTGGCTTTCCAGAGGACCCTGGTTTCATTCCCAGCACCCATGTACAACTGCAACTCCAGTTTCAGGGCATCTGATGCTCTCTTCCAAGAGCACCAAACACATGGTGCATAGACATATGTGCTTGTAATCTTAGCACTGTGCCAGGCTAGCCGACTCCAGGAGCTCCAACCGAAGGGGTAACCCTTTGACTACAAGTTGGGCAGCTCCTGAGGAATGACAGCCAAGGTTGACCTCCCACTTACACACACACACACACACACACACACACACACACACACACACACACACGTTAATACATACACACCTTCAAACACACTCACACTCATTAACACACATACATACACTAACATACATTACCACATACACACACACACATCTTGAAACACACACACATACACACACACACATATACACTCACACACATACATTCACACACATTAACACATATATACACCTTCAAACACACACATACATACACTCATATACAATAACATATACACACCTTCAAACACATACATTCTCACATACACACACACCTTCAAACACACACTCACACACATTAACACACATACATACACTAACACGCATTAACACATACACACACATCTTCCACGTACACACGCACACACTCTCACACACCCCCGAAAGCACCACCTACCCATGAATTCCCAAACAGATGCAGGTTGAGAATTCACAAGCACTTACATTTTCTCCTGATCTCAACGGTCACGTAACCCTCGTGGTCCGTCTCCTCAATGCTGTTTAGAGACGCAACACAACTTGGCACTACCTGCAGCAACTCCATTATTTTTGAATCCTACAGTTTAAAAGGGAAAGCATCACTAAGTTGTTGAAATGTTTTCTCTGCAGATTATAATTCGGGTTCCCATCTAAATGTCAATACTGGTGTCACTGAAACGCCTCCCTAAATATCTCCACAACAACAAAACAACAATAAAAACAGGTCAGGGCCCCATGACCTGGCTACTGTCCCACTACCTGAGGCTGGGAAATGGCTTGAGTTCAGGAGTTCAAGCCTGAAAAACAGGAAAACTGTTTGGAACAAGAATTCCGCTCTTCATTTAGAAGCTCTGACCTGCACTAGGATCCCAACCTGCATATTCAACTACTGGACACAGTGGGGTAAGCACAGTAGGGCTGTTACTGTATGGCTACCAGGAAGCTGTTCAGGGGCTACCACCCGATCTGCAGTAGAACACACTCGACATCATCCGTCTTTAAGAAAATAGCAAATGAAATGTTAAGGATTATCTGTTAAGTATCATCAACCCATTCAAGGGACACTAAAATTCACCATCACCTCATTGCCCAACACCCTTTCTTAAAAAGTATACTCAATCTCTAGATTGAGACAATATTTGAAAGCTTTTCTTCTTGAGGTACTGGGATGGTACCCAGGACCTTACACATGATGGGGAGGAACTCTACAATGAACCACACCCCAGCCCTTCCCTGGGGATTCTAAGCAGGGGTGCCACCACTGGGCCACGCCCCCAGCCCCTCCCTCACTGGGGGATTCTAGGCAGGGGCTCTACCACAGAGCAATGCCTTTGCCCTTAAAATTAAATAGGCATATAATTGGGTTGCATTTGTAGTGACTTTAACATCTCTATTGGGTTATTTGGAGTTTAAAGCCAAGATTCACCATGAAGACAGGAACAGAGGAAAGGAAATTCCTTTCTCTGTGATTGAGTTGCTACACCGGGGAGAGTAGTAAGTTAGGGATCTAAATTCTCTCAGAATCTGAGGGATTTAAATCCACAGCTAAAACTCTCCATTATGCTACAGGGCTGGCAAACTGAGACCGATGTCTAACCTGCAACCTCTCAGATGTGACAGCATCTGTGTGTACCATGCCAAGGCATCTAATAGCCATTCATAGGTGTTCCACGTCCCCTTAGGCCGCTGAAGCTATCCCAAGAAGAATGAGCACTGGCACACTGAGCATGCCCAGACAGACAGGTGACAATGGCAAGGATCTAGCCCCGCCCCCGGACGTCGGGCATGCTCACTTAGCTCCGCACGGAGCACCAAAGACCTGGCTGTCGCGACTTCCCATCTGGTTTGAGCACAAGGAACCCGCAGTGTGCTTCTGGAGCACGGTCCTGCCTCATCAAGCGCTCTCCCTCACCTGCTCGGCACAGTCCACCGCCGTGTACTGCCTCTTGTTGAGGATGTCAACGGAAGCTCCGTAAAACAGCAGCAGTTCCACCACCAGGGCATGCCTTCCCATCACGGCCTCGTGCAGGGCCGTGTTGCCTTTGTTGTTACACGCGTTGATGGAGGCCCCGTGCTAGGAGAGAAACGGGACAGTGCAATCCGTGGGGCTGCTCGCTATAAAGTGACTTTTTAAAAACTTCCCTTAATGGCAGAAGTACATGTGTCACCACCACGTGTAGAGGACAGAAAACAGTGTTTTGGGAGTTGATCTCTCCTCCTGGCTGTTTTTGAGGCAGGGTCTCTCTTCTGCTGCTCTCCTGAATGTGAGAACGTCTTGCCAATACTCCTGTTCCCACCTCCCATCCTGAGGTTGGAGTACTGGGGCATGAGCCACAGGGCATCCACATTTTAAAGGTTTGTTTTTATTTTATGTGTATGAGTGTTTTGCCAGTATGCATGTATGTGCATTGTGTGTATGCCCTCTGGTTTTGGAGGCCAGAAAAGGGTGCTAGATACCGTGGAACGTGGGTGGTTGTAAGCCACTATGTGGGTACTAGGAGCTGAATTTAGGTCCTCTGAAAGAATGGCCACTAAGCCCAGCATGGTGGTATACACTTTTAATCCCAGCACTCCGAAGGCAAAGGCAGGTAGATCTCTGAGTTCCAGGCCAGCCTGGTCTACAGAGTGAGTTCTAGAACAGCCAGGGCTACACAGAGAAACCCTGTCTTGAAAAACAAGACAAAAAGAAAGGAAGGAAGGAAGGAAGGAAGGAAAAGAAAAGAAAAGATAAAATAAGAATAGCCAGTGCTCTTAACACCACTGGTCTCACTAGCTCCAGAGCCTGGGTTCCAGGCATGGAATTTAGAATTTAAGTAGTTAAGGTACATGGTGAGACTGTCTCAAAAAAAAAAAAATCTGTTTCTGAGATGGTGTTACTATGTATAGCCCAGGCTGGCCTCAAACTTCCTATGTATCCCAGCCTGGTCTCAAGCTCAACTTCCTGGGTGTGTGGTTCAGTATAAAATTCTTGGAACTTAGATTTTTTTTCTCTTTTCCTCCAATTTTTAGGTATGTGTATGTGTGTTTCTTCTTTGTGCATGACTACTTAACAAACCGCCACCAATAACAACCAACAGCCCACCCTGCCTCTCAGGGCCCTAGCATTTACAGACCCTCTGAAAAGTCCCCAGAATTCCAAATATCACGCAATCACAGAAACTATCTGCAGCTGACATCACTCCCCTGCTAGAGCACGAGGCAAATCCTAGTCAGCTGCTGTGAACAGTCTGAAACAGCCCCATATCCCACACCTGGGATTAAAACAGAAACATATTCTTATAATATTTCTATGTTTTTTAAAGAACGCAAAATTCCAAAATTCTCACTACATTTCCTCCTCTCTGTTTTAAGTCATTAATTATGCTGGGTAGCGGGAAATCGTAAACAGAAACGTTTTCAATGAAATAAGTGCTTTTCAGATCAGTGGCCACGGTTTTCAAGAGACCTCTCCTGCTGAATTCTAATCTTTATCAATTTTGATGGGATCCACAGCTTTCCATTTCCTGTGGAAATATAAACAAATCTGCATTCCCCAACTCAAAACATTCCCAGGCTTCCACCTGATGTTAGCACACCGCACAGTATACAGGATGATACTGTTTTTCTATAACCTGGTCTCCCTTTTGCTGAGTGTTGCGTTTTTTCTGTCTGCTTATTGTTTCCTGGCTGACAAGAGGCTATTGGCTTATACTTTTTGCTGCGGGGCTTCAAGTCAAGCGCCAAGGCTGTTTCCCAATGGTAAGAAATGTCTTGGATAACTCTCCTGGACCTACGCTCATTGGTCCAATGGCAGCCCTTGGCACATTGCCTGCACACCCTAGGTATAGAAGCCTAGGCCTTCTTTCTGGCTTATGTTTATAAAAAAACACTGACCTTAGAGTTGCCTTGTTCACAATTTTGTTGCTAATGACCAAATTTCCCACAAGTAATGCACCAAGTATTTTGAGAGCTGAGACCTTTAGCAGCTTAGACACCGTCTGTTTGCAAATAACTATTACAATTAAAGCAGCAGGAATTTTGGGATCTGAGCCCTCTAGCTATATCCTATGCTATTAGCATGGTACACTTTAGAACCAATATTGGTTGTATCCCATATCCACTTGTCCATAGGCACTGCCTGTGCCCTTAATGGTCTAATAACTTTTTTTACATTCAGTATTGAAATGTTCAACCGCCAAGGACTCATCAACACCAAAATTCAAAAACTCTCACTGCATGGCTCTGTGGTGGAGAGTGTGTACCACTCCATGAGGACCTAGATATAGTTCCCAGCACCGAAATTAGACAGCTCACAACAGCCTGTTAACTTCAGTTCCAGGGTTCTAGTGCCCTCTTCTGGCCTCTGTAGGCATTGCATGTACATGGTATACATACATGCAGGCAAAACACACATACACAAACATAAAAATTAATCTTTAAAACTATAAACACAAAATTTGTCTAAAAGGGGCTGGAGAGATGGCTTAAGAGTGATGACTGCTCTTCCAGAGGTCCTGAGTTCAAATCCCAGCAACCACGTGGTAGCTCACAACCATCTGTAATGGGGTCTGATGCCCTCTTCTGGTGTGTCTGAAGACAGCTGCAGTGTACTCAAATAAAATAAACAAATCTTCAAAAAAAAATTTGTTTAAAAGGAAACAAAAAGCCTGGTGTGGCAGGGAGGGCTCTTACCTGTAGCAACAGTGCCGCGACTTCATGGTGGCCGGCAGCACAGGCACAAATGAGGGGCGTGTTCCCACTGAGGTCCTTTTTATTAGGTTTTGCATTGGAATCTAAGAGACATTTTGCCACCTAGTCCAGAGAAGAAAAACTTCAGTCTTAATTATAACTTAGGAAAAGAAATCTTTCCTCTCAGGTGAAATGGACCCTCTGGAGCAAGGGGATGAGTAACAGGGGCCATTCTCAGCTGTGGGGTCTGCTTTGTGCCCACAATGCACTGGGCACTAGGATTTCCATCTTTATAGCTACCTAAGGAGAGTTGTAGCCACTGTTCCCGACGCATGGTGGGAAGCAGTCTGCAGGACATCTAAGAGAGATGCAGACTGGAGACGTGGTCCTGTCGTTAAAACCCCACAGTGGAACTTCTAAAGGCACATACGCATAGACAGCTTCCCAAAGAAAACACACTTTAGGAAGCTAATTGGTTCAAAGCCAGATGTGAGGTCACACACCTGTAATCCCTGCACCCAAGAGGCTGAGGCAGGAGGATTGAGAGTTTGAGACCAGGCTGAGTTACATGCGAAGACCTTGTCTCAAAACAAAAGTTTAGTAATTGTAAAGTTCTGTCTTAGCCGGGCGGTGGTGGTGCACGCCTTTAATCCCAGCACTTGGGAGGCAGAGACAGGAGGATTTCTGAGTTCGAGGCTAGCCTGGTCTACAAAGTGAGTTCCAGGACAGCCAAGGCTACACAGAGAAACCCTGTCTCGAAAAAACCAAAAAAAAAAAAAGAAAAAAAAAAGAAAAACAAATAACAGTAAAGTTCTGTCTTGACTTGCTATTTAAGGCCTTGATTATACTTTATAAAATACTAAGCTATTTTGCATAGACCTAAAGGTAGTATAGAGGCCAGCACCCTGGCAGAGGGGGACATCGTTGCTGGGGTCAGAAGCATAGTGACAGCTTTACACCACCCAGCCTGAATAGCAGTGGGGAGGGCACTGGTACCAGCTCCAGGTCAGGGGTTCCATTGTGGGAAGAAAGGAATTGCTCTGCCCTCTGGGCCTCCCCCAGCACTGCCCCAGTGAGCCGGCACCAAGCGAGGGTCTTGCTGCCCAGGAGATGATCCATACCTGAAAGTGCCCCTGTTGGCAGGCCAGGTGGAGCGGGACGGCTTGGCTTGCGTTTCTGGCACCGGAGTAGGCACCATGCTTCAGCAGGAGGGGGACGAGGTCCGTCCGGCCATGCAGGGCAGCCATATGCAGGGGTGAGAAGCCGTCCTGGTTGGTCACATTCACACCAAGTCCACTGGCAGGAATCCTTGCCAGTTTCTAAAAAAGGCAGAGGGTGTAAATAAATGGCATTAGTACTTAAGAGGCTAGGCCGGGGGGGAGGGGGGTGATGGGAAGTATCTCCCTGCTCCCCCACAGCTCCTAGGCAAATTTTGGGATCACAGATGGACCCGGACTCAACATGGCCCACGAGTGACTTCCCACTTCTTCAGAAGGAGATGAAATTCCAAAAGACGGACTTCTATATTTCAACAGAGTAAGCCCTCCCCAAGAATGCCTTATCATGTCAGGAAGGAGCTCCACAGGTACAAAACGTAGAAGGGGTACTCCAGGAAATGCAATGGAGAGAACCAAGCCTGTAGGGTGCAGCACACAGGCGCACAGCACCAACCCTAATGCCAAATCACAGCCACCACCGCGCGAAGCGATGGTCATTCGGTGGAACAGAAAACTCCTCATTGTAGTGCTTGATAACAACGTGGCTAGTTGCCAAGGAAACACACATCAGCATCAGGAGTGAGACAGACTGCGGGTCTCCAGGGATGAGGGCGAGGATGGGTAGCATCATGGGCAGAAAAGCACTGATGCACAGACTCGGTCTCTCTTCACGACAGTGCTTAGGAGGAGACAGTGCACAAAAGCCGGGCGGGGTGGGTAGCACACAGCTGTAATCCTAGCCCCTGGGTAGAGCAGGAGGGTCACGACTCCAAGGTCATCTTCAACTACAAAGGGGGTTTGAAGCCTGCCTGAGATTAAACAACCGAGTTGCCTACATGTTTGCCAAACTTCCTGAAACAGTCAGTACATCATTTACCTCCCATTTCACCTTCATTTTTAATCCTGAAACCGCCTTCTTATCCCTGGCGGTTTCTAAAGTCATGCCAAGAGGACAGTGATCATCAGGAAGGCAAACAAAACTACATAGTGGAACATCTCATTGAGAATAAACAGTGAACTGTCTGAGTTAAAGGTTGGATCTCACTGTAAATCACACCCCAAGAATAAAAAGAGGGCTGGAGAGATGGCTCAGCAGTTAAAAGCACCAGCTGGTCTTCCAGAAAGTTCAGTTTCCAGCACCCACATGGCAGTTCACAGCCATTAATTCCAGTCACAGGGCATCTGATGCCCTCTACTGGGCTTCATGGGCACTGCACACATGAGGTGCATTTATACCCATGCAGGCAAAATACCCACGTGCATAAAATCAAAAGAAAGCCCGGCATGGTGGTGCATGCTTTTAATACCAGCACTCATGAGGTCCAGAGGCAGGCGTATCTTTGTGAGTTTGAGACCAGCCACCCTAATCTCCACTTGATCTACATAATTGACTTCCAGTCAGGGCTACATAGTGAGAATGTTTCAAAAATGAATGAATGAATGAATAACTTGGTGGGTTGAAAATGACCGAAGAAGGACTGATGCTCTCAGCCCTTATCTGACTACTCAGTCCCTCCGGGATGCCTGTGTCAAGCATGAATTACTTAAAGCAAAGGACTTCCTAGGCAGAAGAAAAGAAGGTGCCGCCCACCCCATCCTGCCCCCAGATGCAGGCAGAGCCAAACCTTCTGAGCTGGAGCACACTTGGGGCACTGGCATAAGGGATGACAGAATTCAAGATCTGCTGTGCTGATGGCGTCGTCCGCATCGTCTAGGTCATCCTCCGTCCACTCCAAAAGGTATCGCACCTGGTGGTGGGCAATGAGGAGAAACAGAAACTTGATTATTCTGATACCTTTACCAGCGGTTTACACACTTGCACACACATGCACACACACGCATACACACACACTTCCTAAATCAGCTCCCTGGACCACTGTTGTCACTGATGAAGAGCATTGTTCTTCAGTAATAAATCTATATTCCACCTGTGCTCAAGTTGTTCTAGGTCCCCCTGGGTAGCATAGAAGGATTAACCTATCATTTTCTAGCATACGAGTCTTTGCCCTACCTTAAGAGGGGCGGACTGAAGCTACTTGGAGGGCAAGCTTTTAGACCCTGGCCCCAAGTACACACTCCTATGCCACCTAACCAGGTGTGATAGTTTCTATATGTTCAGCCCAGGGAGTGACACTATTACAAGGTGTGGCCCTGTTGGAGTTAGGTGTGGCCTTGTTTCAACAAGGTGTGTCACTGTGGGTGTGGGCTATAAGACCCTCATCCTAACTGCCTGGAAGTCAGTCGTCCACTAGTAGCCTTCAGATGAAGATGTAGAACTCTCAGCAACTCCTGCACCATGCCTGCCTTGATGATAATGGACTGAACCTCTGAACCTATAAGCCAGTCCCAATTAAATGTTGTCTATAATACTTGCCTTGGTCATGCATGGTGTCTGTTCATAGCAGTAAAACTCTAAGATACCAGGTAAACCCCAGATCCTTCCTTGCCACCCAAAAGAAACCTCATGATGAGTCCTCCCTCAATGCTGTGTTTCAGAGCACACGAAAATCCCTAACCCCACACCACAGTCCTGCCAGTACCACAGGCCAGCTCTCAGGGCCAAAGCAAAGAAACCTCCAGACAGGATATGCTGGGTTCCAGCATCCACTAGTAACTAGGACCTAAAACCTGAGAAGACAGCATGTGTGGTAGCCCAAACCTGCAATTCCATCCCTCCAGAGGGACTGCAAGTTCAAGGCCAGCCTGAACTGCATAGTAAGAACCTGCCCCTCCCCCAAAGAAAACGATCACTAAGAGTTCCTTTGAGAAAGAAAGCAGCCACAGACATGCATTTGTAGGCTTCCCTGCAGGTCTTCAGGGGGTCAGCATATGCCTGTAAGGAGGGCAGGGCTTGTGTCATTTTGATGGACGGACATCAGCCTCTGAGAAAGGCTAATCTATGGTAACTGAGTACAGTGAGACCCAGATGTTCCAGTTTACCACCTCTGCAAAGGTTTGAATATGAAATCTCCCACGCAGGCTCCCGGCTGGATGTCTACACCCTAGCTAATGGTGCTGTTTCAGGAAACTCCTGGAGGTGGGGCCTAGCTGGAGGGAGCAGGTGACTCAGGGGTGGGCCCTGGCGGAGGGGTTCTATGACCTCCAACACTTTGCTCCCTCCTCGCTCTGCCGCTTTAAAAGCTCTGTTATTGTATGTATGTTTGCATGTGCGCACATGCATGACAGGTCTAGGAGGTCATACACGTGCCACAGCACAAGTGTGGAGGTCAGAGCAGAAGACAACGCTGTGATGGGTTCCAGGAATTGAGGTTATCAGGCGTGTGCAGCAAGCCCCTCTACTCACTAAGCCATCTCACAGGCCCTCTTTCGAGCCTTTTTTTGGGGGGGGGGGGCTATCACAAGGTGAAGAAATTCATCTGCCACCCAGGAGTTTCAACCACAGTGGTATTCTGCCCAAATGCATGGAACTCAACAATTCTGGTCAGTCCCCTGCCACCGTAGGCTGAAACAATTTTCTTCTCTCTGGTTGTCCTGCCACCATGACAACACAAGGAACAGACAGGGCCCACTCAGTCTTCAGTGAAAAGCACTCTTTTTGGAAAGATTTATTTATTATTGTGTGTGTGTGTGTGTGTGTGTGTGTGTGTGTGTGTGTGTGTCTCATGAGTATATGAGCACGACAGGCATGCCTGATGCCTACAAAGGCCAGATAGTCCCCTGGAGCCGGAGTAGATCACAGCTGTAAGTCCCCTACTGTGGGTGCTGGGAACAATACCCAGGTCCTCTGAAAGAGCACTGTATACTTTTAACCACAGATCCATCCCTCCAGCTACAAAAAAAAGCACACTTTCTAGTATTTTGTTTTGTTTTTTGAGACAGTGTTAGCTATGGCTGTCCTGGAACTCACTCTGTAGACCAGGCTGACTTCAAACTCAGAGATCCTCCTGCCTCTGCCTCCCAAGTGCTAGGATTAAAGGGGTGCGCCACCATCACTACCAGTCTTCCACTACCACCACCGGCCTTCAGAACGCACTCTTGAAAGCTGTGACGTGCCCTCGGAAGATGACCCATTCAGAGCTCCAGGTTTGCTAAGCAAGGGCTGCTGCTTCCAGGAAGCCAAGGGAAACTGCCCATAGGTGCCCCCGGGAAGACGGCCTCTACTGGCTGCCGTTGGTGTGAGTCCCAGCCATGCTTGTGACATCCAAAGCCTCAAGCCTGCTGGCCCAGGAAGGAGCCGGATGCCCACATACTGCCGCTCACTGAGTTTCCGGCAACCCTGGCTGTTTGTCTCCCCCGCTTTTCTCTTTCCTGAACCTTGGTCTGGATTCCTGCCAGCATCACTTTGACTCCCAGAATGGCAATGTCTAGAAGGCCAGGAGTGGGGAGGGGAGGGGCCATGCTTGCTGTGCTCCTCCTCACTGGGAAAGCCTAGCAGCACCATGATAAAGTACATCCTGAAGCCACCACCGTTGAGGGGAAGCTTACAGAGAGGCCACGCAGCTAGAGACTCAGAGGCAGGAGACATGAGTGCGGCCACTTCAAGCTAAGAGCTTTGAAAATATGCTTTCTTGGGATTTTAATCTCAAAATATCCCATACAGGCTCCCATTCTGACGCTCATTCACAGGGCTGCTATTCATATCACACCCTGAAGGCCGTGGAGTCTTTAGGTGTCTGGACCTGGCTATGGAAAATCCTGCACTAGGGACAGGCCTCTGGAGGTCACGCCCACCCCTGGTTGTCTCTAGTTCCACTTTGCTTCCCCGTCCACACCAAGTGAGGAGCTGCTGCCTTGTGATTCCACCACCAAGCTGTCTCTGCAATAGTAGACTGACCTCAGAAACTGTGAACTAAACCCCCTTTCTCTTCAGTCCCGAGCACCAGGCATTTTGTCACAGTGATGAGAAAGACGGTCTCCGAAAAACTCACCATTTCTAGATCGCCATCGGCAACGGCCCTTAGAAGCTTTTCTACCTTAATGGAAGGAAAAATCGAGTCAGGGAAACAGTTTTAACAAAGAACAACAGAAATGACACAGCGTTCTGGAGCCCCGGCAGCCAGAATTCTGGCTAGTGGCTCACCCGGTGCCTTTCAAACGGATCCCCAAAACTGTTCATCTGGAACATTCTGAAAGCTGCAGGGAACCATCTCCCACTTAACACAGACTGGAGCTGCTGGCTATGTGGGAGGTGAGGTGATAGCATCCTTAGCACAATAAGGCTAATAAAGGTCTTTCTTTTGCTCGGTGGCACTGGGAGCGGAACCTACGGCTTTAAGCATCTAGGCAAGTGTTCTCCCTGGGAGAGACCACCCAGTGTTCTTCTTACTTTGTATTTTCAAGACAAGAGTCTCACTGAGTTGTTCAGGCTGAGCCTGGAACTCACACTACAGCCCAAGAGAACCAAACGGAGGTGGTCTTCCTGCCTCACCCTCCTGAGGAGTCGAGGTGTCTGCCACCATAGCCAGGTCAGGGTCACTTCTGAAGCCAGCCACCCCGATCCTCACACTCAGCTCTCACAGTTTGGTAGGTGAGGAGTAGACGCCCCTTCCCAAGAAGTGCAGGCCTCTAAGGGACTGGGTGCCCCGTGGGCACACAGTGGATATCCTCTCTGTGACTCTGCACAGAGCTCACTGGATGCCCCCTAGAACGCCTTGGGGTTGCTGGATGACTGCTCTAGGGTGGTCAGTGACTCCACAGAGAAGCAACGGAACTGTGAGGGAATGATCTCCGCCCCTGCTGAAGGAGGAGATGGATATGAAGGAAAGAAAAACCAGGCATGGCAGCTCATGCCTTTGATCCTAGCACTTAGGAGGCAGAGGCAGGCAGATCTCTGTGAGTTCGAGGCTGGCCAGGTGAACATAGCTAGTTTCAGGACAGCCAGGGCTACACAGAGAAGCTCTATCGTGGAAAACAAAAGACAAAAGACGAGGTTCTAGAGAATGTGATGGGTGTACGTGTCAGACCGTAAGGGAGGATGTGTACCAGACTATTAACAGGGATGCTCGTGGGGTGGGGATGGAGGATGGACTTTGAGAGTCTGACACTAGAACTCTCAGCTTTATCCACGTATATTTTTCTTAGAATATAGTGTCCTTGTCTATTTTGTGTCCTGCCCCAGATCTGTGTCTCTGTCTTTTTCTTCGTCTCTGGGCTCCCAGCCCCTCCCCCCTCATACTCACACATTCCAAACTCTGTTATGGAGAAAAGGCCCAGAAGAGACCGAAAGGATGAAGAGCACACGACACACAGTCGGGCGCGTCTCAAAGGCATTGACCTTGGAGTATACAAACTGGCTGTCCTATAACCAGTAAGCAGGCTTCAGGCTGGCAGGCAGCTGTGACGTAACTGGCCCACCCACACCGGGGTCCGCCCATCTCACAGGCTCACCTCCCTGTAGTCCTTTTTGACCTCTTCTTGCCTGAAGCTAGCCGATATGGAAGAAAAGCTGGAGGTGGAGGAGCCCTGGCTGATGGAATCCACGGAGCATGTAGGGGACTGTGCAGGAACCTGGAGGGGAAGGAATCACAGGCCACAAAAGGGACATGGTATGGTCATAGACACGTCAGGCCCTGAGGAGAGTACCAAGCTCCAGGGACACAGGTGAGCATGACCCTAGAGACTTAAAGACTCACCTCAGAAGGCCTTGGTCTCCCGTCAGAGGGAAGATGATGAGCTTCCATGATAGACAGAATCTAGAGGACAATGGGCAGAGGAAAGGTATCCAATGAGAGAGGCTATAACAAGATCTCCGCATCCCCAGCCCCATCCGCCCGCCAGTCCCCGGGGGAGGTCAGAGGAGATGGTCTCAGATGGTCCCAGCTAACTCTGGGGTCTGGACAGACTGCTCAACAGGTTAAAAGCACTTGCTGCCAAGCTCAACCACCTGAGTTTGATCCCCACACAGGCACTCACAAAATAAAACTAAAAATGTAATATTTTGTTTGTAAAGGAGCTAGAATTTTAAAAAAAAAAGCTGTTGAGGATTTTCCTGCTATTTTTAAAATGGCATTTATTTTTACCAGACGTCGGTTTGTTTCATAGTGGTGACTCTGGACTCACAAAGGAACTGTCTTGCTAACTGTCCCCAGAAACCATATCTTCCTTCGTAATGAAAAGAATCTTCTGAACAGACATGTTGAGACCTAAAATATTCTACTATACTGATCACCTTGCACAGATAACTTCAGTACTGATTGAGGAATATTTCTTAAGATGATTACTATGATGGCCACCAAAGTCTAGACTCTGTTTCTATCTTTGCATTTACTTGCAGATCTTGCATGAAATTTTAATGATAGCAAGAATCTCCAGGGGCTGGAGAAATGGCCCAGGGGTTAAGAACTCATACTGCTCTTCCAGAGGACCTGAGTTCAGTTCCCAGCACCCATGTTGGGCAGTTTACAACCATTTGTAACTCCAGCTCCAGGGATATCTGGCGCCCTCTTCTGGACTCCACAGGCACTACACTCATATGAATATGCATTTACACAGACAAACACGCATACACAGAATTTAAATTAAAATAAATAGCGGTGGAGAAGGCTCGGTAGTTAAGAACAATGCTCTTCCAGAGGACCTGAGTTCCATTTCCAGCAGCCATGTTGAGGGGGGGCGCAAAACTGCCTGTAACTCTACTCCCAGGGGATCTGATGCATTTATCTGCCCCCCCACAAATATAATACATACAGATACACATACAATTAAAAAATCAATTAATTTTCCAAAGAAGTATCTTTCATTTAAAAATAAATAAAAAATAAAAATGATAAAATAAATTCTTTTTATAAAGAAAGAAAACAAGCCTTATGTCCTGTAAACCCTCTGTCCTCCCGGGCAGATGGAAAATCTAGGACTTCTTTCTCTTCTTCAAGAGACAAGTCTAGAGGCATGGTGGTGCCAGGCCTATAATCCCAGCAGTCGGGAGACTGAAGTAGGCTATGAGTTCAAGGCTAGCCTAGGCTAAATACTGAGACTCAGTATTCACCTAATTCATTCACTCAATTTCAGGTCAAATTAAAATAAAATTTCTAGAAGCAGAGATGAGGAGGGAGAAGAGTGCTTGTCTCCGCAGTGTTTTGTCCCCGTTCTCTGCTCTTCACAGACAAGCCACCACCCATTTCCACACAGTCCATTGGCTGTTAGAGGCCTAGTGCTCAAAGGCTGGAGCGAGTTCTGCTGGGCACAGCTCATAATGACCACACTGAGAAAAACTGCTAACAAAACTCAAAACTGTATCAAAAAGCAAAGCCCATTAACAATGGCATCCCAAATATAGCAGGCTATGTTCTGTCCTAAGTTGCTAACTTACATTTTCTCAGGAAGCCAGTCTATGAACAGTTTTTTGTTTTTGTGTTTTTAAGAGTCACAGGGTTCCTCAAAGGTGGAAAGAGCTACCTTTGAGTTCAATGCACACTTGAGTGGTGTTTCTTTCAGTCTGTTCTGGATCACTGTGGGGGCTCCATTCTGCAGCAGCGTCTCTATGATACCCTCGTAACCCCAGCGTGCAGCAATGTGCAGGGCTGTGTCTCCTTTCTCGTTACCAATATCCAGTCTGCAGGCCTGGACATCATAGTAGACCAGGGCCTTCACACACTGCAAAGACACAGCAAAATCATGGTTCTCTAACATGAAAGCCAAGGGCACGTCAGTCCCTCCCTCAACCATGGTCCATGCTCTGGTCTGACCAAGGCTCCACTCACCAAGACAAAATATGAAACCCAGCAGTTACAATTCAGGGGTTCCACATTCCCTGATCTGGACACCTTATTTTTTTTTCAAAAGAATCCAACTAGGTCAGTGTAGAATATTAATTTGTCTAGAATCCTCCGTGAGGGGCTGGGGGCATGGCTCAGTGGTAGAGCACCAGCCTAGAATCCCCCAGTGAGGGGCTAGGGGCGTGGCTCAGTGGTAGAGCAGACTAGAACACCACCCCCTCAGTGAGGGACTGGGGGCGTGGCTCAGTGGTGTAACATTTGTCTCTTTGTCTAGCATTCGAGGAAACCTTAGGGCAACTTCCAATAACAAAATTGTCAATAAGAGGTGAGTAGCCCTGCTTATAATCTCAGTGTTTGGAAAACTAAAAGAGTTTGAGGTCAGCCTGACCCTGACAGTCAGGGATAGTCTGTCTCAAAATAATCCAAAAAAATAATAGAAGTTTACAAAATTCCAGAACACAGTTGGACTATGAGTGTATATGTGTGTGTGTGTGTGTGTGTGTGTAGTTATATTGTGTGTGTGTGTATATATAAGTATATATATATATATATATATGGAAAACATTTAAGAAAATAAAATTATATAGTGGACTGCAGAGCCATCCAAAATGAATCTCAAACTAGGGGCTGGGCAAGTATTTACCAAGAAAGTCTATGCAGATGGCTATTCCAACTGTAACTGAAAATGATGCATCTTATTACAAAGAGCTGTTGTATAAATAGATACAAATTACATAACATCAGATAAAATTTAAAATTTCTGCAAGGTTATCTGTGGTGAAGCCATACCTTTGATCCCCTACTCACTGAATAGACCACACAGGAAGACTGGGAGTTCAGTGCTTTCCTGAGCTACACCAGAAAACCAGAAAAAAAATTGTACCTTTTTTTTGTATACCTCTGGAAATGAGGGGGAAGACAGGTAACAGACATATACATAGTAAAGTAACAGGCAGGAATGGAAACCACAGGGTCCCTAGATGCTGGGATAAAATGTAACATACAGACTTTAAGAGCCAGATGGAGTGTGGATGAGTAAAAATGATTTAGATCCCAGAGCAATTAGGTCTTACATTTCTCAACATATAGCATCCGTAATACACTGAACATTGAATTGTTTTAAATTACAGGGCTATCAGATGGCTACACTGTTACACAAACCTGGGGCTCCATTCCAGGATCCCTGTAAAAGTGTGTGCTGGTTACTTTTTGTCAGCTTAACAAACTAAAGTTTCCTGGGAAGAGGGAACTTCAAGTGTGATAATGCCTCCATCATACTGGCCTGTAGGCAAGTCTGTGCAGAATTTGGTGATTGATGAGGTAAGACCTAGCCCATTTTGGTGGGGCCATCCCTGAGCTGGTGGTCTTGGGTTGTATAAGAAAGCAGGCTGAGCAAGTCTGGGGAGCAAGTCAGTAAGCAGCATTCCTTTGTGGTCTCTGCTTCAGTTCCTGCCTCTAGGATCTCTCCTTGAGTTACTATCCTGACTTCTTTCCTAGGGACTGTGACATGCTCTCCCCAAGTTGCACATGGTAATGGTGTGTCTCATAATCTAGTGGGTTGGTCTGATGATGCTTGTATTCAAATGCTAAATTCTGTATTGCTCCAAGTGGAGCAAATCCTCAAGTATACCAGCTTTTGTTATGCAAATCTTACCCCCCCCCCATATTATCCATGATTGATTAATAAAGATGATTACAGCCTGTAGCGGGGCTGAAGAGAGGTAGGTGAAGCATTGCTTCAGCTTGGGGTCTGAGGCAGAGACCAGGAGTTAGAGGAAGAAGGAAGAAGGTACCATGGTGTAGGTAGATCATGAGGACTGGCTAGCTGGAGTGGGAGCGGCCCAGGCAGAACTTGGCAATCAGTATCTTGGGATTATTGACAGGAAAGTAGATAAAATAGCATAGAGAGTTGCTATCTGCACAGCTCTAATGCTTTAAGGATTCTTATAAATATAAAGGTTTGTGTCTTTTATTTAGGAACTAAACAATCAAAGGTGGGGTAGAAACCCCCAATTATTATATACCACAACATCATAGCCATAGCAACCAAACTTGGGCAAGATGGAAGGAAAGAATAGATTCCACATGGTTGTCACCCTCTGACCTCCAGACACCATGGCACCCATCCCAACATACACTTGCCTTACACACACACACACACACACACACACACACGATTAAAAAGTAAATGAGAAAATTAAAATCACATAACGATGTGATGTTCAATCACTGTAATACAGAACACAACACTGGTCTAGTTTCAAATCTGTATTTCTCCATGGGTGCGAGATACGAAAAGCAGCACTTGGGGGCGGCAGGAGCCACTTACATCCTCCTGCCCGTAGGCGCAGGCCAGGTGCAGCGGGGTGTTGCCATTGTTGTCCTGAACCTCAGTGCTGGCCTTGTAGTGCAGCAGAAGCAGCTGGCGGAGGAGAGAAGACAGCAGCTGAGCCCCAGAAGGAGCATGGAGCACACAACTGTGTCCTTCCTTCCAGGGAGGTCATCGTCATATCCTAAACATTACATAGGCTGTGCACTCCTGGCCATAAATCCAAAATTCATTCCTTCCTTCCTTCCTTCCTTCCTTTCTTCTTTCCTTCCTTCTTCTTCTCTCAACCCTCATGCTAGGGGAGAAACCCAAGGTCTCACCCATAGGCACTTCAGAACAGAGATACACCCCCAACTCCCTAGTCTTGAAAAGCGTTGAGCTTTTAATGCAACCCAAGTAGAAAATTCCATACCATATCTAGTGTGTCAGAGGCATCTGATATGTGCCAAAGCAGAGGAATACTTAAAACACTTCAAATATTAGACCAAATGACCTTTAGATCAAGTGCCTGATATTCCAAAGTCCAAAAGGATCCAAAGCAATCCAAAACACCCAAGCATTAAGGTGAAGGCTCCTCAACCTGTACCTCTATTAAAATTATGCCATTGCAGGCTGGCAAGATGGGTAAGCAGATAAAGGCGCTTGCCACCAAGCCTGACCACCTGAGTTCAATTTCTGAAATCCACATGGTGGAAGAGGAAAACAGACAGCAAGCTTTCCTTTGACCTCCACATGTGCACTGTGGCTCACAGGCACACACACACATTTGTAATATACACATAAATCATTGCTTCCATCAACACAAAGTTTAAAGGGAAATGTCTAGAACCTTGCCATTCCCACCCTGAGATGATCAGGGATTTCCCCATCTCAACCCATCTCCAGGGAGGTCCCTTGGCCTCCGGGTTCCTCACGCCTGGCAGCTAGCACTGGATTAGTGCATGGTGCAGCCATGAAGCCACCATACAATGCTACACATAACCCTGCTGCTTACCGTCACACTTTGGAAGCCTTTCTGACATGCCAGATGTAAGGGAGTAGACCCATGATAGTCTGTGGCGTTCACTACAGCACCTTTGGAGACCAGGAAGTCAATGAGGGATGCCTGAGCTGCGGAACAGAAGGATCTCTTGTTGGTAGAGGAAACAGAAGGGTTTCCACCTACAATACTACCTCACTCTGGATAGCCCTGGCAGGAAACACACCAGGAGATACAGTCCCAGCTGTATAGGAGCCAGAGCTGACACGAGTCAGGCTCTGCAGACTTGAATCACTATGGGATGCCCTATGAAGGGATCACACCCATATCTGTTCTCAGTATCAGTGGACCAGGGGCTGGTGAGATGGCCCCATGGATAAGAGCACTGGCTGATCTTCCAGTGGACCCAGGTTCGATTTCCAGCACCCACATGGTGGCTAACATTTGTACTTCAGTTCCCTAGTTTTGAGTTGGAGTCTCACCTTGTAGCTCAAACTAGCCTTAAACTCATAATCCTCCTGCCTCAGCTTCCTGAGTGGCTGAGATTACAGGTTTGCATCATTACACCTGGCTCAACATTATATTTGAGGGCAGAGATATGTGAACCCCAAACTACAATTCTGAGATCGTCTTAGCAGACATTCCAGCCTGTTCTCACTGGCCAGCAGTGGCCCCAAGCCTGGAGAGCCACATGGTCCTCTTCCAGCCTGTGAGGTAGCATGGTGGCCAGCAAAACCAGAGGGACAGTGGTCAATCTTTCCTGTCCTGTGGGATGCACCCACAACATAGGCCCTGCCAGTAATCCCATCACCTGGGCCTCCATTAGCCCACAGGGCACCATCCTTTTGCCTCACAGAAGCCAGCCCAGGGTCACATACCACAGAGGGCAGCCACATGGAGGGGTGTTTGACCTCTGTCATCTCTGGAGAAAGGAGTAACAACTGATGGGTCATTCAGCCTCCTGAAACAGAAAGAAGATGTGGAAAAAAAACAACAGAGAAAGGCACAGCAAAGCCCCACCCTGCCGGGCTACGTGAGATGGTGCCAAGGTAGAGGCCATCCAAGATGAGACCCTTTCGGGTCTCTGTGGGGTGAGACTCCCCTGTGGGATGAGAAGCTGAGGCCTGTAGCTTCAGTGTCCTTCTCCACCAATCCTTCAGGCCTCAGCTCACTACAAAATTGCCCTTAAGGCACAATGGGAAGCCAAAAAACACTAGAACTGGCACCCGCCACTCTCCATCTTAAAACCATCTTATGAGACTCAGGCGGGACATATGCAAAGCCCTGGGATGCAGCTGAGGACACGGAAGAGCCAAGTGTGTCCTCCTGTACTCGTGACAAGAGTCGCAGCAAAGGGCAACTGAAAGAGATCAGTTTCTTGGCTGCAGCCCGTGAGTGCTCCACCTGGCCCTCAGCCTCCAGCCCATGAGTGCTCCCCCTGGCTCTCAGCCTCCAGCCTGTGAGTGTTCCCCCGGCCCTCAGCCTCCAGACCGTGAGTGCTCCACCTGGCCCTCAGCCTCCAGCCCGTGTGTGCTCCCCCTGGCTCTCAGCCTCCAGCCCGTGAGTGCTCCCCCTGGCTCTCAGCCTCCAGCCCGTGAGTGCTCCCCCTGGCTCTCAGCCTCCAGCCTGTGAGTGCTCCCCCTGGCTCTCAGCCTCCAGACCGTGAATGCTCCCCCGGCCCTCAGCCTCCAGCCCGTGAGTGCTCCCCCTGGCTCTCAGCCTCCAGCCTGTGAGTGCTCCCCCTGGCTCACAGCCCCCAGCCCGTGAGTGCTCCCCCTGGCTCTCAGCCTCCAGCCTGTGAGTGCTCCCCCGGCCCTCAGCCTCCAGCCTGTGAGTGCTCCCCCGGCCCTCAGCCTCCAGACCGTGAGTGCTCCCCCGGCCCTCAGCCTCCAGCCCGTGTGTGCTCCCCCTGGCTCTCAGCCTCCAGCCTGTGAATGCTCCCCCGGCCCTCAGCCTCCAGCCCGTGAGTGCTCCCCCTGGCTCTCAGCCTCCAGACCGTGAGTGCTCCCCCTGGCCCTCAGCCTCCAGTCCGTGAGTGCTCCCCCTGGTTCTCAGCCCCCAGGGCCCCTCTTACCCAGAGACAAGCTTCTCACAGTCCTCACAGGAGCAGAGTGGGTGGCACATCTTTTGCATGGCATCTTTGTCCTGGTCATCTTGGCTCAGAAGTTTTTCCACTTCCTTTTGGTTACCAGAGGCAATGTGCTAAAGGGGGCATTCCAAATGTTATCAATGTTAAGGAATCACTTGCTTTCCAAGAAATGGTTCTGTTGGTTTGGTGCGGTGTAGTGTGGTGTGGTGTGGTGTGGTGTGATGTGGTTTGGTGTGGTGTGGTGTGGTCCACTTGTGGGTGGACCCAGGGTGTCACACACACTAGGCAAGCACTCCCTCATGGAACCACAACCTGGATCTTCTTCAGCTTAGAGAAAGGATCTCATCAAGTTACATATGCTGGCCTTGAACTCACTCTGTATACCAAGCTGGCCTAGAATTTGTAATCCTCCTGCTTCAGCCTCCTGAAAGGCTGGGGTGTCAAGCCTGGACCACCAAGCCTGGCTTATTTCATTTTAAGATAGGTCTCATTCTATAGCCCGGGTTATCCTTGGACTCTTTTTTTGTTTCCATTTTCAAGACAGGGTTTCTCTGTGTAGTTCTGATTATCCTAGAACTCACTCTGTAGACCAGGCTAGCCTTAAACTCAAGACCTCCACCTGCCTCTGCCTCTGAGTGCTGGAATTAAAGGCTTCTCTGAGATGATGCTGAATTGGTTGTTCTCTGGGACTGGCTCCCAGCCTGGGTAGATGGAGACACTGGCTTGGTGACTGAAACGAGGCCACTATGGGTGACAGCTTCAGGGCAACATGAATTCACATTCAACTACTGCTTTTATAAATGCAGTCACATTTTTTTAAACAACCTGACAAAATCTCCAAAGTACTAAGAAGAGGCACGTGATCCATCTCAGGCCTCAGTGTGGGTTTTGACACTTCATTAGCAAAAGCCTCAGTTCTGTAGGGTGACACAGATCTTTGACCCTAGCACTCAGGAGGCAGAGGCAAGAGAATCATGAGTTTAAGTTCTGCATGGGCTACATAGGTAGATGCTGTCTCAAAGCACCATGGACTGTGGACACAGCTCAGCTATAGAATACCAGCCTAGAATCCGCCAGCAAAGGGCTGGGGTGTGGTTCAGCCACAGAGAGAGTGCTTGCTTAGCATGTGCATGCAAGGTCTTGGGTTCAATTTCCAGTACTGACAAGAAAGAGAGAGAGGGAGCAAGATGGACGGATGGACAGACAGACAGACAGACAGACAGACAGACAGACAGACAGACAGACAAAGTCTCAGTGTTATCTCTATAATAATCAAGTGGATCCTAGGCTAAAAGGAAAGAAAATAGCTGCAATAGCAGGACCCCCCCCACCCCCACCCTCGCCCCCTGCATGCAAACCCAGGAGGCTTGGCCTCTGTGACTCACAGATGTGCTCCCTCTAGGGATCTACTCTGGCTCCCAGAAGCCTAGAAACATCAGCAGACTCTCAGAGAAGGTCCACCCTCAGGCAGTCCACAGTGATGGCTAGAAACTGCCTTGTGAGTTTCCTAGGAGTCAGTGAGCATCTAGACAGGGAGCTTCCTGCACTCAGGACCAAAAGCTCCAGGGCATCTGATGCTGCACTCTCAGCTAAGGCCTATGACAAGAATACTGGCACCTGGGGTCCAGGAGAGGAATCAGCCCTCTCAGGTACCAGGAAGAGGTCCCACTGAGCTAGATTTGAATGACAAAGGTAGTGAGGCCCAGCAGCCCCTGTGTGCTATGCAGTGGTAACGTACAGTGTGTTTTGGTGAAGACAAGTAGTCTTCACCACTCTCCCAGACAGAACACAAATTTATCTCCCCGGACCTTTTACAGACACTTACAGACGGGACATTGCTCACACATCACCTCCAAAGAACATCCTGGTGTCTTACCTTAAACAGGCAGTCGATGGGTGTTGATGTCATCTGGGACAATAAGTTCATCCTCTGCTTCAGAAAGAGTCTGTCGCCAAATCCCTCAGCATCCTGTGGTCATCACACATCACAGACCCCGGTCATGGACCCTTCCTGGAGAGGTCTGTCACAAGCCCTGTCATCCCTCCCGGGCATGGCCCTCAGGGGCTCTCCCACCCAGATCTGCTCTCTGAGATGAAGCACAGATCCTCCTCAGCAGAGAACGGATACATAGGGAAGTGAGCTCTGCACACTGGGCCAGGCAGCAAGACTGCAAGGTGAAGAAAGTCACCCACAGGGCTGGAATTTGCCACATACCCGCCATCATCATCCAGACTCCGCCCCTCTCTGACCTCCCTTCTAATGCCCCAAGGCCCGACTCTGCTGCTTCAGCCAGGGCTCTGGACAACATCACATGACACTGTTCTACTTCCTGATGTCAAGCAGACGGACGAATCTCATCTCATGGATCTGCTCATGAAAACGTATGTCTAATTCACTGGGGAAAAAAATCTAGGAAGATACAGAGGAACCCCTCTCTCCTCTCTCACTTCCAAACACTTAGTGCACTTCAGGGATCCACCCAAATTAATATATTCAGCCTTTCCTATCAAAGGTAATGCTAACCCGGACACAACAAGGTCTAGAAATTTGGGGCTGGGGAGATGGCAAGATGCTTGCTGCTCTTCTAGAGGACCCAAGTTCAGTTCTCAGCTCCCATATCAGGTGACTCACAACTGCCTGTAAATCCAGCTGCAGGGAATCTGACGCCCTCTTATGGCTTTCACAGGTACTGCACACATACATCTACACACACACACACACACACACACACACACACACACACACATGCACAAATAAAATCTAAAACTCTAGAAATTTATACTTTATTAGCTATCAGTTATTGTTACTACCTGATGATCATGATGGCTAAAACTGCATGTAGGTAGTGTTTGAGGCAAGACTTTCAATACTATATTCTGTTTGTTTCAATGCGGGCTCTGTTTTGCAATGCCAGGACCTTACCATGCTAGGCAAAGCCCTATCTTGAAGAAATGACTCCAGCTTCTCACTGCAGAATTTGAATCAAAGTGATCAACACTGAATCTCACCCATAGCCCTCACTGCGGGGACTGTAGGCAGGCGCTCTACCACTGAGCCACGCCCCCAGTCTTGTGTCTATTTTACAGACTCATCCCTACCACAATGTTCCCCTGGGACAATGACATATGAACTTCTTCCCAAAGAGTCTTGGTGGGAGGAAAAGGAATAGTTTTTCAAGGCAGGTGATGCTGGAAACTCAGGGGCCCTGGCAACATGGTAGAACACGGTTCTTTCTTTACATGTCTCTAAGTTCTGACCAGGCTATGGATGAAGCCAACAGTGCACCACAGGAGGGATCATTTCCAGGGTCATCTACCAAGCATCATCCCCTATGTCTGTCCACCTCCAACAAGAACTGACTAACATGATATAAATATGCTGCCAGCCCCTCCGAAGGAGCCGTTTCTGTCCCCAGCTGCCCCATGCTTAAATAAAGCTCCAGCAATCTGCTTTGTTCAGTGACTGACAGCCGAGGAGCTTAGGACCAGAAAAACATCAAAGGCATGGTATAGCAGGTCAGTCAGGGATCTTTTCACAAGTCTAGGGCGAAAGATGAAGGGTGGGAATGAAAGGCAGAGCGCCTAGGACTAAATCTGCAGGGTAGAGCAAGTGCTCGAAGAATCATATAACCCAGAGGCTCATGGGAAACGAGCAAATACTGTAGGAACTCAGAGGTGGGTATGGCGACGAATGCCATCATCTCAGTGGGGAAGGACTAGGAGCTCAAGGTAAGGCCAGCTTAAGCAGAGAGATCTCACCTCCAAAAGCAAGCAGAGAGATCTCACCTCCAAAAGCAAGGGCTCAGAAAAGCCTGAAAATGCTTAAGAACCCAAGCTCCACGCCCAGCATCACCTTTCCAAAACCAAAAGGCCAATGAGAAAGCAAGGTGGACCAGGAGTGTGTAAGAAGAAGGCAGAATGTAAACATCTAGGGCTGGAGAGATGGCTAGGTCTGGAAGACCACTGCTCTTCCAGAGGTCCTGAGTTCAATTCCCAGCGCCCACATCAGGTGGCTTTCAACTGCCTGTAAGTGCAGTTCCAGGGGACCCAGCACCCTCTTCTGTCTCTTTAGAAACCTGCACACATGTGGCACACACACACACACACACACACACACACACACACATCTTAAAAACTAAGTGGCAATCGTCCATTTATTCCAAGGGCCTCCGCCTTAATCTTGCCACCATCTTTGTAGGAACTGTTTTCAGATAGCTGAAGTCTCCATTTATGAACACCCTAAGGATGCCTGTGGCTAGCTCACGTTTCACAACACTCTGGAGAGGAAACATCTGTGAAACCACGTTACATAAAGCTGGTAGCAAAACCAACTCAATTGACTGATATGCAGAAGCCTCGCCTGCCGTGTGGAGATGCGCACCGGCTCTCTCGCCAGGGAAATGGCATCACCACATTACGGTTGACTTCACGCATTCCTGTGAACTCAAACTCTGTGAACTGAAAGAAGTCAGTCTGCAGTAAAAGCAGAGTCTATTCTTATGCACAGACTCCCATGTGGAGTCTCAAGAAACAAGGACACCACAGTACCTGCTGGGTCAATAGGTCAAGCAAGGTAAGGCATCTGTCGGGCCTGACCTGCTCAACACGCAGGGGATGATTGTATATCTTTTTGTACAGGGTCTTACTACACATAGCCCAGGTTGAACTCAAATTCATTCTCCTCTTTGTGTATTTTAATTATATTTACTTTACTTTTCTTTTTCCTTTGTCTTCTGGCAGTGTCCACAGTAAAGCCCAGGCTAGCATGGAACTCACTATGGGACCAGGAGTCAGCCTCAAACTCGTAATAATCCTCCTGCCTCAGCTTAAGTGCTGTGATTACAGCCATGCACCACCATGACTGACTTCAGGCTGGAGATCTTTCTGAGAGTACTGAGTCTTACCATTTATCTGTAGGGATGCAGTAAAACAGGACAATAGTGAAACCTCTGCTTAAGACTCTCATAATTAACATAGAAACAGATTATCTCTCACCAAAGCTCACCAACCAAGGAAACAATAAGGCCATTGAGTAATTGCACACATCAATTACCACTTCTTGTCTATTGTCCTCACAGAGTCCCAATCTGCCGATCTGACTGCCTTCCCCACACTCCCGGCTTCTGAAGATGGAGGGATTAATGGAGCAGGCTACCGACAGGGTAAATCTCACTGGCAACACACCAGCTCTCACAATCAATTAGGGGCTTAACGTTCGGTTTCTTGAGTAACTCTCAAACTTCTTAACGATTAAACAGCTGAGGTTCCAGTCTTGGGAGACCATGAAAGAACAGCCACCCCTTCAACCCAACTCTCTAAATTTTCCCTGACGGCCACAGAGGGAGGAAGGGTGGGTTAGCTTTAGCAGGGAGACCTTACAGGCGGCTTTGTGGAGAGACTTCCTTGCCGGATGTATTCAATCGCAGCCTCGACTGAGGTCAGGCAGTATCCTAGCTCATCTTTGGCTGAGCTGCTAAATCTGAAGTTTTTGATGTAAGTCAAATTTGCCATCCTAACCAAAAGAAGAAAAAGGGGTTACTGCTGGATAATGAACACTTTACCAACACTATTGACTTGTATGGCTGATTAACGCGCTCTATCAAGTGTATTCACCAGGGGTAGAGGTTGGGTATAACGGCTGCTGCTGGCTTCATCCCACTGCACATATTGTATATAATTAGGACAAGAAAACTATGAGTTACTTCCCTGGAAGGCTGGATATTAGAAAGCTGGAGAATGACCCACACAGGCTCACATGTTAGGAGGCTTGGCCCTCAGTAAATGGAACTGTTTGGGAAGGATTGGGAGGTGTGGCCTTGTTGGATTAGGTCTGGCCTCTTTAAAGAAGGTATGTCACTAAAGGTGGGCTTCAAGGTTCTCTCCCCCCTCTCTCCTTTCTTCCTTCTCCCTCCCTCTTCTTCTCTCTTTCTCTCTGTCTGCAGCTTACAGATCATGCAAGCTCTCAGCTACTGCCTTCCTGCCTTCCTGCCTGCCTGCCTGCCTGTCAGTACACTTTGGCCATGATGATTATGGACTAACCCTCTGAAAATGTAAGCAAGTCCCAGGTAAATACTTTGTTTTATAAGTTGTCTTGGTGATAGTGTCTCTTCACAGCAATAGAACAGTAACTAAGACAGCTGATTATTGGGGATTGAAAAATCCATGTGCATCTGCCTCCTGAGTAATGAGATTAAAGGGGTGAGCTACCACACCCAGCTAGAAAGCTAATGTTGTAAAGTTGAATTATGGTTTCCTGTGAGCTGGTGTCTGCTTCCTATACAGCAACAGCAATGGACTTGCCACATTCTTCACAAAGTGGAACAGCAACTCTCCAGGCCTCAGTTTCCCCATCTACCCATTGAAGGAAACCCCCTACCCCCAAAGGATGGAGGAAGTAACACTTCCCTTAAGAGGTACACCACTAAAGACAGCTTTGCCCAGAATCACCCCAAATTCAAATGCACAGAGCAGCCAGTTTTTTTGTTGTTGTTGTTTTGTTTTGTTTTTTTCAAGACAGGGTTTCTCTGTGTAGCCCTGGCTGTCCTGGAACTCACTCTGTAGACCAGGCTGGCCTTGAACTCAGAGATCCACCTGCCTCTGCCTCCCAAGTGCTGGGATTACAGGTATGCACCAGATTTTAAAATAGTGTACACCAGTCAGAGTGGATCTCTCCTGAAATCCCAGGACTCAGGGGCCAAGGTGGGAAGAGCAAGAGTTGGGGGCCAGCCTGGGCTGCAGGAGAGACCCGGCTCAAAAGAACCTAAATAGTTAAGGAGTATTTTAACAAGAAAATGTTACCAGTTAGGGATCTCTGTTTTCACAAGCAGATACAACAGGACAGAAAGAAGATCATCAGCACACATGGTCTCCAAATTCACTGCAAAGAGAAACGCAGGCCCACAGCCTTCATGAGACCCAAACGGAAGCATGAAGCCTTCTCTACCAACCACGACCGAACCCACACTCCTTGAAATCACGCTCCAGGCGGAGAACGCTGCAGCTTCCTTGACAGTGTCCTGAGCAGATGCCAGAATGAAAGGGATAAAAGGATGAGCGCTTAGCCAGGTGAAGCAGCACAGGCCTGTCATCCCAGCACCTGGGAGTCAGAGGCAGGAGGACCCTGAGTTCAAGACCAGCCTGGGCTACGTGGTGAGTTCCAGGCCAGGCGGGACTACATAGTGAGACCCTGACTTAAAAAATTAAAAGAGGGGGCCGGTGAGATGGCTCAGCAGTTAAGAGCACTTAGGTTCTAAAGGTTCTGAGTTCAATTCCCAGCAACCCCATGGTGGCTCACGACCATCTATATAAAGGGATCTGATGCCCTCTTCTGGCATGCAGATGAGGCAGAACACCCATATATTTAAAAATCAATAAAAAAAAAACAAAGTAATTAATTAAAAGAAAAAAAAAAGAAAAAGCTGGATGAGATAGTACATATCTGTCATCCCAGCAACAGGTGAGCTGGGGCCAGCCTGGGCTACATAATATGACGCTATCTCAAAACATCAACCATGGAACCATACTAAGTAAATGTCAAACAGTACAGAAAGACAGACCACGCATGTCCCAGCCACCTCTGCCAGTCAGTGTCCCTCCCGAGAGAGAATCTACTTTCCAGGACAGTTTATGAACCCGTCACCCAGGCGTGGGTCGCCCCCACCTCCACCATCTTCCTTGGTGCTGCTGGAAGCGTACCGTATGCTTGCTTGATTGTCCCTCTCAAGATTCTCTTTACTTCCTTTGTCTTAACATTTTAGAGGCTCTAGGGATGGAACCTGGGTGGAGGGGCCTCATGAACACCCGGAAAGAGTTCAGCTACTAAGTGACAATCCCAACCCTACTTTACTTTTACCCTGGATTTAATTTTTTTTTAATGTATACACAAAATGAGGTGAGCTAGCCTAACACCTACCCCCAGCCTGGCCCAGCTGAACCTACTGCTTCTCTCTCTCAGGCTTTGCTAACCTGCTCCTGCCTTACCCCCCCCCCCCACCACAGGACATGTCCCATGCAACTCCGGTCCCTTGGAGGTGTTCCCATCTGCTGCCTCGCCCAGCCTGGTCCCTTCCCAGCACCAACCTCTCCGGCTGGGAGACTGTGTCATGAGCTGGACCACTCTCCGCAGACACAGCAGCTTCTGCTGCGGGGACGTACACTTGTTCAGCTGCCCCAGCTCTCTCTTTGCCCGAGGGATGTTGAAGCTGTGATTTACAAAGGAGAAATTTCAGGCCACGGTGGAGGGTCCAACGGTCTTGTCCTGGTCATATACCTGCTTAGACATTTCTTACATCTTCAAGGAAGGACCAACAAGAAGACAGACTGGGGAGAACTGATGCAGGTCAGTGGTGTTCCACTCAGGATTGCAGATGACAAGAGAGCTTCACTAGGAATTCAAAAATATAAAATATCCAGAAGCCTGACCTAGAGGTCTGTGATCCTGGCACTCGGGAAACTGAGGCAGGAGGATTACAATTTCAAAGCCAGCCTGGGCTAGACAAGGCACCTGGAGTATATAGGTAGCTATTATCTCAAAAAAAAAAAAGGGCTGGAGAGATGGCTCAGTGGTTAAGAGCATGTAACTTTTTTGCAGATGCCTAGAGTTTGATTCCCAGCACCCATATTGGGCAGCTTACAACCGCCTGTAACTCACACACACACACACATAACTCAAATAATAAAATAAAACTTTAAAATAGTATGGGGCTGGAGAGGTGGCTCAGTGGTTAAGAGCTCTGGCTTCTCTTGCAGAGGACCCCTGTTCGATTCCCAGCATCCACATGGCGGCTCATTACTGGTTCTAATTCTATATCCCAGGAATTATGATGCCGTCCTCTGGCTTCCAAGGGCACTGCACCCATGTGTGCACATATGTGCAGGCAAGACACTTATACACACTAAAGTAAAATAAGGAAAAAATTTTACAAGGCAACAAAAAACATTAAAACTTTTAAAAATTGAATAAAAGCCCAAGATGGAAATAAGCCAAGCGTGAGGTGAGGCTTACACATGAATACTTCGGACATATTTACCCTAATGAAACTTACCTGGAGACAAGAGCCTTGGTGGGCTCTCTCAGAGTGGCAGGTGAGGGCAGAAGGCCTCCACATGGGGCCCAGCTGAGTGAGCCGCATGCCCACCGGGAGACTGGTTAAACCAAACCCTCTTCCCTTAGCTCCCACCCAGCCGGCTCACTGACCCACAGACACAGGAAGGGACCAAGGCAGTCACAGCTCAACCTCAGCCGTCTGGCATCATTGGGACGGAGTATACAATTCCTTGGTTGTAACCACGTCTAATCAGTGGTCCCCACGGCTGAGTCACTCCTGCCTAGTGGTCCCGGGGAGAAGATGGAGCCCGGCCGCAAGCACGGTGAACTTCCAAAGCTGCGGGGACGCTCACCTGAACTCGGGTTTCACGCCAATGTCTTTCTGCTGCAGATCTTGAAGGCTTCTTGTGATTTTGTTAAAGGCGGCATCCTAGCAACAGATTTCAAATTTCTTTCATTTAAGATTTTTGTTTATTTGGTTGGCTGTTTCAAGACAGGGTCTCTCTACATAGCCCCAGCTATTCTGGAACATGGGATTGCAGGTATCCACAGAAGCCAGAAGATGCGAGATCTCCCAGACCTGAGGTTACGGAATGTTGTGAGGTGCTAGGAACCAAACTTAGGTCTTCTTCAAAAGCAGTGTTGAACTATCTCTCCAGCCCCAACACTTGGAATTTCTTAGGTTAAGGCTCTCATTCCAGAGAACGAAGACTGCAGACTTACCTCGCTTGCCTCCATGGTCCCCACGTATTTAAAGATCAGGTCGTAAATATCATGATGGACATATATCTGTGGAATTGACAGACAGGCTTGTGTATCGGGTGACACAGAGCCTCCCAGCCACTGCCCTCCGCTCTCTCCTTACCTCTACCGCCTGCTTCATCAGGTTCATCTGGGCCTCCTGCTTTGCAAGAACCTTCTAGAATTCAAGAGAAACGCGGGTTGAGAGTCTGGATCTGCACATGTGCGGACTGCTGTTGTTCTGTTTAGATGTGAGCTTACCAGGTGAGAGTCTCGGAGAAGCTGCTGGAGGCATTTGGTGTAGAGAGCATTCACGGAGTCCTACGCACCAAAGAACAGAGAGAGGAGACCCCTCTTACCACACAAGCCAGGGCGGGCAACCCCCAGGGGGACAGGCTCTAGGGCATATACAAATCGCCATCTGGAAGGGATATTCAGCTCTATAAAATTACATTTATTTACAATGTGTCTGTAAACCCAACACACACTTGTCAGGCCTGGTAGCAAGTGCCTTTAGCCGCTGAGACACCTGGTCAGCCCTCCACTTTTTAGCATACTAACTTTATGTGTCTACATAATTTTGTGTGCAGAGGTCAGAGGTCAACTGCAGGTATCGGTTCTCACCTTCCACCTTGCCTAGAAGCAGGACCTCTCTTTGCCGTTTGCCACGATGCTGAGTACTTTAGGCAAGTTGGCTTACGCACTTCTGGAGGATTCTCCAGTTTCCACCTCCCATCTCCTCTCCTAAGCACACTGAGGTTACAGACACATGCGACCCTGTCCAACTGGGCATCTGAACTCAAGCTGTCCATCTTGCATGGTGAGCATTTCTACCCACTGGACACTTCTTCTGGCTCTCGACTTTCTTTTAAAAGGTGTATATGGGGGGCTGCAGAGATGGCTCAGTGGTTAAGAGCACTGACTGCTCTTCCGGAGGTCCTGAGTTCAATTCCCAGCAACCGCATGGTGGCTCACAACCATCAGTAATGGGATTCTGACGCCCTCTTCTGCTGTGTCTGAAGATAGCTACAGTGTACTCATATATAATAAATAAATAAATCTTAAAAAAAAGGTATATATGGGGAAAAAGTTCTCTTTGAGGTTAACACAGACGGCCAGAGTAAGTAGGAGTTTTAGTTTCTTTGATAATTTTTAGACTTCACAAAGATTTTTCACTTCCCGAAGGTCCTCATGCTACTTCTATAGTAGAAACATTTTTAACAAAATTTCTTGCCATGCAGTGGGTACCCAGGGGAGTTCTGGAGCAGACCGACTAATGGTTGGCACTGGAGTGAGTGACAGTGGCCAGCTAGGCAGAATGAGAGACACAGGTACTAACTATGTGGTGGCGGAGGCTCTTTCGTTCACATTCTCGGAAGGTCCGGTGGAAAGATGCGATGTTCTTGTCAAATCTCTCCGAGTGTCTTCCCAAAAATTCTCTCACATCTTCAATGGTTTTCAGGGAAAAAGGATCTGAGGGTACTGAAGGTTCTTCTGAGAAAAGAGAGTGGGGGTCAGGCTGGCTAAAGTTTCCAGTTTCCTGACCAATGCGGGTGGGGTGGGGGTGTTACATCCTTTCCCTGTTCCAGAAAGATCTAGAACACACACACACACACACACACACACACACACACACTCCTAAGAGAGGATGGCCAAGGACCAGGGAAGAAGGTAAAGAAATACCCTCATTTCAAAATATTGCCCAAGAACAGCCCAGTTGCAGGAAGGCCTAGAGCCCAGAAAGGCACACAAGGTCTTTTCAGGAAACAAAATGACAGTACTGTGTGACCCTAGAGACAACCCATGGGGCTGAGGTGAAGCCGGCTCTTCCGGACAATTCGGCTTCATGGTGGATTTGGCACAGGGACCATGCTGTTTCCTGGGGCAACCAAACAATCCACTGAAAACCAATGAGCTCTCAGAGAGGCAATGGTGCAGATGGTTTAATAAAGCCACAAGGTTAAACCCTGAGGCTAAGCCCAGACTCACCAGCGCTCCAGCGACAACCTTCCTCAAGGGTTGATTAGAGCGCTGAGGCCTCTGGGCTGGAGTCCTATCATATCTGCCAAGGCAGCCCCAATTCCCACATCACCTTAGCAAGGGAAGACATAGATCAAGCAAGTCCCAAAGGGTACTTTTATAGTTAGGCAGGTCTCTAATGGGCTCTTTGATATTTGTGTGTGTGTGTGTGTGTGTGACATTCAAGCATTTAACAGCCTGGGGAGGGGGGTATGTGCATGTGCACGAGAGAGAAAAGGTCAGTCCTCCCTCGGTACCTGAAGTCTCTTTCTTCTCCAAAGGATGAGCGATGCAGAGAATGCTGAAACTCTCTTCTTTTTCGTTGTAGAAAGTCTCTTCAAAGAGGATGGGCACTGAGAGAAGGCAAGCAAAACCTGCTCCTAGCTTAATCCTGTTGCCTTCAATGAGGACAGCCTGGAATGAAGAAAACATCACTGGACCAGCCTAGGGTGGTCCCCGAGACCCTTGCAGTCTGCTCCTGGGAGGTATTTAGGCAGAGCCTGTCACTCCACCCCAGTGTGGGTTAGCTGGACACGTGACTAGGAAGGAGGCAAGGAACAGACATGATAGTTATGTGCCAGGCCTCATGAGCCACAGAGGGATGGCAACCAGCTGAGCATATTGATAACAACCCTCACCCTCTCAGATCTGCCCGGGTATCTACAAGCCCCACATGCTCCGGCCCTGGGTCAAACTGCAGACCAACCCCAGTGAGAAGAGTAATTTAGGGTGGCCTGGACCCCTGACTGTGCGTCAACTAGGGGAATGGGGCCAGTTGAGTGCAAGCAAAACGTCCACCTCTTAGGCTCTACCTGCTTCCGTTAACAAACAAAATGCATACACACAGCTGGACGTGGCACCTCATGCCTGTAATCTCAACACTGGGAGGCTGAGGCAGGAGGATCACGAGTTCCAAGCTAGCCTGGGACATACAGCAAAACTCTCTCTCAAAAATAAATAAATATGGGCTGGGATGGTGGTGCATGCCTTTAAGCTCAGCACTTGGGAGGCAGAGGCAGGCTGATGTCTGTGAGTTCAAGGACAGCCTGCCCTACAAAGTGAGTTCCAAGCCAGCCAGAGCTACATAGTGAGACCTTGTCTCAAAAAAAAAAACCAAACAAACAACTGCAACAAAAGAAATAGCTTAGTGGGACACAGACCTGAAAAGGGGTGTACCAGGGCCCCCTCAACATACAGGTAGATGACTCCCTTGGCTGAGGGAAGGAGGGAAGAGCTCCAGCCCCACCACACCTCCCGTGACAGAGTCTGGGTCCTACTCACCATTACCATGGCCCCCTCTCTCAAAGGCTCCCTAACAAAGGTGGGGACTCATAACCGTTTCCAAAGGCTGCTACGTACAAATAAGAATCAAAATTTGATGCCAACAATGTGAAAGGCTGAAAAGCAGGGTTATCTCGTCTCTGTCTGCCCCACCCCCCATCCATCCTGAGCCACCCTAGAAGAAGCGAGTACCTTTCCATCTAAGGTCTGAAAGTGTCCTTCCGTGGGTACCAAAATGTAGGACTCGAACTGGCAGGAGGCCTGCACACTGCCCGGCAGGCTTCCTCTGCAAGGCACTAGGACCTAGAAAAGAAGGAAGCTCAGTGATGGGTGGACAGAGTCCTGTGTGACTTCTGTGGCCTGGCCTGGGATGTCTCCAAGGAGCCTCAGTGGTAATCTGTCCTGCTAAGGACTTGCTGAGGGATGCCAGCCTACTCGGAAAATGGTATGGTTCTGGTTAAGGCTAGAGGCATGGCTTGTTAAGAATGGCAGTAAATGCTTTTAGTTGCTCACTCTGTCTGTCTGTCCGTCTCTCTCTTTTTCTCTCTCAGCCACCTTTCTTTTTTAAAATATTCTTTTGAGACAGGGTCCCTCTATTATCCCTGGCTATCCTGGAATTCACTATGTAGACCAGGCTGGCCTCAAACTCACAGAGATACGCCCTGTCTCTGACTCCCAGTGCCAGGATAAAAGTCGCCCACCACCGCACCCAGCTCAACTTGTCTAATTCGTAGACGTAGGCTAGAAAACAGTATGGTGAGCCCCATATGTCATTCACGCAGCTTCAAAAATTAGGAATTCAGTGTCCAGTCCTGTGTCACTGCTATCTATATATACACAATCTCTAGGTTATTTTGAAGCAAATCCCAGAAAATTACATAAGGTAGAGAAGTGACTCATCCTCATCTATTTTTAGGAATGCATTTCTGAACAATGAGCCTTCATTTAAGAAGCAAAACATGGGGCTGGAGAGACCGCCCAGCGGTTCCCAGCACCCATGTCAGTCATGGGGATCCAACACCCTCTTCTGGCCTCTGGGGGCACTGTACACACATACCCAAACCTACACATAGACATGCACATACACAGACATTCATTTTAAAAAAATATGAAAATGAAAAGCAGAACCACAGTGCATTATTATGCACAAATACCCACTTCAAATTTCTCTAATTACCTCCTGCTTTTTTTCTTCTTAAAAACATTATTTTTAAAACATTTTTTTTTAAATTTTTTGGTCCAAATTTTGCCTGAATGGATATCTATGCACTACATGCATACCCACATAGGGCAGAAAGAGGTGCTGAATCCCCTGGACTGGAGTTACAGACCATTATGACTCCACCAATGTGGTAGGAACTGAACTCAGGCCCTCTGTAAGAGCAACCAAAGGGCCACTGCTCCGGCCCAAATGTTCAATTTCTGATATTCATGTCTTCACCGTTTATATTCAGGAAAAACATAAAACCTCCTTCTATGTGTTTAAACTCTATTCTGTAGCTTTTGCTGAACTCCCTTGTGAGTTGCCAGCACTGAAGAAAAAATAGACATAGTAGCATATACCTGTTACCCGGCACTCAAAGCGGCCCAGCAGGGGAGGGGGTGCGGGGGGGGGGGGCTGATCTGTGCAAAGTCAGCCTCTGTCATTTGAGGCCGACCTGGGATACTGTCTCCAAAAAACCCTGAAATTGTAAGCATTTGTTTATATAAAAGAAAAATGATTCAATTTTTATTTACTTAGCATATGTGTTTGGGTGCCCACGGAGGCCAGAAGAGATTGTCCAATTCCTTGTAAGCTATAGTTACAGGCATTTGTCAGCCAGCTGATAGGGGTGCTGGGATCCAAACTCTGGACTTCATGACTGAGCTGAGCTGCAAGTGCTCTTAACTGCTGAGTCATCTCTCCAGGCCCCTCAGATCTGAAATCTTAATTTAAAAATAAAGGGAGGCCTCTGGATATCAACTTCAAAATGGGAAACAACTCCCGGCTCTATGGGGACCTCAGGACTACATAAAAAGGTACTGGAGAGATGACTCAGCAGTTAAGAGCACCGACTGCTCTTCCAGAGGTCCTGAGTTCAATTCCCAGCAACCACATGGTGGCTCACAACCATCTGTAATGGGAGCTGATGCGCGCTTCTAGTGTGTCTGAAGAGAGCAACAATGTACTCACATGTAATACATAAATCAATAAACCTTAAAAAAAAATACACTTCACACTAAGCACACACACAGAAGACCTTGAAGACAGAGAGTGGGTTCAGGATGCCTAGAAGCAGTTCTGCAGGCATGTAATGTCAGACTTGGAGGCTTTGGGATGGCCACTGCTGTTGCACTGAGTGGGGGAACCCGCCATCCATCAATAGAACAGGCCTGCTCCTGGCCTTCATCCAACTTCCACAGGGCCAGGAACTTGTGTGTGTCCTGGGAAACACCACCCTAATAAAATGCACATCCCGTTTCCCTGCTGGCACACCTTCCCATGCCCAGCACCCACCATGCTGGATTTATATTACCAAGAGTGCCAGGTAGAATAAGTGGCATTCGTTCATTGACTGAACAGGGGACCCTCCAATTTCACACACTTGTCCTTTCCCAGACTTGCTATGTAGCCCAGGCCAGGCTGGAACTCCAGATCCTCTCACTCTGGTACCTACCTGCCTTAATTTTTCTGACAAGCAAATGGACATTCTCTAAGGCACACTGGAAACCTGGACAACTTTCTCAAGGCAGTTATCATGAACCAGTGTAAAAAGAGACAATCTGTTTTTCCTTTCGGCCCCTGCTCCCAGAATGACGTCTCTTGAGACTGATTACTTATTAACAAACACCTAGGCAAAAGCTTTGGCCCATTCCCTGACAAACTCGTAACTTATTTAATCCATTTAAACTATTTTATGCCTACCACTTGGTTAGTTACCTCTCTCCAGTCCCAGCTGGTTTTTTGAGTCTAAGCATCTCCCTCAGAATCTCGTTCCAGTCTCTCTCTTCATTTTCTCCTCAGTTTTGCTACTTGCTGATTTCCATCAGTCTCTCCTAGTTCCCAGGCAAATCTCCCTCTTATTCTCTTACTATTTCCCAGAATCCTCTCTCTTCCTGCCAGTATCCCACCTCCTATTTCCTGCCTCAGCTCATTTGGCCATAGGCTTTATTGACAGGTGAAGCTTATAAGAGACAAACCAGTCCTTCACCTCCCAGTGAGTGACTCCATTGTGCCGCAAGCCACCATTTAGCTGCTCTATGCAACAGACCGTCCTTCCCACAGCTGCGCAGTGTTTGCTGAGCCCAGCAGAAACCTCTGATAATGATCAAGTAACTTTTCCCAAGCCTGGCATTATCTGAGCCTATAGTCACCTGTACCACTTTGACATGGGGTAGTGGCCGAACCTAAGTCTGTATCAATTCTGCTATGCTTAGAGTCACTGTAAAATGGGAAACTAAAAAAGTCAGTGGGTTGTCAACTTAAGAAAATGTAGCCATCAGTAGTGACCCAAAGGGTTGTAAATTCATTTTACGCATCCGGATGAATGTAAATGAGTCATGGGGGGGGGTGATGTCTCACCTTGGGGTAGATCTTAATTATATATTATATATCTCTCCTACAAAATCAGGAAACAGCTGCCCGTGGACAAGAGTCCCTGGAGACAGACCTGCCCAAGCCACTCTCAGAAAGCCCCAGGTGCATTATTAGCCTGGATAAGAAGCACAGGGTGACTATTAGAACAAGGTGGGAGTCACAGGTCCCTGTGACTGAAAGATGAGGGGGTGTGGGAGGAGGCATTTCCATGGTGCAACCAGGGGGCAGGAAGAAGAGTCCTCCCAGGAAAGGAAGCCCTGGAATGAGGTCAGCTCCAGCAGTGGCTGGGCTAGGGAGGAGACCGGTCAGACTTTCCCCTCAGCTGCCACACCCAAGCTACTGCAGACCAGCACAGCAGGGTATCATGACAGTTTGGCTGTAGGGAAAAGTGTCAGAGATAGCTGACACTACAGAAACATGTTTATTATTCCATCATTTTTAGTTTATATGTCTGAGTGTTGTGCCTATGCATATGCCTGTGTACTGCATTTGCACACACTGCCCACAGAGGCCAGAACAGGGCGTCAGATCCACTGGAACTGGAGTTACAGACAGTTATGAGCCACCAGGTAATGACTGGGAATCAAACCTGGGTCCTCTGAGATCAGTCAGAGCTCTTTTTTTTTTAGGGTCTTTTTTTAAATTAATTTATTTTATGTATATGAGTACACTGTAGCTGTCTTCAGATACACCAGAAAAGGGCATTAGATCCCATTACGGATGGTTGTGAGCCACCATGGGCTTGCTGGGAATTGAACTCGGGACCTCTGGAAGAGCAGCCAGTGCTCTTAACCTCTGAGTCATTTCTCCAGCCCCAGTCAGCGCTCTTAACCACTGAGCCGTCTCTCCAGCCCCAAGACAGTTTTTAAAATGGTGACTTCTTACATACATATTTAAGTCCCAGGGTTATGGTTCAAGTCTAAAACGTCTCCCATAGCCCTCGTCTTAACTACCTCGCACCCAGCTTGCACTGCTCTCTAGAAGTCTAAGGCACCTTTAGGGGGTTCGAGCCTGGAGAGTGGAAGTAGGTCGTTTCCACTTGGAAGGTGGCTGTTTGTACCACAAATAGTCCTGCAGTCTGCTTCCTGTCCCTCCATGATGTGGAGACGCCTCTGCAAACACTCCAGCCACCGTGACCCCTCCGGTATGACGGAACATGATTCTCCAAAACCGATCCCAAATCAACCCTCCCTCCTTCGGTTGGTCACGGCAACAAGAAAAATTAATGCTCTTCCCATAAAGGACTCTGTTCTCCAGAGAAGATTCTAGGCTGGTTAATGCTTGACCCCAGTGGCGAGCTCCCAGGACAGAAACTAAGCACTAAGTCGCAGATTTCCCTCACTGCTCTCTCAGAAGTGACAGGAAGGACGAGGCACTATCTAGAATCAATTGCGATATTCTTCACTGCTCTCTCAGAAGTGACAGGAAGGAGGAGAAACTTTCTAGAAGCAAAGGCGATATTCTATTTTTTTTTTCACTGTGCTAACAAACATGTAGATCGCACTGCACGGTGAACAGTTGTAACCCGTCTGCCCATGCTGTGAACAGCACGGGGTCAGAGCGAGCCACCCAGCTTCAGCCCTGCCCCCTGAGTACGCTGGCAGAGTAGTTCATCCCACAGCTGACTTCTGCAGGGAGGCTGGCCTCACCGAACAGGACCAAGGAAGGCCTGAAGTGTATGGCCACCCAGAGTGGGCCGGGTGGATCTATAGCTCTCAGAAGGGGCTGGAGCAGAGTCCGACTTCCTAAGATGGGACTGTGTACCATGGTAGGCACACGGCTGGGATCTCAGTACTGAATATGGGTCCTTACATGCTCTTACCACCGAGCCTTCTCTCCAGCCCCTTATCTGTTTCCTTACTTACTTATTGAAGCTTTGTGAGATGAGTCTCACTATGTAACGTAGGCTGGCATCATACATGTTTGAGCTACTGGCCTCTCTTGTCATGTTCCGCCTCTAATTTTTATTTTTTTGTATAATGAATTCTATGGCTTCCAAAATCCAAATTAAAAGACCAAACATCTCTGGTTAAAACACATGAAGGAAAATACTAATCATAAAACCCAGAACAAGCCTCTAGAAAAGGAGGCTCCCGTGAGCAGAAACAAGACACAAGTTACTTCTGGTTTTTCAGAAAAGCCACCCATAACCGGAGGTTGACCTGAGCTTGCTAAACTTCTCCTTTGGTTCAAATCCTCAGAGGCCTGACCTGAACGAGTCACCACAGGAGAGAAGCGGAAGCACAGTGTGAGGTGAGAAGGGAGCAGGGCACAAAAGCCAACAGGGACTTCCCAAGCAGAGTCAAGGTCAACACAACACGCCCGGCGCGCTCAACTTAAAAGGAGGCATGGAAAAAGAAACTGAGGCTAGCTCCGTCAGTGAGGTGCAGGATTGCAACTTAACCCCTGGAACTCTTGTGGAAAAGCCAGACAAAACAGGTCTGGTGGAGCTTATATGAACTCCCAGCACTGAGGAGGTAGGAGAACCCTGGGACGGTAGGCTAGTCAGCCTAGCTGCATAGGTGTGTACTGATCCAATGAGAGACTCAATACCGAAAACAAAAGAGCTGTGTAGTCTGAGGGATGTCACCTGAGGCTGCCCTGTGACCTCTACATACACATACAGATTTGCCTTCATACACACAAATTCACATACAAGATACTAGGATAGTTCAATGATAGAGCCCTGCCTAGAATCCCCAGGGAGGGGCTGGGGGCGTGGCTCAGTGGTAGAGCCCCTGCCTAGAATCCCCAGGGAGGGGCTGGGGGCGTGGCTCAGTGGTAGAGCCCTGCCTAGAATCCCCAGGGAGGGGCTGGGGGCGTGGCTCAGTGGTAGAGCCCTGCCTAGAATCCCCAGGGAGGGGCTGGGGGCGTGGCTCAGTGGTAGAGCCCTGCCTAGAATCCCCAGGGAGGGGCTGGGGGCGTGGCTCAGTGGTAGAGCCCCTGCCTAGAATCCCCAGGGAGGGGCTGGGGGCGTGGCTCAGTGGTAGAGCCCTGCCTAGAATCCCCAGGGAGGGGCTGGGGGCGTGGCTCAGTGGTAGAGCCCTGCCTAGAATCCCCAGGGAGGGGCTGGGGGCGTGGCTCAGTGGTAGAGCCCCTGCCTAGAATCCCCCAGTGAGGGGCTGGGGGCGTGACTCAGTGGTAGAGCCTCTGCCTAGAATCCCCCAGTGAGGGGCTGGGGGCGTGGCTCAGTGGTAGAGCCCTGCCTAGAATCCCCCAGGGAGGGGCTGGGGGCGTGGCTCAGTGGTAGAGCCCCTGCCTAGAATCCCCCAGGGAGGGGCTGGGGGCGTGGCTCAGTGGTAGAGCCCCTGCCTAGAATCCCCCAGGGAGGAGCTGGGGGCGTGGCTCAGTGGTAGAGCCCCTGCCTAGAATCCCCCAGGGAGGGGCTGGGGGCGTGGCTCAGTGGTAGAGCCCCTACCTGGCATGTAGAAAATCCTGCTTTTCCTCCTTGGCACTGATTTAAAAAAAATAAAAAAGGAAAAGAAGAAAGAGGAAGGGAGGAGAAGGAGGAGGAGAAGAAGGAGAGGAAGAAAAAGAGGAAGAGGGGCAGGAGAGATAGCTCAGTGGTTAAGAGCACTGACTGCTCTTCCAAAAGTCCTGAGTTCAAATGGTGGCTCACAACCATCTGTAATGGGATCTGATGCCCTCTTCTGGTGTGTCTGAAGACAGCTATAGTGTACTCATATCCAAAAAATAAATAAATAAAAAACACTCTTAAAAAAAAAGAAAAAGAAGAGGAAGAAGAAAAGAAGAAGCAGAAGCAGCCGCCGCCGCCACCTACTGCCCTGTTTGTGTTTTTGTCAACTTGACTCAAGCTAGAGTTATCTGGAAACCTCAACTGACAAGAGGCTTCCATCATATTGGACTGCGGGGCATTTTCCTGACCAACGACTGCTGTGAGAGGGCCAGCCCGCGGTGGGCAGTGCCATCCTTGAGCAGGTGGTCCTGGGCTGTATGAGACAGCAGCTAAGCAAGCATGGCGAAGCCAGGAGGCCGCACTCCTTGGTGGTCTCTGCTTTAGTTCCTGCCTTGAGTTCCTGCCCCGACTTCCCTTCATGACAGACAGAGACACAAACCAGGACAACCACTCATGCACAATATGGAATGTTCCCCCACAGGCAGGCTCACGTGTTAGAGGCTTGGTCCCCAGCTAGTGGCCCTTTTGAGAAGGTTCTGAAAGCTTAGGCTGTGGGGGCCTACCTGGTGGAAGTAGGTCACTGGTGGACACACCTCTGTGGACTACGCCGGTTCCTAGTCCCTCCCTTGCTCTTTCCCTCCCGATCCTGAGGTGAAGAACAATTTGCAACAAAGACTCCCTCCACCACAGTGTTCCACTCACCACAGGTCCAGGGTCACTATACAGACAGAAACACCTCTGGTCAAGACCACCTCTTCTCCACTAGGTGGCTTCTGCTAAGCATTTTGTCACCTTACCAAGAAAACTAAAGCTCCCAACCCAAATACTGGGAAGATCTGCAACACCAAGACATCGGGGTGCCCGCTCCAGGAGGCACGGGTTCCCAGCACCACCACTGCTCCCAAATGCTTCCTGCATCCCTGTTCCCTGTTCCCGCCCTGGAGGCTTTCGAGATGTGGCTATAGCCTAGTTTCATCTCTGTTGCTGGGATAAAAAATCCTGACTGAAAGCGGCATAGGAGAAGAATCTGTTTACTGGACTTAGAATTTCCAGGTACTGTCCATCACTTGGGGGGGGGGATGTGGAGCCAGGAAATCTAGCAGACGGTCACATTACACGCACCATCAAACAGTGAGAAACAGACGGGCCATGCCGCCTGCTTGCTGCCGCTTATGCACAGCTAGTTTTCTTCACTCTTTAGAATCATGAAACAGTGTAGCACACTGTGTCTTCCTGGATCAGTTCACAAGCAAACAATCCTCCCCCAGTCACGGTCACAGGCCAGCCTGATCCAGACAATTCCTCAATTGAGACTTTCTCCTCAGGTTATTCTAGGTGTGTCAAGATGACATATTTTGAATTAGTTATTCAAGCTGGTGCTGAGAACTGAACCCTGGTCCTCTGCGGAGGCCGTAAGTGCTCTTAACCAAGGAGCATTTCAAACTGACCATACCACTCTGTATGCGTTCACACGCTCCCTGCTTCTATAGGAGAGTGCCCAGCTGAACAGAGGAGGACTGCTGAGGACCAGGGAGGACTATGATACCTGCGTTCTAGGAGCACTCACAGACAACAAGGAAGTAAGGGAGCTGAGTACCAGGCCAAAGGTATGATCTACCATAGACGAGGGGCCAGAGTTTGGAGACAGGGTGACAACCCAGGATGTGCTGGCTGGTTTATGTCAACTTGACACTAGCTGGCGTCATCTGAGAGGAGGGAACCTCAATTGAGAAAATGCCTCCATAAGATCTGGCTGTAAGGTATTTTTCTAATTAGTGATTGATAGGGGAGGGCCCAGGCCATTTCCAGCAATGCCATCCCTGGGTAGGCTGAGCAAGCCATGTGAGGCAAACCAGTAAACAGCACCCTCCAAACCTCTGCATCAGCCCCTGCCTCCAGGTTCCTGCCCTGTGTGAGCTCCTGCATGACTTCCTTCAGTGATGAACAGAGACATGGAAGTATGAGCCAAATAAACCCTTTCCTAGCAAACTTGCTTTTGGTCATGATGTTTCGTCACAGCAACATAAACCCTAAGACACCACGCTTCAGCCTCAGGAGGCTTCCTCTAGGAAAGAGCTTAAGGTGGCCCCTCATTGTTCAAGCGTACATCCAAGGTTGGGTAACACCCCCCCGCAGTGGGGGGGGGGCACAGCACAGGGCTTCATTTAACTCCACAGCTCTGTAACTGACTTCCTCTAAATGTCTCATTCGCCTGCCACATTCCTGGCACCGCTCGCCCATGAAGGCCGGTAGACTTACAATACCATGGACCTGGGCCACCTTGCTGCATAAGTCGGGGCGCCACTTCTGAAGGGCCAGGTAGAAAGGGTTTTTCAGGAGGTCTTCATCATATAGAGCCATATGGACATCAGGAAGATCCAAATGAGTTTCCTGCAACAAGGGAGTGAAAGCTGTGAATAGAGCCAGGCCCCTCACTACATCCCACCTAGAGCTCACACTGAAGACCAGGCTGACCTTGAACTCAAAGAGATCCACCTGCCTCTGTCTCCCAAGAGTTGAGATTAAAGACTTTTGCCACCTTACCTGGCACAGCTGGCTGTGTTTTTTGTGCTTTTTGGTTGTGGCTACCCACAAACCCATGCATGTGTGCGTGGGTGTGGCCAGCCCTCCCCCCTCCCCAACCCTCAGAGCTCTAAGGATGTAGCACCAGGCCTCGAGCTTGCTAGGCAAGCACTCTACCAGTGACCTAAAAGCCCAACCACTTTGATTTTTGTTGTTTTGCTTGAAGCAAGGCCTCACTACGGATGCAGCCAGCCCAACCTGACCTCAAAATTAGGATCCTCCTACCACAGTCCCCACAGCTCTGGGACTGTAATAGAGACTGCACCCTATGCCCAGCTTTCTCCATGTTTTTTCCGTCCTGAGCCAGCCACGTGGCCTGACTTAACTGGCTATGGTTTCTGAGCCTCGAGGGGCCTTGTATATTCCGCCCTCGTTCTCAATATACCCCAAGGACAGCATGCTGGGAAACAGCCCAAGTAAGGAAAAAACCATGGAGTGGGAGAGAGAGGGGCCCATGTGATCTAATGAACTGAGCCATAGGGAACAAAATGCAGTCTCACGGTTATGCCAATGAGAACATCCAGAGATTAACCAAATGAGGGCAGCTGGGAGCTGTCAAGTTCTGACTTGGTTACACAGCAAAAGCCACCTGAAATGAGGACCCCCTTCAATTCCACAAGCATAGCCCCTGGAACTTCTAAAAACCCTAAACGTCCTCACATTCCTGTCTCCAACCCATCTGGATTTTATTTTTGCATATGCTATAAATCGGCAGCTAATTTCATTTTTCCATATGGAAAAGCCGACTGTCCCAACATCGCTTTTGGCACAGTCTCTGTCTTTCACACCAGTTAGGAACACTGTCTCTGCCACACTCCCAAGTCCTCCTCTGCCGTTGTCCTATTTCCTCGACCTACTGGGTTTCAATGGTCTAGACCTGAGCTGCTCAAAAAGAGGTAGGCAAAAAATAGAATTACAGACACAGACCAGACGGTCAAATGAAAATTCTTATTGCATTCGTTTCATTTTGAATTATTACATTTTCAAATAGAAATGTTTAGTGTATTTGGTTTGTTTTGAGATATTACATTTCTCCTTTTTTTTTTTTTGCTTTTGCACACGGGTGTGTGGGGAGCAACACATGTTACAGTGTGCACGTGTACGTGACTGTCAGAGGTCAACTCCTGGGACTCGGTTCTTGCCTTCCAAAATGTGGGCGGGGCGGGTCATGGGATGGACTCAAGGTTACAGACTACACCACCTTGCCAGCCAACTGTACTTGTTTGTATTGCACCCTTATGACCTCAAACCCCTGGGCTCATGTGATCTTTGTAACTCCACTAAGTATCTGGGACTCCAGGGGTGCACCACCATGCCTGATACGTACATGATATAGATGTCTGGTAGCCACATTAAAAAAAAAACCAGCTGAAACTGGTTTTTAACAGTTTATATATTGTAACCTATCCAAAATACATTTTCAATAAATAATCATCACTTTAAAATTAAAATGAATGTGGCCCATGAGACAGATGGCTCAATGGATGAGGGCACTCGCTGCCAATCCCAATCCCAATGGCCTGAGTTCAATCCCCAGGAGAGAACTCCTGCAAGCTGTCTTCTAACTTCTTTTTTAAATTATTATTTTCCTTATTTAAGTGCATGGGTGTTTTGCTGACATGTACCACTGTGAACCACGTGCATGCCTGGTATGTGCAGAAGTCAGAAGAGGGTGTCATAAGCCTCTGGAGTGCTAGATGATAGTGAGCCACCATGTAAGTGCTGGGAATTGAACCTGGCTCCTCTGCAAGAGTAGCCAGTGCTCTTAGCCTCCTCTCCAGCTCCTGTCCTCTGATTTCTACACATACACACAAGATGTGTATCCAGATGGAAAAGTCTGCCTGACAGATACCCACACGGGCCCAACTCCAAATCTCTTGGCCCAGTGAGAGCTGACTTGACTTCTGGCTACACTGAGGACTCTTCTCACTGGGGCCTTAGCTCCTCCCAAGGGAGGATTTAAGGGAACTTTTATGTAAAGTCTAAAAGAAAAAAAAATGGGTGTAAATAATCCCTCCTTGGTCCCCAGGAAAACTTTGGCGACAGTACAGGTGTTTGATTCATTGAATTCAATTATTGCTGGAGCCAGATAATCCTCTCATGATCCCCCAAAAGAAGCAGAGAATGAGATTTTGGGGGGACGGAGTCATAAGGGTATAGCATTCTTCCTGGTTTCCGATAGTTGGTTCCATGGGGCGGAGTGTGACACCTAAAGATGCTTTGGATAAAAACCACTTAAGGAACAGGATGTACGTGATGGCGAGATCAAGCTGGGGAAGGACACGAGACACTGGCAAAGCACTCAAACCGTCACACCCCAGCAAGGAGATATGGCCAGAGAGGAAAAGGAAGAGCAGGGGATGGGGAAGACACTGAGAAGAGGGTTCAGGAGGTTGTGAGTACAGTTCATAGAAGTCTTAAGAATCTGGGGCTGGAGAGATGGCTCAGGGGTTAAGAGCACTGACTGCTCTTCCGAAGGTCTTGAGTTCAAATCCCAGCAACCACATGGTGGCTCACAACCATCCGTAATGAGATCTGATGCCCTCTTCTGGGGTGTCTGAAGACAGCTACAGTGTACTTAAATATAATAATAAATAAATCTTTGGGCCAGAGCAAGCAGGGCTGGAGAGAGAAGAAAAGGTGTCTGAAGACAGACACAATGTATTTACATATAATAAATAAATAAATCTTTAAAAAAGAAAGTCTTAAGGATCCAAGACCAAGGGGACTCTTGACCATCTCTGACAGACCTCCAATGAAAACTAACAGAAAGGTCAGTAGCATTAGTCAGAAATGCCAAACACCCCTGAATTGAGATACCTGAGGCCAGCTACCCTGTGAACAAGACAGTCATATGGAGAAAGTCTGAACATTTCAGGAGATAGTATATACCCTGCGGTGTGGTTTTGTGGTCTTCAGCTGTCCTGACAACTCAAATGAGTCTGGGTAGTCAGGAACCATTTGGGGACTGGGTCCAGCCCTACTCTGTGGAATCCAGCTAGGGGAGTCTGTGCCTCCCAGAAATGTCTGCCAAGTATTCCAGGAACCCTTAGAGGTTCAGAACCAAAGGCCCTAGCCAGGCGTGCTTTCCAAGCAAAGGCCCTCTAAGTGATTCAAAGGGAGGGGTGGGGGTGGGGACAAAAAGGGAACGGTCTATATTCATCTATTTTTAAAATCAACGGAAGCCCAGGGATGTAATCTGTGCTTTCTAGTCCCTAGTCCTTTTAGCCTTGTAATATTTACAGATGGGGCTATACTGTCCTTAAAGCCCACGTTAAAGCACTCAGCTTTAACACCCACATTCAGCTCACTGCAAGGCTAAGAGGAAGCGAGAGGACGGGCTGTCTCTCCCAGGTAGGTGAAGGGTTAACCCCAGACAGCAGCCACACAAGTAAAAATAAACAAAGTGCCCAGAGCTGGTCAAACACAAACATGGTGACACAGGAACCTGTAGTGTTAGGGAGAAATGGCTGGGGAGCCAGTTAAGTTTGGAGGGGTATGATCACGGCTCAGAATCATCCTATCACACCGCTCCCTGCCAGGATCTTAGGCAGATGGGCAGGCACTCAGAGAGCCGGTCCTTAGTAGCTCCCAAAGATGGCCAACCTCGTGACACATTAATCCAGATTCCTCTGAACTGACTCCTCTCTACATCTGTCATCTATAATCGGTTGGTCACATTCCTTGGCGCCCCTTGGAGAGGAAGATGTTACTGGACACCAACCTAATGTCACCGGCTAATGACCAGGGAGTGCCCTAACAGCACAAAATCATTGACCGGCACCCAAGACAAATCAATAACAAAAGCCTGCAATGGCCTGCTGTGAGGATAGCACAGTCTAGTAAGCACATGGAGGCCCAGTCATGACCTTGACCCCGTGCAGACACCACTGCTGCTCTCCCAGGAACGTTGCCTGCCCGAGGACTCAGGTGAGACATCAAGGCTGGAGGAGCCTGGCCGCGGTCTAACCCAGGAATGCACCTTCACCCAACTTCAAGACCCTGGCTGCTTTCCCAACAGCTACTCCTTTACCCATCCTCTACCTCTGCCTCTCAGATTGCACATTCGTGAACCACACCCAAGTGACCTCTCCAATAGCGAGGTCTATGTAGTATTCTTCTGTCTTTCCTTCTGCCCCCCACCAAGCTGAATGGTCTATACTCGGTGTTTGGCCTTTGTCCATCATTCCCCATGCCCCCACAGCTTCCCCAAGGGATGGGTTCTCCCTCCTTGCACCCATTTGGTCCCAAAACCTATTCCCCCATCAAAACCCATGGCGCTGGCTCCTGCGTGGCTGCAATCATCACACACACCCCACCCTCCATACACCCCCCCACCCCCACACCGAGACTGGCTAAGTCCCACAGCATCCAAGTTCTGAATGCAAATGGACAGCTGAGCTGGCTAAAGGACTGACCCCTGAGTGACCGTAAGTACTGGGGGGGGGGGTTCAGGGCCCTAGATCCTATTGGTTGACACGCCACCACGGCCTGCACTGGGGGACTCTAATATGTGCTGCTTTCGCCCCGGACCAATGGGAAGTTTCTAATGTTTAACAAAAACAGGAGCATCTCTCCACAGAATGAAACAGAAATCCCAGCCACTGAGCACTATGTCTGGCCAGTCTCAACAGCCCTCTTACCCTGAGTATCTCACTCCTAGATGATGATGTGTCACTTGCTTCCACTGCCATCCACCCCTCCTTGAGTGTCCACATCCCCTGAAGCTGGAAGAGAGGCTGAAGGGGCATCCCCCTGGCACGCGCGCATCTGGGCAGTCCGTTTTCAACCAAGAAACTGAACAGACTCTGAGTGATTGAACGTCTCTGGGTACCTGAGTTTTCCATAAGTCTTCTCTACCTACAGGACGAGAGAACCTCGCCACGTGTAAAGCAGGCAGGGATACCCTTTCCACTTTCAGCCCCCGCGGAAACTCAATCAGCTGGCCTAGACCTGGGCCTGTACACACAGTCTCCTCCCTCACTATCCAGTTTGACCACCGGAAAGCCTCCCAGGCCACATGGTCTGGGAGCGACGGCTCTGACCACTGCCCCAAGTCCCAGCTCCGGGGCACCCGGGCCTGCCGTGGAGCCCCAGGAACAGATGCATTCTCCGCGCCGCCTAGGGTTCCCTCTGGACGCAGTGGACTACGTGCGCGCCGCGCTGCGGACAGCAGAGGAACCAGAGAGCTGGGAGGCTCAGCCCGCAAAGGGTCCAGGTCCCGGGGGCCCATCAGCCCAGCCTGGGGCTCCCCCCTCAGCGCAGGGAACCCCTCCCCCTTCCGCTCCCAGGCCCCGCCCGACCTCGGCGTTCCCCAGAGTAGAGAGGCGCTGGAGAACACCCGCAGAAGACACTTACTTAAGAGGCTACATAGTTTCACCTCTGTGCTACGACAGCACCTCCCGGACCCTGGGCTGGGACCTGAGTGCCCACCACCCGGGTGCGGTGGCCCCACTCTTCAGCCTACCTCTTTACTCCGCCGTTGGGCGGAACCCTGCGCCAGTCTGTCCAATAAAAGGTCACTTTAGCCGAGATTGACATGTAAACAGAGCAATCATTAAGTCTAGTTCAGTCGGGGGTGGGGCCCAGGCGACTCCGCGCTTCCTACTCAAACTAGCCCCGCCCAGAGGCAGGGAGTGCGCGTGCCCAGAATTCAAGAGGCGGGACCTAAGAAAGATCTGATATTAGGGGTGGGGTCCAAGCTGGGCCCCTGAAATGGGGTTGGACCGCGATGGAGAAAGAGAGCCCCATCTAAGTAACAATCCTGCTCGGTCGATCGCTCTGTGCTGCTGGTGACGCAGACTGGATGTGCCCAGTCTTCCGAGTCACCCCACTCTGTTTCCTACAGGGTCTAAAAGTACAGTGTCCCTTGGTCCTTTCCCTTCACTAGCATAGGCTGCGAAAAGCTAAGCATTCTTTCTGTCGAGTCTCACTTTTCCTCGTCTACATAGTAGGAAAAAAAAAACTTGGATTTGTAGGGCGCTAAGGTTCCAGAATTTTCTTGGTAGGGAGAAGAGGGGAAGCCACACTTGACCTCCCTGGGCTGGGCCCCGCCTACCCCTAGTCCAGGTAGGGGGGTAGGGGTGGGGTGGGAGAAAGCTCCCGGCCTAGACTGGCAGCTGGAGGCGTGTCCTAGGAAACTGGATCCTGCTGCCCTTGGCCGGGACTAAGGCGCGCGGCTCAGCTTGGAGACTTGGGGTCGATCAAGGATGGGGTCTGCACTCTGGGTTTCTAAGGGAGCTGCCGTGAAAAAGAAAGTTGTGCAAAGACACTACGCGTTAGCCGGAGCGCGTCTGGGGAAAATGGAGGAGCGGATGGGGAGCAGCTAACCGGACTACCTCTGTCCGTGGGGACGACGGAGGTGCACGTCGAGGGTCCCTGGAGAGCTCGGCTGAGAGCAGCGGCGAGGACATGAGGAGCATTCAGTCCGCCCTGCCCAAGGTTGGCATCAGGGCTGGAGGCGACCTGAGACGTTGAAGGTTACAAGTGGGGCACCGCCGCCGGAGGGCAGCGCCATGGCCAGAGAGGAGTGCAAGGCGCTGCTGGACGCGCTCAACAAGACCACAGCGTGCTACCATCACTTAGTGCTTACTGTGGGCGGCTCCGCGGACACGCAGGACCTACGCGAAGAGCTGCAGAAGACCCGCCAGAAGGCGCGGGAGCTGGCCATGGCCACCGGCGCACGGTTGACCGTCGCGCTCCGCGACCGGAGCTTAGCTACCGAGGAGCGCGCCGAGTTTGAGCGACTCTGGGTGGCCTTTTCGGGCTGCCTGGATCTTCTCGAAGCAGACATGCAGCGCGCGCTGGCGCTGGGAGCCGCCTTTCCGCTGCACGCGCCGCGCAGGCCACTTGTTCGCACTGGGGTGGCCGGCGGCTCCTCTGCTGTAGCAGCGCGCGCCCTGAGCGCCCGCAGCCTGCGGCACGAAGCCGAGAGCGACTTCGATGTCGCCGATCTGCCCCAGTTGGAGCGCGAAGTCCTCCAGGTGGGCGAGATGATCGACGACATGGAAATGAAAGTCAATGTGCCCCGCTGGACTGTACAGGCGCGACAAGCGGCGGGTGCCGAACTCCTGTCCGGTGCCAGTGCCGGCGCGTCCTCCGCCGGTGGCATTTCGGTAGAGGAGCGCGCGGGTCCCTGCGACCCCAGCAAGGCCCTGGCTGCCACCGTTTTCAGCGCCGTGCTGTTGGTGGCTGTGGCCCTCGCCTTATGTGTAGCAAAGCTGAGCTGACTGATATCCAATAGCTGTCCGCTGCCCTTTCTCTTTCCAGGGCATTGGCTTGGGGTTTGAACCGTTAAGGAGAGAGGTAGTGAGCTCGGATGTGTGTGTGTGTAAACACGATCCTTTCAAGGCCCACTTCTGCCTGGGCAAAACATGTTTTGTTTTGTTTTTTTAACATGCTGGCTCAAGAGGAGTTAACAGCACAGAGCGGTCAGGCCATTAACTCTATTATCTGCAGGAGCTTTATCTCCTATTAATAGAAATCGGTCCACAGTGACCCCAGATCCCTTTGTGTTTCATGGGTTAACACGTATGTCCCAGGTTTGGTACCCTCACGCTCGTTGGTAGCTCTCGTTCTGCTTTAGATAAGACAATCTGATAAAGGTGCGGGGTTGTATCAGGCATGGGGGAGCATTTTGTTCACTAGACAAGAAACCAATTGCAGTAAGATGTGCGTGGATTTTATTACCTTAATCCTTTGGGGCCTAGGCTTTGGGAGAGCGTACTGATAGAGGTTCGTGCAAAGTGCTTTCTCAGTGATACACTGTTGCACTTGGTAGAGATTGCCTATTAGTCTCCAGGAGCTGCAGCTATGAGAGGTTTTGTGTCGCGACCCCATTTAGGGTCACAACCAAGAAGGTTGTTTTAATTCGATGTGGTGGATCCACTGCACACTTGCTTCCAGAGAAGACCCGCTCTCTACTCATCCCCGGATGCGGGAGGAACGGGATGCTGCTACTTTGGGAAGGGCCACACTGCTATGTAAACAGGCACGTTCTCCTTCTCACCGGCTTACTTTATCCCAGAATTAGATCACAGTGTTTGACCCTCCTTTGAGGGAGGGCTGGGGAATCCTCTTTGAAGTGCTTAATCCTATCTAGCCCTGGAATTTACTCGATAGCCAATAGGAGCGCTAGCTTTCTAGACAGCTGCCCAACTGTCTGACCCCACGTTACAGGGAAGGGCGATGCTGGTATCACTAGTAACTGGGGGTTGAGAGCCTGGCAGCTGAGTTCAAAATGTAACAGCTTTAATTTGGAATTTAAGCTTTAAACGCACATGCGCCCACGCACTCGGACACACACACACACACACACACACACACACACACACTTTCTGAAAGAATGTTAGCACATTAGTACCAAAGTTGGGTTGCTTGTTTGTTTTTGTATAAAGGAAATCGGGCCACAAGCTCATATTTGCCAAGTGAGTCAAGCTTAGAGAACTTTTACATTGCACCTGTAGTCTACTAAATACGAATCTGCATCTACTTTTTTTTTTAAAACCCTGGGGACCAGACAGATGGCTTAACAGATAGAAGTCTGTATAGTATCGGAACATAGTGGTGCACACTTTTAATCCTAGCACTTGGAGGTAGAGGCAGGAGAATCTCTGAGTTGGAGGGCAGCCTGGTCTACATAATGATATCCAGGACAGCCAGGGCTACACAGAGAGACCTTATTTCTCTCTCTCTCTCTCTCTCTCTCTCTCTCTCTCTCTCTCTCTCTCTCTCTCTCTCTCTCTCTCTCTCTCTCTCTCTAACACACACACACACACACACACACAGAGGTATTGCACTTGCAGAGCATGCAAGTTCTGTTCCCAGCACCCACCACCAGCAGCTCACCTGTAACTCCAGCTCTAGGAGGTCTAGCGCCCTCTTCTGGACTCTTCAGGTACTTGACCCCATGGATGCACACTATCCACACGTATGCATAACCAAATCTAAAAATTTTAAATCTATATTCCTGAACAGAGACTGAAGTTTAAGATCATAGCTCAAACTGCCAGCGTCATCCACATTAAAGGCAGGAACGGCCCCTGCTTTCCACCGGTAAAGGGTGAGATGTGAGAAATGCTCTCTGTCTTCCTGGCTGGGCTCTTTCAAAGTCCTGGGGAAATGGTGCTGAGAAAGCGGATGCATTTAGCCTTCAAATGGTTATTTGGAACGAAAGCAAAGATTTGCTTGGCTTGAAATGGGATTTCTTTTTAACCTCTGAAAGTGAAAGAGGGGGCTGGCGGCTCAGTGGTTAAGAGCACTGGCGGCTTTTCCAGAGGAACTGGGCTTGACCCTCAGCACCATCTGGTGGTTACAGACTTCTGTAACTTCAGCCCCAGATAACCCAACACCCTATTCTAGCCTCCTGAAAAACTGCATGCAGCTGGTGCACACTCGTACATTCAGGCAAGCCCCTCTAAACACAAGGTAGTGGTGGTGGTGGTGGTGGTGGTGGTGGTGATGATGATGATTTGTTTAAGTGAGAAAGAGAACCAGGAGTATTCTTTACCAGGTCAACTTGGGAGGTCACAAGTAAATAGGGACAGGATTGTTATCTGGGTGCCTGGTTTTAGGTTCTGCGCCCTACCTCCACCCTAGGCCACATACATTCCCTTCACACATGTTCTGGTGCCTCAAAAAAGGAAACATGGAATCTGTTTGCAGGTATCTTTGTGCTTTTTAAAAGACCCACAGGTCTTACAACCAGTTGAACCCTTTACAATAATCACTAGTAAGAGTTCCTACCTCCTCTGGGCTGGGCGACTCTGATTAGGTACCACTTTAAACTTTATTTATTTATTTATTTATTTATTTGGTCCCTGCTTGCCCAGGATGCATTTAGAGATGATGTAGAAACTTTTAAACCCTGCCTCCCACACAAACCACAACGTTGGGGTCTTTGTCACCTTCTCTACAGACTCATTTCTCAGGCAAGAGAAGTCTGGAGGCACTTGGTGACATCGTGCTAGGAAATCTAAGAACCAGTTGGTGAAGGCGTCCTGATATTTCTAAGACTGTTCTTATCACGAAGTTTTCAAGAGCACTTGCTACTCTTACAAAGAACTATGGGGTCAGTTCCCAGCCACCAGTAACTCAGGGGATCTGGCGCCCTCTTCTGGCCTCCATGAGTATCTGCACATGTATGATGTGAGTGCACACACTTACACAAATATAAATTTCTTAAAACTGTCCTGCAGAGTGTATTGAAGACACAGCCATTTGGCACTGAGTAATTCATTAATGCAGTGTTTCTCAACCTTCCCAATTCTGGGACCCTTTAATACCATTCCTCATGTTGTGGTGACCCCTCTCCAGCCATAAAATTATTTCGTTGCTACTTCAGAACTGTAATTTTTGCTACTGTTATGTATCATAATGCAAATATTGGTATATAGGATATCTGATGGCCCTTGTGGGGGGTCGCGACCCACAGGTTGAGAACCTTGGCGTTAAGAGCAACAGGGACAAACGAGCTTCTTATTGCCACTCTTTCCACCCCTTAGCCATTCTTTGGATATTTAATTAGCTGGGTCATCAGATGTCCACCTGTCTGTGATGGTTCTTAGATGACTGCAATTCATTGCAACGTTGCAAAAGGCTGACTTAAAGTAAACATTCCTCTAGTAGATCTGTGAACCCAGGAAACTTACTGAGATTGAAAATGTTAAACATGAGGTGAATTCCTTGGTGTTATGATGCTGTCTAAGAAAACTGTTACAGGACATAGGCAAAGTCGCCTCTTGCCTTGTAAAACTGGCCATTTCTAACTAATATGTCTACTTGTGTTCGTGAGCTAGCTTGCTGATAGAATCCTGGTTCTGTTCATACTTGGCTGTAGGGGTACTTCTTCTTCTATAGACATTAGGTATGATCTCATACTTGGTACAATTGACAAGAAAAAGCTCAAAAATGCATCAGTTAGGCTGGGTTTAGTGCAGGCCTGCTACTTCACCACGATGCTGGAAGATCACAAGTTCAAAATTAGCTTGGGCTGGAGTGTGACTTCAAGGCCAGGCAGGCAACTTAGACTCTATCTCAGAATAAAAGATGAAAAGAGAGTTGGGGTTACTTTAATGCAGAAAGAGCACTTGCTTAGTGTGCTTGAAGGTTCAGACTCAATCCTTGTACCCCCCCAAAATATATTTAATATTAAAAAGACAGAAACTTGGGGTGTCTAGGCACCCATCAGGGAAATGGGCTGCGTTGGCAATGAACTGCTGGTGTTGACAATAATCATATTGCAGCAAGAACATGCACAGATAATGTTTTTTTTCTAAGACAGGATCTCACTGTGTAGTCCTAGCTGTCGTAGAATTCAGTTTATACACCAAGCTGCCCTTGAACTCCTAGGACAGCTCCTGGATGCTCCTGCCTCTGCCTCCTGAGTGCTAGGATTAAAGGCATGTGCACCCTGCCTTGCTTTAAATGTCTAGCCCAGACTGGCCTCAAAGTGGTGAGCCTCCGTGCCTTGGTCTCCTCAGAATGTGCTACCAGCATGGGCTCCCACAGCCAGCTGGATGCTTTCTTTTTTATGTATTATAAAAGTTATGCTTTTAAATGCCACAAGGGGAAATACTTAGGGTAGAGTTAAAGCCGGAGCTTTGTGATTCCCCTCTGGTGTACAGGACGCTGTGTAAAGAACGTGTGATTCTGGGAAGCAGTTCTGGCTGAAGAGATGCCGAATTTGCATGAGGTCCCTGGTAATTTTGCATTTCCCCCTGACGTGCGCTCTGATCCATTTTTAAGCTGTCCCTTCCTTCCTCCTTCGTATGTTGTGTGATGGATGCTTTGTAACCCTCTATGCTCCTATGTATAAGAAGCTGATGAGGAAAATGTTGTAGGAAGAGCTTACTTCTGCATCCCCTGGGGTGTGCTTCTCTCTTGAGGGCCCACCATATACCCTGGGCAGAGAACTCTGCCTCTCTCCAAGTACCTCAAGTCATTTGATATCCCTGTGCCTGACATCCTCCACTGGTGGCACCGGGATCTTGTGAGTCCTTGCGAAGCCCTCGTGAACTTGAGGTGTCTAGCAGATTAGACAAGTTTATTTTGTTGGATGATTTGGTTTGGGACTTTTTACTTGAATGGTTGGTTTAGGTATATCCTCATGGAATGTAATCCTGTAGTCTAGTGGTTACTGTCTAAAAATAGTTTAGGGTCTGGGGAGATGGCTCAGGGGTTAAGGACACATGCTGTTCTTACAGAGGTCACAAGTTCAGTTCTCAGCACCCACACTGGGTGGCTCACAACTGCCCATAATTCCAGTTCCAGGCAGATTGGGCACCTCTGGCCTCTGTGAACAACTGCATTCATGTACACAGATACACATACATATACATAACTGAAAATAATATATTTGAACAATATTTTTAAAATATTAAAAGTCAGGCTAGTGAGGTGGCTAGGGCTAAGGGTGCTTGAAAACCTGAGTTCCATCCTGGTGGAAGGAGAGAACAGGTTCCCAAAGTTGTTCTCTCTCTCTCTCTCTCTCTCTCTCTCTCTCTCTCTCTCTCTCTCTCTCTCTCACACACACACACACACACAGAGGGGGGGGGTGCAGCCTCCTTGCCACACAAAATAAATAAATATGTGTAAAAAATAACAAGTATATAGTTTTAAAAATCAAAACTAATTAGGCTTAGTGCACCTAAACGTCAGTGCACGTAGAGTGTAGACCCTAAAAAGCAAGCATGGGATTTGGGGTACAGCTTAGCAGTAGTGAGCTTGACCAGCTCGTCACAGCTCAATTCAACCAGCAACAATGTAAAGGGAAAACAGAGGTTCATGGGTATACGCTGCCTGTGTGTAGTATTTAAATAGACAAGGAACTTAAATTCAGACTCTTAAGTCTGAACCTGAGTCTTTATTTATTTTTAGGGGCTGGGGAGATGGCTCACAGGTTATGAGCTCTTGCAGAGAACCAGGATTCAGTTCCTAATGCCCATAATGGGGAAGCTCATGCCTGTCTGTAACTCAGGTTACAGGCTCTCTGTTGCCCTCCTCTGGCCTCCAAGGACACTGCACATCAAGTCGTGCAAAGTACAATAATCCAATCTTATTTTCACAGCCATTAGGCCGCCTCAAGGGATTCTGGGAAATGGTGAAGACAAGCTCTTGCTATTTGTCCAAAAGTCTGGGGGCTACACTAGCTCCCTATCATGGAACAGGGGGTGTTCTTAATGTGTGATGGTGGATCTGTCGTGGAATCAAAACTTTTGCATCTCCATGTCATATCAACAGGTTCTAACCACAATGTTTGTGAATAAGTAAAAGTTACAGATAATACACAGCATTAATAACCTCTCAGGGAAAGGACTTCAAATGAGCCCACTGTGGGCTTGCAATTTTTAAAAATATGCTTAATTTTCTTCACCAGCATTGGAATGGGAACGTACACTTATTCTCCACAGACTCGGATGCAAAAAGAGCCCAGAGGCTTCCAGACTGTAGGTACCTGCATCATTCTTCTGCAGTACAGTTACACAGGAAGCTTGGCCGTGGACAGCACAGATCAAAGCCATCCTTCAAATGCACTTTCTTCTGGTTCTTGAGAACTGGCAAAAAAGGCTTATGACTGTGGGACAGTAGACATTTCCGGAAAAATACTCCCATCATTTATATATATCCATCTCATTCTGTGGAAGGTTCTGGGTGTTCTCCCTGCAGGACTACCAGAGAGAGGACACCCTAGTTCTTTAGTGTTTGAGAATTTTAAAACCTTAAGTTTATCTGACCCATGTAAATACTCGAAAGGACAGCCCCTGTTGTCAAATGATTTTAAAGAGTCTTTCGAATATTCCGGTGCCAGAAAGGAGAGTTGAGTGTTGCTTGCGTGGATATGTATGTATTAGGTGTGTGGAAGAGTTCTACAAAGAAATACACTGAAATGAAAGTACTTGCTAAGGTGGTGAGGTTATGAATTGTGTTTTTTCAATGTTTTTATTTAATGTTGTATTGCTTTTACAATAAAACTTTAAATGCTATTATCATCTGGAAAATGTTATTAAAATGTAAGTTTTAACAATCAGGGTGTTTAATGGGTATGCTTCTACAGACTTCATTTGTTTGTTTTGTTTTTTTTTTGAAACAAAGCCTCTGTCTTAATTACTGTTCTGTGGTTGTGAAGAGACACCATGACCATGGCAACCCTTATAAAAGAAACATTTGATTGGGGGGCTTACAGTTTCAGAGGGTTGGTCCATCATCATCATAGTGGGAAGCAGGCAGGCATGGTGCTGGAGCAGTAGTTGAGAGCTTTCCATCCTAACCCACAGGCAGCAGGCAGCAGAGACAGAGACAGAGACAGAGAGAGATTGGGCCTAGCCCAGGCTTTGCAACATCAAAGCCCACTCCCAGTGACACACTTCCTCCAACAAAGCCACACCTCCTATTCAATTGGTTTATCTATTGGGGACTAAGTATCCAAATATATGTACCTATGTGGGCATTCTCAATCAAACCATGGCAGTCTCTCTCTATAGACTTGACTGTCCTGGAATTTACTATGTAGACCAGGCTGGCCTGGAACTCACAGAGCTCTGCATGCCTCTGCCTCCTGAGTACTGGGATTAAAAGTGTGCACCACCACACCAGGTTTATTACAGGCGAATCCAAGCACTCCAGAGGCAGGAAGATCACTGTGGGCTCCAAGGCTAGCCTGGTCTACATAGAGAGTTCCAGGTCAACCAGGGCTACATGGTTAATACCTTGTCTCAAACAAACAAACAGAGAGACAAATAAAAAATAACGACAATCAGGCTCTCAAGTCTAATGAGAAATAACCAGAACTTTGCTTCAACAGTAAAACAGTTTTCTCTTCTTTCGTCTTTCTCCCCTCCCACCTCACACTGCATTGCTGGAGATTGTAGCAGAGCCTTGCAAATATGCTAGGCAAGTTTCCTATCACTGAGTTATATTCTAAACAGAAAAACATTTTAGTTTCTCATGGAGGAGGAGTCAGGAGCTAAAAATATGGTAGGGCGTGGGGGGCAGGAGGATTGGATGATCGAGATCAGTCTTTACTGTGTCTTGGAGGCCATCCTGAGCTACATGGGACACTGTCTCAAAATAAATAAACAAATGAATAAGATGGGAGAGAAAGGTGGGTGAGAATCATTTGAAACTGGGCCGGAGAGATGGCTCAGTGTAAGACTGAGAGCAGTGGGTGCTCCTGCGGAGGACCCCAGGTTTGGTTCTCAGTGCCTGTAACTCCAGTTCCAGTGACTCCAGTGTCTTTTCCTGGCCTCTGCAGGTACCCATACACATGCACGCATACGCGAGCACACACACACACACACATACACACATTCACACACACAGACACACACACATGCACACATTCACACACACAGACACACACACATGCACACATTCACACACAGAGACACACATGCATGCATACATTCACACACACAGACACACACATGCACACACAGTCAAACACACACTTAGACACACACATTCACACACACAGTCACACATTCACACACACACATGCACACAGTCATGCACACAGTCACACACACAGTCACACACACACACACTCTTTAAAAAGCTGGTAGATAAAATATGCTACTGTGCTATAATCATTTATCAAACAATATTCAGACTTCTAAGAAACCAGTATACACACAAACCTTAACTTTTCCATGACTAGATAACATCTACTTAAACCTTGAAGTGAAAGACAGTATTATGTCTCAAAAAGAAAAAGATACATTAAAGTAAAATTCTTCTATATGCCCTACTCACCCAACTTGGAATAGTTACATGACTAGACCTGAAGTTTTTTTGTTGGTGGTGTTTGTTTTGTTTTGTTTGTTTGTTTGTTTGTTTTCGAGACAGGGTTTCTCTGTGTAGTCTTGGCTGTCCTGGAACTCTCTCTGTAGACCAGGCTGGGCCTCTGCCTCCTGAGTGCTGGGGTTAAGGGAGTGTGCCACCGATCCTGAAGATTTATTTTATTTTATTTTTTGATTTTTTTTTTTAAAAACCTAAATATAAGAAATTCTCCCTCAGAAACTGGGTTTCCTAAAATTCAATTTTGACAATTCTTCTCAGAATGAATGTCAGGCTATGAGCTCAGGCACCAATCACCATGTGACCTGTGTTCCTGACTGGATATAAACCATACAGTTCTTACAGCTTTCCTCTTTAGGTTTGTGAAAGCTCTCTGCACTAATATGGAGTCAACTATGTCAAACATGAATACAGTTCTTCCTGTTGTGATGACCCTCCAACCATAAAATTACCTTGTTGCTACTTTATAACTGTAATTTTGCTACTGTTATAAATCATAATATAAATATCTGATATGCAGGATGTATTATCAGGGTTCTCTAGAGTCACAGAACATATGGGTAGTCTCTATACAGTAAGGGACTTCGTTGATGACTTATAGTCTGTAGTCCAACTCCCAACAATGGTCAACAGCAGCTGTGGATGGAAGTCCAAGGATCTAGCAGTTGCTCAGTCCCACGAGGCAAGCAGGCAAAGAAGAGAGAGTGAGTCTTCCTTCTTCCGATGTCCTTATGTAGGTCTCCAGCAGAAGATGTGGCCCAGATTAAAGGTGTGTGCCACCTTGCCTGGATCTGGGACTTGCTTTGTCCCAGATGACCTTGAACTCAGAGATCTCCCTGTCTTAACCTTCTGGGATTCATAGCCACTATGCCTCAAGACCTCCAAGCCAAGATCCAGGTCAGAGTTCATTCCAGATATAGTCGACAATCAGGAATAGCCACTACACAGGATATCTGATAGGTGACCCCCAAGAGGTCACAGCCCACAGGTTGAGAACTGCTATTCTGTCATTTGGGGGAGATGTCCTGGGACTCTAGCACTAAGTCACCTCACTTTATAAAGTCAGGTGTTTTCAAAGGAGCTTATTGTGAACAACAAAAGACACTTTTTGAAGAAGTTGTTTCTGGTTTCTTTGGAAACTCACTTATGTCATGTGATGTTTTCCTGGAAGCTGTCGAGAGAGAACTTTTTTGCTGAAACAGGCACATGAGAGGATGTTTTTCAGAAGCAGATGCTTGAGAGGGTGCTCGACGTTCAGAAAGAGTATAAATAGAACCCCGCAGACAGTAAAAGGATGCTCCTGTATATCTATGACTTGCAATACTTTGCTCGACTCGTTTCTTCGCTGGTCTTCACTTTGTAAAAGGAAATGTGCCAAAGACCTTGTGGAATTCCAGCTGATTCTTGCTACTTCCTTGTAGACTCTTGCCTTGTGGTTTCTGCTGGATTGAGACACTGCTACTGATTTGTGTTTAGTGTTTGCTATTGAACTGGGCTGCTGATATCCTTACAACAAAGATTGGAATTGCCCCCAAACAACTACTTCTAAACAGGTCCACATCCCCCTTTTCCTGTTACCCTTCTTTTCTCTTACCTCTGGTTAGTGGGCTAGAAGGGAGGTTGAAGTGTTCAAGAACCCTAAATAAAGTAGGTTTAGAGAAAAATCTAAGCCTACATGTTTATTATTCATAAACTCTCTGTACGGGGAGTGATAAAGACAGAGACAGAAACAGGCAGGACATTTTTAGGTCAGGGACCTTGAATAACACAATTTTGATTTCTGCCCTTGACCAGTGTTAGGTTCCTATGTGCCCTTTGAGACAGTCGTCACTCTTAAGAAAACTGCTTCTCCAGCCTGAAGAGATCAGTCCTCTCCTGATGCAGCTTTCTCTCTGGGACAGAGTTAAGATGCTGTCTGGTAGGATTCAACAGATGACTCAGAGCTTAAGAGCACTGTCCACTCTTCCAGAGGACCCAGGTTCAATTCCCAGCACCCACATGGCAGCACACAACTGTCTGTAACTCCAGTTCCAGAGCTTCTGACACCCTCACACAAACAAATATGCAGGCAAAACACCAACATACATAAAATAAATGGATCAAAAAGGAGAAGCTGTCTGTCTATGTAATGACCTAAAAGCAACCCCTAATCTCTCTTCCGTCCTAAATCAAGTGGTAAGAAACTTCCCAACACCCCTGGAAACAAAGTAAAGCTGGGTCCCCCTTTTTGCAGGAGATTTCTCTAAAGGCCCTCATCTGTGCTGGGCTAGCTCTATCTCTACCGTGACAGCTCACTCTGTTTCTATCTCTCTTTATCTCTCTCCCCATCTCTGTCTGTCTCTCTCTGTGTATCTCTCCTTCTCTTCTCTCCCCCCTCTCTATCTGCCTGTCTTTTCTCTCTGTATCTCTGTCTCTCTCCTCCTCCTCTCCCTCTCTTTTCCTTTTCTCTTCCTCCCCCTCTCTCCCTCCCCCTCTCATCTTCTCTCCCTCTCTCTTCCTCCCCCTCTCTCCTTTCCTCCTCCGTCTGTCTCTCTGTCTCTGTCTCCCTCCCTCTCCCTTCTCTCCCCTCTCTCCCTTCCTCTCTGTATCTCTCCCTCCCCTTCTCCCCCTCTTTCTGTCTCTTTTCCTCCTCTGTCCTCTCTTTGTCTCTCCCTACCTCCCCCTCTCTCCCTCTTTCTGTCTCTGCCCCACCCCCACTCTTATTCTCTCTCATAATAAAGTGTCCCTCTAGGTTTTAAACAAAAGCCTCTCTTTCTCTTCAGGCTCTGTTATGTCACTTTTAATATGTTATACTTCTTCTTTACTTTAAAAGTTTTTATTTTATTTATTTATTTTTTTTTTACTTGTATTGGTGTTTTAGCCATCATGTGCACCACGTACTTGCAGTGGCCACTGAAGCCAGAAGAGGGCATCAGATCCCCTGGAACTGGCTTACAGGGATTTGGGAGCAGCACTGTGGACCCTCTGCAAAAGCAGCCCGTGGTCGGCTGCGATGGTGCACACCTTTGATCCCAGCACTCAGGCAGAGACAGGAGAATCTCTGTGAGTTAGAGCCCAGCCTGGTCTACCTACTGAGCTCCAGGACAGCCAGAGCTACGTGGAGATACTTTGTCTCAAACAACAAAGCAAAACAGAAAAGAAAAGCAGCCAGTGCTCTTACCCACTGAGCAGGATTCCCTGTTCTGCCTCCTGGATGCCAGAGTCCGGCCTTATGGACCGGTGACTAGAGGCACTCTGTGCTCTTTCCAGCTATTCAATGGCTGAGAGTAAACCACTGTTGAGTGATTTGGATTCAGATCCTGGCATGAATGAAGCCTGGCTTTTGCTTGTTTGTTTTGTTTTCTCAGACTCTGCAGAAGCCAGTATTGTAAGGAATCCTTTCAAAAGTTAATACTCATATGCACACTAACAATGCTCTTTAGAAAACAGAAGGCAGGACTATATAGCAGCTCTGTCAGGAATGAAGATATTCTAAAGGCCCACCTGACCCTCCCTTTGGCTGGCACACTGTGATCCCCAAGTCACTGAGTTTTCCATTTCTTGGCAACTGTGAAGAAAGTGGTAGTGGAGATGGACGGTAGCCACCTCTGTAGTAGCCCCTGTACCTTGTCTTTCTAATGCTCACCCTCCTGACGGCCGGCGGACATGGCTTTAAGGCAAGGCTCTTTTTTACTAATAACCCTCACTTTCAAAAAGGTAATGTATATGCCTCTTCTCTTACATGAACCAGTTGTGCTTTCTTTTATTCTCTCTCTCTCTCTCTCTCTCTCTCTCTCTCTCTCTCTCTCTCTCTCTCTCTCTCTCTCTCTCTCCCTCTTTTCCTCCTCCTCCTCCTCCACCACCTCCTCCTCCACCTCCTCCTCCTCCTCCTTCTTTTAAGACAGGATTTGTGTGTGTGTGTGTGTGTGTGTGTGTGTGTGTGTGGTGTGTAGCCCTGGCTGTCCCAGAACTCACTATGTAGACCAGGCTGGCCTGAAACTCACAGAGATCTGCCTTCCTCTGCCTCTGAATGCTGTTATTAAAGGCATGTACCACCATGCCTGGCTGCTTTGCTTTTTCTTATAGTTAATAACATAGAAGTTCTACGGATAGTTCTGTCCTTACTGGAGGCCAGTAATGCCAGAAGTGTGTGAGAAGTACTGATTTGGGCGCTGAATTCTTTTCTTGCTTGCTAGCTTTCTTTATCTTTCTTTTTTTTTTCTTCTCGCTCCGGCCCCCCTCCTTCACAGTGCGGAAAGCTTAAGATTTATTTATTTTATGTATGTGAGTATAATGTCACTTTCTTCAGACACACCAGAAGAGGGCATCAGATCTCATTCTAGATGGTTGTGAACCACCATGTGGTTGCTGAGATTTGAACTCAGAACATCTGGAAGAGCAGTCAGTGCTCTTAACCACTGAGTCATCTCTCCAGCCCATCTTTGTTTCAGAAAATATTAAAAATCGATCCTGCCATCTCTCCTGCCCCGCCAGGCCACAGCACCATGTCCCGCAGGGTCCTGCTTGGTGTGTTTTCCCATCTGCCTTGGAGCTATTCTCTCCCAGCCAACTTCCACGACATCCTAGCTGAGTTCCCTCTCTGCCATCAGTGGACCCACATTTCAGTGACCAAGTAAATCAAAACTCTTAAAGCTTAATAGTTAACCAATTAGATTTATGTATCAATAAAATCACAATCTACAAGATGCCAATACAATAATTTAAGAGCCAAAGGATGATGATAAAAAGCTTTATTCCAATATTTCTAACCTTATAAAACCTTAACTATTTGTGGCTAGTAAATACCACACAGGTCCATGTCCGAAGCCATCTCTGTTCCTGCCCTTCTTCTCTTGCAACCTCTGTGACTCCTCAACTCCTAGCTCTGCCTTCCCTTTCCTGTCCAATCACAGGCCAGAAGAGGTTATTGGATCCTTGGAGCTGTGGTGACTAGCAGTTGTGAGCTGCCCAACATGGGTGCTGGAGCTGACCTCAGGTCCTCTGCAAGATCAGCACATATTCTTAATTGTTGAGCTATGGCTCCAGTCCCCTATTTATTATTCCCTTCCTACGCTAGTTTTTTTCCCATTTGTGTGTGTGTGTGTGTGTGAGAGAGAGAGAGAGAGACAGAAAGAGAGAGAGAGAGAGAGAGAGAGAGAGAGAGAGAGACTTCCATGTGTGTGGCAGTTTGAAAACAACTTGAAGGTATTGGTTCTTTCTTTTCACCATGTAGGGGTTGGGGAGCAAAGTCAGGTCATCAGGTTTGGCAACACGCACTTTGACCCTCTGGACCATGTTGGCAGCCCCGCTCCTTTACCACCTTTCTTAGTGAAGCTGGCTGGCAGTTGTGTGAGAGGGTGTGGCCAGCAGTGCCGTCTAGACACCAGGATGGAAAGGCACGTGAGCATCCCATGTGTGAGACAACTGAACTAAGCAGGAATACACATTAGCAAGAGGCCCTTGGTGACAACCCTTCTCTTAAGTCCTGCCTTTGCTCTACGGGAGCTCCACTTGCTTCCTTCTCTTAAGCTCCCAACTATGAACCTAGAATAATGAGCCTCTTTAGAAAAACCCACCCTCCCCAATGTCCGTGAAACTCATTCTTCAAGTTCCTGAAACAAAGGACCTGGAAGCTTTGGGACTGGCGAGGCTTTGATGGCCCTTGATTTTCCAGGACCCCAGTCACTGAGCAACTGCTCACCCAGGACACGAAAGTTCTCAAAGACCTCTGCTCTCCCCTTTATCAGAAGAGGGGACTAAGACAAACCTCTTTCACATGCTCCTGTTACTAGAGAATCCAGTGTTCTCTTTTGAGATTTTTAGTCTCATGAATAAGAGAAGAGTTTAAAAATGGACTCAGAGGGGAGCTCAAGGGCAACTTTATCAGGGTTTGAGAGGAAAAAAGAAAAGTGGCAGGAAGAGGGGAGACAAAGTTATGCCTTCAAAGTTTTATTATATCTATCACCTATCTCTCCTATCTATATATCGCCTATCTATCTATCTATCTATCTATCTATCTATCATCTATCATCCTATCTCTATCATATGTCTGTCTATCTGTCTGTCTATCTATCATATATCATCTATCATTTATTTATTTATCTTTCTGTCATCTATCTATCTATATATCTCTCACTCAGGTATGTGTGTGTGTTTGTGTGTGTGTGTGTGTGTGTGTGTGTATGCACGTGCATGTGTGAGTGCCATGACACTTGTATGGAGGTCAGAGATGAAGTATAGGAGTCAGTTCTCTCCTTTCACTATATGGAAGTTTGAGGACAATTTTATTATAGTTTATGAGAAAAGCCACAGGGCAGGCAAGCTGTAATCTTGACAGCTGTCAGGAGGAGGGGCAGGAAGAGGGAAAGCCATACCAGTTGTGAGCATGAAAGGCAAGGCGGTGTGTAGCTTCAGAAAGAAGAAGTAAGAAAGTCCAGAACACAGGGAAGGCATGCCTAGGCTTTGGCCAGTATCTAAAAGATAGAAGAAGATTAAAAAAAATGAAGAAAAAGAAAAACATCTGAAATGCAGGGCAGACAGACTCTGCAAGCAACTGCATAGTAATGTGCTTTCTGTAGAGGTCCGCGCACGTGTTGAGATTATAGGTATGTGACACCACACTAGGTTTGTATACTTCTAGGGTGACTTAGGGTTTTTGGGGTTGTAATAAAACACCATGATTGTCTAAGTTAGATTTTTTATTGCTGTGAGGAGACACCGTGACTTACCATAGAAGCACTAGTTTTGTTTTGTTTTGCTTTGCTTTGCTTTGCTTTGAGACAGGTTGTCTCTGTGTAGTCCTGGCTGTTCTGAAACTTGATCTGTTGACCAGTCTGGCTTTGAACTCATAGAGATCTGCCTGCCTCTGTCTCCTAAGTGTCTCTTAGAAGAGATAAAAACCAGAGCTCCCATTTGACATCCCCACCTTCCAACCAGGACACAAGCAGGAACATGTCTGGCCTCTCTGGCTCAGGACAAAAATGGAAGTGCCTCTTTCAGGGTTCCTGTCTCCAAATCTGTCTAACCAAATACTACCTGTGTCCTCACAGAAAAATACAGTTTTTACCTCAAAGGGGCTATGAGATAGCTTATTCTGGAGGTAAATATATAAGTGGCTTTGGCTCCAAAAACATGGGTTTAGACTACACCAGATTCCATGTTCCAACTGAAAGCAATTTTATGACATTTTTATAGACCTAGAACAAAGAAAATCAGAAATGAATACATTTGTCAAATGCAATTGGTGGATGCTTGATGTAAGCAGATTATATAGTAAAGCAATGATCTGTGCCATAGGCCTCAGGTGATGTCTGACCACACTCTTGGCTCTGGGTAGAAATTAGCATTGTGCTGACTTAGTACATTCCAGAAGCTTTCCTGGAGAATCAAAAAGATGTTCTGTCAGACACAGACCCTAGGCAATGAGTGTGGCTACAAAAGGGGCTAGAGACAGCCTAGGAAGGTTTAGTCCTGGCACTGTATCATTCCAATGCTCTACAGTAACCAAGTTCTGATAGTCTGCAATTGGTGCAACGGAGTCATGGCTTCACACCACACTGGCCCCAGCAGCTGCCTGAGGAATTCTTTTCAGAGACGTTCAACCAGACAAAGCTGGGATCTGATAAGGAGATATCCTACTCTGGAGATTTTCATTTAATAATCCACATCTTCTGGGGTGAATATTGTCCTTAAACCCCTTTTGTGGTTGTTGTTGTTTTGTATTTTCCCAAGACAGGGTTTCTCTGTATGGCTCTGGCTGTTCTGGACTCACTCTGTAGACCAGGCTGGCCTTGAACTCAGGAGGTCTCTGCCTCCTGAGTGCTGGGGTTCAAGGTGTGTGCCAGCACTGCCTAGTGTCAAGTAGAGTTTTGAGGAGGATTGTTTGAGAGGGAGTATGCAAGCTTATGGATCATTTTGAACCTAACTAAGTATAATTTGTTGCTTTTGACATCTTATTTAAAATTTTGTATAGAAGCCAGAGAGGTGGCTTAGCAGTTATAAGCATGGGCTATTCTTCCAGAAGACCTGAGGTACAATTTCCAGCACCACAAAGCAACTCACGACTGTCTATAATTCTAGTTCCAGGGGCATTTGAGCATCCTCTTCTGGGACCACTGCACTCTAGTGGTATCTCTATCTCTATTCATATCTATATGTCTGTGTGTATGCATATGTATATATGTATATACACATATATGTATATTCAGGCAAACAAGCCCTATTTTTGAACATGTGTGGTGTGTTTATGTGTAAGTGTACACATATGTGGGAATGTATTTGGCAGCACATGAGCAGAGGGAACAAAAGAGGATGCCAAGTGTCCTCTTCCATTGCTCTCTGTTTCATTCCTTTGATATAGGGTCTCTCATTGAATATGGACTTAACATGTTTTTGTCTAGGCTTAAGGCAGACAAGCATAGGAAATAGTTTAGCAATCTGGAATTCCACTTGGTCTGAGTTATGTACATACCCCGGTTATAACCACCATTTTTATTTGAAATGTTTATAAATATGGGCTGTGCAGAAAGTAGTTTGACTTTATCAGGGGCATGGAGTTTCCCTGCTTTTCACAGCAGGTCAGATCCTGAGACATGGTGATGACATTCTCTTGCAGGCTTCTTTTCCTAAGTCACCACAGAGAGAATGAATATAAAACCAAGAACAAGAAACACATGATTTATCTCGGAGAGAAGCTCTCGGAGTTGTGTGAAACTCTTCTTGGAAGGCAAGCACCTCTTCCTTTGGTGCCAGAACTCCAGTCTTTCCCTCTTGGAGTTCCTTGGGAAATTTTAATCCTTTAGGTCTGTTTTTTTAGACTCTCTTTTTGTTATTTAGTAAGGATAGTATAATAGATGATATGTAATAGATGGGGAGAGTAAGAGCCTAGTGACAGGTGCCTACACTGGACAAAGGGATGCCTCGTCTCCTGGGTATGAGGGAAATGGGCCGTATGACATTGGTCTTGATTGTCAGCTTGACTGAGTTTAGTATCACCCAGCAAACACAGCTCTGGGAGTGTCTCTCAAGATTAAGCAAGAAGGGAGGTCTGCCCTCATTGTGTCACTGTCCAACGGATAAAGAGGGCAAGTCCACCCATTATTGCCCCGTGACCCTCCATTCTTCTGATGACATCAGACCCTGGTTTCCTCAGCCTTCTAATGTGCACCAAATGCTAGTGACTTTCCAGGAATCTGCCAGGTTTCAGCTCCACAGTGGGACTGCTGAGGTATCCAGCTTTGAGGACTGACTGGCTACCAGGCTCTTAGCCTCTCCTGAGTGCAGACAGACAGGCAGCCATTGCTGGACTACTGGGTCCCTACTGGTTGTCATCCATTCTACCCTCCACTCCTCCCCCCCTCAAATGTATTTCTGGAAATTCCAGAGAAGTGCCATCTAAATTTTAGCTTTATAGAACAGTAAGACACAGATCTAATTGATTTTTATTCACAATTCACAATTTAGGGCAGTTTCTATTCTACTCTACAAAATAGAGTGAGATCTCCCAATGGGTCATTATAGCAAAAGCAGTGTTTTTTGTTTTTTTTGTTTTTTTTTTTTTTGCACTAGAGAGATAACTCAGTGGTTAAGAGCACTGACCACTTCCAGAGGACCCGACTTCAATTCCAGCACCCACATGGCAACTTACAACTGTCTGTAACTCCAGTTCCAGGGAACCTAGTGACCTCTGACCTCCACAGGTACAGGGAAAGCATATGGTGCACAGGCATGCAGGCAAAACACATACATAAATTAAAGCAAGCAAGTCTAACAAAACAAAACTTGGTAACACAGTTACTTTAAGACAGATTACTTTAGGTTTTCTCGAATCGCTTTTCAAGTTTCTATTTTGCACCACTATGAACTCATGAAAGAGGGCAAATTACAAAAGTCAGTGTTCTCCTAGCTGGCAGTAGGTTCTGGGAACCAAACTCAGTCCCTCGGGATTGGCAGCACGCCTTTTACCTGTTGAATCATCTCCAGCACCCAGGCTGTTGTTTTATAAGGGTCAAAGCAGGTAAATCCTCTACCAGTGAAATAAACCCTCAACATAGTGTCTCTACTGTCCTAACTGAAAGACCCAACGGTGAATTGCTGGCAGCACAAAGGTCTTTGCACTCACGGGATAGCACTAGGGAAATAAGAACTGTTAAGTGTGCAGGGTTGTCTTTTCAAGGGAAAAGATCTATAACCTGTTTTCTGCCTGGAAGACTGGAACGGAGCTGGCTAATAGTGTAGGCAACCCCTGCACTATCTGTAGGGCCAGACCATACCTCATTCCCCTCAAGCTCCCACAACCAGAAAATTGTTAATAACCTAAGTGATCTCTGCTGCCAAGACCACACCAGATCCTCCCCTAGGTCCTTAACGACAATGCATGTAGCCTATCTCTAGAACCCATCTTCATGGAAGAAGTGACATGTACTTTCTTTTTTTGGGAGGAAGGGTGTTCAAGATAGGGTTTCCCCGTGTAGCCCTGGCTGTCCTGGAACTCACTCTGTAGACTAGGCTGGCCTCGAATTCAGAAATCTACCTACCTCTGCCTCCCAAGTGCTGGGCTAAAAGGTATGCGCCACCACTGCCTGACAACATGTACTTCAATGTAATTGCGTCTCATTGTGCACACAGGATTGTGTTACTCCATCAAACTTTCCCCCAAAATTGTTCTGTACTTTATTATGTCTAAACTAAACTGCCTGGTGCCAAACTCTAGATGTTTGAACCATCTATGTTGAACCTGATTTCCTTCCTGCCTCATGCAGATGTTACTCTGATGGCCATGGTGTTTGCAGGGAATCCCACAATGAATAACAGACATGTAGATGGGCTTGTTTAACTTGAGGCTGAAAGACTACATGGACCAAGGGAAATAGCAACATGACTTGACAAATTCTCCTCCCTTTCTTTCAGTTTTACATGTTCTGATAAATCATAGAAGAACATTTCTTGTTGTGAAGATAGCTGGGAAGGATCATTCGAACAGAATAAGCAAGTATTTTTGGCTGTGAAGTAAGTGCCTTGTAAGGAAAGCCACCTGCTCCCTGGTGGCCAACTGGCACACAAGTAAGAGTAATGATTGTAAAGAATTTCTGTGTGCACCTCCTCCTGAGTAGGCCTGCAGCTACTGGCACGGAGCTAGCACCTACCTTGCAGAACAGGACAGAGCACACTCTGAGAACATTCAGGGCAGGATAGAGCCAGATTCAAACACTTGCTAGGCTTATGGCCCTAAGTAAACCATTATGATCTGTCTTTTCTTTTTTATAGTTTCTTCTTGAAATTGTAGGTTTTTCCTCTACTTTTCCTGAATTCAAATGCTTCCAGATGTTAAAATTTTCTAGTTTGTTGTGTCAACTTTACTGCTGGGTTGGTTTTGTTTGTTTGTTTTTGTTCGTAGCAGTTATATATATATGGAAACCCAAGTTGATCGGACATCTACATTATTGCACTTAAATTTGAGCCAAGTGTGATAGACATTTGGGAACCTCTGGGCTTAACCCCCACTGCTGAGGGTAACAAGCTAGACAGCCTCATTGTTTTCAATTCACTGTGGTAGCCAGCCTCCAAGATGACCCCAGATACCTCCATCTTTCGTGTTATTAACTGGAACTGACTGATGTAACAGACTACAGTAGGATTAGTGGAGTGTTGTTGCAGGTAGTTTTGGCTACATCACTTTGAGTTCCAGGAGAGTCACAAGTGTGCACCCACCCAGGAGCTATCTTGGATCTGCAGATGAAGATCTCCTTTCTCCTAGCCTGCAGGAATCTGGAAGGCCTATCTCTTTCTTTCTGGCCAGCCATTGGCCACTGGCATCTTTATTGACAGATCAAAAACCAATTGGGGGCAAGGACCTTCAGCATCAGTAAACACAGATTCCCCAATTAAATCAAAGCAACAGAACCACTCTTCTACAGAGTGTAACTTCTAAGACTAAATTAGAAACATCAGAGCCAACAAATCTCCAATATCCAGGCAGCCAAATGGAAAGCCCCACGTGGTAAGAAACAGCCATGTGACTTATTAAGGAATGGGATCCATCAAGCCCTGTCAGGCCCTGGATGACACACTGACCCAAGTCTCATAGGGGATATTCCTGATTCAAAGCCACTCAACCAAATGTTCCCAAATTCTTTATTCACAGAAGGTATAACAAATGCTCATTGTTTTAAGCCACCAATCTTTTGAATAGCTCGTATGTGATTAGTTCTCTGAGCTTGTAAGATTAGATCTGTATTTGTATCTCTCTTGATGTTGAGGTTCATTTCCTTGCTTCTGTTTGGACTCTTGGCTACAATACAGAACACTGATTTCATCTCTGGTTTCATGAAACTGGTAATGCATCACTACAAAGCCCACTGGGCATAATAGCTATGGTGGCGAGATGGCTTTGGAGATGGTTCTGTATTGGTTAAGATTCAGTTTCTGGGTCGGAGCAATGGCTCATGGTCAAGAGTGACTGTTGCTTTTACAGAAGACCTGAGAACCTGTTGTGATCATAAAAAGAGAAAGCGGTTTAGAGAATATGGTATACGGAGGTGTAGGGGAAGGGGGCGCCCCAGGGGGCCCATGCCAAGGCATCCCTTCCCCCGAGACCAGACACACACATAGTATAGAGTTTATTCAGGGCATGGGATGGGAGTTAAGGGGAGTTGTGGAGGCAGAGAAAGGCAGAGAGAGGGAGAAAGTAGAGACGTAGAGGCCGGCCATGACCATGTGGAGAGAGGGGGGAGGGGAGGAGAGCCCAAGAGGGGCAGAGAGAGACAAGAAGCAAGAGCAGCAAGAGAGAGGGGATAAGAGAGAGAGGAGGGGCTGAGCAGTCCCTTTTTATAGTAGGCCAGGCCTACCTGGCTGTTGCCAGGTAACTGTGGAGAAGGGCATACCTGACTGTTGCCAGGTAATTGTGGGGTGTAGCTTAGACAGAACCCTAACAGAACCTACTTTGGGCAGCTCATAATTGCCTATAAATTCAGGTCCATGGGGATCAGATACCTCTTTTAGGCTCTGAAGGCACATGTACTTCTGTGCAATTCAAATACAAGTACACACACACACACACACACACACATAATTTAAAAATCCAGCTTCTTTTTGGCTGTGCAGGTGCACACCAGGACTCCATAGGCTGATTTTGGACAATCAGGTGCTTGAGGCCATCTTGGCCTACTCTGTAAGGCACTGTCTCAGAAAACCACAGGCTAGTAGTAATGCAGTGTAGAGGTGTGATATTTGCTTAGCACAGCCAAAGGTGTGGGTATGACCCCCTAGCACTACAAAAAATAAATGCATGAACACCACCTTTGCTTTCCTTTGTACTCCAGGGCTTGGTTGATTTGCTCTGGAGTGACCAGAATCTGGGAAAAAGCAGCTGGTATCAAACCAAACATTAAGAGTCACAAAACAGCAGAGCCTTTTTAGTGAATGTGCCCTTCCTTAAAACATTTAATCTCTTGTGTAACAAGGTTAGTCATCTGTAGTAATAATTTTCTAACCTTATTGGCTTTGGCAAGTATTACACAAGTACACGGACAAAGCTTGAAGTGTCTCACCAATAATTGATTCTATTACTCCTTGGATTTGAAGGAAGGTCACCAGTCTCTTAAGTCAGAATTTAACTCCTTCCTATCCATGGCTCTGCATAGTCAGTCAAGTATCACATTGTGTTGTCTATTTCCTAAGTGCACTTTAGACCAGTCTCTTTTTCCTATTCTACTACCATCCTTTTCATTGAAGCTCTTGTTCCTTGCTTGGTACATTCTATGGCCTCTAGGCCAGGCCCACACAACTGAGTCACTATAGTGTTGTCAGTATGTCCTTTAAAGACACAGGAGTCATTCTGTTACCACCTGGAGGAGAGAGGATTTTTTTTTTTAAATGTAGGGGGCTGATGAGATGGCTGGGGGGGGAGGGGCGAGAGGCAGGTAATGGCACGTGCAGCTAAACCTGATGACCCAAGTTGAATTCTCCGGACCTACATACATTGTGGGAGGAGAAACTGACTCCTGCAAGTTGTCTTCTGGGTGCCACAAGCATTCAATGGCACTTGCAAATATAAGTAAGATAATTTTCCCTGGTCCTCAGGTGCCCTGGCAATAACAGCATCTACAACTTAAGACAAACTACCCCGAGGGACAGGGACTCATCAAAGACATTCAAAACTACATAACAGTCTAAACTGGCATCTGATTAAACTAATCGTTTATTAGCATGGTTCAAGAGAACATGCAAAGCTCAACCTATCTGTTCTTGGAACCTCCTATATTCCAATGCCCTACAGGCAACAGACCAGCGTAGGGGACAAAGTCCTAGTCACTTGCGTTTAGTGGGAAAGGTTCACAACCAGAGATTGATTTCCATTCCACACCGGTCCGCACTCCTGCTCCCAGTCGCTGGCTGGTGATTGCAGCGGCAGTGACGGGGTGAGAATGACCCGGCCCGCTCCGTAGGGCACTCGAGGAGGTGCTCTGGCGCGGCAATCACGCTCCTCCCACAAGCAAACCTCCGGTAACCTCCAGGCCGCTCTTTCTCAGGCCCTCAAAATTTATCGGGCTTCTGGACACCACTCTACGATCGGGCCATTTCCTAAAGGGGATCTGACGGACGCCGGCCATGAGCGGCCCGAGCAACTGGCGGCGGGCAGCCACCGTGATGTTGGCCGCGGGCTGGACCCACTCGAGCCCCGCCGGCTTCCGGCTACTGCTTCTCCAGCGAGCACAAAACCAGCGCTTCATGCCCGGAGCGCACGTCTTCCCGGGCGGCGTGCTGGACGCGGCCGACAGCTCGCCCGACTGGATGCGTCTGTTCGCGCCTCGGCACACGCCGCCGCGTTTCGGCCTAGGCCCGGAGCCGCCACGCCAACCCCCCTTTCCCGGGTTATTCCACGGCGACGCGGACCCCGCGGCGCTGCCTGATGACGTAGCGCTGCGCATCTGTGCCATCCGCGAAACCTTCGAGGAGGCGGGGGTGCTATTGCTGAGGCCGCGGGACTCGGCGCCGGCGTCTCAGGAGCCCGGTCTCGCGCTGTTGCCTCCGGCCGGCCTGGCCGAATGGCGCTCCCGCGTGCGCAGTGACCCGCGCTGCTTCCTCCAGCTGTGTGCACACCTGGACTGCACGCCGGACATCTGGGCGCTGCATGACTGGGGCGGCTGGCTCACGCCGTATGGGCGAAGCAGACGCCGCTTCGACACCACCTTCCTCCTGTGCTGCCTGCGCGAGATCCCGCGCGTGGAGCCGGACCTGGCCGAAGTGGTGGACTACAAGGTAGGGGTCGCGGGACCAGCCCCTTGGGATGCGCTGAGCCTTTCCCTAGACCAAAGGCGTGACCTTGTCTTAGGCTCTCAAGGACTCAACTTTCACCCCACCCGGTTCCCGAAGCAGGGCACTGCAGAGCTCTACGCTGCCTGTTCTGGACACTTCACAGTTCACTTCATGCCCTAAATCGTTTTAATTCGAGTTTCTAGAACACATTATAGGGTTTCAGTCCCATTAACTTTCTTCTTCCTTCTTCATCTCTTTTTCTCTGTTCTCATATCCCTCATCTTCTCATCTTTCACTCCCCCTCTCTTCTCTCTCTCTCTCTCTCTCTGCTTGTGCGCGCGTGTCTGCTGTCTGTCTGTCTGTCTCCATCCCTTCCTCCCTCCCTTTCTTTTTTGTGTCACTTTCACCAGGCACCGTTAGGCTTCAGGCCTAGAACCTGAAGTCTTGAGTGTGCCCCCCTTTCAAGTTCAGCTTTATTTATGCAAAATGTTTTCAACTGTCCGATATTTCCCTTTTGTAAAATAAACAAAATGACTTATTTTAAATTGTGTTCCCGAGTGACAGTATATGCACGTGAGTTCAGGTGCCCACCGATGCCAGAAGTGTCTGATCACCTGGAGCAGAAATTAAGGAAGGTTGTGAGCCACCTAGAATGGGTGCTGGGACTGAACTCAGGCCTTCTGCAGGATGGTTCCTCTCCAGATCTCAGTGGAGCCCTGTCTCCCACTCCCCTCCCTGTTTCTTGTAACTGCAGTTATAAGTATGTTGGACTGCTTGGCCTACCATAGGACGTGGTTCACCCGTTTCAACCTTTGTCGTTCAGTATTCTGAGTAAACTCAATGGCTGTTTTTTGCTTTGTTATATTTGATTTTGGGTTTTGAGACAGGGTTTTTCTCTACGTAGCACTGGCTGTCCTGGAATTGAGTCTGTAGACCATGCTGCTCTTGACCTCAGAGTTCTGGCTGCCTCAGTCTCCTAAGTGCTATGATTACAGGCGTGTACCACCACACCCAGCTCAATTGTTGTTTAAGTTTGCACTTTTCTTATGAAATATCAACTGTAAATAGTATTTCTGGAAGTGTTATAGTTGCCTGTATCTTCAGTTCTAGAGGATCTGACACCTTCTTCTGGCTCTCCTCTGGTGCACAGATGTCTAAGCAGGCAAAAAACACACAAATAAAAAGTAACTAAATATAAAACTAATTTTTTCCTTTTTATTTTATCATGTTGATATTTTCTTTACATCTTTGGACCAATGGGACTGCTGAGAACAGGAGATGCAAAAGAGTCAGGCAGTGTGATAGTTTTGACACAGCCTAGACTTTCTTCCAGGAGCCTCTTGGTGCAGATACTTACAGAGCTCCCATGATGTAGTGTGCAGACTTGCCTGCTTCTCTTGAGGTACTCACAAATGCCTTTTCCATCTATCTTTTCCTTTGAAGGACTGTCCAAAGCCTGGGTGTGCTTGCCTAGACATTCTCTAAAACTACTCCGCTAACCCCCTCCAGCAGGCGACCACTTAAAGCATGGCTATCTCCCTTTATCCACCCCATCTCCCTTTTGCTAGCACCTGCTGGGATCTATAGCTTTGCTCTCTTAACCTGTAGCAAAAATTGCCTATAAGCTTCTCTTTGACTCTGTTTTTAAGTTCGTCTTTTAACAAATGACTTTATTTTAGGCATGTGCATGTGTTTTAGTCATGAACTGCATTTCCCTGTGCTTGACATGCCCTGAAGTCTTTGAGTGCATGTTAGCATTGTTTTTAGGTTGTTGAATGCTGGGTTTTGTTCTATTTTAAATAGAGTTGCACTTTTCCCAGAAGGCAGTTAAGTTATTAGAGGTGAACCTTCCCCTTTTGAGGTGTGTTTTAAGTGGTTGGCAGGTGGGTCTACAGTAGCTTTCATCCTAGAGCTCATTTTCCTGCAGTTCTATTATGTGGTCCTTCTCTGGTCACTTGAGTGGGAAAGCTCCTTCCATTCAAATAAGGCTTTCCCTCTGTCAGGAATACTCTGCTAGGGAAAACTGGGAAACATCTTGGCTCCAGGTAAGCATGGAGAATTTAGTCAACAACCTCCCAGGTGATTGCTCTCTCCTCAGACGTTGTCGTGCACCGGTAAGTAGTCAGTAGAGCTTTGGAATTCAGTTCTGTGTAGACCTTCTCAGGCGCCTGGCTCACTAGACACTACCCTGTGTGAGCCTTCCAAATTCTGCTCCAGTCAGTAAGACTCCTGGATGCTGCATAGGTTCCCCCAGTGCTCTCAGTCTGATATTGACTTTAAGCAGACAGGTGGGCTCACTTCACTCTATTATGTATTTATTTACTTATAGTTAGGCATTTTTGGTGTCTGAAAATAAATTTTATTAGGTTGCTGTGTAGTGTGTGAGTGTAGCTCTTGTGGCTGAAAGGATTTTTAAATTTTAATTACAAATTATTAGTATTTTAATTGGCATTTTATTATTAAGTGTTATTATTGATACTTATTATTTGGTTGTTATTATTTCTATGCAGCTGACCAGTGAGCCCAGAAGAGAGCATTGGATCCCCTAGAACTTGAGTTATGGATTGTTGTGAGCTGTCCTGTGTGAGTGCTAGGAACCCAACTCTGGTCCTCTGGAAGAGCAGCAACTGCATTTAACCCCCGAGGCAGCTCTCTAGCCGGTTCTTTCTGAGACAGGACCTCATTGTCTCGCCCAGGCAGGCGTCAGCTCCTGGACTCAAGCAATTTTCCCACTTTAGCCTCCTCACTAAGCAGGACAATAGGTACATGACAGTGTCTGGGCCTCGGAGAGATCTCGCAAAGCCTTTGGAAAAGTTACTGTTTTTCACATCAAGTAGATCTTGTATCCCCGTCCAACAACCACAGATCTGGCTGATGACTGAATAAATCTCACAGAGCTTCTTCCTTTGTCTCCTACAGTGGTTGTCCCCATCAGAGGCAACTGAATGTTTCCTATCAAAAGAAATCTGGCTGGCACCACCACAGTTCTATGAAGTGAGAAGACTTGAAAAATTTGCCTCTCTCCCTGCTCTGTATAGATTTTGTTTGGATCGCCCATTAGAAGTAGCTGAGAAATGGCTGCCAATAATATTCTTAACTTCGGATGGTTCCATCCATCTTCTCCCAGGTGAGTCAGAGAAGTACCAATGCTCCTGTTAGTAATCATGTTTGGTACAGCCAGGCTCTCTGGCAGCATTGCCCCCCAGAGACAGGAGTTAAAGCCTATTTTGTATAGCCTCTGCCTGTGGATGTGGCTAACCTCTGCTTATAGGCCGCATGCACCCCTTGAAAGCTGTGAATGCAGCCCAATACAAAATCTTATGCTTCCTTAAAGTATTAAGGGATATTTTTTCTTAACTTCTTTGTTTTAAGGTTTTTGTTTGTTTATTATTGTTCAGCTGTTTGGTGTTCAGACATAATCTGTAATGTCAAAGTGTTGCAGTAAATCTCCAACCCCAATAAGTCTGTGGAAAGAACACACAACTCAGTTACAATATTTATAAGCTGTATGCCTAGATTGCACAGATACAAAAAGATTAATATTGTTACTCTTAGATAGACATTGTGCCTATTCAATACATTTAAGAATACAAAGCCTCGACCCAGTCCTTCTATAACTGCTATTACCAACTGTTTTTAGATGATTGAACATTATGAGTTAAGGGCCAAATAACAAACTCATGGTTCTGAGTTAATTATAAAACGATGTTTTCGAGATATTTCAATTAGAAATGGCTGAGAGTAGTCAAGGGTTAACAGTTTAGATATACTTTATGTAGATAACCCCTCCCCCAGTATAACATATGATGTCAGAATATTTTTAATAAAAACAGGCTGGTTTAGTTTAGTAGATTTTTTCTACAATCCCATGTCTTTCAGTGGCTATTCATTAGCATTTGAAAAATTTAAGGTGGAGGGGGGGCTGGAGAGATGGCTCAGCAGTTAAGAGCACTGACTGCACTTCCAAAGGTCCTGAGTTCAAATCCCAGCAACCACATGGTGGCTCACAACCATCCAAAACAAGATCTGACGCCCTCTTCTGGAGTGTCTGAAAACAGCTACAGTGTACTCACATAACAATAAATAAATCTTTTTAAAAAATTAAATAAATAAATAAATCTTTAAAAAAATTAAGGTTAATAAAGCACTATGTAATATATCTCTGGGGGTCTTTGTTGCCCCCTTTTGTCTGTTAAGCATCTCCTTTAGAGTTCGATTTGATCTCTCCATAATTGCTTGTCTTGTAGGATTATGTGATATGTCTGTAACATGTTTTATAGTATGTAAAAAACTGCTTCATTTTATAAGAGACATATGCTGAACCGTTGTCTGTTTTAATTTGTGTGGGTATTCCCATAATGGCCATAACTTCTAACAAATGTGTGATTACAGAATCAGCCATTTTTGACACTAAGGCAGTTAGTTGCCCATTGAAATCCTGAATATGTGTCTATAATATGATGTACATATTTCAGTTTATCAAACTCTGTAAGATGGAAGACATCCATTTGTCAAATAACATTTTATGGGGGGTACCCTTAGGGTTAGTTCCTGTAAGCAATGGAGTTTGCTTATATAACGTACTAGTAGGACATTGCCTCACAATTTCCTTGGCTTGTTGCCAAGTGATAGAGAATTCTTTCTTTAAACCTTTGCTGTTAACATGGTCGTTTTTTTTTTTAATGGAATTCTAAAGCCTCTAGTACACTTCCTATCAATAGCTGGTCAATTTTATTATTACCTTGTGCCAGAGGGCCTGGCAGACCTGTATGGAATCTTATGTGCGTTATATATGGTGGATGACTCCTATTTCTGATTATTTGTTGTAGCTGAATGAATAGTGAAGTCAATTTAGAATCATCTTGAATAAGTTCAGCAGTTTCTATGTGTAAAACAACCCTTTCTGTATATTGAGAGTCAGTTACTATATTAAGAAGCTCTTGAGTATTGTATACAATTTAGACTTTTGAACTGAGTTACAGGGGCTCTCAGATGTGTATTTGGTGGTGGTGGGGAGGATCACTGGACTTGTATCTCAGGTTTGTTGGGTTCTAATAGATACATTGTTACAGTAAATCTCCAATAAGCTCATGCAAAGAACACACAACTCAGTTACAGTACTTATAAGCTACACACCTAGATTGTGCAGATTTAGCACTACACTACTCTGCCCCCACCTTGAGACCCCTTGCTACTTGTGGCTTCTCCAGGCTGCGTGGTTCTGCTCCACCTTCCTTCTACCTCCCCTTTTCCTGCATCTTCCTCTGTCTCCTCCATCTCCTCGTGTCCTCTCATCTTTTGTCGATTCTCTCTTTCGAAAAGCTCCAGCCCCACCTTCCCCTTCCACAGCTCAATCACAGGCTCTAGCCTTTAATCAAGAGGTTTGCCATGCCTGGTGGAATAGTAATTAAAAGAAAGTCAATGTCACCCCACTGTGGTAGTGCACGCTTTTAATCCCAGTATTTGGGAGGCAGAGGCAGGTGGATCTCTGTGATTTGGAGGCTGACTTGGTCTTCAGAAAGAGTTCCAGGACAATTAGGGCTATTATACAGTGAAACCATGTCTCAAAAAAATGAGGGGGGAGAGGAGAAGAAGGTCAGAATCATAAAATATACATGTTTTTAGTTTTAGTTTGAGTCTGTTATGACAAATACCATGACCATAGACAACTTTGGGGAGGAAGGAGGTTTATGTCAGACTGTGGGTTACGGTTCATTTTTGAGAGAAGTTGGGGCAGGAAATTGAAAGCAGGTCTCAAGCTTTGCCACACACAGCATTGTTTCTGACAAACAAAACATGCTGCTTTATATCGTTGATACGTTGGGGGTGGGTTATGAAACAATGCGCTGTGGAAATAAAGTTTTACTATTTTTCAGGAGATGAGCTGTACGTGAAAGACTCAGACTTCTTAGAAAAGAATATGTCTACTGACAAAAAGACAGAAGAAATCATCAAGGAAGGCAAAGTAGTTAACCGAATTGTGATCTACAGTCTTCATGTCTACGAAATCTACATGACTCTTCCGTCAAAGAACGAGCATGTGTACCCTAGCAACTTCCTAGTGAATAGGAGCCGCACTGCCCACCTGTAAACTGCGCTGTGACTGTTAGCAAATAATGAAGACCTCAGAACACATCTAAAATCTAAGGACCGTGCCCATAAAAGTCAGAACTATTTGTGTTTCCTGTATCATGTGCGTTTTTGGAGCCTGTGCCATTTGTCAGACTGCACAGCAAGCCAAGTGTAGAATGTACGAAGTATTAAAACTCATGTTACTAAGATAAATGGTTTCACAACAGTTGTTTTCTTAGTTGAACGTCGGAAAGGGGTCTCCTGCCATCTTCTGACTGTCCCACTTATTAGAGGTTTCCTGGTGTGCTGAGGAGATTGAGCCCCAGATCTCTTATACTTTTTCAGGAGTTACTTCAGAGATACCTAGTTAAAGGGTGCTAAGGGATGTGAGATTTCCCCCACTTGCTCCCTTGTTGGTTCCTCTGTTTTGGCAGGTTGTGAAAAGTGAGGGGCAGGCTTTGCCTCCGTGAAGGTCACATGTTGTTTCTGTCAGGCATTTGATCATAGTAAGGAAAGTGTTAATGCAAATAAACAGATTGAGACATCCTACAAGGGTGATGTCATGTTCTTGTCTTGTACTCAGGTTGATAGCATACACTATATGGTTTACAACCAAATGACATTCATTTTGACATCCAAATTGTATTTTTTATTCTACTTCTTTATGTGTGTGCACGCGCACACACACACACACACAGGAGTACATACCATGGAGCATGTGTGAGGGCAGAGAATACCTTACAGGAAACCTCTTTCCTGCTGTGTGTGGGTCCTGTAGCTTAAACTAAGGTCACCAACTTTGACTGGCAAAGATATAGGAAGCCATAAAAAATTACAGGCTGGTGAGATGGCTCAGCAGGTCAAGGCCCTTACTGTGCATGCCTGGTGACCTGAGTCTGATCCCCAGAACCCATGTAAATGTGTGAAGAGAGGACCTACTTTACAAAGTTGTCCCTTACCTCCACAGGTGCCACGACGATTGTGCTTTCGCATACACATAATGCACACAGAGACACCATAAAACTCATCAGCCCTTTTATACTTATGAAGTAGTAGTTAATGAGGCTGGAGAGAGAATGTTAAATTCACAGGGGTTTAATGTGGGTAACTAATGATATTTATTGACTAAAGGTGAGAAATGATAGTTAAGGTACTGGTGTGTGTGTGTGTGTGTGTTTGTGTTTGAGACAAGGTCTTTACATAGCCCTGTCTGTCTTGTAATTCACTATGTAGACCAGATGGCTTCAAACTGATAATATCTGTCTACTTTTGCCTCCTGGGTGCCAGGATCAACGGCATATGCTACCATACCTGGCAGAACACAAATTCTGTTTGTAGATCTTTGTGTTGTGTGTTGGAGTAGACTTTTCAGCAAATGACTTGCTGTTCCTGCCAACACAATAAAGGCAAATATACCATAAAGCTTATGTGTGTGTTTTTTATTCTTAAGAATTTGTGTGTGTGTGTGTGTGTGTGTGTGTGTGTCTGTCTGTCTGTCTGTCTCTGTCTGTGTGAGTGTATGTGTACCACTTGGAAGCCAAAATCGAGCACTGGATCTCCTGGAACCAGAGTTACTGAAGCAGACAGCCAAACTCAAGTCCTCTGTAATAGCAGTAAGCACTCCAATGGCTAAACCATCTCGCCAGCCCTTTCTCTGTGTTACTTAATCCACATTAGAGGAATAAGAGAGAGCGGTTCTTCTTAGCTTGTTTGTGCTTTTCTAGATATTTTGGCTATGTCTGGGAATATCAGTTGTCACCACTGAGGAGCAAATAGTGCCATCTAGTGGAGAGTGTGCAGGTACCGTTAGATAGCCTTCAGTGTAGAGGAGAGTTAAGTTACTAGACTTGAGGTAGAATCTAGTAAGGTCTAGTGGTGGTACAGGTCTGTGATCCCAGCTACAGTCAAAAATTCAGTCTGCCTAGGTTACAAAATGAGTTGAAGACCAAGAACCTGCTTCAAAATTTTAAAAGAAGGCTAAGGCAGATAATTGCCTGGTATGTGCAAGGCTCTAACTGTATTTAGCTGGTTGGTTGGTTTTGGTTTTTCGAGACAGGGTTTCTCTGTGTAGCTTTGGCGGTCCTAGAACTCACTCTGCAGACTAGACTGGCCTCAAACTCAAAGATCCACCTGCCTCTGTTTCCCAAGTGCTGGCACTAAAGGCATCTGCCACACATACACACATGGAATGTATGTATTTTTTAACTCTGTGTTTGTGTGTATGTGTCCCTATTGGTGTATATGCATATTAGTGGTGGTGTGTTTTATAAAAAAATAAAAAGGAGCCAATGATATGTTTGATAGAGTGAGGTATGGTGAGGTGGGAGGGGGAGCCTCTGTGGGCCTGTGCTGAGGCATCTTCCCCTGACGTACCAGCAACATGATGGATATAGTATAAAATAGAGGTTTTTTAGGGCATTGGAAGGGGAATTGAGAAGGGAGTAGAGATAGAGAAAGATGAGAGAGAGAGATAGAGAGAGGAAGAAGAAGAAGGAGGAGGAAGAGGAGGAGGAGGAGAGGGAAGGCCAGCTAGAGAGAGTGGGTAGGGGGATGGGGAGAGAGGGAGAAGGGGCAGAGAGTAAGAGAGCTAGGAGGAGCCAAACATCCACTTTTATAGTAAGCCAGGCATTACCTGGCTGTTGCCAGGTACTGTGGGGTAGAGCCTAAAAGGACTGCTAATAAGTGGAGTTCCCCACAGACCCAGAAAAGGGTGTTGGAGCCCCTATTGGAGTTTTTGGAGGTTGTGAGCCACTGGGAACTGAACCAAGATCCCTTAGGAGTACTCTTAACTGCTGAGCCATCTCTCTGGCCCCAAATCTAATTTTTTAAAAGTAGATTTGAGAATAATAATATTCTATGTGGCCTCTCAATCCACCAAAATTCTTAGGATTATTGGCCATAGTGTTCATTCTCACAGAGCGACACTGCTGGAAAGGACCCCAGTGAATGTCACCATTCTATCAGTGAGGAGGTTAAGAGACAGATGGCATGCCTTGAGTTTCTGTCCTGGCTAAGAAGAGAGCTTGAACAGTAGTCCTGACATATTTGTGAACTCACTGTTTGGTGAGCTCAGGAGATGTCTAAGATAATGACTAGCTTTTCATAGAAAAGATATAATGATATAGGTATGGATGTTTCTTGAGAGAGAGAGAGAGAGAGAGAGAGAGACAGACAGACAGACAGACAGACAGACTCCCTATGTGACTCAGACTGGCTTTGAACACCCAGACCGCATAGTGTCTCCTGCCTCTGCCACCTGAGATGGGGTATTACAAGAGCAGACATCACGCCATGAGGCCTCTTGTGTAGTCCAGGCTGGCCGTGGAGTTGCTATGTAGCCAAGGATGGCCTTGAATTCTTGATCCTCTTGCCTCAGCCTATCGAGTTCTGGGATTACAGGTTTGAGTCATTGCTTGCTAACTCTTTGCTGATGTTTTGAATCTGAGTGAAACTTGTCTCCCCCCAAGGAGTCATTCTGAGAAACTTACATGACTTCTCACCTGGAACAGCAGCCCCAAATAACAGCTGTTTTCATACTCTGAAAAGTTGTTTTAGAGTTCAGATCAAGTTCATTAGTTTATCATTTGTAGTCAATTTTTATTATTATTAATTCTCACAGAGATCTACCTGCTTCTGCCTCTAGGGTGCTGGGATTAAAGGCGTGCCACAGTAAGCCAGCCAGGCCTCGTTTGGTATTTCTTACCCAATAGGCTGCATGGGTCCCTCTCCCTGGTGGATTCTAGGCAGGTGCTCTACTACTTAGCTACTTCACCAGCCCTTTTTAAGTTTTTCTTTATAAAAATTTCCAGACAGAGTCTCATTTGGTAGCCCCGGCTGGTCTGGAATTCACTATGTAGCCCAGGCTAGCCTCAAACGCAGAAGATCTGCCTGCCTTTGACTCTCAACTGTTGAGACTAAATGAATGCACCATTAGGCCCAACAACAACAACAACAAAATTGTGTGTGTGTGTGTGTGTGTGTGTGTGTGTGTGTACTCAAGTCTGCCGAGTCCACAGGTTGATGTTGGAGCATCTTCTTCAATCACTCTCCACCTTACTTTTTGACAGAGTCTCTCATTGAACCTGTACTGCTCACCATAAGGAGGCTGAGCAGCTCCAGAGATCTGCCTGTCTCTACCTCCCAAGCACTGGTACTATGGGCACTTGCCACCACATCCAGCTTTTTACACTCGCGCTGGGGATCCACACTCAAGTCCTTGTGACACTGAGATATTTCTCATTCTGGGACAGGACTCATAAAATTGCTTGGGTTGGACATGAACTCATTCTGTAGCCCAGGCGGACCTTGAAGTTGTGATCATCCTGCCCCAGCCTCTTGAATAACTGAGGTTACATTGCTTTGCCACCAGGCCCAGTTTGGTACCCATACATCTATGTGGTTGATAAGCTCATGGATAGGGATTGGGGCGATGGCTCAGTAGTAAAGCACTTGCTGTACAACCATGGGGACCTGAGTTCATATCCCTAACACCCCTGTAAATTTAGACATGTTGGTCTCCTATAAACCTCAGTGCAGGGAAGTGTAGACAGGCAGATCCTGGGGATCTGTTTAATAGCAGCCATTGAGGCCAAAGCAGTAAGCACTAAGTCCATTGAGAGACCCTGTCTCATAAAGTAAGGTAGATTAGCCCCAGGTCTGCTTTGCTGTTTGAGATTAGCTCAGTCTCCAGCCTTCATTGGAGAAATGTTATTGCAGAAACCCATACCTGGCCAAAGTGCAGAGACCAAGAGATGATGGAGAGCTTGGCACAACGCCAAGGCATGAACACTGCAAGAGGAGCAGAAAGAACCAAGCATCAAAGGATGTGCAGCAAAACAATGTGTTCTGGACTTGACATCAGGATCACACGCATGAACTCACTGCAGCTCTGGTGGTCTGCACCCGTCAGCATCTCATCATGAGTGGGGAGAGGGCCTCCTTGAAGGACTATTGGCAAAGGTTGCTGGGTGTTGTGGTGATAACTTCAGAGGTATAGCATGCTCCAGTAAATAACCACCTGCCTACACTCATATCGGTGACGCTAAGGAATCTCAGTGGATCACATCCAAGAGACAGGAAAGCAGAGGAGGACTTCCTGGGAAGAGGGAGTGCAGGGGGAGAGGGAGGGGGATGAGAGGGGGAGGGAGTAGAACTACTAAAATTCATTGTATACGATGTGCTGGTGAATCTTGGTCGTCAACTGAGGAAAGGGACCCTCAACTGAGGAACTGCTTCCATCAGATTGGCCTATGGGCATGTTGGTGGGTTCTCTTGATTGCTTGTTGATGGATGAAGGCCCAGCCCACTTTTGTCAGTACTATCTGGAACACCTGGTCCTGGGCTTTAGAAGAAATTAGGTGAGCCGTAAGGGGAAGCAATCCTCTGAGGTGTGTTCTGCCATGGTCTCTGCTTTCATTCCTGAGTTCAGTTCCTGCCTCGATTTCCCTCAGTGATGAACTGTTTGACCTGTGAGCCAAATAAACCCTCTCCTACCCTGAGTTGCTTTGGACCACGTTGTTTATCAAAGGAAAGAATACTAGAGCATACATGTATGAAATGGTCAAATAACAAAAGATATGGAATAGAGGGGAAAATGGCAAGAGGAAGACATCCCAATGTCAACCTCTGAAAAACACACACACACACACACACACACACACACACACACGGGAAAAAAGGGAGAGTGGGGGCGGCTCGGGTTCCGCATAGGAGAAACACTGACAAGCAAAGCCCTCATGGGGGGATAAGGGGACACTGGCAGGACCTCGCACTGCACCGCAATAGGGACTGCGGGTGCCCGAACCTATAGAGCATGAGACAGCCTGTCTAGCATGGAGAGAGGTCCTTGCTCAGAAGGCGGTGCCGTTCTGGAATAGACCTCCCGTGTACCTGTGGAGGAAGCTACTTGGCTGAGACATGGCTTGACTGTGAGGAGGCTTGATCCTTCCCCCGTGGCTGGAAACGCTGAGGCCTGCTCCATGTTTCTCAGCAGAGGATTTTGACAAGAAGAGACAGTTCATAGTTTTAATGCTTTATTATTAAAAGAGTAGAAAGAGAAAAAGAGATAGAGAAGAAAAGAGAGAAAGAGAAGATAGAGAGATGAGGGAAGGCCATGACCACGTGGAAAGGGGGAAAAGAACAGAAAGAGATAAGGGGCGAGAGACGAGAAAGAGGTGAGAGAGAGAGAAGAGAGAGGTGAGGAGGGGCAAGAAGCCTCCTTTTATAGTGGGCTGAGTTACCTGGCAAAGCCTGGCTGTAGTCAGGTGACTGCAGAGGTGGAGTCCAGCCAGAACACTAGGGGCCTGGGGCGTGGCCACACGTGACTGATGGCCACAGGATTATGGAGTTGAGGAGTCAGCAGTCTGGGAACATAGGTCACGGTTCCGTCCCTTGTAGAAGTGTTTTATCGGGTCTCCGGAGTGACCTTGCTCAACCAAGCTACAGACTGTCTCACACCATGGTCCCCTCCCTTTCCCCCCCCACAGAGAGAGAGAGAGAGAGAGAGAGAGAGAGAAGGGGGGAGGGAATTATAGGGTAATTATACAATTATACCTATAATTTCAGAACTTGAGAGGCTCAGTCAGGAAAGATGCTGAGTTTGAGGCTAGCTTAAGGTTAGCTTGGTCTACACAGTAATTTCAGAGCCTGGCAGAGATAGATAGTGAGATCCTACTCTGATAACAAATAAATAACACACAAATAAAATAACCAAGTATTAAGAATCAAAAAGAAGTTAGTTACAAAGTCCAAAATCAGTATTGGGATAGCTGGACAATATATGTGAAATGCTGATGGGGAAGGGTGTATACTTAATAATAATCCTGTATCAGTCTCATATAGATATAGAGTCAGGCAGTGGTGGCGCATGCCTTTAATCCCAGCACTTGGGAGGCAGAGGCAGGTGTATTTCTGAGTTTGAGGCCAGTTTGGTCTACAGAGTGAGTTCCAGGACAGCCAGGGCTATACAGAGAAACCCTGTCTTGAAATACCAAAAACAAACAAACAAACAAAAAACTATAGGAATAATCATTTATATGTGTGTGAGCTCTGAAGATCCTCTATCTCTGAGAAAAAGTCACGAATAGAAATTCCACAGACAAAAATTCCATAGACCGAAAGATTAATTAAATAAGTTCTTTTAATAAAACATTTACATTTAATGTGTATGTGTATATGTTTTTATTTACCTGTGTGTTGGATGGTACCCAGAGAGGGCAGAACAGGATATTTGATCCCTTGGTGCTATAGTTACTGGTGTCTGTGAGCATTCTGATATGGATGCTATAGTTACTGGTGTCTGTGAGCATTGTGATATGGATGCTATAGTTACTGGTGTCTGTGAGCATTCTGATATGGATGCTGGCATCCTAACTGGGATCCTCTGAATGATCCCATTCTAAACCACCAAACCAGCTATTCAACCCACATGTTACCTGTTAAAATGGCAGGATACAGTAGAAACCCTGATGACAAGTGTAGAATCAACTAAATATCAGCAATATGTCTGAACAATTACATATGGCTAGAAAAGACTGCCAAAGTTTAAAAGAACCTAAGCATTAAAAAAAAAAAAAAAACAAAAAACCAGCTCAGATTTTTCATGTAAAACTCATAAAAATTCTACATTTTTTCGTAAATAGAAGTGTCTATGGGGCTGGAGAGATGGCTCAGCCGTTAAGAGCACTGACTGTTCTTCTGGAGGTCCTGAGTTCAATTCCCAGCAACCACATGGTGGCTCATGACCATCGGAAATGAGATCCGATGCCCTCTTCTGGTGTGTCTGAAGACAGCAACAGTGTACTTATGTATAATAAATAAATAAATCTTTAAAAAGAAAAGTGTCTATGGGAGAAGTAGGAAAGATTATGAGAGGAGAGATTTGATAATTCCTTTAAATGTTTATGTTACACAGAATAGAAAATTATCTATGGATGGTATGATATAGACACCATTGTATTAAAATCAATGAGTTAAAAAAAACATTTTTTTTTACAAAGGCAAAAAATATCTCTGTAAAAAAAAAAACCTAATCCAAATTCATCCTTTCTGTCTACTTAATTACCCTGAAACAACGACTCTGTGACTATTTATGAATAAATTCCTAGGCCATAAGCTTTGGCTTGTTCTGTGACTTACTCTTAATTTATTATCCCTTTTATTCTAACCTGGGTTCAGCCACATGGCTTGTTTCTTCTCCTTGTCCTCTTAGGTCTATCTCCTCAGAGTTCCAGGGACAAATCTCCCTTTATTCTAACCTGAGTTCATATATGTGGCTTGTTTGCAGCCTTCTCAGAGTTCCAGGTGAATCCCTCACACCTCTCACTATTTCCCAGAATCCTTTTTATCCCTGCTGGACATCTCACCTCATGTTTTCTGCCTCAACTCATTGACTGTAAGCTTTCTTATTGGCAGGTGTTGTTTATTAGCGATTCTCTCTACACATCTTTAACCCCAACACTCAAGAGAGAGGCAGTGGTAGATGGGTCTCTGTGAGTTCAAGGCCAGTAAGGGCTGCATAGTGAGACCCTGTCTCAAAAATACAAAGGGAAAATATTATTGCTGTTGTTGTTGCTATTATTATTGTTATTTTAAGACAGGGTCTAACGAAGCTGCCCAGACTGGACTAGAACCTACATAGGTAATGCAGGTTAGCCTTGTACTTATTATCCTCCTGCCTCAGCCTCTGGAGTGTCAGGATTACAGAAGTGTGTCTTCATATACAATTCAGTAATCTTGACCATTCAGAATCATGTACACATAATTCATGTGAAAAAAATTATAAAGTGCAATTTTGTGGGCATGGGATCTAGCCAAAGGAGAAAATGATTTCCCTACACCACAGAGAGGTTTTTTTTTTCCCCTCCCACCTTCTTTCCCAAGCCTTTAAACACATAGTTGCAGGTCCTTGTGAAATCAACCACATGTGTGGTATTTTGCTTTTGGAGACAAGTTCTTCTTATTGTAGTCCAGGCCAACCTCAGCCCTGCGCTTCTGCCTCATGCTTCTCCTGATGAGATTGCAGCTCTAAGCCACCCTACCTCTTCAGGCTTATTTGTGTGGGTGCATTTGTTCCTGTGGGTCTAAAATTTTGGGTGACATTCCTCTGGAGCCATTCACCTTGGCTGTGTACATACGGATGCACATGAACAATGTGCACACACACAATTCAACACAGGGTTGCAAGAGAACGTAGGCTCTCTGTTGGACTCCCTTGAGACTGAATGTGAAGGTCACCATTTTGAGTAGGTTGGCTGACCTAGGAACCATCTGTCTCTTTCCCTCAATTCTGGGATTTTAGGCAACTATAACTATGCCTAGCTTTTTTGTATGGGTGCTGGGGATTTGAACTCAGGTCCCCATGTTTGCATGGCAAGTCCTCTCACTCATTGAACTATCTGCCTATCCAAACTTTTTTTTCCCTTTTCTTGTTTTTTTCACACTCCTGATGCTTATGAAGTAGGTCTGGCTTGCTGGTCATCAAGTCCTAGGGATCTGCCTGGTTTTTCCTTTCCGGCACTGGGACTGGGACTGACTTAGCTTTTTAAAAATAGAATCTAGGGATTGAACTCTCATCTTCATATATATGTGGCAACAAGCGCTTTGCCCATTGAACTATTTCCCAAGCATCAAGCTTACTTTTAAAACCGGATGCTGTGTGCACATTGTTTCCTAAACATACAATTCCCCCTTCCCTATTTCCACACTTTCTTGATTCCTCTTACTGGAAGATGAATACAATTGAATACGAACTCAAGCAATTTTGTTTTTTTAAAACTCAACCATCGAAGAATTCATTTGTAAAATCATTTGGGTCGGTAGAGTTCCTTTAATTTTAACAGACTATTATTCCTCTTCTTTTTTTGTTGCTGATGCGCAAAACGGCACAGATAGCTAACCCTCCCAGTGCCTCTGTGCTCTTTGTTTCAGTGCAATCACATGGAACTTAGAAGCACTATGTCTGTCTCAGGATACAAGATTAGAAAATAGGAGTTTTAAAAACCCCTATGCTGCCACAATAAAGTACAGGTGTGGGTAGAACCTGGCTCAGGAGGTGGGGCCTTTTCCAGAATGTGGCCAGGTGGAAATGATGCCAAGAAGACACGAGATCTGGGTGGCCGATTATAACACTCCGTGATGCTGCAAGCCAAAGTCAGGTATTGATATAGGAGAAACCCAACATAAGTGCTGTGATGGAGGATGCTAGCTGGCCCAAGGGGAGTGGAGAGCAGGGTTTGCTGGCAGGCAATACTGATAGAGACTTGGCTTGCATGCAGTCACTCCATCGGTAGGGGGACAAGTAAAACCCTGAACAGGTTGCACTGGGGGAAGAGGAATCATGCGTCCTTCCTAGCCCTGTAGTTCACCGCCCAGCCTGAGGGTGGCGCCGTGCGCAGCCAGGCCGTTAGCCAGACCGTTGGTGCGCAGGTACTTTCTAGCCCTCTGGAGCCCTGTGCTCAGGGGCGGGCTGAGCGCGAGCCGTTAAGAGTGCGTGCGAGGGGCCTGCGAAGGCTGCTGGTGCAGAAGCTCCTAGGCCCGGTCGAAGCGTTCTCTTTGTTGGTGGTGAGAGACGCTCACTCTCACTCCGTGTGCTGTCTCCCCGTCTGTGCGGGTGTGAGCTCCTCTGTGAGAGAAGGGCCAGGAAGCGTCTGCGGAATGCTCGAGGTCCTGGTGCTAAAGGTGAGGAGTGCCCGAGGCCTTCCTCGAGGAGCTTCCCCACATGCGGCTGCCATCTTGGAGCCCCAAAAGCTCGGGTACCATACGTTTGCTTTCAGATAAGCGAGTGATGCAGTTGCACACCCTGGTTGCCAGTGCGGTGGCAAATGCTAATATATTTCAAACTATTCAGTATTTGCATGCAGGAAAATCACAGTGAGTTCCGGGCCAGCCTGGGCTACCTAGTGAGACCCTATCTAACAAACACCACCGCCCAAATTAAAATATTCATTGGTGAACCGATCAATTACCGTTAGATTTATTCTGTAAACTTAGGCCTTGTAACCTTGGTACGTACGGTCACTTATTTTGAAATTTGTGTGTGTAATCCCTGTGGGAGTGCCTGAGCCGTGGTGCACGTGTAGAGAGGTCAGAGGGCAACTGACCTGAGGATTGAACTCGGGTAGACAGGCCTGTTGGCAATCACCTTTTACTGAATCCTCCTACTGGTCCCGCTTGTTTAAACAAACGGATTTAATTTTAGCTGCTTAACTCTGTAGCCCTGGCTTGCTTGGTACTCTATGTAGACCAAGATGGCCTTGAACTTACAGAGATCAACACTCACCAGTGCTGGGATCAAAGTTGTGCACTACAGCACCCGGCATGTCAAGCATCATTAAAAACAAAACAAAACAAAACAAAACAAAAAAAAACCCCTTATTTTTCTTTTGTTTTAATGTGACTGTGTATGGATATGTGCACACGAGTGCAGGACTCCGAGCTGGAGTTCCAGGCAGTTGTGAGCCACTTCCCCCACCCCACGTAGGTGCTAGCAGCTGATGAGAATAGAATTCGGGGCCCCCCCGAGCAACCAGTCACTTACTCTTAACCACAGAGCAGTCTCTACGACCCATCAAGCATCTTTTCATGTGATTATTGGTCACCTATATTAGCTTCACTGGGGAAAAAAAAACCCACCTCAGGTCCTCAGTTTGGTTTTTATGAGCTGTTTGGATTTTTGGTATGGTTGTTGAGTCTACACGTTCTCTTTACATTCTGAATTATCAGTCCCTTACCTGAAAAGAGAGGTGATTTCCCCTGCAGGCTTTACAGCAGGCAGGCAAAAGACATCAAGTTGAGGTAAGAATGAAGGTAGGTTCAGCTTGATTGTAACCAATGCTGGGCCAAGACTTTTAGAACCTGGCCCATATCATTTAACTTTAGCCATGTTTAAGCATAGCACATTTCTGGGGGAGTATTCCTATTACAATTAACTCAGTCTGAAGAGTCCAACAATTTAAGACATGTTTAAGACATTGAGATTCTTTATAAACTGCACCTGGTTTCTTTCACAAGAATGGGTACCGTTGGCTCAGAGATAGTGCCCAAGAGTTAGGATCTAGGGAGTTAGACTAACAGCACCTGTTGATGTTAGGGTTGGCCTGCACAGAGATAACACTTAGGCTGTTTAAAGCACAAGTGACATCATAAGAATAGGTTTATTGTCTAAAAGCAATGCTCAAGATTTAGAGGAAAGATCTGGGATAAGTATAAACATGAATTCTGGGAGATAGCAGCAGAGCTTGTCTTATCAAACAGCAAAGGGTCTCCGGGTTGTAAAACTCCATCATTCCTGGTGTTCCAGGAGGAGCAGCTGTGCACCTCGTTCCATTGAATAGGTAAGCTGTGTGTTTAACCTTCTGGCTTCTCCAGTGCTTATCTTTTTTTTCCCCCTCTACAGAGGAGTGATTTTTTTTCCCCCGTTCTGTGATGTGCTGGTTACTTATAGTTGACACAACCAGAATTGATCATCTTGGAAAAGCATCTCAATTAGGAATCAACTAGATCAAGCTGGCCTGTGGACACGTGTGTGTGTGTGTGTTTTAGATCAAACTGGCCTGTGGACACGTGTGTGTGTGTGTGTGTGTGTTTTGCTTGTTAATTGATGGAAGAAGGACCTCATTGAGTGCCTTGGCCTTCCCTGGGCCTGGCATCCTGGATTTTATAGTTGAAAATGCTAACTGAGCCCAAGCAAGCAAGGATCCAGGTGTTCTCAGTCTGGGAGACTCCTTCCAGTTCCAGCCTTGGCTTCACTTTCCTGCAGTAGTGGACTACAACTTAGAACTGTAAACCAGATAAGCCTGTTCCTCCCTTGCAGTGTTTTTGGTCACAGATACAGAAAGAAAACTAGGACACATGGTTGACTGTTCCATTCATAGTTTCTCTGGAGTCATATAATACAATCTTGATCAGTTTAGTAGTTTCCTTTTCCTTTTGTTGCTGTGTCTGTTGTATCCAAGCAGCCAAGGCCAAATATAATGGAAGCTTTTGTATTGTTTGCTTCTAAGAGTTTGATAGTCATACATCTCACAATTAGGCTATGATACCTTTGAGTTAGTTTTGTTTTTTTCCCCATTTTTATTGCATTCATGTTAATATGGAGGCACATACTGTGGCATACCCGTGAAAGTTGCAGAGTTAATTCTCATATGTCTCCATGGGTTTCAGAGACTGAGCTCAAGTTGCCAGGCTTCCCCAGCAAGTGAGCCATCCTGCCAGCCCCTCGAATTAATATTTCTGTATGGTGCTAGTTCATCCTTTGGCATGAAGTACTCAATTTCTCACTAACAGTTTTGGACAGACAATCCTTTCCCCTAGAAAGGCTTTGCTACCTCTGTCAGCTATTACTGGGCCACATTGTAAAGGAGGTGGCCCTGGGACTTTTATCCTTCTGGTCTGTATGTCTGGGTTACAATAGCACCACACTGGATTATTGTGGTTTTTCAGTAAGTTTTGAAATAAGGTATGAGTTCTTCTAGCTAGTTTTGTTTTGATACAGTGTCTTCAGCTGAGACTGGCCTCTGTCTTCTTCAGGAGCCTGATCCTCCCCTCCATCTCAGGAGGGCTGGGATTACAGGCGTGCACTACCACAGTAAGTTTTATGTAGTGTTGGGGCTTGAACCTGGGATTCCATATACAGCTAGGCAAGCTGCCAGTGACTGGCTTTGGCATCCAGGTGGTGGGTACACTGAAGCAGGCAGCCTTGGAGGTCAGTGTTTAGAGCTGCTGATGGGTGGATTCAAATACCTACAGGGATTACTGCCAAAGGCAGTCAGTGATTAGAGAAGTTACTCAGCAGACTTTTATCTGAGAGAACAAAGTTTAATTTACTTGGGCTGGCACTCTCTGTGGCCAGTGGAAAAACTATGAACACTTTTAACTCCTTGGGGCCGGCAAGAAAGAGAGGATAGAGAATTCACACATGTATACACACACACACACACACGAGTGGATGAAACAAAAGGCAGAGTCCAGTAACTTCATACACACAAACATACAAATATACATATAAATACATGCATGCATACATACATAACTACGAACAGAAGCACACATTCACACATAGAATGGTTAGAGCAAAGCTCCAGGAAGCAGGCTCCAAGCATTTTATGCATAAGTACATAAATACACACAGTTGGTGGACAGAGCAAGCTCCAAGACACACCCAGACAAGCTTTACATATATACAACCAAACACAGTTGATGGATGGAAGGAACACTGTTCCAGCCTTCATTATACATACACATAGCTGATGGAAGAATGCTCCAGCACACTTTCACATAAACCTTGCACATATATACACATGCACATAGTTGTTGGATGGAAGGACCAGTGTTCCAACCCACCACACACATAAACCTTACACGTACACGTAGTTGATGAATGCTCCAACCCTCATCGTTTATTCTTCCATAACTTATATATCCCAGCAAAGTCTTTCAAGCAGTATAAAATTACAATGTGATTACATTTCAGTTGAGTTTTAGTGAATGGTTATGAAAAAGCAATGTGTTTTCCAATACCTTTACAAGAAATAGCATTATATACTACAGGTAAAAAAAAAAACAAATTATTCTCCAAAACCCACATACATTCTTAACTAGGCGACTTGTTATAGATTAACAAAGTGTAAGCAAACATGGTAATTTTTTAGCCAGTTTTTCTTACTGGCAGATAACAATTTGAGGTTATAAAGAAAGGAGTAATTATTTTATTATTTGTCTTTACAAGTTACAATTTGAGGTTACAAAGAAAGGAGTAATTATTTTATTATTTGTCTTTACAAGTTATCTTGTGGGCTGGAGAAATGGCTCAGCAGTTAAGAGCACTGACTGCTCTTCCAGAGGTCCTGAGTTCATTTTCCAGTAACCACATGGTGGTTCACAACCATCTGTAATGGGATCCGATGCCCTATTCTGGTGTGTCTGAAGACAGTGACAGTGTACTTATATACATAAAATTAAACTTTTTAAAAATATTAAAAAGTAATTTTGTAAGAAACTTAAAAGAATCATAAATCTAAACTTTTATTTAAAAGTCAGCCATATGTATCTTAAATCCTCAGAATGAATATCTACTCATCAGCAGTTCTTATTAAATAATATCAGGAAACTAAGGGCAAAAATGGATGTAAGAAATCAATTATCACCAGCGCAGTCTCAGCAAGAGTCATGTAAGCCAGTGCTGCCATTGTTCTTGTTCTCTGACCATAAAGGCCCTAGCTTAACTGATAAGAATGTGCCTTTCTGAACTTCACATTGTTCCCTAAGATTTCCTACATCAGAGCCAGTAGAGAAAACATCTCAACCTAACTTCACTAACAGTGTTGTTTTTCCAAATGTTTTCTAAGGGTGGTGGTCATTGCTGACAGTCTACATCTCTAAGTTCTTTCCTAGGGTGGTGATTGGATCATAAATCTGCTCCAGCAGCAATGCCTGACAGAGTTCAAGCATTATTGTTGTGAGTGCCAGAGATAATGCCCAGTGAGGGGCTGGAAGCCCCCTTAGAGTTTTCCTGTGATTATTAGATTAAGAGGGACGTGAGGGCAGCAAGCAGAGCAGAACTCCATAATAGCATAAAACCCTCAGGACACACAGTTCGCCAGGGCTGTGCCACCTCAAGGGTCCCTCATGTGGCTGTGGTAAACCATGGCTGCATTCCATGAGTTATAATGTCATTCCTCCTGCCTGACCCTAAGCTGCAATCATTCTACTAATTGAGCTACATACCCAGCACTTTAGCTTTGTTTCTTTAGAGGTTTATTGGCTACCTAGGATCCCTTAAAATTTTCTTTACAAAAGCCATTATGATCTGATTAATGATAAATATTGAATCTGTAGATCAATATTAATATCTTAATTTATGTCAGTATTAAATCTTCCAATTCACAAGTGTAGATGAGCTTGTATGCTTTTTTTTTCCAGAAAGAATCTGACTGTAGCCCTGGCTTGCCATGAATTCACTATGTAAACCAAGCTGGCTTTGAATGTTAGGAGATCTGTCCCTCCTGAGAGTGCTGGGATTAAAGACATGTGCTCTAGCTCTCTGTGTATTTTTTACTTTCAATTTCTTTTATTGTAATTTTATATTTTTTCATTGTACCTGTAGTATATTTTTATAGACTCTTTAGGATTTTCTATGTAGACAGGCATGCTTATGAAAACTAGCAAGTTGCTGGGCAGCTGTGGTGCATGACTTCAATTCCAGCACTTAGGACGCAGAGGCAGGTGGATCTCTGAGTTCAAGGCCTTCCTGATCTATAGAGCAAGTTTCAGGACAGCCAGGGTAACACAGAAAAACCCTGGCTCAAAAAAACAAAACAAAAAATCGGAAAGTTTATTTCTTGTCAGTTTTCCTGATAGTCTTGTCTTACAGTAGTATCTCGCACACTTCAGCCAATGTTGAAGAAAGTAATATGTACACCACTATTAGATTTTTATTTCCTGTGTTTTAGTTCCTGTCCTTTTTTTTAAAGTGTGTATGTATGTGTACTTTTTTAAAGATTCTTTAAGTATATGAGTACATTGTAGTTGCTTTTAGACACACCAGAATAGAGCATCGGATCCCATTACAGATGGCTTTGAGCCACCATGTGGTTGCTGGGATTTGAACTCAGGACCTCTGGAAGAGCAGTCAGTGCTCTTAACCGCTGAGCCATCTCTCCAGCCCCTTCCTGTCCTTTTTAAGAAAGAATTTGTACTGGTTGGTTTTGTATGTCATCTTGACACAGGCTGGAGTTATCACAGAGAAAGGAGCTTCAGTTGAGGAAGTGCCTCCATGAGATCCAGCTGTGGGGCATTTTCTCAATTAGTGATCAACAGGTGAGGGCCCCTTGTGGGTGGTGCCATCCCTGGACTGATAGTCTTGGGTTCTATAAGAGAACAGGCTGAGCAAGCCAGGGGAAGCAAGACAGTAAGGAACATCCCTTCATGGCCTCTGCATCAGCTCCTGCTTCCTGACCTGCTTGAGTTTTAGTCCTGACTTCCTTTGGTGATGAACGGCAATGTGGAAGTTTAAGTTAAATAAATCCTTTCCTCCCCAACTTGCTTCTTGGTAATGATGTTTGTACAGGAATAGAAACCCTGACTAAGAATTATTTACTCATTTTATATATGTAAATAAATAATATATATATATATGAGTATACTGTGGCTGTCCTCAAACATATCAGAAGAGGGCATCGGATCCCATTACAGATGGTTGTGAGCTACCATGTGGGTGCTGGGAATTGAACTCAGGACCTCTGGAAGAGCAGTCAGTGCTTTTAACTGCTGAACCATCTCTCCAGTCCTACTTCCTGTCCTTTAATAATAGATCTCATTTATTAATACAGCTGGAGGTCTGGCACACTCTTGTAGGTCTAGCACTCAGGAGATGAAATCAGGAGATTGAAACTCTGACATAGCAAGTCTGAGACTAGCTTGAGCTATGGGAAATCCCGCTGAAAAACCCAAAACAACGAATGACGAAGTCTCATTTCCTAAGACTGTTTAGATGCTTTTTTTAAATTTTATTTATTTTTTTTTAATTTACATTCCAAATCATTTCCCCTTTCCCGTTTCCTCCCTCCCCGAAAGTCCCATAAGCCCCCTTCCCTCCCTCTTTTCTCCATTCAACCCCCTCTCGTTTCTCTGTCCTGGCGTTCCCCTACATCCAGTCTTTCCAGGACCAGGGGTCTCTCCTTCCATCTTCTTAGAAATCTATTGATATGTGAATTGTGCCTAGGGTATTCCGAGATTCTGGGTTAGATGCTCTTTTTTATATAAATAATTTATTTATTATTATATGTAAGTACACTGTAGCTGTCTTCAGACACCCCAGAAGAGGGCGTCAGATCTCATTACGGATGGTTATGAGCCTCCATGTGGTTTCTGGGATTTGAACTCAGAACCTTTGGAAGAACAGTCAGTCTCTTAACCACTGAGCCATCTCTCCAGCCCTGGACGCTTATAACCATCTGGTCCTTAAGTTCTTGAGCATTCTTGTAATACTTTCAAGTCCTTGCCAGCTAAGCAACTTGGGTTCCCTCCTTCCCTCCCTTTCTAGGATAGGGTGTTGGACCTTGAGATGTTGGGCAAGTTTGTGCCACTGAGCTACATCCCCAGTCCTGGGGTCACTGTCTGGTGACTTTTTTCTTGGCCATGTGTCATGGTTTCATTTCTTCATATGCCTAGTAACTGGGTTTACTGGGCTTTGCTTTATCCCTTCGTTATTGCGTTCAACATGGAGATATCTATGCTATTAAGTATATGACTATAGACTATGCAGTAACAAAACCTGAATGACTGCTGTCCTTCCCCCGAGTTATTATTAAAACCTTCAAATAGCCAAGCATGATGGTGTACTCCTTTAATCCCAGTAATGAGGAACTAGAGGCAGGTAGATCTTTGTGAGTTTGAGGCCAGCCTGGTCTATACGGCCAGTTCCAGGCCAGCCAAGATGTATAGTGAAATCTGGTCTTTAAAAAAGAAAAAACAATCAAGCATTTATAAGAGTAAAAAAATACTAAAGCAAACACTTGTGTTCTTGCCTTCTGGTGTGTAGGATACAAAGTTGTAGTGTCTTCCTGGCCCTCTCAGTAGGCAGAGGTAGGGTATGCATTTGAAAAATCAGTGGAAGTTTTAACTGATGTTTTTGATTCAAGTTTAACTTCTTTTTCACTTTTTAGCTTATTTCTAAAAATGATCCTTTTGTGGAGTTTTAAATTTTTATTTATATGTGTGATGGTTTGAGTAAAGATGACCTCCATAGGCTCATAGATTTGAATGCTTGGTCACCAGAGAGTGGCACTATTTGAAAAGATAGGGAGGCATGGCCTTGTTAGAGGAAGTGTGTCACTGGAAGTGTGCTTTGAGGTTTTCAAAGGCCCAGGAAGCCAAGCCCTGAAGTACTGCTACCTGCAGATGTGGATGTAGAGCTCAGTTGCCTCTCCAGCACCGTGTCTGCCTGCATGCCACCATGCTTCCCACCATGATGACAATGGACTACTGAAACTAAGCTAGTCCCAATTAAATGCCTTAATTATAAGAGTTGCTGTGGTCATGGTGTCACTTCACTAGAACACTAAGGCATATAGTATGTATCTGGGTGTGTACCATGTGCATGCTCTATGCTAGCCTTGGAGGCCAGAGAAGAGCATCAGATCACCTGGCACTGCCCTTACAGGGCATTTTGAGCTACCTGGCTTGATTTCTGGGAATGAACTTAGGTCTGCTGGAAGAGAAGCAAGTGGTCTTAGCTTCTGTCTCTCTCCAGCCCTTTGTGGGTCTTTTGATTCTGTTTTATTTATTTTGTGCATGTGTTTATGGCAATGGGTGGGTAGAGGTCAGAGGACAACTTAACAATTTGTGGAACTTTTCTCCTACTTCATGGGTTCTAGGGATCAAACAATTCAGGTGGCCAGCCATAGCTGCAGCACCTTTACAGCTGAGCCATAATTTTTTTTATAATTTTAAAAATAATATATTCTAAGATAAATTCACATAGCTCTGACTTTGATCATCTCCTCCACTCTTTCTTCCCTTTCCCTAGGTAATAACTTATATTTGTTTGATTTATCTGTTATCCTCCCCCAGCTATTTGGGGGGGGAGATCATGCTGAGAGTGGAATCCAGGACCTTGCACATGCTAGTTAAGCGCTCTACCATTGAACTGCACCCCAGCCCCTCATCACTGTTTCTCATTCCTCTTCCTTTCCTTCTCCCTCCAGCCCATTTTTTGAGATGTGGAATTGTAGCTCATAGTGGCTCTTTAACTCACTGTGTAGCTATGGAGGATGTTGAACCCCTGATCCTCCTCCCTGTACCTCCAAGTGCTACAATTTCAGGTGTGTGTCAGAATGTCCCATTTCATGACATACTGCCAGTTAAACTAAAGTGTCATACATGCTAGGCAAGTGTGTTACCAACTGAGCTACATCTCTTGCCCCTATCTCCTTTTTGATTAAATAATAGAATTTTCACCTGCACTGTATCCTGTGTGACTTCGAATCTAACCTGATGTTGCAATATTTTCCCTGTCCAAATACATAGTGCAGAGAAGGTCTCTGATTGGACAGGGAAAAGAAGACAGAGCTAGGAGTTGGGGAGACTGAGAGTGAGTCAGAGGAGAGGGGAGAAGAATCATGGCGACTGACATGAACCTGTGTGGCATCTACCGGCCACAAGTAGCTATGATTTTACAAGTTAGAGATATTGGGATAAAGCTTTTATCATTATCAATTGACTCTGAATTTACTGTATTGGCATCTTGTAAATTGTGATATTGATACCTAAATCTGACTGGTTAATTAAGCTTTAAGAGTTTTGATTTACTTGGTTTCTAGAATGTGGTCCACTGATTACAGGGGTTTGTGGAGGAGAGGGAACACAGCTGGGATGCTGTGGGAGCTAGCTTGGAGAGAATAGCTCGGCTGCGAGAACATGCCGGGACATGGTGATGTGGCCTGCCAGGCCAGTGCCTTGTACTAGAGCAGGAACATGGCCCCACGGGGTGGGAGAGATGGCAGGTCATTTTGTTTTATTAATATTTCCCGCAACAACCTTACAGGGTGACAAGGGAATGAAGAAAGGATAGATACACAGACACAGGAACCGAAAGGCTGGGATATGGTGGGTTGTGTGTGCACTCCGATGGAGTAGCACCAACTATGCAGCAGCCAGAACCTCAGTGAGTTCATTATGTACAGCAGGAGAATGAGGGGTTAGCTAGGCTCAATATGAGTCTTGCAGTCACCCAGGAGGAGGAAGCTGTAGTTGCTAGTTCTTTACACACTGTCCACATCCACACTCCAACCAGGGGAAGGCTTTGTTAATTCCCATGGGTCTGAGGCATTGGTATCCTTGACATGCCTGTGCCCATGTCAGGACATTCACATCAGATTTTATCTGTTCCTTACAGATTCACTTAGGCCTTCCTTGGCTTCCCACACTTACGTTCTTGTTTTGGCTTTTGTTGTTGTTTCTTTCTTAACAGGTTATAAATACTGTCTATAACTTGCTTATGTATATCATGTATATTTTTTAAATATTGGAGATCAAGGGCATCTTTTTGCCTTTTGGGGTTGCAAAATTTGAAACAGGTTTTAGACTCATAGTCTAGGCTGGTTTTGAACTTGTGATCATCCTGCCTCAACCTCCTGAGTACTACCATTATACATGTGTGCCACCATGCCCACCCTCCTGTTTGCTTTTTGATTTGCACACATAATTAAGAATTGTTTGCCTATTCTTGTTTATGTGTTTTGGGATTTTTATCTTCTATCAGATCTTTGTTTGTTTGTTTTGAGACAGGGTCTCACTTCTATTGCTCTGGCTGTTCTGGAACTCACTATGTAGACCAGGCTGGCATCAGGCTCACATAAGTGTGCCATCCTCTGCTTCAGTCTGACCATTTAAGACAAAGGTGCTTGTCAAGGATTTTAGGTCACTGACTTACAAACAGGCTTTATGGCATATGACTCTACTTTTAAATCATGCATTGTTTTGTCTTCTTAATATTACAGATTGAAGATCCAGGTTGCTTCTGGGTAATTATAAAAGGATGTAGTCATTTTTTAGAACAAGAAGTTGACTACCAAAAACTAAACAGTGCCATGAATGACTTCTATAACAGCATGTGTCAAGACATAGAAATAAAACCATTAATGCTGGAAGAAGGGCAGGTATGTACCTAAATATGCTTTGATCTCAGGGTCTTAAAACAACTTAAAACGCAAAATATTCTATACCTGGATAGTAAACGTTTTGGAATATTTTAACTCTATCATTGCCTGGTAATGGTTTATTTTGGAAGAAGATGGTTAGGCAAGGTTCTCCTACCAGGGATCAAACTTGGGCCTTGGCAGCAGGGACTTTTACTGACAGAAATAGCTCAGTCAACTGACTTTTTATAACACAGGCAAAGGAGACAGCACGTGTTCTTCGGCATCCAACATGTATACGCAGACCTTTAACAAGCAGGACATGGGCTGGGGCTGCCTTTCTGTTTGTTTGGTTTTGGTTTTTTGTTACTCAGGCTTTGGGAAACTTCTATTGCTTCTACTTGTTCCATGTCCTGGCCCCTCTGTATTCTTGCAACATAAACTGCCACTGTCCATAGTCTGGCCCTCTTGTCAGGCCTTTTCCAGGAGAGTGAATTTTTATAATAGTGTGGTAGAAAAGATTTATAAGTGTGTTTTAAGAAAAAAAACTAGGAAACACTTGAGTTCCCCACCCCTATCACCATTAGTAACATGATGTATTGTTTTTCATGTTAGCTAAATGCTAGCTTCTAAAATGAAACTAAGTCAGTTGGTCCTCGAAAGTGTGTGCACTTGTGTCTGTATATTTCAGACTCTCTGTTTAAACTTTTCCTTTTGTCCTTTATATTTTGTATAGATAATAAGCATAGCTAAATGTTTTGGGTAGATTTGAGGTATCTTTTCCTCTATGTATTCTGTGAACTTCTTGTTGTATTAACTTGGAAGGTAAGACTGAGAGTTGCTAAGATGCCATGGGTTGAGTTTGCGACAGCCTGGTCTCATTCTGGACATCACCAACAGCATTTCTCTTAATGGTTTCTCCATTCAGTAGTGGCCATCAGCTCTTTCCTTTGTGGTTTTGACATGAGATTTTTTTTCTCATTCCTCTGCATTTTGAGTTAGGACTCATCTATGTAGAACTATTCCTCATTTATTAACTAATAAAATATGAAGTAGTTAGCTGTGTATGGTGGTTCATGTCTTTAATCCCAGCATTTAGGAGGAGGCAGAGGCAGGTAGACTAATTTGAGGCCAGCCTGATGCATCATGAGTTCCAGGCCAGCCAGGGCTGTGTAGAGAGATCCTGTCTTAAAAACAAAAACAAAGCAAAAAGAAAAGATTTTTGTAGTGTAAACACTTAAGGATGGTTCTCTCTCTCTCTTTTTTTAATTATTTATATTACATCCTGACCACAGTTTTCCCTCCCCCCTCTCCTTCCTGACCTCCTCCCCAACCCACCCCCAAATCCTATCCGCTCCTCCTCTATTTCTCTTCAGAAAAGGGCTGGCCTTGATAGATATCAAGCAGCCATGGCACATGAAGTTTCAGTAATACTAGGCACCTCCGGTTTAGGCTAGACGAGGCTACCTAGCAGGGAGAAAGCTGTCCAAAGGCAGGCACCGGAGTCAGAGATATTACTCTCACCAGAAGATCAGCCTACACAACTGGAGTATGTGTGCAGAGCGCCTAGGTCAGTCCCATGCAGATTTCCTGGTTGGCAGTTGAGTCTCTGTGGATCCTTATGGCCTCAGGTTGGTTGATTCTGTGGGTTTTCTTGTGTCCTTGACCTCCTCTGGCTCCTATAATCCTTCCTCCCCTCTTCAGAGGTATTCCCCAGGCTCTGCCTAATATTTGGCCATGGGTCTCTGCATCTGTTTCCATCTGTTTCTGGGTGAAGCCTCTTTGATTACAGTTGAGCTAGATGCCCACCTATGATTATAGCAGAATATCATTAGGAATCATTTCATTGGTTTTTCCCATTTGTGTTTGGTTCTGTTGTGGGTCTCAGGGCTATCCTATCCAGCCTCTGGCTCCTGGCCTTCTGGGCAGTATCAGGGATGGGTTTCCATTTATAGAATAGGTCTTAATCTTGACCACTTCTTGGCTGGCCACTCCCACAATTTCTTTGCCACCTTTACCCCAGCACATCTTGTAGGCTGGACAAATTGTAGGTAGAAGGTTTGGTGACTCGGTTGGTGACCCAATTCCTCCACTGGAACTCTTCGTGGTTATAGGAGACAGCAAGCTCAAGCTCCATACCCTCCCTTGCTGAGAGTCTTAGCTAGGGTCACCCTCGATTCTAGGGTGTTTCCATTGCCCTAGGTTTTAGCTTGTCCCAGAGATACCTCCTGTTTCCATTCCCACACCCCCCTCTATCCAGTTCCCTCTCCCCACCCACTCTCGATGTCAATTCTGTTTCCCCCTTCTCAGTGAGATTCATGTGTCACCAGACCCCTCAGCACTCATTGTTACTTAGCTTCTTTGGGTCTGCGGATTATAGCATGATTATCCTTTACTTTATGGCTAATATCCACTTGAGTGAGTTCATACCATGTTTGTCTTTCTGGGTTATTACCTCACTCAAGATGATCTTTTCTAGTTCCATCCATTTGCCTGTAAATTTCATGATGTTATTGTTTTTATTAGCCGAGTAAATATACATTTTCTTTATCCTAAGAATGATTCTTATTCTTTCAATTTTTCATCTTAGTGATTGGTGTTCAGGTATCCCCTTTGGTATTCAGTCTTCTCTCTTTCTCCTCTATTTGTTTATTTACTTATTTTTTAAGATTTTATTTATTTTATGTATATGAGTACTCTATCTGCATGTACACCTGCATGTTAGAAGAGGGCATCAGATCCCATTGCAGATGGTTGTGAGCCACCATGTGGTTGCTGGGAATTGAACTCAGAATCTCAGGAAGGGCAACCAGTACTCTTAACCACTGAGCATCTTTCCAGCCCTACTTAGTTAATTTTTATTTTTATACTAGGGATGGAACCCAGAGTTTCATGTATGCCTCTGAACTTTACTTCCAGCTCCTTTGAATGTTATAATGGACTGTTAGTCTTCTTTATTTCTATTTTTAAATCCAAATTTGTCTATTAGATGGCTACTTGATCCAGGGGCTTTAGTGCTGTTTCTTCTGGAAGGAGCATCCTTCCGTAGACTTCACATTTTTGCACACAGCTGACAGAAGATAGGGTAGTAGCCAGGACACAAGATTACAATTTGTGCAGGACTCAAGCCCATGGTAACTTTACAGCATCCTAGGTATTTCCCATTTATGAATTACAAACTGGATCCCTGCTCCAGGGGCGGCTGCTCCTGCTTCCTCTTCCTCTCTTGAAGAGACATGAAGGAGAAGGCATGTTCTTGTGGGGAGGATGTCACTACTAGAAAGCTTTGTGTTCTGGATTACAGGGATTGAAGCTGTGTTCTTGTATGTATACTACTAAACTACATTATTTGTAATCAGTGTTATACTTGATAGCTTGCTGTAGAATAACAGTTTCAAAATCTGCTGGCTGTGGAAGTTACCTGTGCAACACATCCTGCAAGTGTCTGATTTTGGCATTTGGTAGAAGTGACCTTCATCCTGTATCATAATTTCCTTCTCATCATTGACTTTTGAACTGTATTGTTCTTGTGGAATAACTACACTGTAGTTTCCAATGCCAGTTTCCTGGGTGGCTTTGTAAAAGCCTGCAGTCCGCACATGATTTGCCTGGCTGTAGATTGCCAGTCAAATAGCCTGTGGCCTGGCAGGGCCCTAAGGTCCAGTCAGAATGTTAAGGTTTGTCACTTTGTCAGGGTGTTTCCCTTAAGAGCAGCTGCAGCCATTCAGCAAGTAGTTTTTGAAGACTCAGTATATGGCAGGCCATGTACCACGACCAAGCAAACCCCAAAGTTCATACTGTCATAGAGCCAGGGACTATTTATGCAAGAGAAAAAAAAGTGGACATTAACATGTAGCAAGCCAAGGGGTAAAGGAACCAGAGTTGGAATTTCTGACTGGAGATGAGAGAACAATGCATTTTAACTTGCACATTGTAGAAACAGCCTGAAGTTAAGGTGCTCCTTCACTAAGATTCTAGTGGAGATATGAGTTACTGCAGAGCTTAATTTACAAATTAAACATAGGAAGATGGATCTTCCGGGGAATTGCTCACGAGTGGGTTCTACGTGGGGGAGAGCTGAAGGGTGAAACTACGGGGGTCGAGAGAAAAGAAGACACAGAGACATTAGTGCATGGCTGTACAAAATCTTTCTGTATTTCTTTGGGGACAAGAGCGACAGTATATGTGCTGTGGGCGTGACCCTCCCTCCCAAAGCTGCAGAGTCTTCTCAGCAGGTCTCCGGCAGGCTGAGAGATGTTGCCATAACAAAGATCACAGGGTCTGCTACACAGCAGGAGATGGAGACTTGACTCGCAGGAAACTGTAGCTCTTTTGAAATGCCAGAGAAGCTCTGACATCTGTCAGGTGGGAGGAGGTGTGGCTGGAATTCCTCAGCTCGTGTAGGTGAAATGCAGGCAGCTGAATTTGTCTAGAGGCTATATGGCTCACTACAGGAAGACACTGGCAACAATAGTAAAATAGAGTAATTATGACAACTTACTATAATAAAAATCTTCTGTAAGGCCATTTTTAGGTGAAATAAAGGTTACTTGAACCAAGTGTTTCAGTCCTATGACGTCTGGCCTGATAATCCAAGGCAGGATGGTGATTATAAATTGTTGACTTCTGAAACATTCATTAATCTTTTCAGACTATAGTTAACTGTGAGCAACAGAAACTGTTGCTAATGGGAACCACTGTAGTAAGAAAAATCATCCCACACCTCTTTCCTGGTAGACAGTGCTTCCTGAGGATGGGTCCAGCTTGCTTTCTGGCCTGTGGTCAGCTGAGGGATCTTACGTTTCTCATTTGTGATTTAACCCTGAGCTTGTTTTCATTTTGCAGGTGTGTGTGGTGTACTGTCAGGAGCTGAAGGGCTGGTGCAGGGCTGTGATTAAGTCGATCATCTCTTCTGCAGACCATTACCTGGCAGAGTGTTTCCTTGTGGATTTTGCCAAGTATATTCCAGTAAAATCTAAAAAGTACATATGTGTTAACTTTGTCTTATATGCCTTAAGGAAACAGATGGCAGTTTTAAAATTAAACATCAATAAAGTAAATACATTCTTGTTTTTAAACATTTTTAAAGATATATTTTGAATTATGTGTACATGTGTTTTGTGTGTTGGTGTGTACATGCATGTGTGTGTGCTCACACCAGAAGACCATTAGATCCTTGGAGCTAGACTTACAGGCCGCGTGAGCCACCCAATGTGGGTACTGAGAACCAAATACAGGACCGCTGCCATTTCAGCATGTTTTCTTAACTGCTAAGCTATCTCTCAACCAAATCAATGTCAATTTTTAAAGTAGGGAGAGACTTGGAAGCATAGGGAGTCAGAATAGGCTCACAGGTATCTTCTTTCCTGAAAGGGCAGGGCAAGCTGTTCCGTTTGCATCTCTTGGGCTACTGCCATCTTGTCTGTTCCCTTAGCCTACTCATGGACAGAGAAGTTCTTAGAGGGAGATATGACTCAGGAAAGAAAGATGCTGTCAAGAAGTAGAATTTTTTTTGTCTCTTAGAAAAGGAGAATGCAGATCACTGTTAGGGTACACAGGGCAAAATATGCAAGCATGCGTTCTTGATTCTCCTGCATAATAAGGAAAGAGTCTGGCTGTCTCTTAAGGTAGGACACAGGAGCCAAATGTCCATTGGGCAGACTGCTCTGATTCTGGGACCACGTGTTACAGGAACTAAGAGATTAGTCTTTGCATTTTGTGACAACCTTTCAAGTTTTCTTCCCAGAGTAAAAAGTAGTCATTTAAACATGAGGACCCTTGTTTCCACTGAATAAGGCACTATAACAGACGGGCTATAGTAGCATTAGAAACATGTGACAAATGGGACACTAGGGAGTACAGGAAGAAGTAGTTTGTGTTCAGAGCTTTGCAGCTTTTAATTTATTTTTTGTTACGAAAGAACTATTGTGTTTTCCTGTTGGGAACTTTTCATCTTGTTTATTTTCTCCTTGATTAGTTTATTTAAGGCAAGAGAATTACATGATATATTAATGTAATAAGTTCAGTACAGCCACCTGTACTGTCTAACCTGTCCCAGATAACCAGCCTGTGTGGTTGCCTGTGGAAGGTGGGGTCCCGGGAAGAGAACCAGTTGGCATTTGAAATGTGTTAGGATAAAGTTTGCCTGAAGAAGAATGGACCAAATTGTAATTTATCAGATCTCATTCCTCCAGCTTTTGTGACAACATCCATCTGTTAAAGAACCTTTTGTGTGATTCTGATCATATGAGAAAATTGGCATTTTATGAACCTATTTGTTGTGTGTGTTGAGATTGATATTCAAGCCACAGTGTATATGTGAAGGTCAGAGGACAACTTACAGGAGTCAGTTCCTTCCTTCCACCATGTAGGTCTCAGAGATCAAGCCCCAGTCACCAGGCTTGGTGGCTGGTGCTGTAACCCTCTAGGTACCTCACTTGCCTGGATTTGATATTTAAAAGTAGTGAGTAGCCAGGCATGGTGATGGTGACATGTGTCAGTAATCCTAGCACATGGAACCTGGAAGCAGGCCAGTCTGAACCATAGTGAGACCTTATCTAAAAGAATAAAAATAAAAACTAGGCCCCTTCACAGGTTCAATTGTTATTCAGTATTTCTCACCATTTGTAGCCTCTCTCTCTCTCTCTCTCTCTCTCTCTCTCTCTCTCTCTATATATATATATATATGTATTTGCCTAAACTCTATATATATAATTTTTTTGCCTAAACTCCTATGCCACAGACTATTAATACATAAAACTTTATACATAAAACTTGTTTTCTTTTGCTCCTTAGTGAACAGTATATTAATTATATAACTCTGCTTTAAGTGAATTTGTTATATGTATTTCTTGCTTACGATAAAATTATTTGTATTTTACTTTTAAGCATCCGAGTTGCAGTAGAGTCTTTTATGCAGCTTCCTTACAGAGCAAAAAAATTCAGACTTTACTGTACAAAACCTGTGACGTTGCACATTGACTTCTGTGAAGACAGTGCTGAGATTATGTAAGTGTATCTTTTTTTTGAAGCTTAAAATACTGGGATTCCTTTTTTATTCAGTATATATTTAATGTATTTAGAGCTTTTGAAATAATTTCAGGCTTACAGAAAAGTTTCAGTAAAACAAGTTCACATTGTTACTCATGTAAACAGATTTAACTTTATGATTCTCTCATATATAGGACCATCTGAAAACTGCAGATCAGATCAGAAATACTGTGAAGTGTTTATTTTGAAAAGAGTTTCTCCCATATAAGCAAAACAGTTACCAAAATCAGTAAATCATATGTGAACGTGTTTGTGTGTGTGGTACACACACATGTGGTGGCCAGAGTTCGCTGCTGGTTGTCTTTCTCCACGTTATTTTAATTTTTTTTTGTTTTAAGTCTTTTTTTAACTGGATATTCTATTTATTTATATTTCAAATGTTATCCCCTTTCCTGGGTCCCCCTCTGCAAATCCCCTATCCCATTCCCCTGTACCCTGCTTTTATGAGAGTGTTCTCCCACCCACCCACCCACTCCGGCCTCACTGCCCTAGCGTTTCTCTACATTGAGGCATCAAGTCTTCACAGGACCAAGGGCCTCCCCTACCATTGGTGCCAGATAAGGCCCCCTTCAGCTCCTGCAGTCCTTTCCCCAGCTTTTCCATTGGGGTCCCTGTGCTCAGTCCGATGGTTGACTACGAGCATCCGCATCTGTATTGGTCAGGATCTGGCAGCGCCTCTCAGGAGACAGTTGTATCAGGCTCCTGTCAGCAAGCACTTCTTGGCATCAGCAATAGTGCTGGGTTTGGTGTCTGCATGTGGGATGGATCCCCAGGTGGGGCAGTCTCTGGATGGCCTTTCCTTCAGTCTGTGCTCCACTCTTTGTCCCTGTATTTCCTTTAGACAAGAGCAATTCTGGATTAAAATTTTGGGGGGCCTCTGGATATGGTCTCGACAGGTTCTCCTTCCCCTTTGTGGAGTATTTCAGCTAATGTCATCCCTGTGGGGTCCTGGGAGGCTCTTGCTTTCCTGGCATCTGGGACTTTCTGGTTGCTACACCCAGTTCCCCATCCCCCATTGTCAGACACCTCTGTTCAATTTCCTGACCCTCTGTATATCTCCATCTCCTCCTATACCTGATTCTTCCCCTCTTTTTCCCCTCCCCCTCTTCTCTTCCAATTCCCATCCACCTTCTACTTCCCTTGATTATTTTGTTCCCCCTTCTAAGTAGGACTGAAGCATCCATTCTTGGGTCTTCCTTCCTCTTGAGCTGCATGTGGTCCATGGGTTTTATCGTGGGTATTCCACACTCTTTGCCTAACATCCACTTATCAGTGAGTGCATACCCATGTGTGGTCTTTTGTGCCTGAGTTACCTCACTTAGGATGATATTTTCTAGATCCATCCATTTGCCTGCAAATTTCATGAAGTCATTGTGTTTTTCTTGGGACCATTTGCTTGAAAAATTGTGTTCTAGCCTTTTACTCTGAGGTTGTCTATATTTGTAACTGAGGTGCATTTCCTGTATTCAGCAAAATGCTGGATCCTGTTTATGTATCCAGTCTGTTATTCTATGTTTTTTATTGGGTAATTGAATCCATTGATATTAAGAGGTATTAAGGAATAGTGATTGTTGCTTCCTGTTATTTTTGTTGTTAGAAGTGGAATTATGTTGTGTGGCTATCTTCTTTTGGTTTGTTGAAAGAAGATTACTTTCTTGCTTTTTCTAGGGTGTAGTTTCCCTCCTTATGTTGGAGTTTTCCATTATCTTTTGTAGGGCTGGATTTGTGGAAAGATACTGTATAAATTTGATTTTGTCCTGGAATATCTTGATTTCTCCATCTATGGTAATTGAGAGTTTTGCTAGGTATAGTAGCCTGGGCTGGCATTTGTATTCTCTTAGGGTCTGTATGGCATCTGCCCAGAAGTCTAGTATAATTCTGATAGGCCTGCCTTTATATATTACTTGACCTTTTTCCCTTACTGCTTTTAATTTTCTTTGTTTTGTGCATTTGGTGTTTTATTATGTGATGGGAGGAATTTCTTTTCTGGTCCAATCTATTTGGAGTTCTTTAGGCTTCTTGTATGTTTATTGGCATCTCTTTCTTTAGGTTAGGGAAGTTTTCTTCTATAATTTTGTTGAAGATGTTTACTGGCCCTTTAAGTTGGGACTCTTCACTCTCTTGTATACCTATAATCCTTAGGTTTGGTCTTCTCATTGTGTCCTGGATTTCCTGGATGTTTTGGGTTAGCAGCTTTTTGTATTTTCTTTGACTGTTGTGTCAATGTTTTCTACGGTATCTTCTGCCCCTGAGATTCTCTCTTCTATCACTTGTATTCTGTTGGTGATGCTTGCATCTATGACTCTTGATCTCTTTCCTAGGTTTTCTATCTCCAGGGATGTTTCCCTTTGTGATTTCTTTATTGTTTCTATGTCCATTTTTAGATCCTGGATGGTTTTGTTCAATTCCTTTACCTGTTTGGTTGTGTTTTCCTGTAATTCTTTAAGGTATTTTTGTGCTTCCTCTTTAAGGGCTTCTACCTGATTATCTGTGTTCTGTATTTTTTTTTAAGGAAGTCATTTATGTCCTTCTTAAAATCCTCTATCTTCATCTGAGATGTGATTTTAAGTTAGAATCTTGCTTTTCCAGTATGTTGGGGTATCCAGAGGTTGCTGTGGTGGGAGAACTGGGTTCTGATAAGTAACCTAGGTTTCTGTTGCTTATGTTCTTGTCCTTGCCTCTCACCATCTGGTTATCTCTGGTGTTAGCTGGTCTTGCAGTCTCTGACTGTGGTTTGTCCCTCCTGTAAGCACTCCTGGGAGACCAGCTCTTTCTGGGAGGAATTTGGGTATGGAGAGCTGTGACATAGGGTTAGCTCTGGGGCGAAGATGAAAACCAAAGAATCACTAGCACTCCTTTTATTTCTGTATGTGCTTCCATTCTTGTTTGTTATAAGAGCACAATCAGAGAAAGAGCAAAATATAGTTAATTAACAATTGATTCCACTCGCATGCAAGTTTGAGCCAGTAGCCCTGTAATACATGGTGTGGCATTGTGAGGTCACTGTTTTAGGGGGTTCCCTGTAGATGTCATACAGGGAAATGAATAATGTGAAGACATCCAGTGCAGATTGACTTCATCACCCTACATGGATTTCAAGGAGTCTGATAACAGGCGGTTTATTCCCAATGTATTTAGGCCAGTGTAATTTGAAGAAAAAAAAAGAGGACCTTGGTATAATATAGTCTCTGATGCACAAAGAAGGATAATTACATTGAAACTCAACTCAGGCTACATATCATTTTCCCCCAAGAAGATGGGTTCTAGAGATAGGCTATCTGTAATAGCTTAAAGGCCGATTCTGGCCAGGTCTCCATCATACAGTTAGCATAGAGGCCATCTGGACTCCTAGCCACCTCCAGTCCTGGTTGCAGGAGCTTGATATGGCCTGGCCAACAGACTATGAAGATCACCAGGCTACTAATTGCTTCCAATCCTTGGCTTTCTGGATGAAAGAATAGGTTTTATTTTTCCCATTGGAAAGACAATCTGTGTGCTTAAAATTCCTGGTTTTTCTAGAGATCTGTGGGCACAAGGACCTTCCTGCTGTGCTCCCAACAACTATTCACTTCCAGATATGACATAAAACAAATTCATTGAATAAGGGGATAGAGTTTGATGTCTTGGTTATCGTAGAAAAAAAGACAATACCTGTTGACACAGGTTCTTGCCATGTTTAAATTTTCCTTCCTGGTAAGTAAGCAGCATGGAGCAGGAGATAGAAGGCAATGAAATGTGCCTAGAGAGAGCGCGCGGTTGGTGCCAGGACCGTTGAGATAAGGAGAATATGGATTTTTTCTTGTTTTTTTCTTTCTTCAGAGAAATTAACATTAATTTTACACAGCATCTTAATGTAGCCCTTTGGTTGTTTCTGAAATCAATAAAATAGCATGTACAGATACTGTATGTGGGGACTCTCTACTTCCCTCTCTCTGTTCCTTTCTATTTTGAATGGTTTTGATACTCTTTAAGTTCATTTGCTAGCAAGGAGAGCTATGATAAGGTGCTTTACTTCTGAATTTTTCTAAAGTTAAAAACAGGGAAATCAGGGTGTGATAAAGAAGATAACACAATAAAACCAGATGTGGTAGTGTAGCCCCAAAATCCACATACTCCAAAGCCTGAGACAAGATGACAGCTTGTTGCCTCGGTGATACTGATATCTGGTCTCAAAGCAAGCAGAAACAATACAGAACATAAGACAGTTCACTCTAAGTTTTGATAACTGTAATACTAAAAATGAGTAAATACTTTCCATTTTTATTTTTTTCTTGTGAGAAATTTATAATGAGATATTGTTGCCAAATCTTTTCCCAAGTGTTCTGCCAGTGTAACCAAATTGCTTTGAAAATGACTGAGCCTCCATATTATTTACCCCCTTTAAAAAAATAGATTTTTTTCCTCACATAATATGTATTCTGATTACAGTGTCTCAGTTCCTCTCCTCCAGATCCACTCCCTTTCTGTCTCTCATTAGAAAGCAGGCTTCTAAGAGATAATAAAATATAGATAAAAACAAAAAACTGTCACATTGGAGTTAGACAAGACAAACCAACAGAAAAAAGAGCCCAAGAGAATGCACAAGAAACAGAGCCCCACTTGTTCCCACACTCAGGGATCCCATTGAAAACCTTAAACTGGAAGCCATATAAAATACACAAAGGGCCTGGTGCAGACCTATGTAAGCCCTGTGCATGCATGCTGCCTTAGTCTCTGAGTTCATAGGAGCTTTGCTCATGTTGATTTAGAGGGCCTTGTCTTGGTGTCCTCCACTTCCTCTGGCTCTTATACTCTTTCTGCCTCTTCTTTCTTGGGGTTCCCTGATCTTTCAGGGGAGTGATTTGATAGTCATTCCATTTAAGGTTGAGTTTTCTGAGGTCTCTCACACTCTGTATATATCTGGCTATGGGTCTCTGTATTTGCTCCCATAAGCTACAGGAAGAAGTGTTTCTGATTGCTGAGCAAAACACTGATCTATGAGTATAGCAAATGTCACTTTGTTACTACCTTAAAAAAGATACTTGAGAGGCAGATCCAGGCAGATCTCTTGAGTTGTAGGACAGCCAGGGTTCCACAGAGGAAACCCTGTCTCCAAAAATAAATTAGAAAAGAACACTAACTAGTATTTGATTTTACCATAGGGTCCCTGGGCTATCTTATCTTAGGTTTTTGGTCACCCAAGCAGCATCAGGTATGGGATCCATGTCATGGAATGGGCCTTAAGTCAAATTAGATATTAGTTGGTTACTCCCACAAGCTTTGTGCCACCATTGCACTAATATATCCTGCAGGCAGGACACCATTGTAGATTAAAGCATTTGTAGCTGGTGTCAGTTTTCTTAGCTAGGCAGGACAATCTAAGAGAGAGGCTCAAGAATGAAATAAGTTTTTGCAAGCAACAGGGAGAGAAGAGCCTCTGGGGGCTGAACCCCTGGTAGCTTTTCAGAAGTGTATTATTACCCAAAAGTTAATTTTACAGGAAGTCAATTTGTTCATACCAGAGCATCTGCTCTGATCTATGTACTGCCTGAAGGAACACATGAACCACATAACTTGTCAGTCCTTACTATGCACTGTTTGCAGTGCTCAATAATGCAGGAATTCCAGGTTTGCCAGGAATGTCATGTGACTGAAGTTCTGTGAAGGCCATAAAGCTACTTCAGAAATAACAGCCCCCACATATCTCAAATATCAATCACTGATCAGATCCAAAAGATTTCCTCAGGGCTTAGATCCACCTGAAAACAATTCCAACACTCCAGTGTCTGTGCCAGATACAGCAGCTTTCCTAATTTTCCCATTACAGGCTGGGTTTGTATTTATGTTTCATTTTTGGTAGTGTAGAGCACCATCCTGCACCAAAGATGCTAGAACATGGGGTGAAGGCACTATTTAGGCACCTGCTTGACTTCTTTTTTGTTGTTGTTGGTGGTGGTGGTGGTGTTTTGAGACAGGGTTTCGCTGTGTAGCCCTGGCTGTCCAGGAACTCACTCTGTAGACCAGGCTGGCCTTGAACTCAGAGATCTGCCTGCCTTTGCGTCCCGAGTTCTGGGATTAAAGGCGTGCGCCATCACTGCCCGGCCAGCTTGACTTCTTTATGTTCAATGAGTTCCATAGATGTTGTCTTCAGCAATGGAGCCTTCTGTCAGTTGTTGTCTTGGCAATAGCCTGAGTTGTTTCATGAGACCCCTTTGACCAGCAACTTAATTTGATGTAACTCAATCCTGGTACAGGAAACTTCGTTCGAGATAGTTAGTTGGGACCCTGTCTCCCCCATTACTTGAGGATTTCATTTAGATCGCCTTCATATATTTGAGGGAGTTTCTACTGTATTATGTTTTCATACTACTACTCAAATGGCCCTTAGTTATAATTGTTTCTCCCCAATATTCCCTCCATTGTTCCCTCTGCTTCTCCACTTGATCCTCCCATTCCAGCTCCTGTATCCATCCATAACTTTATTCTGTTTCCCCTTCCTAATGAGATCTGTTTGTCCCTAGCAATAGCTAACCTCTATGAGTCTACAAACTGTAACTTGGTTATCACTGACTTAACAGCTAATATTTTCATATACATAAATATATACCTATTTTTGTCTTTCTGAATCTGAGTCAATCCCATTAAGGATGATTTTTTTTTGCTGGGCAGTGGTGGCGCATGCCTTTAATCCCAGCACTTGGGAGGCAGAGGCAGGTGGATTTCTGAGTTCGAGGCCAGCCTGGTCTACAGAGTGAGTTCCAGGACAGCCAGGGCTACACAGAAAAACCCTGTCTCGGAAAAAAGAAAAAAAAAAAAGGATGATTTTTTTTTCTAGTTTCATCCATTTACCTGAGAATTTCATGTTTTTTTAAAATAATTGAGTAATATTCCATTTTGTTAACATACCATTGTTTTTTTAAATCCATTCTCCTGTTGAGGGACATCTAGGTTGCTTCCAGTTTCTGGTTATTATGCATAGAGCAGCTATGAACATGAATGAACAGGTATCTCTGTGGTAAAGTGAAACATCTTTTGGACATATGTCCAACAGTGGTATAGCTGGATGTTGGGGTATTTTAGTTCTGAGGTAGGTCATGAGGAACCACCACACTGATTTCCATAGTAGCTGTACAAGTTTGCACTCCCACCAGCAGTGGATGAGTGTTTCCCTTGCTCCATATCCTCACCAGCATGAGCCGTCACTTTTTTTTATTGATCTTAGCCATTTTGATGAGTAAGAGATGGATTCTCAAAGCAGTTTTGATTTGTATTTTCCTGATGGCTAGGGATATTGAACATTTCTTTTAAGTGCTTCCCAGCCATTTTTGAGATTCCTCTTTTGAGAATTTTCTGTTTAGATCTAAATCCCATGTTTTAATTGAGTTATTTGTTTTCTTGTTATTTGTTATCTAGTTGTGGTGGTTTGAATGAGAGTGGCCCTCAAAGGCTCATAAATTTGAATACTTGGTCACCAGAGAGTGGCACTATTTGAAAGGTTTAGGAAGTGTTGCCCTTGTGGAGGAAATGAATCATTGAGGGTCGCCTTTGAGGGGTCTATGTTCCTGCTGCCTATGGATCAAGATGCAGAACTCTCAGCTACTACTCCAGCACCATGTCTGCCTGTGTGCTACCATGCTTCCTGTCATGATAATGAACTAAACCTCTGAAACTCTAGGCCAGCCCCAGTTAAATGCTTTCTTTTCAAAAGAGTTGCTATGATCATGGTGTCTCTTCACAGCAGTAGAACACTAACTGGTTTCTTTGTCTGAATGATGGTGCTCTTTGCCATACAGAAGCTTTTCAGTTCCACAAGGTCCCTCCTTTTTGTTGTTTTGTTTTTTTAGAGACAAGGGTTTCACTGACTATCCTGGAACTCACTTTATAAACTAGGCTGGACTTTTGAACTCAGAGATCCACCTGCCTCTGCCTCCTGAGTGCTGGGACAATATCTTCAACAAATTATGCTGGTCAAACTAGATGGCTGCATGTTGAAGATTCCAGATATATCTATTCTTAACACTCTGTACAAAACTCAACTCCAGATGGATCAAAGACCTCAACATAAGACCAGATTCACTGAACCTGATAGAGAAAATGGGGAATAGCCATGAACTCAGTGGCACAGGAACTAAGATTAACAACTAATTAATAGAACCTTGCAGAGCAGTGATGGCACAGATCTTTAATCTTGAGAGGCACTTGAGAGGCAGAGGCAGGCAGATCTCTGAGTTTGAGGCCAGCCTGGTCTATAAAACCAGTTCTAGGACAGTCAGGGCTACACAAAGAAACTCTTTCTCTCAAAAAAAAAAAAGGGGGGGGGAGAAGAGATGATGCCTTTTTTCCAGAATGTGTTTCTGGCTTCATTATAAAAATTCGGTATCCATGGATATGTGGATTTATGTCTGGGTCTTCAATTTAATTGTATCGATCAACATGCTGTTTTTATTACTAAAGCATCAAGCTTTAAATACTTTTTTATCCATTGAACACAGGACTTAGCTTCATTATACTTCCTGTTACCCCCGTTCTCTTCAAACTAAATATTGTCTATTTCTTTGCTAAAGCATACCCTTTTCGATAAAGATATGTTGTATAAGATTGACCACTAGAGCTGGAGAGATGGCTCAGCTGTTAAGAGCACTGGCTGCTCTTCCAGAGGTCCTGAGTTCATTTCCCAGCTCATTGCCATCTGTAATGGGATCCTGTGCTGCCTTCCGTTGTGTCTGAAGACATCAATAGTGTACTCATGCATTAAATAAATAAATCTTTGAAAAGAAAACAAAGATTGGCCACTAATAACCATATAATACGATCAATACTAAACTGTTTTGAAATCTCCTCTGCCAACACCATTAATCCAAAATTCTTCAATTTAGCCTCAGGCAGATTTTTCAGACAAAGGCAAAAAGGAGCCACATTCTTCACCAAACTATCACCAGAATGGTCTCTAGGCCACATATTAATAGTCCTTCCCACTGAACTTCTTGAGCTGGTCTCCCACAGTTCAAATCACTCTCAGTCTTCCATATTTCTACTAGGATAGACCATTAAGCCACACTTAAAATGTCCAAACCACTTTTCTAATCCACAGTCTCAAAAGTTTTCTATATGCCTACAAAAGCATGGTCAGGTCTACCACAGCATTATCCCACTTCTGGTGCCAACTTCTGCTTTGTCATTCCTATCCACAGGTAGAATAGCCATTTTTACCTCGTTAATCTCATGAATATGAGAGACCTTTTGATTTTCTGATGTCTTTAATTTCTTTCTTCAGTGTCTTGAAATTTTTATCATATAAGTGTTTTACTTGCTTGGTTAGAGTTACCCCAAGATGTTTTATAGTATTTGATGCTATTGTGAAGGGTGGTGTTTCCCTAATTTTTTTCTCAGTCTGTTTGTCATTTGTATATAGGAGGGTTACTTATTTTTGTGAGTTAATTTTATGTCCAGCTACTTGGCTGAGATTGATTATCAGTTATAGGAGTTGCTGTGGAATTTTTAGAGTCATATATTATATCATCTGTAAATAAATATACATTGACGTTTTATTTTCCAGTTTGTATCCTCTTAGTCTTTTTCAATTGTCTTACCATCCTAGCTCAGACTTGCATTACTATATTGAAATAGGTATGGGATGATGGTAGACAGCCTTGTCTTATTCTTGATTTTAGTGGAATTGCTTTGAGTTTTTCTCCCTTTAAGTTGATGTTTGTTATGGCTGCTGTAAACTGCCTTAATTATGTTGAAGTATGGCTCTTGGTCCCTAATCTCTCCAGAACTTTTATCATGAAAGGGTGTTGGATTGTGTCAAAGGCCTTTTCAGCCTCTAATGATATGATAATGTGGATTTTGTCTTTTAATTTGTTTATATGGTGGATTATATTTATCAATTTATGTGTGTTAAACCAGCCCTGCAACTCTGAGATGAAGCCTATATGATCATGATGGATGATCTTTTTGATGTGTTTTTGGATTCAGTTTGCAAATATTTTATTAAGAATTTTTGCATCCATGTTAGTAAGAGAAATCGGTATATAATTCTCTTTATTGGGTCTTTATGTGGTTTGATTATTAGGGTAACTGACATCAAAATGAGTTATGGAATGTTCCCTCCATTTCTGTTTTGTGAAATAATTTGATGAGTATCTTCTTTGAAAGTCTAGTAGAATTCTGCACTAAAAATATCTAGCCTGGGGCTTTTTTGTTGTTGTTGAGAGATTTTGATGACTACTTCTGTTTCTAGGGAGTATGAGTCTGTTTGAATTGCTTATCTGATCTTAATTTCATTTTGGTAAGTGATATGTGTTTTCTTAAAGTATGTCCTAATGAGTCTCTTGATTTCATCAGTGTCTGTTATGTCCTCCTGTTCTTTTAATTTTGTTAATTTGGATAATTCTTTGTCCAATTTTTAATTAATTTGAATAAGGGTTTGCCAAACTCTCTGATTTTCTAAAAGAACCAACTCTTAGTTGCATTGATTTTTTTTTTGTATATATTTTGTTTGTTTCTATATTAATTGACTTTAGCCCTGAGTTTGGCTATTTATTGCCACCTACTCCTTTTGGCAGGATTTCCTCTTTTTTTCTAGAGTTCTCAGGTATGCTGTTATGTTACTAATATGAGATCTCTCTAATTTTTTTAGTGTAGGTACTTAGTGCTATGAACTTGCCTCTTATAACTATCTTTTTTTTGTGTCCCATACGTTTGGGTTTGTTGTACATTCATCTTTATTCAATTCTAGGAAGTCTAATTTTATTTTTATTTCTATCTTGATCCATTTTTCATCATGTAGTGAGTTGTTCAGCTTCCATGAATTTGTAAGCTTTCTGTTGTTTCTGTTGTTGTTGATATCTGGTTTCTAATTTGTGGTGGTCAGATAGGATGCAGGGTGTTGCTTTAATTTTCTTGTATCTGTTAGTACTTGTTTTGTGTATAAGTATGTGTTCAGCTTTAGAGAAAGTTTTATGAGGTGCTGAGAAGAAGGTATATTCTTTTGTGTTTGGTGAAATGTTCTGTAAATATTTGTTAGGTTCATTTGTTTGGTTTATAACTTAAGTTAGCTCCAGCATTTCTGTTTAGTTTTGTCTACATGAGAAAAACAATTAGTGTATTAAAGCCACCCACTATCACTGTGTGATGATCAGTATGTGATTTTAGCTGTAGTAGTGTTTCTTTTATAAGTTTGGGTGCCCTTTTATTTGGTGCATAGATGTTAAGAATTGCCCTGTCCTCTGGGTATATTTTTTTCTTTGATTGTATTGTGTGCTTCCCTATCTCTTCTGATTAGTTTTGGTTTAAAGTCTATTTTGTTAGATATTAAAATGTATATACCAGCTTGCTTCTTAGGTCCATTTGCTTGAAATATCTTTTACTATCTGTTTACTCTGAGATGATGTCTATCCTTGATGTATGTTTCTTGGATGCAGCAGAATGGATTTATGAATCCTGTTTTTGCATCCATTCTGTTAGTCTATGTCTTTTTATTGGGCAATGAAGACCATTAATTTTGAGACATATCAATGCATAGTGTTTGTGGATTCCTGTTATGTATGTTGGTGGTAGTGGTGGTGTGTGTATATGCAGGTGTACATGTGCACACATGTGCGTGCATGTGCTTGAGTGAGTTGTGCTTCCCCTATTTTGATTTGCTGATCTAAGATTATTTGTTCCTTCTGTTTTCTTGGGTAGTTACTTCTTCAGGTTGGAGTTTTCCTTCTAGTGCCTTCTGTAATACTGGACCTATAGATAGATATTGCTAAAATTTGGATTAAATAAGGAATGTCTTATCTTCTCCATCTGTGGCAATGGAGTAAAATACTACCGGGTAAAGTAGTCTGGGATGGAATATGTGGTCTGAGAGTCTGTAACCAATCTGTCCAGCCCTTCTGACTTTTAGAGTGTCCCTTGAGAAATCAGGTATTAGTCTCAGAGGTCTGCCTACGTGATACTTGGTCTGTTTCCCTTCCAACTTTTGATATTATTTGTCTGTTCTGAACATTTAGTATTTTGATTATTATATACCTAGAGGACTCTCTCTTCTGGTCCATTCTATTTGGTATTCTGTATGCTTCTAGTATCTTAATAGGTATCTCTTTCTTTGGGTTAGGAAAATTTTCTTCTGTGATTTTTGTTGAAAATGTTTTCTGGGCCTTTAGTCCTGTTTTCTTCTTCTTTCTTTATTCTTTTTTTTTTCTTTTTGTTTTTTTGAGACAGGGTTTCTCTGTGTAGCCCTGGCTGTCCTGGAACTCACTCTGTAGACCAGGCTGGCCTCGAACTCAGAAATGCGCCTGTCTCTGCCTCCCAAGTGCTGGGATTAAAGGCGTGCGCCACCACTGCCTGGCTCTTTCTTTATTCTTATTATTCTTAGATTAGGTCTTTTCATAAGAGTCCCAGATTTTCTGAATTCTTGGTGCCAGGAGGTTTTTGTTTTGTTTTGTTTCTTTTTTTGTTTTGTTTTTAAATTCAAATTTTTCTTTGACTGATCTATCCATTTCTTCTGTTGTGTCTTCAATGTATGAGATTCTTTCTTCTACCCCTTGTATTCTGTTGATAAGGATTGCCTATGTGATTCTTGTTTGAGTTCTTAAGTTTTCCATTTCCAGATTTCCCTCAGTTTGCATTTTCTCTATTTTCACATTCAGGTCTTGAACTGTTTTATTGTTTCCTTTTACTATTTGTGTTTCGTAGATTTTTTTTTTTTAAGATTTATTTATTTTATGTATGTGAGTACACTGTCGCTGTCTTCAGACACACCAGAAGAGGGCATCAGATCCCATTACAGATAGTTGTGAGCCACCATGTGGTTGCTGGGAATTGAACTTAGGACCACTAGAAGAGCAGTCAGTGCTCTTAACCACTGAGCCATCTCTCCATCCCCATAGATTTCTTTAAGAGATTTGTTCATTTCCTTTTTACAGACCTCTATCTTACTCATAAGGGTTATTTAAGGTGTTTTTCTTGTGCTTTAGCTATTTTGGAATACTCACTGGCCTGTTGTGGTAGGTTTTCTTGGCTCAAGTGGAGGCATATTGTCCTTGCTGTTTCTGATTTTACACTGGCATCTCGGTAGAAAGATTGTAATTCTAGGTGCTGATATTTGGTCTTATCTTTGTTGGGTGGTATTTTGTTCCTTGGTTTCTGTTGCCCTCTCTCATTCTTTTGAGAGAGTGATGGCTTTATGTTGTCTAGTAGGAAATTCTTTTGAGTTCCTGTTAGGTGTAGCCATTGGGAATTCCAAGTAAAATGTGTTTCTGTGTAGTGAGAGCTGACAGGTTCAGTATCAGGCTGAGGGGGTTCATAGGAAGGAGGAAAGCAGGCTGTTGCACTAGAATCTGCTTAGTTCCCCAGGGTGGGGCAGAGAATGAGGAAAGGCCACAGCAGAAGGTATGTTATAGAGCTAAGGGTGAGAATAGGGATTGGACTTGAAAGAATGGAGGGAGAGTTGAGGATCTACAGCTAGGGTATGTAAAGTCCCTGGTCAGAGTGTCCTGTGGGTTCCCATGGAGTGCCTGCTAGGATAAAGCCGTGAGTTGGGGGTAGATTAGGAGGGGAAGGTCTGTCTGGTCAAGTAGAGATGGGAGCAGGGTAAGAGGCTGTAACATGTGTCTGGCTGCAGAGCTTTGAGTGAGAATGAGGGCTTGGATTTGTAGGAGCAGGGAGAGGTGAAAGTCTGTGCTTAGTTAGCTACCTGCTTCCCTGGCTGGAGTGGTGTGCAGGTTCCCAGTAAAAACAGCTTGCTAACTAAATGAACCTCTAAAAATGCCTTAAACAAGTGTATAAGGTTCATTAGAAATCTCTTCCCCTTTGGTAGGGCTAAGCAGTTGCATAGGTCTGTGCTCTCTGCAGGAACAGCAGAATCCCCAGGGTAGCCTCATCCTGAAGGCTGCAGTGAGTGAGTTACTTTTAGGAAGACCTGAGTTCTGTGCTTGTTGCACAGGCAGAGAATCCCTGGAATAAGCTGGGTAGCCACAGTAGTTAGATTGGTGAGCTCTGGCTTTAAAGACTTTTTCAGTAAATAAAGCGGAACACACTAAAGGAAGACAAGTGATGTCAACTTGTGGCCTCCACTCCCATTCCTGCCTACATATACTTGCACCCACACACATGAACAAGTACATAACATATACACAAATCCTCTGTAGCTGTAGAGATGTATATGCACGTACCCCTCCCTGTCCTTACTACATGGTACCAGTGTTTATACCGGGCAACTCCCTGCACTTGTAGTGCTTTTAGGTATGGTCATCACTTCTGTCTGAGATAGATGTTAGTGGGGGAATTAGCTTCTGTCTCCTCCCTCCTGTAGAGCTAGCAGTAAGTGTTGTTCTTTTCTTCCAGTGCTGTGGTATCATGGAAAGAAAAGCTTCAGGGAACAGCCCAGTTTTGGCTCTTCTAACATGTCCTGGAAATGTTGCATTGCGGAAGCTACCTATCTGGAAGCTTTCAGGCTCTTTGTGACAAGTCCATCCTCCATTGCTCAACCTTTCTCATACTATCACCAGTTTGCTTGAGGTGATGCATTGCTTTTGTGGTTGGCCTTGGATTGTACACAAATAAGGTAGTTATCTGGTTGTTAGTAACCTAGAGGCCAGTGTTTCCTGTGTAGCTGCCCTCCAGCCAGCCCACCACTTAGATATCTTGGCCCTTGGGGCCTGGGAATGAGGCTCTTGAATGATGACCTGTATTTACTATGTTCCTGTCACTAGGTTCTCCAGGTATAAGGTGGACACCAGCCTGCATATCACATCATCTCAGAAAAGCTGTCTCCTTCTTCCTGTTGCCACTGCAGGATCCCAAACTCAGGACTGCAGTGATTTTCAGGGAGAATCTTTCTGCACACTCCTGACCTTGTCTATTATTAGAGTAGCCAACACCAGCAGAGGGCTTCCCATTGGGTTTCACTTACCTTCAACATAACACTTTTCCCTTTTTATTTTAGGCAAATAATTTTCTTAATAATGTGCATTGTAATTTTTTATAGATTCTTATCAAGTTTCCCTTCAAAAAGACTAGCAACTTCTACCACCTTTGTTGTATATATACAGAGTGCTTCTTGAGGGCTGAACAGATGGCTCAGGAGTTAACAGCCCCAGTTAACTCTGTTCTCTCAGAGGAATTGGGGTTGATCTCTAGCACTCAACATGGGTGGTCACAATCATTTATAAATCCTAGTTCCAGGGAATCCAGGGCCCCTCTCTGACCTCCACAGGGACCAGGCACATACTAAATGGTGCACAGACATACATGCAAGCAAACTTCTACATACCTTATACAGTTTTATTTTTTAAAAAAGTACTTCTTTGGGCCTGAGACTATGGGTCAATTAGTAAAGTGCCTGCCTTGCAAACAAATCTGAATTTGAATCCCCAGAACCCATGTAAAAGGTTAGATATGATGGTGTGTGCCAGTAACCTTAGCCTGGGGGAGGAGTGATGACAAGGTCCCTGAAATGTGTTGGTCAGCCAGCCTGGAAAAAATGATGATGTAGTCTCAAAAAGCAAATGATCGAGGAAAGACATCTAACATTGACCTGATCTTTCACACATACCATAGGCATGTGTGTATACATTGCACACTTATATCATATACAAATACAAACTTTTAAGGATTCTCTCAAAAGTGATTGGTTTTCCACACAATGTTGAATGTTAGTGGTAGTATTAGATCTCTCTTCTCCTGTTCTCTTGCACTTATCCTTACACACATACACACATACACACATACACATACATCCAGAGAGACAGACAGACACACCCATTCATACTATATTGAGTTTTGTCTTGAGTTTGTTACCTGGTAAGAATTTATTTTTTTCCTAAAAAAGTTACTAGGTTATTTTTTTCATGTATAGTATGACCTCAAGTCATTCTTTATTTTGCTGTTTTTAGAAATCCTTTACAATCCTGAAAGTAATGTGCTTAATCTCTCAGTAAGAATCAAATGTGTATTTTTGAATACCAATCATGTCTGGGCACTGTCCATGCGTGTCACTCACTTGATCTTTAAAGCAGTTGTTGGAGGGCAATGGGGTTCTCTTTAATGAATAAAAGCATTACAAACACAAGTCTTCATGTGCTAATTGTAGAAACCAATAACATGACTGCTCCTTGGGATAGTTAAGGGGAAGATTTTTATTGTTGCTAGGAGGGAGAAAATAGCCAGAGGCATCTGGAAGAGTTCAGAGCAGAGAAAGAAAAGTAGTAGACTGAATATGACCAGTAGACTGGACCTGGCCAGGGCTGTGTACAAGAGCGATGAGGATAGCAAGAATGGAGAAGAGAGAAACAGGAGCAGGAGCAGAGAAGGCTGCCAGGAGGACAGAGCAAGGGTGAGGAGAGTGAGGTGGGGGCTGGGAGCCTGAGGGAGTGGAGGGGAAGGGAGGCAATGAGGGGGCTAGCAGGATGAACTTTGAATAAGTAACAGGGAGGGAGCCTGCAGGCCAGCAGTTGATAAGCTGATAGACAACACCACAAATAAGTAGCCTTAAGTCCCTTCTGCTAGAGGTGAGGAATATATGACCCCTTTTGGTAGAGGAGAACAGGTTTCACGAGTTCCTGAGGAATGCTGGCTTTTTATCTAATCACCCAAAATTCTTCTATAGTCTGGGTTGGGCCCATTTCTGATATTTGGACTGCCTTTTGGAGTTTGGGGAATTGAGTTTCCTCTGGATCTATGAGTAACAAGCTTTATTTTATTTTGTCCCTTCTAAGCTCTGCTCTGTCCTGTGTTTGCAGTGCCTACAACTCTTCTCTGACAGTCTTTGTGAAGTGTAGACAGCAAGCTGGTGGAGAGGAAAAGGAGCTGGATCCAGAGTACTAACTAGTCCTGGAGTGCAGGCCCCTAGACAGTGGAGCTGGCTTTCCTATGGCTGACTCTATAGTTGGTTAATCAGAGCTGCCACTCTCTATGGCAGCCAGTGATGGTGCATGCACTTAGGCTTTCTCTTCAAGGAACTTGTACTGTGTTTGTGGGAAATAGATTTGTTGCAGATAACTGGGGACAGTGGTGGTATGACAAAAGGTTTCATACATTAGTACGGGGGGGGGGGGCGGGTAGCAGGGGCAGGGATCATCTCAGCAGGGCCTTTGTACCTGTCTGATCTGTGAAGGTGGCATTGTCAGATACATCTGGAGTCTGTACCCTGACGCAGAGCTGTCACAAGTTCCTATCTGTGTTGGATGTTTGGTGTTTAGTGTCAGAAACACCCATTATCCATAGCAATGGTATAATTAGCCTATGGTTCTTACTTAATGAAGTTGCATCTGTTTGCTGTTCCAGACCTGCCACAAAATGGGACAGCGCAGCTATCCAGTACTTTCAGGACATTCTAAGAGGTAAGGCCGGGTCTGTTTGCTGAGTGCCTTAAGCTGATACCATGGTGGCTTACACTTAACTTCTGTTGCCAGATGTCTTAGGTCCACATGCAGAACTGTTAGCCCTCCTTATAGGGCCCTTAAGTTACTTGAAGCCCCTTCCATGCCAGGTATCACATTGACTATGCCTCTGTAATTTTGCAGATGGAATTGGATGTTAGTAATTGTCAGCTGAAATAAAGAACTGTCTGGTTGTTGTAGAGGACCTTTCTCACAGAAACAGTTCCTGCTTCTCAGATTGTTTTTAAATGCTAAGGGGATACAGAGTGATTGTATGTATGTTTTCTTGATCCAGTAGTTGACGAAAAGTCAAACTTCTTTTACTGAGCAAGGGATAGTAAGTAGACATTTGTATAATAATCATCATTGCTAACTTAAAGCGTATAAAATGTCTTTAACTGTGTTGGCAACTGTAAAATACTGTCTGTAGCATCTTCCTATGTCTTGTCAGTCAGTATTCCTATGGCTGTGCCTACCTGCTAGGACTGCTCTGGAGTGTGGTGGAATGTGAAAGGCCTGGATGTTGTTGGGTGCCTAATGAGACCATACTTACTTTAAATAAACATTAATGTCGGCTTACTTCTTTAAGTTCGTTTATTGCCATTTAGCAACTACCCAAGTGGAAGCAAAACTATGTGCTGTGGAAGAAGATACTTTTGAGGTTTACCTTTATGCAACAATAAAAAATGAAAAAGTAAGTGAAAGACATGTGGGTGTGGGAGGTGTCTTAGGGTTGATTTTATGTCTAAGTACTGAAAATATGAATTTCAAGAGTTTTCTGGTGGCATCTTTAGGGTTTAAGTGTAGGATCATGTGATCTGAAAATAGAGATTTTCCTTTCTGAATCTTTTATGTTTTTCTCTTATTGCTATACCAGAGATTCTGGGTATATATTGAAGAGGAGGGGAAAGAGTGGACCTTTTCCTTTTCCTCTTTTGAGATAAGGACTCATTTTGTAGTCCTAGATGTCTGGGAACTTGTAGAAATCTGCCTGTGCTGCCCAAGTGCTGGGATTAAAGACATGAGCCATGGCTCCCAGCCGTATTGTCTCATTCTTTTTTTTTAAGATTTATTTATTATACATAAGTACACTGTAGCTGTCTTCAGACACCTTTTCTTCTCTCTCTGGCACTGCTCACTCTGGCCCAAAGATTTATTTATTTATCATATGTAAGCACACCCCAGAAGAGGGCATTGGATCCCATTACAGATGGTTGTGACCTTAATGAGACATGTGGCCACGCCCCAGGTTCTAGCCTGACTCCGCCTAGGCAGTCACCTGCCTGCAGCCACACTGTCCCCGCCTCCTGGTTACCTGACTGCCCAACTCACTATAAATAACAACTCTCTCTCTCTCTCTCTCTCCCCCCCCCCCCCGCCTGTTCTCTCCAGGCCCTCTTCTTTGTCTATCTCTCTGTCTTCTCCCCTTTCCATGTGGTCATGACTTTTCTTATCTATTTTCTCTTCTTTCTTTATCTTTCTATTTTCTTAATAATAAAACATCAAAGCTATGGGCCGCCTCTTATTAAACTCGCCACACGGAGCTAGCTGGTACGCGCCATCTGAGACTCTGGGATTCAGCTAAGCAGACAGTCTGAGCACAGGTAACACGCAGAGAGATCCGGGATCTCTCTGCGCACCCGCGCGCCATGCGTGGGACCTGCCTGCGGTGTGACCGCCAGCTCCCCTTTAGGCTGAGGCACGCGTGCATCTTGCCTGCTTCCCCAACCTCCCACCCCCCCCCCACCCCACCCCCTGCGGAACCGTGCCCGCCTGCGTCCTTTGCATATGTACGCTGCCTTGGCCCTAGAGCGAGGCCCGCGCACTGCCAGTCCGGCCTGGCGTGTGCCCCTGTGCCCGCGCGCGCCCGCACCCTTTTTCTTTTTTTTCCCCACAGTGAGCCACCATGTGGTTGCTGGGATTTGAGCTCAGGACCTTCAGAAGAGCAGTCAGTGCTCTTAACCCCTGGAGCCTCCTATTGTCTTATTCTTAGCACTTTGTTAACTGTGAGAAACATACTCCTTATTAGGCATAGTTCGGTTAATCTATTAATGCCAATACTTACAAAGTACTACCTGTATTCTATGGAAAAGAAATTTGGTAGTACAGTAAAGATACAGTTTTAAGAAGCTGCTCTGATTGTCTGTCTGTCTGTCTGTCTGTCCCTCTCTCCCTCCCTTCCTCCCTCTCTGTCCCTCCCTCCCTTGCTCCCTCCCTCCCCTCCCCTCCCCCCACTCTTTGCATTCTGGTTGCCTATATCCTGACTGAGCTCATTTTGCTTATTTTATATTTTGGTGATTAGTTTTATAAAACATTGTTTTCAAAATATATTTTTTCTTCCTACTTTTAAGAAGTAGGCCCCTCTTTTGTACCATGTTTTGTATCTGATAAGAACAGGTAACAGGGATATCCATTCACAGCAGAGAGAGAATGTATATTGGATACACTTGGTCACAATTGCTCAGAAAAGATGTAAGCCAGCAAATCTTTTCCATTCCAAAGGAAGTACAAGGATCCTGTCTTTTTTCAGCCTGGCTTCTTTGAGGTGAAGAATTTCATGACACATCCACATTGCTGCATCTATCAGTGTGCTCCAACCCTTATGAAGAGCTCTTCCTGTATGCACCTGTATATTATCTAGTATCTTAGGGATTTTTGAGTTTTGTCCAGTTAACACTCATGTAAATTGTTTTCCTCTGGATATACATGTTCCTTCTTAGGTAAATACCTAGGAGTCTAGTTTCTAGATAGCGGTGTTAACATTTGGTCGCTGCCAAAATAACACCACTTTATGTCTTTATTGTCAGTGTGGGACATTTCACTTCTTCCATGTGTTCTCCCATGCTTGTGTTGGTCACTCCAGTCGGTGTGTGGAGGCATCTCACTCTGGATGGAATATACATTTGCCCAAACACCAGTGACACATTAGCATGCTTATTTGTAATCCATGCTTTGATATAGTATTCATATTTTGCATGATTAGATTGCTTTTATTTTATATTGAGAGGTCTTCCTTTGTAATTGTTATGACTGTATATGCGAGTATACATGTGTGTATATGTTCTTGTGTGTATAGGTGCATATGAAGGCTACAGCACAACCTGGGCTTGGTTCACTTCCTTTTAGATAAGGTTTCTCAGTGGCTTGAAACTCACCAATTAGGCTAGACTGATGGCCAGCCAACTTTAGGGACCATTTGCCTCTCTAGACCTGAGATTACTATTGTATTCCACCATGCCTGCAGCATTTTTATTTGGGTCTTGAGGATCAAACTCAGATTCTCATATTCACAAACAAGTTCTTTAACATATCTCCTCGTCCCCCAGATGCTTCATTTCGGATGTATCTCTGTCCAGTTATTTCATCTATAATAGTTTCACCCCATCTCTCCATTGTGAACAGCCTGTCTTTACCTCCAGGCACTGGGATTTCAGGCATTGCTATCATGCCTGGTTTGAAGCATTAGGATTTTTTTGACGGGGGGGGGGGTTGTTTTGTTTTTGTTTTCGTTTTTTTTTTTTTTTTTTGAGACAGGGTTTCTCTGTGTAGCCCTGGCTGTCCTGGAACTCACTGTGTAGACTAGGCTGGCCTCGAACTCAGAAATCCTCCTGCCTCTGCCTCCCAAGTGCTGGGATTAAAGACATGCACCACCACCGCCTGGCAAGGATTTTGTTTTGTTGTTGGTTTGATTTAGTTTTTGGTTTTTGACTTTTAGAAACTATTTCTTTGTGTAATTGTTGTGGAACTAGTTCTATAGACCAGCCTGGCCTTGAACTCAATCCCCAGTACTGGAATCAAAGGTAAGTGTCATCTTGAATCCTAGCCTGGAAAAGAATTAAGGTTTATTAGAATCTAGTTTTTTCTAGTTTCCGCTTTTGTTGTTAGTGGGGTCTCATTGGATCTGTGCCATGCCAGATTGTGTGAGCACCCTCTTCCTCCAAGGTATGCCTTGTATTTTATGAAGTTTATTGCTATTTTCTGATGAGGGGGCTCATGAGAATCTTAATTTGTTGCTAACATAGCAGGAACCAAGAGGTACTTCTGTAAAATTTCGCTCCATAAAATACATTTTTAGGAATTTGAGACTGAGTTTGTACATTGTACATGCCTTATACTATACCCATCTGTATGGTAATTCATAAAATATTTACAATTTTATAGGTTTGTGTTAATGATGACCTAGTTGCAAAGAATTTTGCTTATTATGTGTCACCAATGGGGAATAAAAACCTCAATACTTTGGAGAAACCCAGGCTGAGTCTCAATTCGGTGCCCTGCTCCAGTAAGCTCAGCCCATCACTTACTCTGTGGCCAATGCTTCTGCAAGGAAAAGACTGTCGCAGAATGGAAAGTGAGTATTCCACTACCCCATCCTTAGCACACTAGCTTCTGTCTAAGCTCTTTCCTGCTTGGAAACAGAAACTTAGACTCTGTGTTTACTTCTCAGGAACTTCTGATCTTCCTGTTAACATTGAGCTACATTTTCAAAAGTTCTGATAGTACATGGTTTAAAGATTTTAACAAAATTAGGTTTGGGGGCAGTGGTGGTGCACACCTTTAATCCCAGCACTTGGGAGGCAGAGGCAGGCAGATTTCTGATTTCGAGGCCAGCCTGGTCTACAGAATGAGTTCCAGGACAGCCAGGGCTACACAGAGAAACCCTGTCTCAAAAAAAAAAAAAATTAGGTTTTGTATAGTTTTCAGACACCTAGAGAGCTTTCTATTACAATTGATGCTTATTATGGACCCTAGATACAATTTAAAATGTTTCTTTCTGCTTTCAAATTTTAGTTCCTCAAATGCCATCCTTTACTAGGTCTCTTCCAGCTTTATAGCATACACAAGAGCAAAAGAAGTAAGTAATGATTGATTTCTGTTTTATGTATTGGTTTTGAAATACAGTATGTTCTTTAAGACTCACAGAATTTAGATTTTCTGGCACAGTCCCTCTGGCATGCATGGTGTAAGGACATTGTCAGTGACCTAGGACCATGTGCTGCAGTACGGGGTGAGTCCTGCCAGTTTTTACCAGTTTCTTCCACAAAAATGGTAAGCCATCACAAAAGTCAGAGTTCTGGATTTGCTTGTAGTTGAAATGGACCAGTAAAGAGAACACCTATCACAACATTCCTGTGTGCAGGCCAAAACGAACAAAATCAAGCATGTTGGAGTTTCTTGAATCTGAAGATGGAGAAGTAGAACAGCAAAGAACACACAGTAGTGGCCACAATTGCCTCCATTTCCACAGTGACACCTGCTTACCTCTTCAGCCACAAGAAATGGAAGTAGATAGTGAAGATGAGAAAGATCCAGAATGGCTGAGAGAAAAAACCATTACTCAAGTTGAAGAATTTTCTGATGTGAATGAAGGAGAGAAGAAAGGAAGGAATCTGGAATCTCCGTGTCATGAAGAGTGGATTTATTGCTGAAAATCAAATGAATCATGCCTGTATGCTGTTTGTAGAAAGTTATGGAGAGAAAAATAATTAAGAGGAATTTATGTCAAAACTTCATGCTTCATCTAGTCAGCATGCATGACTTTAATCTTATTAGCATAATGTCAATAGATAAAGCTCTTACCAAGCTCCAAGAAATGCATCAAAAACTAGAAAAAGTAGAATCTGCAGCCCCTGCAAATGAAGAAATAGCTGAGAAAACAAAATGGGACAGCAATTGGATTCAGTGAAACTAACTGAAAAGAGAAAGCTTTGGAAACAGACGGTGTCTGGGGTTCTGAAACAGAGCAAAAAACACAAACTCTGAGAACTGGCCCCATGCTGTGGGCAGACACTGAAGTTGTTCCTAGGGAGTTGAGCCTCTAGGAAGAGGTTTGGTGTATTAGGTTGTTTGGTTTTTAATCATGGATTCAGAACAGGCAGTGTTAGATGATGTCACTGATTTCGGCATGGAGGATCTGTAAGCTTTGCTGCTTCTCCTCTCGTGCTTAGCAGCTTTAGTGACGTCCTCACAATTTGGTTTTAGCCTGAAAAGCAGTTTCTTAAATAGTTATTTGTTTCTTAGCTATAACAGTCATCTTTTTAAATATATTGGGTTAATCTAGAAATTTCACACCCAAATTTTAATGCTTCTTTCACTTGTGACTGTTTTTCTGTGTTGTAATTATGAGACATTTTCTAGAAAAGGAAGGTTGGGATGTTATGCTGTCTTACAGATGGAGAATTTTTGTGAAATCGTTACATTGCCACTTTTCCCCAAACTTTGACCCTTGATTCAGAATCATTTCTGCATTTGGGATGAGAAGTTACAATGCAAGTTCTGCATCAGTTCGTGTTACAAGTTTAAAGCACTACCAGTTGGTCTCCTCTTGTTGGAGGCAATGTGACCTCTCCATGCAGTCATCCATGCCATGCCCACTGATAGAAGTTACTGTTTGTTTTCAAGTGATTGATTTTAGTACTTGTTATCCCAATTTAGCTTTTTACTTGAACATGTTTTTAGTTTTTCCTTTTTAATTAGGTAATCCCATGGAAAATTGTTCTGTGCATATCTTTGGACTAGGATAGTAAAGCAAGAGAAATAGTTGGAGATTTAAAAGATGCCACTTTGTGGTGGAGGGTATATTGAGTATACCAGTTGTCACACCTTGTTTCCTTTGTGATGTCCTTCTTGATTAGAATATCCATACAGATAAGATGACTTGAATTGTTTTGAGCAATTTTCCCTTTGTTCTGTGTTTTAGGCACATATTCACGGTTGGGTTTTCTCCAACAGAAAGTGGTTTCACTACTGGCATATTACTAAGCACGGATGGGTTTATTCCAACTCAAGCACTGTGGTTGAATAAAATTACCTCAATTTTTTATAATCCTTTAAAGATATTGCATTTTCATACTCTTTATTTATAAAGGATCAATGCTGCTGTAAATACTGATATTTTTAATGTTTTAATTTCATTCCACTACCATCAGATGCAGTTCCCTGTTTTGTTTAGTAAAGGGACATAAGCTTTCTCATGGTGTCTTCAGAGATTTATTTTCTTTCTTTTTTTTTTTTTCTTTTTTTGTTTTTTTGTTTTTTTTGAGACAGGGTTTCTCTGTGTAGCCCTGGCTGTCCTGGAACTCACTCTGTAGACCAGGCTGGCCTCGAACTCAGGAATCCACCTGCCTCTGCCTCCCAAGTGCTGGGATTAAAGGCGTGCGCCACCACTGCCCGGCGTCTTCAGAGATTTATAAGTGTAAATACTGATTTGGCTGGTCTTTACGATGTGTTTAACTGTGAGGCTATTTAAATAGTGTGCATATGACGTGTTATCCAGTATTTCAAATTTTTTTTAAAAAGAAAAAAGTAACTTATTTTTAATTTTATGTACATTAGTGTTTTGCCTGCATGTATGTCTGTACGAAGGTGTTGAATCCCCTGGAACTGGAGTTACAGAAAGGTGTGATCTGCCACATGGGTACTAGGAATTGAACCCAGGCCCTCTAGAAGAGCAGCCAGTGCTCTTAACTGCTGAGCCATCTCTCCAACCCAGAAAATTAATTTCTGTGTTTTAAGAAAACTGACTCAGACTGATATATTTTACAGCTGTTTCATAGTTCTTTCATGTTTCTTTGTAAACAGATTTTTTTTTCTTTGCTTTGCTTTGCCACTGGAATTTTCTATCCCAGTCTGTGGAATAGGAATGTAGATCTCCCTCCACCCCATCTCTGTTTTTGTTTGTTTGTTTTGAGACAGGGTTTCTCTGTGTAGCCTTGGCTTTCCTAGAACTCACTATGTAGACCAGGCTGGCCACTACCTCATAGGGATACCTCTACCTCTGAGTGCTAGGATTAAAGCCATAAGCCACCATGCCAGGCTAGATCCTGTCTCTTGGGGAGAGTCAGTTACATTGCATAATAATTAAGTTTGTAGGAAGAAATAAAAGACAAAACTTTAGATAACCTCAACAGGTAGAGTGTAGCTTTAATTAACCAGAGAGGTAGTGTCTGGGATCTCTCACAGGACCCAGCAACACAGTAACCAGATTATATAAATGCAGATTATATGCTTCAAGATGGGGCTTCTGTAGCTCAGGATAAGTAAGAGGGAAGGGGTTTTGGTAGGGACAGAATGGGAAGTTAGTTGTTTCCCTTAAAGAACTGTGTTTGAAACTGTAGGGTCTGGTATCGCTGCAACTAGCTAGCTGCTTTACTTCTGCAGTCTCCAGGAGTTCAGGGGCAGGGGCAGCACTTTTCTTTGGCAATTCCCAGATAGCTGGCTTCTTGGAAATTTGAGCTCAGTTTAGGGCCTTGACTTTTTTTGGGTGTGGGGGAGGGGGGACAAGGGGACTATGTCCTGTACATTGTAGGAAGAGTATGTGGGTTGGAGACATAATTGTGGCCTCCTTTGGAAAGTATAGTCTGCCAAGGTGGGAAAATTATTTTATCCTTAATAGGTTGGAAAATGAATTTCTACAACAGTTTTTAAAAAATGATTGAAACAAGATCTTTTAAAAGTGCATTCATGCCGGGCTGTGGTGGTGCACACCTTTAATCCCAGCACTTGGGAGGCAGAGGCAGGTGGATTTCTGAGTTCGAGGCCATCCTGGTCTACAGAGTGAGTTTCAGGACAGCCAGGGCTACACAGAGAAACTCTGTCTCAAGAAAAAAAAAACAAATAAAAGTGCACATTCATTTAGCATGTACAGTGCATGTGAGTGGAAAGATATATACCATGGAATGCTTGTGGAGGTCAGAGATCAACTTAAAAACAGTTGGTTCTCTCTTCCTGCATGTAGGATCAGGGCTCAATCTCAGGTCATCAGGCTTGGCAGCAAGTGCCTTGACCTGATGAGCCATTTTGTCAGTTCCAAAGCAAGATTCTTAACTTTAGTTGCTATAAGTTTAATATGAAATCTGTTTGATAATTCTTGTATTGAGTCTGTGTAACAGTGCTTGTTTTTATTATGTTTATCCTATTTTATATAGTTTTCAAGATAGCTTCTTATCACTATCTTTATTTTGCAGATAAAGCTGTAAACTGTAAGGATTCCTTGACAGACTCGCCTAAAGTTATGTTTGAGAAGAAGCAGCAGAACCTCCCTTTAAAACACATGGATAAGGTTGTATGTTTAAAAGCCCACTGAATGTAAAGCTCACGTGACAGAAGTATTCTGTGGTCAACAAAGCATGTGCTTCATATTAGAAATCCCCAGAGTAGTTTATTTATGAAAAAATGTGGTTTGTCTGTTTGTTTGATGGAGAGGTAACGGGCTCCTCCCTGTCGAGCTTTGGTTTCAGGTGAGTAGTAACCGATCTGTAAAAGTCGTAGCCTATCTTGTGCTCACTACACATCGGTGCGTTATTATCTGGATTTGGGGAGATTCAAATAATAATTTCAGTTCTAATGTGTCTTACAGTTCTTTTGACAAAAGACAAAGTAATTGTAGATATTTTAAACACTCGTATGAAATGCTAATTGCCTACTGTTTGCCATTTTAATCTAATAATTATGGGACAGTATAACTATCTAGCTTTGACTCTCCATGTTTGTGTGTGCATGAAAACTTCTTGAGTGATTGTTGATGAAAATAATTTGGATTATATTTTGGTTCCAAAAAATATAAATCTTAAAAGTGTACCTTTTCCCTCTTCCTTCCTCCTTTCGCCCTCCCTCTTTCTCCATCCGTCTTTCCCCCTCCTTTGTTCCGTTCTTACAGTGTATTAAGTCTTCTGTGTACTGGCCAACAAAAAGAGGCATAACCATATATGCTGATCCAGATATTCCAGCAGCAAGGTATGATTTGAACATTGCATTTAGCAGAATAGAACCTTAGGACAGACAGTATGATATAGTCTTACATAGTCATCCCTTCATATTATGGTGTGGGGTTGGGGAGTCTTAGTTCTAGGACTACTGCGAATATCAAACTGTGTATATTCATCCAAATTAAAAAGTGTGATGAAATTTACATAAAATCTGCATACATTCTCATGCATATTTTAAGTCGTCTCTAAATGACTTCTAATACCTAATGCAATATAAATGCTATGTAAGAAGTTGTTAATACTGTATTGTTTAGGGAATAATGTCAAGGGAAGAAGTCTTCATGTTTAATATAGGTAGTTTGTTTTTAACAAATAATTTCCAGTCTGGTCGGTTGAGTGCATGTGGAGGCCACAAATACAGAAGGTCACATGGTCAGTAAATATGTAAAAGGTTAATGATAGACTAGTATGTCTGCTCCCTAACCCCACTACCCAAACAACAAGGTGGTCTGGGAAATTTTTGCTCAAAACACACTACTTTAACGGGAAAAAAAATCTCATATAACAACTGGTTAGCTGACAACACAGAGGACTGAGAACTGGTCATGGGTTTAGAGTCCCTTTGCTGCCTAGTTAGACACAGCCGGATCACAAGGCTTACCCCATGAACAGTACAGAGTGGCTGTGATGGACAGGGTGAGTAAGCACAGGTCATAGCAAGCATAGCTTAGCAGCTTACAAGGTTGGAGAAAGCCAAGAATAGTTCTTGTCTTCTCCAGAGTCTCTGGCTATACCTTGTCCTCGTTAAGATGCACATGGTAACATCAGTGAAAGCACGTGAGAGCTGTCGCTAGTTCTCTGTGGGGCTGCAGTGGCAGCTCTTCCCAGTGGAAGTGGCTGCATGGCTGGTGTACATGTGCTCAGCCTGGGACTGTCCTTAGTCTCCAGCATCAGTAGAGAGTTGACACATACATCAGAGGTACTCGTCCTCCATGTCCATCAGGCTAGAGTGGGAGCTCTGGGAAAATTGCTTTGTATTTTATGTGGTCCACTTGGGGGACAAATCAACAGCAGAGACCCCCGTACACATTTCCTCTGAGTTCAGTGATGGTTTTTCTTCTGTAATTTAGGACACATTGCTGATAGCTGCAGGGTTGGAATTACTGAGATTGAATATGGTCTTGGGGCAGGACCAGAAGAAAACAGAGAGACAGGAAAACAACTAGAATTCCTCATACTTAGACTGAAGAAGAGCCTGCCTATCGTTTCTTTGACATGCCAGGGGAGTCTTGATCAGAAGTTTTGATATCTACATTTGCTATGCAGTTCAGCATCTAGGCTACCTTCAGCCTGATAGAGGAAGGGGAAAGACCAAGAAATCTCCAGAATTCTGTTTGTTTCCATACTGTTACTTACCCTTCGGTTGCTTTGGTACTCACTTTCTAATTGTAGGACTACACGTTTCAGTAGCAGAGAGACTGTGGCCAGCACAGGCATGATTTCATAGCTAGTGCTTAGCCCGTTCTCACAGAAATGTGTCTAGGTAGATTAAGTGTTTCTGTACTTCTGCTTTTTTAAAAATTTCCCACCAAAATAGTTATCTTTGTGGGTTAAACAATTTGGATAAAAGTTTGCAGCCCAGTCCCAGCTTTGTTTTGAAGTCGTGAGTAGGATTTGTTCTTCTGTCAGATATTCCTCCAAGGATGATTTAGGGAGACTGCAAAAATATAAACAGGGAGGTACGTTGTCAGTTCAAGACTAATTGCTTTAAACAGGATAAAACAACGTAAAGAGTGCCATGTCATATTTAAATGAAACATTTAAACTCTCAGTAGCAAGAGATGCTAGCCAAGAGACATTGCAGTTGGAATAAGTATTACAACTCTGAGGCCCCCAGAGAGCCTTGGGATGCTAGCTGAGAGCTGTCTCTTGGCAGAGGAAGTCTTCAGGTCAGTATTAGCAGGAGGACCAGTCTTCTGTCTCCAGCTGGTCTTAAAGCCAGGAATCTCTGAAGCTATAGATCTGGAAGTTGGAGTGGCTGAAATCTGAAGCAGTGTGTTTTAGAAGCTGAAAGCAGCCTCAGGGAAGACCTTCCTTCCACAGCCCTGCAGAGTGCAGTGAGTGTCAGAGGCTGTGGTAGGAATGAGTCCCTATGGCTGGTAGCTCAGGGTTGCAGCCACACTCAGTCTGTCCCTGGCCAGGCTGGGAACTGGGCTCTTACCCATAAGGGAGCAGGGACCCCTGGGGCTAGGCCCTGGAGTCTCCTCCTCTTCCTCTGTAGGATCCTATGCAGCTCTGACTTTGAAACCCCAGCACACTGAATTTCTATAACTGCCGTTTTGTTCCTGATTGGTTGGTTGTGAGAAGATGAAAAATAGAACCACCAGGAGAGAGATGTAGGCCTGGTGGAAGGAGAAGACAGGTTCCCAGGCCTTGTTTACAGGGATAGGGAACTAGTAAGGAAACTGCTGGTTGTCCCTGGTTACTACAGCAGTCTTTGGAGGCTGCCTGCTGCTTTCTGTCTTCTTCCTTCTACAGGATTTCACTCTACTTGAGTTTAGGGGCTTTTTGTTTTGGTTTCTTGTTTTTTTGTGGTTTTTTGGTTTTATTGTTGCTTGTTTTATTTTGTTTTTGTTTTTGTTGTTGTTTGGTTTCTGTTTTTATTTCTTTAGCAGCTACTCCTGCTATGCTAAAGGCCTGAGACTGCCAGCTTATCAGAACTCTTCATGGGATGGGTGGGCAGGGCATACAGACAAGGACAGGACCCTGACTCCCAACAATTTCTCTGTGTCTTGCAACTGAGCTTGTGGTTTTCTCAGCAGCAGGGTCTTATCATGTAGGTTCTAGTGGGCAGCCAACAGCAGTGGGAATTGCCTATATTAACTTGTGAATAAATCTTTTCATGTGTTTTGGTTTCCAGTGGGTTTAGCCAGAAGCCAAATGAGAAGCCACTACGGTTGACTGAAAAGAAAGACTGTGATGAGAAGAACGGCTGTGTAAAGTAAGGCTGTGTTTGTTTGTTTGTTCGGCCTGAATGAGTTCATTTGCTTGGTTTCTTTTTCCCTGACTTGAATTGTTTATTGAAATAATTGTGGCCTGGAGAGATGGCTCATCGTTTAAGAGCACTGACTGCTCTTCCAAAGGTCCTGAGTTCAAATCCCAGCAACCACATGGTGGCTCACAACCATTCTTAATGAGATCTGATGCCCTTTTCTGGGGTGTCTGAAGACAGCTACAGTGTACTTACATATAATAAATAAATCTTTAAAAAAAAAAGAAAAAAGAAATAATTATATAAAATGGTAAGCAAGAATTTACCTCTATTGCTGTTGACTTCAAACTTCTATTCCCATAAAACAGTAAGTATTCAGGAAGTCCCCTGTAGGTTTTTTAAGCTATGTCAGGGTAGGTTGGGTTAAATCTCCGTTCTGGTGTTAGGGGCCGTGCTTATCGTAATTCTTTTAGTAAGGTGGACAGTGTTTACATAGTGTTAGGTACAGTTTTTCATACCTTATGGCCGTGGTTTGTGGGGGGTGATGCTTGCTTTCCTTCCCAGTTTTCTGATGTTAAATGGGTCTACCTCCTCTCTCTAACAGCAAAGTCATTTTATTTTATGCTTGTTTAATTCACAAAACTGGTTCATACCCATGTTTCTTTCTTTTTTTTTGGGGGGGGGTAACTGGCTGCTCTGTAGTTACCAGACTGACAGCTTACAATAGTTTGTGTCCGTGCTGTCTCACTGTTCTTTATCACTGTGAAGTTGCTTAGCCAGCTTCCAGAACTACCCCATGCCTTGTATGGCCTCTGACTAGCCTCTCAGTGTACAGGAGTCAAGTACGTTGAAGGCTGGTGTGGGGCTCACCGTGGGGCTGGTGGTTAATACTTCTAATGCTGGCACCCCCTCCTAGAGAAACTTTTTCCTTGGAACAAAGAATTTTTTTAATTATAATTTAGTTTGAAACTATAATTGAGTGAACCCTTATAAACTCTTATTATTTTCATGCTTCATAAAGCCTTGACTTACCTATACTGTCTTGCTAAAGTATTCCTTGCTTAGTCCCGACTGAAGGAAGAAGATACAGCAGTTGTCATCTGTTGTATATTCCAGAGAGCTGAAGAAAGTCAGCGTCTTAGTTAGGATTTCTATTGTGTGGCCAAAAGCAAGTTGGGAATGAAAATGGTTTATTTGGGTTCCTACACTTCCACATTCTAGTCCATCATTGAAAGAAATCAGGACAGGAACTCAAACAAGGCTGCTGCCTGGATGCACTAGCTGATGCAGAAAACTGTGGATGGGTACTGCTTAGTGGCTTGCTCACCATACATTGCTCAGCCTGGTTTCTTTTTTTTTTTTTTTTGGAGACAGGGTTTCTCTGTGTAGTCCTGGCTGTCCTGGAACTCACTTTGTAGACCAGGCTGGCCTCGAACTCAGAAATCCTCCTGCCTCTGCCTCCCAAGTGCTGGGATTAAAGGCGTGCGCCACCACCGCCCGGCTTCAGCCTGGTTTCTTAAAGAACCCAGAACCACCAACCTAGGGGTGGCACCACTCACAATGGGTTAGGTCTTCCCCCATCAGTCACTGATTAATAAAATTCCCTATAGCCAGATTTTATAGAGGCCTTTTCTCAATTGAGATTCCCTCCTTTTAGATAAATCTAGCTTGTGTCAAGTTGACATAAAGGTATCCAGCACAGGCAATAAGGCACTGAGTACCAGTGACATCACCATGCATCATTACCATGCTACTCCAAGGCTGTTAAACAATATCCCTAGAACCCTGGGCTCTATCTATAGCACTCACCCTGTAGCCTATGCCAGGAAAGGAAACTACCAGAGACTTTCAAAGATTATTACAAAACCATTGACCTAAAACCCAGCTGAAACAAGGGCTATTCATGAAAAATAGTAGCTCTTGAGTCCCTAAGCCCTGTGAGGATGACTTGAAACAGAGCATGACAGGTAGGATGGCTCACTGGGTTAAGGTGCTTGCCACCAAACCTAATCATGAGTTAAATCCCCAGCTCCCATATGGAAGGAAAGACTCACTGCCTCAAGCTGTTCTTTGATTTTCACACCTGCATAGACATAAAAACATAAAAATCATACATGTGGAGGTTTTTTTTGTTTGGTTTTGTGATTTCAAGACAGAGTAGCTGTATGTAGCTCTGGCTATCCTGGAACTCACTCTGTATACTAGGTTGGCCTGGAACTCACAGAGATCCCCCTGCCTCTGTGTCCTGAGTGCTGGGATTAAAGGCATACACCACCACTACCCTGCTACATGTATATTTTTAAAGGCTTTAGGACTGGTGAAATGGTTCAGCAAACAAAGATTCTTGCTGCCAAGCCCGAGTTGGATCCCCAGAACCCCCCATGGTAGAAGGAAAAAACGAACTTCTACGGTTGTCTGCTAAACTATACCTGTATTCTTGTGTGCATGTATATGCACATAAATAAAGGTTTTTAAAAGTTAGAAAATGATTTTTAACACACAAAATGGGTTGGGAAAATGGCTGAGCAATAAAGCAATTACCATGCAAGCAAGAATGTAGAAACTTAGATTCTCAGAACCCATGTAATTGCTGAATGGACAGGGTAGTGCTCCTTTAATTCCAGCCTCAAAAGATGAAAATGGAGTACCTGGTGCAATCTGGCTTTGTGACTGCCTGTTTTGGTGATCTGTGGGTTTGGCTGAGAGATCATGCTCCAAAGACAATTCCTTTTACCAACCTCAGCCTCCACACAAATTCACATACACATATACACATACACACATACATACCACACATAAACATAAAGAAAAAGCAGATAACTCTCAATTTACAAGGACTTGTAGAACACAAAGGGAGAGGTGATTAGCAGAAAGGAAATTTACATAGCCTTCAACATGCCTAACCCATTCCAAAGTTATCACAAAGAATGTGATGTAAGTATAAGAACACTGCTCAGTGATCTTACCTACTAATAGTGCAACTACAAAGCAAGCAACTACAAAGCAAATCTTGGCATGCAACTGAGAGGTCACCAGATCATGGCCATTCTTCATGTACTCCCCAGGGCTCATCTGAGCAGTACGAATGAAGAGGGAGAAACCACAGTATTCCCCAACCCTATTTCCTCTCAAAAAAGGCTAAGTCATAAGATCTATCAGAGAATAAGAAGAGGTACTAAAGGAAAAAAAGAGTTAGGTATTAATATGAGCAAGAAGAAAGATTTGAAATGGTCCTGAAGCACGATGATTGAGCCAAAGAACTAGACCCCACCATAATGAATTAATTTTATTACCAGTCAAGCAGCTGTGTAATTTAAAAAAGGTAGCCACAGTCAACAAGAGGAACTTTATGAGAAGTCATCCAAATGGAGTGAGTGAACCAAGAAAACCTACCAATAGGATGCCAGAGCTTATGTCCAAACTGAGAGTTGTGTTTCAAAGATGAAAAGTACAAGGGTGCCATCCAGTTCTCAGCAAATTTCTGGCAGAACTTTGAACCGCATGTATTCAAGAAGCTACCAGCTGTCAGTGAAAACCCTTATCGAGTGAGAGACACTGCCTACATCAGTCAGACTCACCTTTGAAAAGAGGAAGAACTAGGGCAACAGATGCTTCCAGAAGAGACTACTCATAGGACAAGAAGTCCTCTACTCTATATAGAAGCCATAAAACACCCAAGAGATGCCAAACAACACAACTGAGCTGCTTGCTACATCAGGCTCTTGGAGCTTCAGATGATGTACAAAGTCTTCAAAGAATGTATCCACAAGGAGCCAACCTTCATCAAGGGGATGCAGCAAGCAGCACTTTCATGGCTTCTGCGTTAGTTCATGCCTCCAGGTTCCTGCCTTGCTTTCCTTCAAAGGACTGTGACCTGCGATGTGTAAGCCAAATAAAAATAAGCCCTTTCCTCTCCAAGTGCTTTTGGTTAGTGTTTTATCACAGTGGTAGCAACCTCTGTGATACCATCCAAGTATCACAGTTACCATCCTCAAAACCAGAAAAGGAGTACCTGGGATCAGCAGCATTGTCTGAAGGCTTGTGGAGCCATGTGCACTGTTCATGGTTAGATAATGAAGGAAGGCTAAAAGATGCCTTTTCCTCCAAGATTCCTTCCTGCCTTTGAGGGACCCATCCAGCCTTCTCTGCTGGAGCCCATGGCTTCATTTCCTGTTTGTCATGCTAATGGCACTGTTCAGCCAACTGTGTTTCTTAGACCCATGCCCTTCACATAACTCCACCCAATGTAGGCTATCATGCCCATTCTGGACTGCATGCCACCCATTCTCTTGGAATGGGTGATAGAGTATGTGGGATCCATAGGTGGCAGAGCAGAGGTCTATACAATGGTGTATCCCGCTCACTATTCCTTGGGAGATATGGACCAATAACCACTTACTTCAGCCAGGAAAACAACCACAGACATAATATAGATCCAACTTTGCCTGGCAGTGGTGGTGCACGCCTTTAATTCCAGCACTTGGGAGGCAGAGACAGGCAGATTTCTGAGTTCGAGGACAGCCTGGTCTAGAGAGTGAGTTCCATGACAGCCAGGACTACACAGAGAAACCGTGTCTTGAAAAACAAACAAAAAAATCCAGCTTTTACAACCTGGTGAGTTGAATGGGGTCTCTTGTCTGAGCAGTAATGACTCAAGACAGCCCAATCACAGAAAGCCCATCCCAGCATTGCTAACAGTTCCCAAAACCTGGAAACCTGGATTGCACTACAAAACCTGAAGGCTCAACAGCTTGGAGAGAGTCCTTTCCAGATAACTCAGCTGCCTCTGATTCTTCCAGGTAGTGCTGCTGGTTTGAGGGTGTCTCTCAGCAATCCCGACAACTTACATATGCTTGAAGAGGGGAGCCTACTGTATCTCAATTTCAGGGGATTCCTGAAGCCTTTGAGTTGTTTACTTTCTGAATTTAAGGAGTGTTCCTGAAAGATGGAGTGTTGCCACTTTCCAGAGAACTCCCTTTGGTCTCATCTGCCTGTAAAAATTTTGTGTCCTGGAGCCTCCTTCCAGTTGTTCCTACTCCCCTCTAATCACTGGTGTCTTCTGCTTTCCTCCGAGATGAAGGTGTCAGTCTGTGAGGAACTGCAACACAACACACATCTCTTTAGGGAGTTTTTGGGTGTTGAGTTGGGAACCTACTCTGTTCCTCTGAGGACCTTTGAAGATACCAAAAACTTTATGTTGGGCCTAAAGTATAGTTAAAGCCTCTTGCCAACTTCATGAGCCAACCTTGGCTATATGTGAGATGAGATTCCACACAGTTTTGTTGGTAGTGGCTCCCTGTAGCATTATTTTGAAAAAAGATGACACTGAGACCAGATGCACTGGGGACTACTTTGATAATAGGCTAAGATATCTGGTATGGGAGTAGGAGAGTGGATGGCTTACCTTGTGGTGGGTAAGAGACAGGGTGAGAGATCACATACCTGCATTGGTGTGCCTCCAGCCAACAGGATAGTATTGCCCACATTTAGGGTTCGTCTACCCTCAGTTGCAGTTCGATGTACTGATTGCATCATAATGCCTTCTAGGCACACCAGAGTTGTGCTTTATTAATGGCCTAGGATTTTCTCAAACCAATCAAGTTAGAAGTTAAGATGAACCACAGTGTCCTGTCCTTTTTCATACATGTGACTTCTTTCAGTTTTCTTAACGGTTCCAATCGTTTTGGGATGTATCATTGCTGCTCTTGATGCTGCACTTCTGTTCTTTTTGTCTTCCTAAGGGCAGAGGCTCTTCTTGGTGCTGTGTTCTAGGGCCTAGTGAACCAACCAGGGTTCCTTGGTGTGTGGACTCCACTCTGCTGCAGCATGACTGAGTCTTAGCAGCGTTCCATTGCACAATTCATTTACTCACTGACCAGCTGAGAGAGAGGAAATTTTGTAGCTTTTGCATAAAAAAAAAAAATCTGAGTTAGGCAGTGTTGGTGCATGCCTTTAATCTCAGCACCCAGGAGGCAGAGGCAGGAGGATCTCTGTGAGTTTGAGGCCAGCCTGGTCTACTTACTGAGTTCCAGGCCAGCCAGGGCTACATAGAGAAACCCTGTCCTCAAAACAAAACAAAAACCAAACAAACAAACAAAAACAACCACCACAACAAAAAAATTCTGTAGACATGAATGGGGTTTCAGGAAAGGATATGGTTCACTGTATGACCACCACGCTTCTTCTCAGAAAATGGTGTGACTTCTCTGCTGCTCTCACCAGTCCTTACCCATATTGAGGAGTGAATTGGTCTGGGTATAAAGAAAAACACTTTTAAATTACTTCTTTTTTTTGCATTAGCAGAGGACAAGTCCTCATCTGGTATTTCCTGACTATAAAAGCTGACCAGTGGTTTTGACTGGGCCCCCTTTTAAACACTGTGCAGAAGATTGGTGATAGGGGTAGTGGCCCAGATGACAGCCCAGGTTTTGAATGGGATACAGGAAACTGGTGTGACCTCCATGGTCCTTGCATGGTAGTGAAGTCAGCAAGACAGCACAGTGTTTTCCCACTGTGTCTCCCTCCACAGGAGGAAGAGTTAAATAGGATTTCAGTGGGGAAATGTTAACTACTTCTTCAAGTTGTTCTTTAAACTGCTTTACAGATTACTGCAGTTTCTAAATCCTGATCCTTTGAGAGCTGATGAGATCTCTGACCTGCACCAGGTATTACAAACTCTAAAAAATAGAAGATCAAACAAAAGAAACTGATAGTGTTATTAAGCCTCCTTTCTCCCTTCAGACTCCCTTAGATTGGTTTGCCCAAAATCATGGCTTCTGGAGAATTTAGAGAGCCGCTGCTGTAGTGCCTGTGTTTTATTAGGGGAACAAATGATCTTAAATTTGGGTGGTTATATGTGTTTTCCAAGTAGCATGTATTCCTAGGTTTTTACATGGCGATCTATAAGAAAACACAGTTTTCTTCCTGGTTTCTTTCTTGATACTCTGCTGCCCACCTGAGGAAGACCTGGCTGTTGCTGTCTAATGTCTGTGTTGGTTAGTTGCAGAAGGTGAAGCTAGGCACACTGCAGCCTGGTGTGGTGCTCCGGAACAGGATCGAACCCTGCCTCACCTTGGATAAATCACCTCTGTCGGCAGACCTGAAGAAGGTGAATATGTTCTTAAAGCCAGACTCCTGAGGAAATGCCAGCCTTTTCCAACACAGAGGGTTGCTTTGTTTTGCTTTGTCTGTTCTGTTCTAAGAGCGATGGGGATGGAATCCAGGGCTTCACGCATCCTGGGCATGCATTTATCAATGAACCGTATCCTAGTCTCATAGGAGAATTTTAAATAAACACTTCTAAGGCTACTTGCATAATTCTTGCTTCTCAAATTCTCTTGAAATCTTTTGTGATTTATTTCTCATGTATTGGTAACTTCCTAGAAGATTAATTCTTTTATAGAAAAGCCCATTGTGCAACTCTTGGTCCTGTTCTGAAGTAAGTTTTCTTTTTTTTCTTTTCTTTTTGTTTTGTTTCATTTTATTTCTCTCCCCTTCCCTTCCCTCCCTTCCCCTCCTCCCCTCTCCTCCCCTCCTCTCTCTTTCCTTTGACACAGTTTCTCTGTGTAACCCTGACTGTTCTGGAACTCACTCTGTACACCAGGCTGGCCTTGGACTTAGAACTGCCGGCCTCTTTGTCCTGAGTGCTGGGACTAAAGGTGTGTGGCACCACCCCCAGCTTTTCTGAAGTACATTTTCAGATGGGCTTTGGAGGGAGATTAGAACACATTTCCAAGACAGTTGTGATTGTTGTTTGTTTGCCCATCTTTTTCAAACTTCCCTTGTAACCTAGAGATTTTCTCTTGGTAAATCAATTATACATATGTTTCCTTCCTAATTTTAAAGGAAAGGCTAAGATTTGTTTTTGAATAATAGAAAGCCAAACCACAAGGATGAGCAGGATGAGAGGACGTTCTGAGGTCTTAAGTAGGGAAGAGATTTTACAGGGTGTAAGAAAGTAGTAGACAGGTTCAGTATGGCTGGCTTAATAGGGCAGGAGAGGCATGGGGACAAGTAAGCAGCCACAGCCTGCTTATTGATTGATTTTATTGGGTTTTATTGATTGTTTTGGGTTTGTTTGTTTCTTGAGGCAGGGTTTCTCTGTGTATCCCTATTTGTCCTGGAATCCACTCTGTAGACCAGGCTGACTTTGAACTCACAGTGATCTCCAGGCTTTGCCTCCAAAATGATGGGATTAGAAGCTTATTTTTTTGTTGGTTTGGGTTTTTTTTTGGGTTTTTTTTTTCAAGTCTGTTTCTTGATTGTGCCCTACCAGTGTGTATTATTCTAAGTAGGAGATAACTAGAGTCACTTTCTGGAGAGCGTTTCATACTCTTTAAAACTGTCCTAGTCAAAATGCCTGCCTGCCACCCTGTTGTCTTGCAGTGTTAGGATCCGTGATGACAAGATTGGCCTCAGCATCTGAGCTGCTTGTTGGGACAGTGTCTCTCAGCAGTGTGAACAAACTGCTGACTGTAGACATTCTGACCACAACCCTTCACCTACAAAAGGAGAAACCAAACTCTGTGCAGGGAGTAGAAACTGCTAGAAAGTAGGCATCACTGGGTGCAGTTCTATGGCCTGCACTCCCAGCGACTCAGGAGGCTGAGACACAGGATTCCCTGAACTCAGGACTTTGGAGTCAGCATGGGCAGCATAACAAGACTTGATTTCTAACAAAGAAACTATTCCCAGAGATACAAGAAGATATTTTATCCATTTAACAGCAACAAGGTTTTTGTTTGCGTTTCTGCTTTTGGGTGCAGGGACCTCCTTTCAGCCGGACCAGGATCTTGCCGTAATTTACCATAGTGACAAACACAAAGGGAGAGGAGGAACCCTTGTTACTAACTGTGTCCCTAGCCTTGTAGTGAATGAGAAGCTGTTACTGATGTTCTCCAGGCCTGGAGGCAGCAAGCAGCTGTGCTGTGACCACATCTATCCAAATCTTCACGACGGCTGGTGTTGAAGGCATCAAGGGAAGGGTGCTGGTCATAAAGGAATGCCTCATGAATATTACCACAGCAAACCACTCGGCATGCTGTTGACAATGTTGTAAATAAGCATGGTTCGTGTCAAGAGAATCAGTATGAGGGGGAAAGGAAGCCAAAGATGAGTATCTGGGTTCAACTGGGGCCCCTGCCTGGTCCAGCCACAGAAGTACTTTGTAAGAGCTAACAGAAGAGCGGAGCTCCTGGATCTGTTCCCTGTGGATTCACGGCCTAATATACACAAGGAAAAGAACTGGACCTAGACTTTAAACGGGGAACTGATGTATTTTATTCCTGTAATTTCAGTATTTGGGAGATTAAAAGCAGGAAGAACAATTCACAGACAGCTAGAGTTACATGAAACCCTCTCAACCCATACAAAGTTGAAGGACAGGAACATTCAGAAACCAAAGAGAAAGAAGTAACAAAAGCATCCTTATAAGCAGTAGGAGAGAACAAAGATGAAAGAATAAAGTCTTGGGTTTAACTTGAGGTCTGAAAAATCAGATTGCTAGAAAAAAATAACAGGGCAGGAGGTTCTCTGAGGAGGGGCAGTGAACATTTTGTGGACCCAAGTGACATGAGTTCCCATGTTGACAGCCCCTAACTAGCACAAATGAACAGACTTGGGATAAGCACATGGCTTTCACCCATCCGAAATCAGATACAGAGGTCATGAAAGTTGGTAAGAAAGTGATCCCACCGGAGGTCAGGTTTCAGAATGACCTCAGGCTCGTACCCAACTGCTCTGGGGTCCTTGGACTTGAGCATTTTGTCATTCCAGCCCTACAAACAGGTCTATACTTGGATTCTCAGTGAGCTTTGTGGGTAGAAATAGGTTTTCAGGTTTGTAAAATCTTAAGGAAATGTACTTCCTCTACCCTATGTCCAGAAACTTCTGAAGTCTCTTCTCCACAAGAGTGTCAAGAATGAAGATCACATGAGCTGCAGGCAAAGGAGCGAGCTGCTGCATGGCCCTTCAGTTCGGCTGGACGCTCAGGGCTTTGGGAAGGAGGGTAGCACAGAGAATTCAGTACCTTTTGGGAAATTGCACTTTTGGTCGCAGACTTCTGAAACATTCTGGTTTTAGTGATAGGTGAAAAGAATAGTATACTAATAAATGCATGTGTTTTTAAAAGGTTAAGGTAAGTTAGTTGGCATGTGTCTGTAATCCCAACACCTGGGAAGCTGTGGCAAGAGGATCAAGAGTTTGGGGCTGGAGAGATGGCTCCACAGTCTAAAGCACTTGTTGCTCTTGCAGAAGACCCAGTTTTGTTTTCAGCACCTACATGGTGGCTCAGAATTGTCTGTCCAATTCCAGTGGATGGATCTCCTGGCCCTCTTCTGACATGAACATGGTGCACAAACAACACACGCAGCCAGAACACCCATTAATATGAGGGGGGAAAAAAGAATCTGGGGCTAGCCAGCAAGATCCTGTCTCAAAAATCAAATGAGGAATAGTTTTACAAATGAGGCAGATGGGCTGACATTATGGAGACAAAGCCTTGTTGCAGTATGCTTTAGTCATCTGGTTGGGACTGGCTACTCATTAGACTCTTTAGTAGGTTTAGAGAACCAATAGTTTTAAAATAGGGACTTGATACTTGGGAAGCATTCATGCAGATAGAACTCAGATCTTGGGAAAACACCAGAATAAGCCATGTATGCGGGTGTCCTGGTGGTGATAGTGAGGTGCATGGAGCTCTGAGAGGGAAGGTTTCCTCTGTCATTTATGTCTTTCTCTTCTCTTCCCCCACCATCTTCTCTGTAGGCTCTTCAAAGAAACAAGTTCCCGGGACCCAGCCACACTGCATCTTACTCTTGGCCTCCTATTGCACGTGGCTGTGATGTGGTTGTCATTTCTCACTGTGGAAATGACCCCTTGTTGTACCTGCCACCGCTGCTTACGATTTTGCAAATGGGGGGCTGCTACAAGTCATTACCAAGTAGAAATGGAGTAAGTTGGAGATCATTTTGAAATAGATTAAATGTTTGTTTTCAAATGACACATCTATATTTGTCTGTTTGGTAAAGAAAAGATTGTATTACTCAAAACTTCCCAAACTGCTAAACTAGAAGCTGAATTATTCATCCTGGCTTGGTGGCACAGACCTATTTTCCTAGTATTTGAAACACTGAGGGATAGGATTACAAGTTTGAGGCCAGCCTGGGCTACATAGTGGATTTGAGGTTCGCCTCGGATACACATTAAGACTGTGATTGAACTGACAAACCTGGACTGTTAGAAAGTAGCCTTTGCTTTCTTAGTGTTATTCGTGCCACTAAGTCCCTGGTGACTCTTTCTGTGGTCCATCCATGGGCCCTAGCTTGGCACAAGAGAGTCATGGCTTTTAGAGTTGAATATAGAGCCTATAAAATGATCTTAGCATAATTCATATAACTGTCACCCCAGCTGGATGAGATGGTCAGGCCATGTCATTTTACTGTGTCACATGAGAACATTGGTACATGGGGAGCTGTTGGCTTAACTGACCAGTGGTGAGTATCGATTAGAAGTTCAGTGTCGTAATCCTCTGTGCTATGATTGATAGCACACTATGATGTTTAATAATCTTTCCCCATGGATATGAAAGGAGGGAAATGGGACATAAGGACAAACTGGTGGTGGGTAGTGCCTCAGTGGGTTTTGGCTATCTAGAGAACAGTTGTTATAAAACCTCCATCCCAGAACATGACACAAAAGATGTAGTACAAAAGGTCCCACCATGCACCATAAAGCACATGTGGAAAGGATGCGTGCTCAGAGTTTAAAAGCATTCTGGGTTTTGTGTTTTGCTGTTTAGTTTGTTTTTCCTAATCCTACCATGCAGTGTGATGACTTATTTTTGGAATTTACACTGGTTATGTATTGACTTCAGTGGATACATTTACACCCCTAAATTAGGTTAGCAAGTAGCTGAGCCCAGCTAAGGCAGAGCCTCATTTAGGCCTGCAAGTGACATCTAGCCCTTATCCTGTGTCTCCTTTGTCTTCTCCCTGTCTCCATGGACAGCCTGCTTTCAGGCCTGTGGAGAAGTTGGCACTTGGCTGGACCATCCTAGAGGAAGGAGGAGATTAGACTCATCTCAGTATGAAACATATGCCCATTAAGTGTTGGCAGGCAGGCCACCTGGGGAGTCTGGGCTGATGGAGAGCTGAATTCAGAAGGCAGTCTCCCAGGGAAGAGGCAATGGCTCTTTCAAGCCATTCGTTTATCCTAATGCTTAGGAGCAGGAAATGGAGCCAAACTTCTGGGTTCTTAGTTTCTTGCTGATGTATTAACTGTGCAGCCTTGAGGAGTGACTTCACCTCTGTTCCTCGGACTCTTCCCCCGTGGAATGAAGAAAAATTGGCCCTACCCTGTAAGAGTATGTTAAGGTTTAAAAGATTTAGGGAGTACTTTAGCTCAGCTAAAGAACTAGTTCAGTGTTTTTAAACCCACTCTAGTGAAATGATATTTTTGCTCATCTGTATGACAATGATAGACTTATTCTGTGCCAGGACATGGTCTGGATGTTTCACATATACTATGTTTGATTCCTAACAACTGTCCAAAATCACTTGAATCTGTTTGTCTTTGCAGCCTCTTGCAGTCATCGTGTGCCCTGGGTGGAAAAAGGCTCAGTTTATTTTTGAGTTATTGGGAGACTATGGCATGTCCTCCAGGCCTCTTCATCCTGTGTTATTAACAATTGGACTTCACAAAGATGAAGCCAAAAATATGAAGCTTCCAAGGGGGTGTAAGCATCCTTTCCAAACTATTTGGTTTTCCTTGCAGAAGTCAGTGAGCTTGCCTAAGTAGCTGGGACCTCAGTTGCTAGTCATTGGCCCTGACTTGACTTCCTAGTTACAAGTGGGTATCAGTGGTGAAGGTTCAGTCTTGACTCAACTTTCTGAGAAAACTGCATGATTTCTTTCATTCAGCTGTCATGTGCTACCGAACATTCACTGCCAGATGCTGAGCACAGGGCTGAGGAAATCTGCCTTGTAGGCAAGCAGAGCCCTGGCAGCTGGGGGTGTGGTCAGATATTGCAGGCTCAGACAGGGTGGGCAGGGGCTTGCTTGCCTTGCTCACCCAGTAGAAAATGGCTGCTGAGAAGGAAGTGGAGTCATGGTGAAGGACGTATTGGAGAAACCTGTAGAAAATCTAAAAGATGTTCCTTGTTTTTTGCTAAATGTAGGTGATGTGATTGTCACAACACCACACAGCCTTTTGAGACTCCTTACGTACCGAAGCTTGCTATTTCTTAGACTCTGCCACCTGGTTCTGGATGAAGTGCACGTACTGTTCTTTGAAGCTAATGAGCAAGTGAGTATGGACACACTGGGTGTCCGCTGCTGTTCATTATAGTAGTGCAAATGTTTCTGAAGTGTGTCAGCTCTTCACTGATTGAAATTTAAACTTTGTAGTTAATAGTGCTATACTATTCTGTAGCATGATTGCTATTGCTTGTAACAGCTTATTTTAAACCTGTGCCTTGTGCATGCTAGGGAAATGCTCTCCTGCTGGGCCATATCCTCTGAGTTTTCTGAAGCATTTGTTAGAAGCTGACAAGCTAACCAAGAGCAATATTTTTGGGAGTGATGGTAACCCTAGGTAAAAGGCCCAGGTTTTGTGTCTTAGTGACTGTGTGTCTCCTTTGAAGTCTCAGAGCACATTTCCAAACTGGTTCTTAGATAATCAGCTTTGCATCATTGCCTGTCTAAGCTGTGGGCAGTCTGTTGCTGTCAGCAGCATGCCATCGCACCATGCACACTGCTTGTCTGCCCTGCAGAAACCGGGCCTGCCTTAAATTTTGCTTTGTTTTCCACACCAGCTTGTAAACAGTGGGTTCTCGTTTGCTTAGTTCCTATTTTCTTGGCTAGTTAGAGTGAAAGTTAATGCAAAGTGATCATTGTGTCTATTCGTCTGTGTGTTATTTGGTTGTTCTTATTCGATGCGGTCATCTTTCTGTGAGTTTTAAAGTCTTTAACATAAGCATGCAAATCCTTTGTCACAGACATTATAACCAAGATGCTATTTGTGGCTTAATTCCATCCCAGTGGAATTTTACAGTGTTTATAGATTGACTGTGCATTTTCTTCTTTTGAAAACATTTTTTCCTTTTTATTTTTGGAACGTCTTTCAACACAGTAAAAACATCAGCTAGACAGTCCCTGAATTCTGTGTTCTACCTAATCCTTTACTCTATTTTGAAATAAAGATTAAATTTACTAATTTTTCAGATGTTTGCCATATTAGATAACTTTAAAAAAAACGTTGAGGTGGAGGAGCGGGAGTCTGCACCACACCAGATTGTAGCAGTGGGTGTTCACTGGAACAGACACATAGACCATCTAGTCAGAGAGTTCATGAAGGATCCCTACGTCGTGATCACCGCCCTTGAGGAGGCTGCCCTCTATGGCAATGTTCAGCAGGTGATTGGGAGGGGCTGGTGTATATCAGTAAATAGATACATGCATATACCCCCAGTCTCATGCATATTACTTAAAAGAGAAATAGCTTTGCAAATAGTGTTTCATTTAAAGCAACCCCTTGAATACAAGCAAGTTGTATTCATGCTGCCTGTTAGATGATCACTGTGGTTTCATCCTCAAATTTATAAGCATGAGTTACATTTATATTCATTTCCTTTGCATTTGTTCCTATTACAAGTATAATCTCTCTGGGAGAAGTCCAGCTGCAATGCTTTGACACCTCAGAAACCACCTGTTCCTGTGTTCATCGGCAGGTAGTGCATCTGTGCCTGGAGTGTGAGAAAACCTCGACTTTACTCCAAGTTCTTGACTTTGTTCCAAGTCAGGCCCAGAAGACCTTGATCTTTACCTGCTCTGTAGCAGAGACAGAGATTGTGTGTAAGGTAAGCCTGTCCTCACACTGGGACAACTCCACCATTGGTGGGAGCCAGAGCAGAGTCTACTGGACAGAAATGCACAGAGAGGTCTAGGGAGATGCAGTCTCACAGTGTAGCACAAGCTCTGGAGGAGGAGCAGTGCTGTGTGGCTGTGTTAGGAGAAGTGTGCAAGCTTTGGTTGGTGAAAACACATGAATATCAGTACTCATAAGAAAACCAAGATCGTCTACATTGTAGACAGAAGAGCCAAACACGTTGTTGTAAGATTTATCCTATTTGACCTAATTCTATAAACATTCATGCTAAAGTGTAAAAAAAAAAAAAAGCCAAATACAAAATGAAAAACTAAGTACCATGTCTTTCTTTTCATCAAAATAAGCTACAGCACACAGCTTAAGCGGCGTCATTAAGGGTAGCACACATATCTGATGTAGATATACACTTGTGCACAGACATTAATCTTATCTAAAAGAGAAATAGTTTGGCAAATGGTGTTTCACTTAAGCAGATCTCTAGATAGTGTTTCACTTAAGCAGATCTCTAGGTGGGAACTGTAGAGCCTCTTGCTGCTAATGTAAACTTGACATTGGTAGTTACCAGTAGAGCCATTGGCTGAGCTTACGTGGGCATGGTGGTGAGCTGATGGCTTTGATTTCATCTTTAGGTAGTAGAAAGCAATTCAATATTTTGCTTGAAAATGCATAAAGAAATGGCTTTTAATTTAAAAAGTATTTTGGAACAGTGGAAGAAGAAGTTAAGTTCTGGCTCCCACATTGTGTTAAGTAAGTACTTTAATTTCTATTTAGACAAGGCCGAGCAGTAGGGATCATTTCTTCATTTATATGTCTTATCTTCAGACGTCTCATGATTTTTAATGTTTCAGAATTCAATCTAAAATGAAAATTAATCTCCTTAAAAGGCGAATTTTGGCACTCCAGGGCTCTCAGCTCAGCAGGCAGAGTTCTTCCTGGAGTTCCAGTTTGGGTTCACCTATGTAGAAAATCTATGTTGGTCTGTATATCTGTCTGTCTGTCCATCCAGTCATGCACACATCTGTAATGATATTAAAGTTAATAACAGAAATACAAAGGTCAAGATGTACAGAGCAAGGGAAACCTCTATGGGCACCCTGATATATGCTAGAGGAAGGAATTCTAGCTAAAAGAGAGACCACTGTCCTCTGGAATTTTATCAGTACGCTGTAGCATTTTGCAGGGGTGGAGAGACGGGAGAAAGACAGCCCTTTGCACATTTAAAAGTGTGATGCAGGCTGTATGTAGCTTAATGGTTGAGCTTTTCCCTAGCAGGCATGAGGCCTGACTTCAATCCTCTGTACCTCAAAGAAGGAAGCAAAATGTAGTACAGAAGCATGGTACAGTGTGGGTACTTGGCCTACTTATCAGATCTCATGCAGAAACTCCACTGATGGGACCTTATGGAAATGCTTTTCTCCAGCCTTAACAGATGACTGCATACCACTCCTGGCCATCACCGATGCCACATGCGTGGTTCACTTCAGCTTTCCTTCCTCACCAAAAGTATTTGGTGGACGCCTGTATTGCATGTCTGATCATTTTCAGAGTTTAACTGAACAGGTTTGATCAACTTTCATTATATTTCTTGTTTCTCTCTCTCTCTCTCTCTCTCTCTCTCTCTCCTCTCTCTCTCTCTCTCTGTGTGTGTGTGTCCGTGTACACGGGCATGCATACTGACAAATTCAGACCCTACAAAGCTTTAAAAGAGTGAGATCAGATTGGTATGGATGATCTGCCTCTTATTTCACCCCCAATTTTAAGGGTTCACCTGCAGAGCAGGGAGATAAGAAAACTAAATCTGTCTTGCTGCTGACGGAGAGGAATGCAAGCCATGCTGTTGGTGTACTGCGATACTTGGAGCGAGCAGATGCCAAGATTCCATCAGAGCTGTATGAGTTTACTGCAGGGGTCCTGGAAGCCAAAGAAGATAAGAAAGCCAGAAGACCTCTTTGTCCATGTCTTAAAGCTTTTGGCTTTTGCAAGTAAGCCAATGCTTTTTAAATCTGAGTAGTACCATACATTGAAATTCATAGGTAATAAACTTAGTCTTTGATGAAACTGTCATACACAGCTGTCTCCCTGTGTCAACCCACTCAATGCAAAAGGAGCACCCAGTGGTTCTCACATGGTCTTCCAGAAATGACTACCTACCTATGTCTGTTAGCACTGGCAAACTTTGGGTTTTTAAAGTGACACATATTATACATATCAATGGAATTCAGAGTAATAGTTCCATACATGTACATACAATGCACTGGCAAGTCTAAGGGTACTCTCCTACCCTCCCACATACCCTTTCCAGTTTGTAGCAATCACAGGTCTACTTTCTGATGTGCTTGATTTTTAAGTTTCCAGATGGAAGAGGACATGTAGTACATGTTTTTCTGTGACTGATTTGCTTTATTTCCTCCTTTTGCTACAAATGAGAGGACCTCATTTTCCTCCTTAACTGAATGTTACAGTGCTGTACGTGCACCCTATTTTCTTTTTACATTAATGAGATTGACTGTGTTAGTTTACTCTTCTGTTGGTATTATAAAATATTCTGATCAAAAGCAACTTAGGGAAGAAAAGGTTTATTTCAGTTTATATTTTTATTTTGTGGCCTTATAATCTGTTCTGTGACTATATTGCCATGTGTGTATCTACTTTTAGTTAATGGGCCTGTGGTAGTTTGCAGTTGGGGCTGTTATATACTGTGCTGCTCTGAATGTTCTCCTGTATGTTTTTTTAGGGAATATGTGTGCACTCTTTTGGTTGACATAGTGAAGGAGAGGCTTGTATCTTAGAGGTTAATTGGTCTTTGTTGAAGATTATGGAGATGTGTCTTGAGTGGCTGGAGAGATGGTCCAGCAGTTGAGAGCACTGGCTGCTCTTCCAGAGGACCAAGGTTGGCTACTCAACACCCCAGTGGCAGTTCACAGTCATCTGTGACTCCAGTTTCAGAGGACCCAATGCCCTCTTCTGGCCTTTTTTGGGCAGTAGGCATGCATGTGTGCGTAAACATATGTGCAGGCAAAATGTCCATACACATAAAATAAAAACACAAAATTTAAAAAATAGAAATGTCTCAAGGAATAATAAATAGCTCTGTTCTTTGAGTTCATCCAGGGTTGATTAAAGAATGGAGCTCTTCTTACACCTTAGCTGCTTAGCAATTAAATGTTTGCGGTAAAACTTTTCTAATTGTAGCTGCAGGTCAGTTTCCTGGAGATGTCCGAACACATGGGATGAATTTATAATCCTAGCTAGCTCATATAAAAGACATACAAGCCATGTATCTAATGTACAAACCATAAGCCTTGCTTCGGCAGGTTTGGAGCTATACTAATTTATTCTCCAGCTATAAAGTCCGTTGTTCCTTGCTGTTTCTCCTGGCCATGTGCTCATGGTCCATCTCCTCTCCTGGTGGCCACCTCTGTCTTCTTTCTTTTCCTGTACCTGTACCCCGCCCCCAACACTTGATCCTCAAGTCCCACCTTTCTCCCTCCACTGCCCAATCACAGGCTCTAGCCTTTTATTGACCAGTTAAATTGAGGTTCACATAATATCACTAAGTGTATGTGAGGATCCACTTGTTGGGGCAACCACGGCTTGAGAAGCCAGTATTGTTTTAGTATTAGAATACATGCTAAAGCATTATTCTGCATACAATCAGCATCAGACCAGCCCACTATTTAACACTTAGTGTTAACGTATTTTCTTCTTGTTTTAAAAATCTAGTCCTTTTTTTCCCCAGAGACAAAAGGATCTGTCCTGACCGGCACCACATTAATCCAGAAATGGACATCCCAAGGAAATTATCCAGTGAAACTCTACCAATGTTTGGACACATTAGGGTAAGTTCTGCTAATATCTTTTGCCTAGTGGTTAACAGTGTTAACAGTCATTTTCATGAAAACATTTTGTTTTAATTTTTTATTAGTTTTACTGAGCGTTTTATAGAATGTGTTTTGATCATATTTATCCCACTCCCCCACCTCCTCCCAGCTCCCCTTACCCACCTGACTTGTCCTCTTTGACACATGAAGCTGTAGAGTCCGGTTTGTGCTGCCCACATATTTTTGTATGTGTGGCTCTCCACTGGAGCATGGTGGGTCTGCCAGGGGCTATGCTCTTAGAGAAAACAAACTGTTTTTTAAAGCTTCAGAAAAAAATTAACCACCGTCTATCGTGTTAGCTTCCTAGGGTTGCTGTAACAAAGCCCTGCAGCTGGTGACTCACACGAGATCTCTGTGCTCACAATTTATACGCAGCATGGGCAGGGCTCCATTCTGTCCTTGTCTGTGTTGTCTCTCCTCTCACCCTTGCTACCTTCTCCATAACCCCAGGAACACTTCAGCTTGACGTGGCTTGGTTTGGACTTGCATCTCCCTTAGTCTGCTTCTTTAGGTCACTGCTGCTTTCTTCAAGTAGGCTTCTCCTCTCTTTTCCCAAAACTAAAAACTGCTTGTCACTATGTGAAAGGCCCACCCATTAGTCTAAAGCTGCCCCTCCTAGAACATTTGCTGTATTCGGAAGTACTACCTGATACATGCTTACATGTGCTTTAAATAGTCTGCCATTTAAGGATTCCTCTAATGTAAAGCAAAATTGCATGTATCCTCATGTGGAGATAGTTAATGGTATTTGCAAAGACTCTTTTTTTTTCCAAATAAAGTCATCCTCATAGTGACTTTGGATGTTAGAATGCATTTAAATTTTTTATATATTTGAGTGTGTGTGAGTGTGTGTGTGTGTGTGTGTGTCACAGAGAAAAAAAGCCAAAGTTTGCATATAGAGGTTAAAGGACAGCTTTTTGCCTTGTTGAGTCAGGGCGCTCTTGTTCCTGTCTGTTTGCTCCAGGCTGGCTAGACTAGCGCCAGTGTTTCTGTTCTGCCTCTACCCTGTTCTGTGTGCACACCGCCACATGTGTCTGCCTCTACCCTGTTCTGTGTGCACACCGCCACATGTGTCTGCCTCTACCCTGTTCTGTGTGCCCACCGCCACATGTGTCTGCCTCTACCCTGTTCTGTGTGCCCACCGCCACATGTGTCTGCCTCTACCCTGTTCTGTGTGCCCACCGCCACATGTGTCTGCCTCTACCCTGTTCTGTGTGCCCACCGCCACATGTGTCTGCCTCTACCCTGTTCTGTGTGCACACCGCCACATGTGTCTGCCTCTACCCTGTTCTGTGTGCCCACCGCCACATGTGTCTGCCTCTACCCTGTTCTGTGTGCACACCGCCACATGTGTCTGCCTCTACCCTGTTCTGTGTGCCCACCGCCACATGTGTCTTCGTAGCATAGATAGAGCTGGGCTCACACTTGGCCTTCAGGCTTCAAGGGCGAGTGCTGTCATGCCCTGGGCGTCTTGTTGGCCCAGCCTTCCTGACCAGGAGATGTATGTGCCTTTCTGAGGGGTCACCATTCCAGTCTAATATAGTTTCATTATTGACAAGCCTTTTTCTTTAATTTCTAGTTTGTTAACTCATTTTTAAGTTTTCCTAATTCAGATTCATGTTGGTATTTTCTAGGGGATAGTGCTGAGGAGTGATTCTAGAGCCTGTTGAACCTGTTTCCCTTTAGTGCTGAATATATAACCCCAATACATTTTAGTTTATCCTTTTATACAAAATAATAATCTTACAATTATTGTCTCATTAGATAAGGTCTCACTATGTAACTCTGGTTAGCCTGGAACTCCCTTGTTGACCATCTTCCATAGTGATAGGAGGTTTCATGCAGGCTGCTATGGGAGAATTGTTATCAACAGTCTTAGTTATGGGATGATTTTAGCCATAAAGAAGAATAAAGTTCTGTGTTTTACAGAAAAATGGATGTTCTGGGAGATAGTTATACTAAGTGAATTAAGCCAATCTCAGAAACAGAAATATCATATATTTCCCCTATTGATTTTATATAAAATCATGGATGTATACAATAAAAGTCGCACTGGGGGGGCTGGAGAGATGGCTCAGTGGTTAAGAGCACCAACTGCTCTTCCGAAGGTCCTGAGTTCAAATCCCAGCAACCACATGGTGGCTCACAACCATCCCTAACAAGATCTGAGGCCCTCTTCTGAAGTGTCTGAAGACAGCTATAGTGTACTTACGTATAATAAATAAATTTTTTTTTAAAAAAGTAGCACTGGAATTGTCTAGGGTAACAAAGCGGATAAACAGGAGGGAGGAGAGCAAGAAAAGGGTGGGTGAAGAATTGGGATGTATGTGAGGTAATATGTTCAACATATTTACCTGTACAAGAACGTTAAAATACACATGCAGTTTTTAAGTAGATGTATAATAATTTCAAATAAAAAGTGAACAAAGGACTAAACTAAAAGTGAACATCACTAAAACAAAGTTTTTAATGTATTGTGTGTATGCATGTGAGTGCACAGGAACAGGTCAGAGGTCAAAGGTCATTCTCTCTATCCCCTTTGCAGGCTCTAGAATCCAAGGATCCAACTTAGGCTGTCAGGGCTATGTGCAAGTACCTCCACTAGCTGAGCCATCTTTTGGGCACTAAAATGAAGTTTTTGAAAGATGGAATTTTCTCTAAAATATCCTCAGTTAAATTTAAAATGAGACATGATTATTTGTGTGTATGGTATTTCTCTTGTGTTGGTCCAGTGTCCGGCCTGCTTCCGGCTTATTCTTCTGTCTTTTGTGCATACCTTGGAGTCCTATTGTGCTGGCTGATGTCTGCAGCTATCACTTGCGTGGGTTTTATTTCATTGTCTTCTACATGTGTTCATTGTATTTATTTCAGGTAATCCCTTTTTACATTTCAAATGCAACCAATTACTTTGGACGTGTAATTGATAAACATGTGGATCTTTATGAAACTCTCAACATAGAAATGAATGAATATTTTAAGGATTCCAGTACTAAAACAGCTGCTGAAAAGGTGGAGAATTTGGGGTTGTATGCATTAGAAGAAAAAACACTTTTCCAAAGGTAAATGATCTGTAATCTCCTCTCTACAGTTGTGATGAGATGTGAGTAACTTTAGTGTTGGATGCTTATTCTCACCAATATCTGTTACGGAGTGTGTGAACCTTGAGCCTGGCCACCCCCAGGAAGGTGGCACTTGTACACTGCACTCAAAACTTCTAGTACAGATGTGCCTAGGATGGCGTGCTAGCTCCTGAGCACAGAGGACAGTGGCCATATTACTCCAAGTAGTTATTGGTCCATCACTGTGCAGCACGCATACTCCTTGAAACTCATTGAATTTCTCTCAGATTCCTAGAGAAGAGGCACTGCTTTCACTTTACAGAAAAGCAAGTGGAGCCATGGCCTGGTCATGTAAGTTGTCTAAGGCCAGCTCAGTGGATGGCACAGTTAGTGTCCAGCACCCCACCCATGTGCTGATTTGCACCTACCTTTCTGAATGCACATGGCCTGCATTCTTAGCCTCCTCTCAGAACCCAGAGTCTCTCCTATGTTACCTTTTGTTACAGTGTCAGGTACAGAGTTTGTTCTGTTCAGAAGTGCTGCCTGTGCTATGGTTGTGTGTGCTTTAGTCTGTCAGTTAAGGACTCCTCTGCTGTAGGGCAAAGCTGCAGTGCAGCAGAACAAGGAGGCTTCCTTTTTGGATTCCCTGATGTCCCTGCTGTTCTTTAGGGTTCAGGTGTTGGAGGTGAGCCAGAAGGAAGACGCCTGGGGTTCGGGGAGTGTCCTGGTGAAATTCATAGATGAAGGCAGGACCAAGCTCATCACGAGAGACCAGCTGCTGCTGCTCCCAGAGAAGTTCCACACTCTGCCCCCTCAGGCTGTGGAGTTCATTGTTTGTAGGGTTAAACCAGCTGACAGTGAAATTGAATGGAACCCAAAGGTGGGTTACTTTAGCTTCTTATGTTTTATTGATTTTGGCCGTAAAAAAAAGAATTGCTACTTAGTTTGAGTTTCTATATGTAGAGGGGTATTTATTTTTAACATGAGGTCTCACTGTGTTGCCCAGGATAGTCTTGAACTCCTAGATTCAAACAGTTCTCTGGGTCCACTTCATAAGTAGCTGAAACTATAGTTCCAGGTCTTTGAGTCTTAAATTCAAGCCATTGCTCACAATTTTAGGTCATTTAAAAGCATGATTTCCTAAGGTCCTTAAACTATGTAGCACTGTAACTGATTTCTAGCACCACACTAGAGGCATGAAGGACTCCTGGCAATGTAGCCTTAGTCATTAGTGTTCTGTCTTAGAATGGGTTCAATTTGAAAAAGAAGACAAATGTGAGTGCCTGTGCAAATAGGGAGAGGTCAAATGATTCTGTCAGGATTGGGAACAAGGATTGAGAGACAGAGGCAGAGACAGACAGACAGACAGATAGACAGAAAGGGGGCATGCCAGAACAGGTCACAAAGATACATGGTATCACAAGAATGTCATCAATCAGTTAAGGTACCAACAGCAAAGAAAAATGCCTCTTCATGCAATGTAACACTGAAGACCATTTCACTCAGGGTCACATGGCAGTCTAAGATAGGTTTTGGGCTGATAGACAGTCCCATTTATTGCCAAAACAATGAGTTCTGTTTATGATAATATACCTGATTCTTGAAGGTTAAATTTATGGAAACTGGTTAATGGGAAATAAGATCCGCCATTATGATGCAAATTGAAAACTGGCTGTGTTTTAAACAAGATTAAACACTACCTAGGCAGTGAGTCAGTATCGATTTAGATGCAACCTTGAAGTCATAAGTTTAATCAATGATAGCCTTTTCCACCTGGAAATCTTCCTCCTCTGTTCTGATAAGAACTTACTGAATGTCCGATGGAGGTTAAGTGCCATGTTGAGTTTTTCACCATCAGGAAGAAGGTCATAGTCCTGGTCCTTTGTGAAACCTTTGGTCTATAAAAATGGCTTAACCAAGAGTCTCACTGAAGGACAGCCTTCTGTAGAAATGGGAAGTCCTAGTTAGGGTTACAATTGCTATGATGAAACACCATAACCAAAAGCAAGTTCTGGAGGAAAGGACTTATTTGGTTTAACTCTCATACTGTAGTCCATCACTGAAGGGACCAGGGCAGGAACCTAGAGGCAGGAACTGATGCAGAGGCCATGGAGTGGTTCTGCTTACTGGCTTGCTTCCCCTGGCTTAGTCAACCTGTTTTCTTATAGAATCCAGGACCACTAGCCAGGGGATGGCCCCTCCCACAGTGGGCTGAGCCTCCCTCATCAATCTCAATCCTAATTTTAAAAATGCCTTATGGCCAGATCTTAATGGAGGCATCAAGATTTCTCAATCTTCTTTCAAATAGCTTAGCTTGTGTCAAACTGATATAAAACTAGACAGCACATGGGACAAGTCTCCTGTGAGTTGCTCCCAGTTCACTCACTGTCCCAGGGGCATTGAAACCATCTCACAACAAGGACCAACTAACTCCTGTCCTCCTTTATAGGGATTAAAATAGTGTGAAAAATAACTCAGTCAGGTCTTGTTTGTTGTGGTCCTTCTGAGAGGAAAGTTGGTAGAGGAGATAGGTCCACCATCTGTAATGAGAAACAGCATTACAGGTCTAAAGGCACAGACCTCCTGTTGTCAGAACTCACGTGTGGTCTTGGGCAAGTTCCTGCACCTTTGCACACTTGCTCTGTTAAACTTTGCTTCACCGTTGATAAGAAAGGAGGCTGACCTCATAGAGCTGTTATGAGAAGCAGATGCAATATATACCATGTCCTATGTACCATAAGGCCATATGTAGAGTAAGATGTTTGCCTAAAGCCTCAGTTGAATAACAAAGGGACTTTCTTTTTCAGGTTACTAGATACATTCATCATAAAATTGTTGGGAAAATGCATGATGCCAAAGTAGTACTGGCTTTGGGAAATACCCTTTGGATTGACCCAATGGTAAGTGTCTGGGTTTTCTTCAAAGGAAACCTGCTTGGATGGCCCCAGAAATGATGCAGAGATTCTAGTTTGTTGTTAGAAATGGAGGTTTATTTGAGGTTTTGTAATAGGGGAGATGTTTTTCATGTTACTTGGGTCATGGGTTTGGTATGGGTTTTGGTTTTGTCCAGTGAGATAATTTTCATGGTGACAGTGCATGTGTCTAATGCATTGTATGTAATGCACACCCGTACTGTAACTTAAGTTCATGAACCTTTCCTTACTGCATGTGGCATTCTCCAGTATTTACAGTGGTTCTTCATTTTACCCTTTGAATTATAAGTCACAGATCATTACTTAGGTTTCTGAGCCTGCTGCCCAACCTATTTGAGAAGTTACAGGTCAGAGTCTATAGCCGAGTGCTTGTCTTTCCTAGTTCCTGGAGCCCTGGGGCATGCAGGGCGATCACTAATGAGTCCAGTCTGGTCCTTGGCACTCAGAACTATTCTATGTTCACCACTTCTGCCCCATTGCTTCACCGTACATTTGTTGAGCCCCTACTATATGCTAAGGCCATACTGTATCCTAGAGTTCCACATGTGGAAAATAAAAAGACCCTGTGGTACCAACATGAAAAAGAAAGTGTGACCCAGTGACATGTGGCCCAGAGGCTTTTATGTCTTTGCTGACACTGTCCCTTTCTGTTTGCACCTCATGAATTCATCACAGTTCTGTTGCGTCAGATAAAACTTACTTGCTTTGATTACTTAAAATATTTAAAGAAACTCAATTCCCATCTGAGAAAATAAATTTCATATGGTTGTGAAAGCTTTAACAGGTAATTAGAGAGATTTAGAAGTCTAATGTAGTGCTGTCATAATTAGGTTCTTTTTAGAAAAAAAAGGAAACTTTATTAAGCAATGGTTTTGTGGTGTTTTTGTTTTTGTTTTTTTTTAATATGAAGCAAAAAAGAGGGGCTGGAGGATGGCTCAGTGGTTAAGAGCACTGATGCTCTTCTAGAGCGTTGTATTTCCAGCACCCATATGGTAGTTCACTACTGTCTCATGCCCTCTTCTGGCCTCTGTAGGTACCAGGCACATATATGATGCACAGGTACACATGTAAGCAAAGCATCCATACACATAAAAAATAAATGTTTCTAAGAAAGAAACAAGAAAGAAAACCCACTTGAAAGCATGTGTCCACAGCTGTGACGTGACTTCCGTGTCTACTGACATACCAAAGGGGAGCGGCACCCCAGCTTGTCTTCCCAGATGTTCTCCTCCCCCTTCACTCTGAGTGAAGGTAGACTCTTCTGTGCATCCCTCAGTTGGAGTGTGTGTTCAGCAGGTGGCCTGTTCCCATCCCTGTCTTTCCACAGAAGAGAGCACTTGACCTCTATCCACACCTCTCTATACAGGAATCCCACTGTTGTGGGTTTTTCATAGCAAGTCTTCCTTAAATTGTATAACTTGAAATGCTTTGGCTGGAGAAAACAAACAAGGAGATAAAATGGTGTAGAACTCAGGATCGGAGCCTTGGTATGATGAGTCTTTTCAAGGAGGCCAAAGGAAAGGAAGAAAGAAGAAAGCACAAAGGGTTTGTATCTAGTTACAGCCTCCTAGATTGCTGTCCACTAAGGTATCATCATACCAGAGTTCTGCCCATAACACAGAAACCCTGCAGTCAGTATTGGGTGAGTTTTGAGAAAATTCTGCCATCACCTCAGTGATAAAATACCTGGCTGCTGCAGGAAGCTTTGCATACTGAGACATGTATCCAAGTGCATCTAGGAGGACAGGAGGCCTTGAGAGTGCTGTGACCCAGTCAAGGTTCAGAATGTGATGCTTATAAATGTTTCTTTCCCCCCTTTGGTTATAGGTTCATGTTACAAAACTTTCAAATCTAAAAACGTCTATCATTGATTATAATGTTCGAGCTGAAATTTTGTCCATGGGAATGGGTATTGATAATTCAGAACACCTAGAACAACTGAAAAAATTATACAAAGAAGCTAAACTGCCAGCCTTTGAGGACCTTCCAGGCCAGATCTTGTAAGTGCATTTCTGTCTTCCTTTGGAAAAGCTGTTTGGTTTTACAAAACATAACAAGTGTTAACTTCAAGGAGTCTCCATGTTCTAATATTCAGCTTTAAGAGCTTGCAAGGTTCAGGGCGTCTTGTTGTCCTACACACAGTTTACCCCTCTAGTGTTGCTGGAGCAATAGAAGCAAGCTTCAGGCATATTGTTTTGTTTCTTTTTCAGAAAGGACTTTGTTGACATCTTATTTGCAGATAACATAGTGTGCAGTTATAAATTTGAAGCAAACTTTAATTAAATACTGGCCAGGATGATGGACTTTGGTCAAATCCATTCTGGATTCCCTGAAAATGGTGGGGAATCACATTTTGCAGAAGCTTGCAAAGGTACACCCATAAGGCAAAGTGTTTCCCATCCAGTCTATTGTAGAAATTCTTAATCCCCTCTGACCACCTAGTTCCCAGATAAAAGACACACACAACCTTTATTTTTACAATAAGCCCTAAACAGCACTAGAGCTGGGCAGACATCTACCCTCTATGCTATTGGAGTCTACTTTCCTATTCATAACTGCGAGTTATTGCTTACTCTGTTTCATTTTATTTGCCAGCAGGAATGTACAAGTAAAAGCTATGGGGGGAGGGGAGCTGGCTGGAGAGAGGGCTCAGCAGTTAAGAGCGCCTACTGTTCTTTTTTTTTTTTTAACTTTAGTATCTCGTCTAGGAATTTTTTTCTTTTTATTATTATTAATCATTCCATTCGTTTACATCTCAAATGATATCCCACTTCCTGGTTACCCCTCCACCAACCCCCCCATCCCACATCTGCCTTCCCTTCTCCCTTTTGCCTGTATTACAGAGGACCTAAGTTCAGTTCAGTTCTAAGCACCTGTGAACTAATTTCCATAGTGACTGCACATTTTAGATGCCGACCATGGGAACTACAGCTTCCCCAGACTTTCTGACAGGGTGAAATGGAACCTCAATGCAGTTGTAATTTGCATTTACCTGACCTTTAAGGATAAACATTTTGTCCAAGTATTTATGGGCCATTTGTATTTCTTCTTCTGAGGATTGTCTATTCAGCTTATCAATTCATTTATTGACTGGATTTTTTTTTTGTTTTGTGTTTAAATTTTGTCATACTGTATACATCCTGTCCGATGTGTAGTTGGCAACAACCTTTCTCCATTTCTATAGGCTTTCTATTCACTTTAGTGGTTGTGTTCTTTGCTGTACAGTGATTTAACGTCATATAATCTCCTTTGTCAATTCTTGAAATAATTTGCTGTGGTCCTGGAGCCCTGTTCATGGTGTGAGGACCCATTGGCCTCTGGGCTCTGGTGATCCTCTGTGACCTTGGAGGGTTATTAAATGAAGGGGAAGGTGGCCAAAGAATATGGCAAAGATAAAATAGTTTGTAATGTGAAATGATTTTAGTTTTTGTTGAAGCAAATTAGATATTTGTGGAATTAGGATACTAGTGGTTTTCCTAATCCTTCAAAGAAATGTTCCTATTACTATAAGTATTCTTTAACAATAAAGATGCTATTACTGGTGGGATTTAATCCTAACTCTGGGCAGAGCTGTGCAAGTCCTCTTCATACTATGGCCTTGAAATTGAGCAGAGAGAATCTTAACCTGCTCAGAGCCAAGGTCAGGGCAGAGACAGATGCAGAGCCTTTGAGGTATAGGATGAAGTAGTCTGGAAAGAGACTCCTATCACATAGCACTTAGATTTTCAAGTTTAGGGAGATTCTGATAGAGGGTGGTAGTAGAACTTTAGGGCTATGAGAAGAGAGCCTTTAAGAAGAAATCAGGAGCCAGGCAAGTGTGGCCCATTAGCATGAGTGGGCAGATTTGGTATCTCTGCCTGTGTAATTGGGCTGTGGACATGTCAGAGATATTTAGAACGGAAAGCAGCATGTGGGAATGAGAAGATAAGATGATGCTCAGTGAGATGGGTGGCCCCTGGGATAGGAGGAGGAGGGTGGTGGGTGGTGGTGGTGGAGGAGGAGAAGGAGGAGGAGGAGGGTGGTGGTGGTAGTGGTGGTGGTGGTGGTGGTGGTGGTGGTGGTGGTGGTGGTGGTGGTGGTGGTGGTGGTGGTGGTGGTTCTGGGCTCTGCCTGATGAGAGGTCACAGTATTGAGGGGCTAACAGGGATTAGGGTTCTAAGATGCAATGACAGAGAGTATTGATGCTGTGGGTAAGAAGAGATGTTTGGGTGGGAGCAGCTCATTAGAGAAAAGGCCCAGAGTTTGCTCTAGGACATGGTATGTTTTAAGGTCACTGAAAGGACAAGCTGTACTGAGGAAGCAGCTAGGAAAAGGGCCCCTGGCCCGTTGGAGTGAGGTTGAAGATAAGGCATGTAAGGAGGAAGGGGCAAACTGGGGTGGGTGGGCATGCTCGAATCCCGAATGGGAGGGAGGTCAGTGCTTTGGTGGAGGCAGTGATGGAGGCCCTCTGCCAGTTCCAGGATTGTGGGCTAGGTTCATATAAACAGGTCAGAAGCCTCCAGAGACAAAGTAAGCCTTTGCTCTCTTTAGAGATGGATCTGTCATGCAGGTGTCAGCTTAAGTTCTCTCTAAAAGCCTGTGCACAGTAAATTGCATTGTCATCCATAAGCACAGGAACCTGGGGAGCGGGGGTTCCAAGGAAATGTTCCCTGGTATCAAACTTTTTATTTTTTATTTTGAAAAACATAACTGATGTGCTGGTTATTTTTGTCAATTTAACACAAATCTAGACATACCTGGGAAGAGGGAACCTAGGTTAAGAAAATACTTCTATAAAATGGGCTGTAGGCAAGCCGGTAGGGCATTTTCTTAGTGATTGATGGGGGAGGGAGGACCCAGCTCTCTATGGATGCTGCTACTCTTGGGCTGGTTGTTGGGCTTTGTATAAGAAAATGAGATGAAAATCACAAGAACAAGCCAGTGAGCAGCACCCCTCCACGGCCTCTGCATTGGCTCCTGCCCCCAGGTTCCTGCCCTGCCCTCCTTCACTGGTCGACTATGACGCGGAACTATAGACTGAAATGAACCCTTGCCTCTCCAAGTTGCTCTTGGTCATGGTATTGTCAGCAACAGAAACCCTAAGACAACTGATTATCTACTTAAAGAGCCAAAAGATTAGTGATATATATTTTTTAATTTTTTTTTAAAAAAATTTTTTCTGGCCGTCCTAGAACTTACTGTGTAGACTAGGCTGTCCTTGAACTCAAGAGATCTGCTTGCCTCTGTCTTCCAAGAGTTGGGGTTAAAGGTATATGACACCACTCTTGGTTGCAGTGTGTGTGTGTGTGTGTGTGTGTGTGAATTTTTAAAGAGGTGAATTAGAAATTACCTGAATGAGGTAATTTCTAATTAGCTAATAGGCAAAAATGAAAGGGAACTGTAATGGATTTAGTGGATTTCTGTGCATAAAGATGTGAATGGATTTTTTTTTTTGAAGCCACATCTTATTCTTACCTCTAGACCTTCTGCCTCACTGACCTCAGAGCTGGAAAGCCACCTCCCTGCTCCTACCCCCACTGATACTTACTTTTTTATGAGAACAATATTTCTAGAAGTTGATCCAAACTAATAATAACATAAGATTCTGGGAAAGACATTCAGGGATGTCCCCCCACTACCGCTGCCCCCTGTGCACCCTCCCACCCACTCCCACCCCATGGCCTGGGTTGCAGCAAGAGCCCACTAAGCAAAGCTGACTGGCCTGCACTCCCATCGTTTGTAGCCCACACAGACCCCAGGTAGGTCTGACTACAGGATGCATCTGAGTTGTTTAATGCCTCAGTACTCTTTTGCCAGAGTCTCCTCAGGTCCATTTAACCTCTGCCTCTTCTGTTCAGGGTACCTACAGCAGTAGAAGACACCATGTGTTTGCAGGGCACTCAGCAAGGAGACGGAGGTACAGAAAGAGGAGCTGGTTCCCAGGGGGACTCAGACAACCGAAAGCCTGGTTAGTGCATGTATTTAAAAGAAGCTTAGCCTCAAGTTGTGACTTTCCCATAGTTAGGCTTCCCTTGTCCTGAGTTATTGAACACACTGCAGCCCACGCGGACAGCAGTGGACAGTGTGGCTATCCCATGAGGGGAGGGAGCATCCACACTTAAATCTGCTGACTGAAAGTTTGCAGAACCTCCAGCGACCCAGCTTTTCCTTCTTGTTCCCATCACTGCCAGTGGTGCTGAGATGGAGGCATGTTGCATACACTGAAGCTTCCTCCAGTCTGTAGCATTGCAGCCTGATGTGGTCTAATTGTTATGTTATATTCTATATTAGGAATTACTAGCGTTTATTTTGTACCAGGGGTTTATTACAGTAAGGTTGTTTCTCAGTAGGTGCTATTGTGGTTAAAACTGCTCTTTTTTTTTTTTTTTTTTGCGTTGTTGTGAATCAAACCTAGAGCCTTGTTTTATGTTTTAAATATTTTAGATAGAGAGTCTAAATTCTATTGTGTTAGAGAATGTTTGCTCAGCAGTTGTTCTGTCTGAATGCTGGCCTGTTCTGGAAGCCTGCAGGCTAAGGGCACAGGAGGCCTGGATGTCTGTATACCAGCAGTGCAGCATGGCTTCACGAGCAACTGCACTTTGCTGCTAAATTCTACTATTTGAAAGTTTATTATATTTTAGATTATTGTGTCAGTTTCTTCTAATATTTACTACTAGATACTTGAGTTTTAATGAAATTTGTTTTCTTTGTGTTTTTTGAGACAGGGTCTCTCTGTATATCTCTACATATCTGTGGGTACACCAGCACATCCAGCTGAAATTAATACTCTTAACAAAATTCTACATGTAAAAGTTGCTTTGCCTTGGGTACCAAAAATGTGTGTATGTATGTTGTATATAAATAATCTGGAAATTTTAACATTGATTTTGTGCAGGAGTTTTATCCGAAGACATTGGCAGCAAGACCATTAGCAGAGCTACACAGCCACATGTAAGAAGGTATGTGCTTCTGCTGCTGGGCAGTTCTCCCCCAGCCTGCACCTGCATGCTCACAAGTACGAAACCATTTTCTTTCCTTCTAGCTTTCACCCACAAATAAAGTGGTTCCAAAAAGAAGATGTGGTCATCTTAAAGATAAAAGTAAGGAATGTCAAAGACTATAAGTGTAAATTCTTTACAGATAGAGTCATTTTCAGGTAGGTAGTGTGTATCTGATAAAGTAAAATTAAAATCACATACAACATTTTAGATGGCTGACTTTATTTTTATTGAAAACCTAGTGCCTGGGTAGGAGACAAGTTTTACTTGGCTGATATGGAACTGCAAGGTGACATAAGGAAAGATGACTGCAAATGCATAATTAAGGATGACGAACCTCTAATCACACTTGCAAAAGAGAAACAGGAATGCTGGTGTGGCCTCCTCAAGCAGAGGGTGAGTTGGTGTGCCTGAGGCTGGCCGCTGCTGATCGTGAGCACTTTCACTTACACACCTGCGTCCACTCTTGTGTTGCACAGAATCCTAATGTGGCTTTTGACTTTGACCACTGGGAGGAGTGTGAGGAGGACAGCCCTTTCTCCAAGGGTGAGATGGGCAGACCCTGCTTCTCGGGTGGGGGCGAGGCCGGGCAGGGAGATTGGTGGACACAAGCTGTTCTTGGGGATTCTACCTTTGTGGAAATAGGCTATTAACGAACATCTCTAACACCCAGGGTTGATCTTGGTGTCAATGTTCTAGTATGAGTATGTAATGACCCTTAGCAATGAACATGTTTCTTCAACTATTTTGAGTGCAGTGGATGGAACCCATAGCTTCATGTATGATAGGAAAGCACTATACCATTGAGCTACACTGTCAGTTCCAAAATACACCTTCTAAACCCTTTTACCATATTCCTTAGACGTTTATCTGTTCATTGCTTGCTTAATTTGCAAGAAAACCAGAGCTAGACCCATTGGACATTTGCTACACTAACTAAAATAGTGGGCATGGGTAATTAACCTGTACTAAACTATTTTCAATAATACCAACTCTTCTAGTTGTAAATTCTAAAAACCTGTCCTGCAAAGCGGCAGCGTTGGCTGAGAGCAGCGGCTCCTCTTCAGACACTACTGACGGGAGTGAGAGCGAATGAGGCCATGAGGGAACCAATGCCAGGATGAGAAGACAAAACAGAACCGGACACACAAGTCATGGCTAACCCTTTTCACCTGGAGAATGACTTGTCACTGTTATTGTGTGGCACTGCTATAGATGACAATGAGAAATTCTTAATTGACTTAAAGTGGGTAGACATGCCAGAAGATAGGTTGTGACGAGATTATCAAAGGAAAGTCCAGGAAGGGTCTGCAGTCAGGGATACAGAAAGTTAGAGACATTTTTAATTCCAACATTCAGGAGACTGAGGCAGGAGGATCTGTTTCCAAAAATGTCTTTTCAAGCAAAGGTCCAGTGTAACTCAGGCCTCTGCAGTGTGTACTCTCATTGACGCTCTTCGCTCGTCCTGACTACTCCGTGTAGAGATGGAGAGTAATCCTGACATTAGGTAGTAGATGTTCATACGAGGAGTTCATATAAGGTCTGCCATGTAGACCTGTGTGTGAAACTGCTCGGAACTGGTCTCACACAGAAACTGAAAGTCTCACACTTTTACACCCAGTCCTGCTTGCCAGCCCCTCTCACCACGGGGCCTAAATGCATCTACAGCCAACAAAAAATACCCCTACACTTTCCTGGCTTGATAGGTCTTTTTTTGTTTGTTTGTTTTTGTTTTTTCGAGACAGGGTTTCTCTGTGTAGCTCTAACTGTCCTGGAATTCACTTTGTAAACCAGGCTGGTCTCGAACTCAGAAATCCGCCTGCCTCTGCCTCCCAAGTGCTGGGATTAAAGGTCTAAGCCACCACTGCCCAGCAGCTCCATAGCTTCGAAGACATGCAAAGTGACTTCTTTTCCCAGAGACAAGATACACTTGCCTCAGCTCAGTGGAACCAAATGACTTACAGGACCCTGGGCAGAACTTTCTTTCAGAAGTGCTAACATAGTGCTTGTAGTTAACCTTCAGAACCCCCAGATGAGGGGAGTCCTGGGAACACTAATGGCCACTCTGAATGCAGCTGTAACTCCCTGGTTTAGGAAATGGGTGTGTGTAGTTATCATTTAAACGTCACTGAAATAATGGATCTTTACAACCCAGTGTCTTAGCATTTCAGCCTCAGTCTCCCTAGAAGTGAGAAGGGACCTGGATGAGACAGCGCTGCTGAGTGACTACCCCCAAGCACTTATTCCTCTTTATATCAGAAAGTATGGATATCCCAAGAAGCGCAACCCATAATTCCAGCATTTGGGAGGTGGAGACTGGGGGACCAAGATGTGTCAGGCCAGCCTGGACTTCATAAGAACCGGTGTCAAAAAAACTGAAGAAAAAATAAAAAGAAACACAGATGTCAAGACTTCTGTAACCCCAGGAGTGAGCCGCTGCGCAGTGGCAGCAAACCTCCTGGCTCTCTGTTCCAGGAGCAGGGCTGGGCCCACACTGGTTCTTGGTTTTCTTATCTGTAAAATAAGACCTGAGCACATGCAGCCCAAGAGAGTTCAGGGTGTTGTGGGGTGGGCACCTGGCTTTCACAGCGACTGAGGAGAAGGGTCAGACCTGTGCCAGCAGTCAGAGACTGCCCAGCATGGGCAGCTACTGGGAGGACATCCTTTTTGCTGCTATGACTCTTGGGTTGGTAGGCCGGTATCAGAGAGGCCATAATGCAAAGTAGCTCTTTAAAGAGACAGCAGAAAGCATGATGTCTTGCTAGAACAATTCAACTGTGAGGCTGGGCGTGGTCAGTGTCCATTTGTACAGATGCAGAGCCACCCAGCTGGTGGAGGGCTGTGGTGGCAGTGAACACTGAGTGCAAGTGGCAGGCTGTCACAGAAGACCCAAGGAAATGGGACACAGCTCTGTTTACATCATTTTTTTTCAGGTGGTCAGATTTTCCAAATACTTAAACCTCTGAGCCATATCTTGTAGCACATGGGAGGTTGGCTATGCAAACATCAGCTATTGCTTTTCTGTATTATATTAAACTGTACTGATTCCTGAAATGTGACATGGAAATACTTGAGTTTGTGCTCTAGAATTGCTCCCATATGATATGAGCATCTTTGCGGTGGATTATCAATAAAGCTCCAGTGTAATGTTGTTCACAGTTTTTCATTCTGTGTTGAATGCAAAGGAACATTCACACTTTCTAGAAAGTAAAATGCCAGCAAAGGCAGCAAGTTAGGATGCATGTGATGCTGACCCCAGTGGAGATTCCTTGGACAGTTTCAGGGAATACAGACCAGCTATGTACAGCACAGGGTAAAAAATTGGGAGCGGTGGCACCATGCTGAGGAAGAGCAGGAGGAAAGCAAGTTCAAACCTGCCAGTCATCTGTGAACAGCAGCTTATATGTGTGTGGACTTGGTTGAGTTTAGAGGTTGCTTGTTCTGTTGTCTGCAGTCACAGCACAGAGCCTTGCCTCTGCTAGGCAAGCACTAAAGCCTGAGCTACCTACTGCCCAGCTCCCCCTTCGTTCACTTAGGGTGTGCCTTGCTGTTTGTTATTTACCACTTCTTCAATGGGCACGCTGTTATGCAGTCTTCCCTAGCCATCCACCCTGTCGGGAATCGGGTTAGGGGTAATGTCTCCTGGTAACTTAGGGGTTTCTATTTTGTTGTTGTTTGTTTGCTTGAGACAGGGTCTCAATGTAGTCCTGAAACTCAGTCTGTAGACTAGGCTGGTCTCTAAATCACAGAGGTCCACCTCCCTGTGCTAGGATTAGAGGCATGTGCCACCACATCCAGCACTCCTGATAATGTCAGAAAATATATCTTACCTCTATTTAAAACCCTTAACTCACAGAATTATGGATAGCTAAAAATAATAATATTAAACAAATATCTGAATACATGTTTTCATTAAGAAAAACACCAGGAAGAAATAACGACAAATAATTGCTTACAAAAATAAATTGATCACAGCTTTGAGCTACAAGTGATGGACCTTTTACTCTGGGTCCTTTTCTGGTGGGACAACTTCCATCAGCATCTGCAGGTGCTTGGTGACCGGCCCTGGAACAGAAGAAGCCAAGGCGTAGGTGCAGTTAGAGCAGAGTGACCATGAGGCTTCACTGTTCTGACACAGTGATGTGTCATCGGCTAGATCCTGCATTACAGGACAACTGAAGTTCACAGTCAGAACTGCCCTAGTCACTGCGTGGGCTCTTCAGAGGTAAGCTGCTTCCTACCGAAGAGCTATATATTCTATGACTCGATCATGTGTATCTGCTGTAAAGCATGGGTAAATCTGAAGTAACCAGGATGATATTTTAAAATACAAATTGTTCATTGTGTTTGTGGTTTGTTTAAGACAAGGTCTTGGCTATGTAGCCCAAGCTGGCCTCAGTCAAACTCACGATTCTGCTTCAGTCTCCTGATAGTCATAGCGATTTGTCCTCAGGCCTTAGCAGATGGCACAGTGAGCAGCTTGGTTCTCTAGCTGCACCTGATGCTGACAGTCCTTAGCTTTCTGCAGGCTCCACTCTCTCTGAAGAGGTTAGGGGCTAGTGATCCCAGGAAAGAGAAAGATCATATTTTACTTTGATCAACAGGAAGTAAATTCCCCCTCTTGGTTTGCATCCCTGTGAGGTAAGTTCAGTACCAGCTTTAACAGCTGAGTTAGTATGGGCAGAAAGTGGCACCACTCAAGCTGAAGGTAGCCTTCCCCATCTGCAGCTCCACCTGGCTGTCAACTATAAGTCCTTGTCTTAAGTTGTAGGTATTCAACTGGGAAAGGCCAGATAGTCTACTTAAAAGGCAGGTTTTTCAAAGCCCTGCAGTGGTGGCACAATGCCTTTAATCCCAGCACTTCAAAAGTAGAAGCAGGTAGATCTCCATGAGTTCAAGGACAGCCTGGTCCACAGAGTGAGTTCAGGTCAGCCGGGACCGCACAGAGAAATAAGTAAAACAGGTTTTCTTTTTCTGTTTCTGTTGAAATGGTCTCTCTGTGTGACCTGCCAACCTCTGCCCCAGTACTGCAAGTCCAGGCTCGCACTGCCCAGCTGAAGAGGCATTTTTTAATCACAGTCACTTGGTTAACACTAAGTGGCTGTAGTACACAACACCCTGTGCTTGAACCAGGATTAAACTGCACAGCCCAATCCCTGTCCTTGAGGGACACATACAATGAGGAGACATGCTACAGTTCCATCACCACCAATGATGCTCAGGAGCCTTGAGTCTGGAGTTTCTTGGGACTGAATCTGCTCTATAGCAAAACAGTAAATATGATAGTTAGGCTTTAAAAGTAAAGCATAGCCAAGTGCAGTGACACACCTGTAACCCAGCACTGGGAAGGCTGTGGCAGCAAGACCAGGAGTTGAGATGCCAGCCTAGGCTACATAGTGAGTTCCTGACTCAAAACCAGGTACAGTTCAGTCTCTGTTAGTGTTATCAGGCACCTTAATTTCCATTTAGAATCAGAGAGCTAATGCAACTAGCTTTTTAAAACATTTGCCCAAACAGCTAAGGACCAGGACAGCAGAACCCAGAGACCTGTGGCCGAGGTGGGGGGGTGGGGGGTGGGGGGACTCAGGCCTTTGTCCTATACCTAGTTATGGTTCTAGCTATCACTTTGGAGTAACTTTGGCCTCAAAATAGCAACAACAGTAAAGGCCATGCTGTGAAAGCCCTTATCTGATGAAGCTGTATAGATGCTTATAAACTATACCCTCAGTGTGGTCCTCATGGGAAATTGTTAGCACTGAATGTCTTTGGCAATACACAATGGTGCTTTTGCTGCCTCCTTGTCATAGTAATTGATAGGAACAGAGGACACCAAGGGTGGGTTCAGAGGCAACATGGGGGCGTGCAGTTCTGAAGAGGAAATGCTATGTGCTGAGTCGAGCTGTGCACTTTCCATACGCTCTTCTGCTGATACTTACTGGAGATTCTCTGGGCCCATCTGAACTTGTAGTGGACAAAAAGGAAGTAAAATATAAGTCCGCTCAGTATGAACAACACACAGTAGAGATACTCCCAGGCCGGCTTGCTGATGATTGGAGCCAGAATCAAGAAAACAGATACCAAAACCACAACAATAGGGATGAAGATGGGCACCTACAAGCAGAACATCAACACGTGGGCATGGCACGGCTCCTGTTTCTCCTTGAGACTGGGTTAGAATTAAGATGGGCATGGGGAAGCCTGGCACAACGTTGCTCATCTTTTTGACTCTCCTGCCTTTGTCTTTACTAGAATGTGAAAAAGCAGATGCTTCATTTGAATATAAAGTTTGCCTATCTACAAATTAAAGCTGCCTGCTTTCAACTTCCATTTTCCCTCCCTCCCCTCACTGCCCATGTCCCATCACATTAGAGAAACTAGATATTCATGCCATGCAGTGTGCAACTATAGCTCTGTGTGACCTTTTTCTCCACGTTAAGGCTCACTTCCTGCAAACAGGTGGCTGCAGGTGAAAGGAGGAGCTCTTTGGCTAGAACGCCATAGGACAATCCCGTCTGACCACCCACATGCCTTTGAGGTGGATGGCGTGCTTCCTCAGATCTTGATGGGAGTCTAAGCTCTGAACTAGGCTGCTCTCCACCTTGCTTTAGTCTTCAGACCTTCAGTTGCTTTTACCAGGGATGGGTCTGTACCTGCTGCAGACTAAGGTGGGTGTTTCCAAGCTGCCTGTTAGTGTGTTTGACTCTGTTTCTCCTGTAGCTTTGTGAATACAGTTGCTGTTAATTTGGTAAATGGGCTTCTTAGCTGCTATCTCAGCTGTGCATTCAGTCTTTTATCAGTGAGTTGGGATTTGTTGTTTGTCTTAAGCAATGCTTTGAGTTTGGGTACATTTGATCACAACCTATTTTCTACTTATTCATTTGCCTGATATTTCTCTCTCTCTACCTCCTCTCTCTGTAGCTCCTTCCACTCCAAGACAAGGTCTCATATAGATAGATATATTCTTGTTGGACTGAGCTCACAGCAGTCTTCACTGTCTGCTTCAGAGTGCTGAGATCGCAGGAAGACTTCCTGCATCCCTCCATGGGGTCTGATCTTCCGGGTCAGTTTGACTGGACAGCAGATGCTGATGTGTATCCTCTCCCCTTGGGTAACATGGCATTATCTTCTGGTCCACGTGTGGTCGAAGGGGTCTGATGCTGATGTTGTCTTTTTACTCCCCTACTCTAGAAGTGACTTAGGGATGGAGGCAGGACAAGAAAGAAGTGGATGCCCAAGGCATTTTAAAGTTCCATAATTTGCACCAGAAAACATTTTGTTGCCTGCACTCGCTCCGGCCTTCCCCTCGAAGCATGTGTGTTTTGCTGTTGGCTGGATGGTGGAGTCCTACCTCCAACTACCCTCCCTCCCCAGGGATGTATGGCCTAAGAATTGCCCTTTCCCAGGGATTCTTTTTAATACCTGAGGTAGAACATGTTTTCTGCTTGGCTAACTCACTTTCTCTCAGACACGTCTTTCTCTTGTCTGGTACTTTTCCCTCTCCTTCCCAGTTCCTGGTCCCTTGCATGCTCCTTTGTTCTTGTGCTCCTTGGAGATACTTCCTTCATGGTGTGCCTTGATGTTCAGGTGTAACATGGCCTCCCTAGGGACTGCCTTCCCAGCTGTGCCCTGATGCTCTTCTGTATTTTCTGTCTCCAGCTGCTGTTGTTTTCCAACAACAGTGCCTCTGGTCTGGAAAGGAGGCGTTGTGGGGAATCCTAAGACTCTGGGGGGAGAAGGTGGTTACATTGCTCTTGCACTTCCACTAGTGGGCCCCACCCAGTGTGCCCATCCTAGAGCATATGGGTGCTGGGTCACTGGGACTTCTGTCGTTGCTAATCTTGGGGTTGTGGGGATCACCCATTTTCTCATGTGGTGATGATGCTGGCTATGAGAATTTCCCCTTGGGTATTTTATCGCTATCTGTTTTTATGAGGGGGTTTGTGAAGACTACTGCCACCGTGATCTTGCCTGCTGGAGATGTTAAATGAACCCTAGATGTGGAGGGTGAACAGCTGAGATGTGACTAGACCATCAGTCAGCTCTAAGCAACAGACCCCTAAGCTAACTGAGCCCTCCGTATCCTGCTCCTGCCTGATGCAGCCTCCTCTGCCTACATCTTTTTTAGATTGGTGCTTATCCATTTCCAGAAGCATAAAGTAACGTGGTTATTCATCCTACTTCCTCACGGGTACATAGGCATGCATCAGCCTGTGGACATGGAGGGGCTGAAGCACACTCTACATATACACAGGCGAGGAGCAGAGCCCGTTCCAAAGTTCTCATCAGTGTGTAAGCATGCTGGAGAGGCCAGGGCCTGTCAGAACTGGGTACCGGTGGAATGAAGGTCCTCTGTGCAGCTTGATGAGTGAGGGCCCCAGTGACTGCGGGGGGGGGGGGGATGCTCAACAGCAGAGCAGTCGGGATGAAGAGCATTAAAAATGGCCGCTTTCCAATTCTCTCCAGAAACCAAAGGTGCTGTGATAGTGAGCACAGATTGACTTACCTTGATGGGCCTCTCTAGGTCTTTCCTTGTGAATCTCATCACAATGAGTCCTAGGATTGTCATACCATAAAACAGCCATGCAGCAAAACTGAAATAATTGACTAGGGAGTTGATGTCCCCAGGGATGATGTAAATGATGGCTATCATACCCTAGTAGGAAAAAGAGTCATGTTTTAGGTTGCCAGTGCACACAGACATTGTCCCTGTTCTCACAGAAGGCTGAGGGGGCAGCTATTCTTACATAGACTTCCTGTCTCCCAGCAGACTGGCTCACCTCGACCCACTGTGATATCTGTTCTCAAGGCTTCACAGAAAGAACTTGGACAAGCTTTGAGTCTATGAAGTTGTGCCCTTGGATATGGGTGCTCTTGCATGCATGCATGCACACACACAGTCTTGCTCTATAATCCAGGCTGACCTGAAACTTGTGATCTTCCTGCCTCAGCCTCCTGAATGCTGGGTATAAACTACCATGTCTGATCTAAAGTCATGATTTTAAGCAAGAAAAAACTACACACACACGCGCGCACACACACACACACACACACACACACACACACACCTTGTATACCAGCTTTATAGGGATGACAGTTTTTACTATGATGAAATTCAGGTCTGGTCATGACTACATTTGTGGCCTGGTCACAGACTTGAGATCCCACTTTCTGGGTCTGTTTACTCGTCTTCAGAGTAAGTGAGGAAATGGACATGAGTGGAGTTAGTGTTCTGGCCCTGAGCCAGGCCTATTTATCCCCAAGATAGCACAGCCATGAGGCATGATCCAAGTTAACAGGCTGAGGTCAGAGGTTGTTAGCAACCACCACGAAGGGCCTTATTCCCTTCCCTGAAGCTGTAGACCTTCCTGTCATTTGCCTCAGAACAGAAAAGTCCATCCATATAAGGAGCAGGACACGGAAGCTTGGAGAATTCTGGGTTGTGTCAAGGAGCTTGACTGTCTTAGAAAGCCTGAGTTCAGCAGCACAGCTCTACTGGATCTCCTGCAAAAAGAGACCCCTCCACTTTCTGCTGCTGTCTGGGGTGGAAGCCATACTTACATAAAATATGAGGGCAGGGGCTGGCGTGAGGCGCTTGACGCTGATGTAGGACAGTACTTTAAGCATGTGGCCTTCCCGGCCCGCCACGTAGATGAGCCTGAAAGAACAATGCAGGGAACAAAGAGGACACTGAGGTCACCAGCAAGGCTGTCTTCTGGTAGAGTGTCCTCTGGAAGGGGCTGGAGGGTGAGCTCGTGCGATGGTTAGCTGCACCTGTGAGGAACTCATCCAGCATCCTGGTACCATGGAAGTCATTTGGGCAGGGCCAGGGGAGATGTGGTTTATGAGTAGATACCCGATCAATTCCCAAGACTTATGCAAGGAAAAAAATGTAAAAACTAGACCAGGGTTTGGAGCTCAGAGCATAATTGCCTGTGACTCTAGTTCAAGGAGATCTGACACCTTTGGCACATACACTCTCAGAGAAATAAGTCAAATGGGGGCTATAGAGATGGCTCAGTAGTTAAAGGTTCATACTGCTCTTGCAGAGGACCCAACTGGAATTGCCAGCATACATTCTGGGTGAGTCACAACTGCCTGTAACTGGAGTTTCAGGGGACTCAGATGCCTCCTGCATCTATGGGTCCATATGCACATACTCACATGTACATGCTGACACACAGACATGTAATTGAGCATAAAAATCTAAACAATATTTCCCAAATATTGATGTCAATAAAGACCACAATTTCTAGCTACAGTTTAGTAAAATTACACAAGCCAAAGACATCTACCCAGAACTCTTTGGCAGCCTCTTTGAAATAAGATCATAATTTAGGAAGAGGTGCTGTCTATAAAAGGACCTATGCTTCGTTAAGTACAAAATTTTCCTAATGTTGTAAGCAACTCAGAAAATCAGCCAAGTCTTATTTAATATACTAGTCCTTTTTTCTTTATGATAAGGATGAAATCAGGACTTTGCATATGCTGAGTACAGGTTCTGCCACTGAGCCACATCCTAACTGATACTGCTACTTTAACTTCATAAAGCTAGGTTCTACTTTACTCTTCCAAATACATAATTGGGGCTCTACAATCTAAATAAACTTGTAGAGGTTTATTAACAAAAAAATCAAAACTCATTATTATTGCAATTCTATTCCTAGAAATTTACCCAAAGTGAAAATAAGCTCCACATAAAAAAATGCATGTAAAAATACAAAGATGGGTGTTCATATCAACATTATGCTTAACTCCCAAAAATAGAAATAACCCAAGGTTCAACTGGTGATAAATTGTTTACCATTCAATGGAGTACTACTCAGCAAGGAAAAGAAAAGCTCTGATACACTGTAATCTGGATGAACTCAAAGAGTATGCTATCTTGAGTCAGTTACAAACATCATTTAGATGTAAGATCAAGCAAGCACAGTTATGGAGGCAGGAAGCAGATCTGCCCAAGGCTAGAAATAGAGTAACAAAAAAATCTTTATAAAAACTTTTAGAGGGTGGGGCAGTGGTGGCACATGCCTTTAATCCCAGCACTTGAGAGGCAGAGGCAGGCGGATATTTTAGTTCGAGGCCAGCCTGGTCTACACAGTGCGTTCCAGAACAGTCAGGGCTATACAGAGAAACCCTGTCTCGAAAAATTTAAAAAAAAAAAAAAAGAGGGTTCAAACTGAAGAATGGAACTCAAGTGAGCTGCAGCCAAGATAGAAGTAACTGAGACGGAGACAACTCCGAGTTTGTCCTACTGGGATGGAAACATTGGGATCACAGATAAGCAGTTCCTGGAGCTAAAAAAGCACTTCAAGGCAGACCACTGCCCTAAAGAGGAGACTGGAAGCCTTGGCTGACAGTCTGACAAAAGGACTCATTAGGATTTGGTTCTCCAAGAAAAGGCATGGAGATGAAGTTTAAGCAGTGGTCTAACGCCTGTAAGAATTGGGAAATGTACAGTTACCACTTGACACCAAGAGGGACCACCAGGCAGATGATCCCGAGGAGTCCTCTCAAAATGACCCTGGACTCTCCACTGCTTCCGAAGCCTTGAAGAGTCTCACACTCTTCTGGTACCAAAGCAGAGTTGGCATGTCACAGGATTTCTGACTCCCTAGAGTAGGCTCTTTTTGTTAATGTTTTTTCAACTTTCTTGTTAGGGCAGGGGGTTGTGATTTATGTCTATTGAAGGTACATTAATAATAAAGCTTGCATTCATAGAAACAAAACTCTTAGCGGAAATATATTTTAGAACAGTTATTGATGCTTGCCTGACTGTATATTTACAAGAGGTAAAATTACAAGAGCAAAAATCTTAGGAAACTTATAACAGCACAGATGTCAAAACTATCTGTAAACTAGTGTGGTGGTGTACACCTTTAATCCTAGCACTGAGGAGGCAGAGGCAGGCAGATCTCTGAGTTTGAGACTAGCCTAGTCTACATAGTGAGTTCCAGGCTAGCTATGTAGCTAGCTAGACTAGTAGTCTGACTAGCTAGAGTCTCAGGATATTCGTATCTATATATACTACCAAAAAAACTATTTGAAAATGACATTTAAATACTAGATGTCAGAATAGCATGAAAAAATATGGAGTGCTTTTGAATAAACATGACAAAAGATGTTCAAAAACTTAAAAATACAAAACAAAAAAAAAACACCTTAGGGGGAATCACAGTTTATGCCCTTGAGTTAGAAGGACAGAATGAGGGAGAGATGGCTCAGAGGTTAAAAGCATCCACAGCTCTTCCAAAGGCCCTGAGTTCAATTCCCAGCAACCATATGGTAGCTCACAACCATCTGTAATGATGCCCTCAGAGCCAAGAGAGATGATTCCCGCTTCTTTAAAATTTATTGAGACAGGGTTTTCCTACATTGCCTGGCTGTCCTGACACTCACTATACATACCAGGTTGGGCTTGAACCCACACCACCTGCCTGGTGCCCTCTTCTGGTGTCTCTGAAGAGAGCAATGGAGATGTACTAATATGTATAAAATAAATAAATCTTTAAAATTAAAAAAAAAAGACTGATCACAAGACATCAGTATACCAAGGCCAGAAAGAATGCCTCAGAATTAAAACACTAAATGCGCAAGGCAAAGCTGTATTATATATATTCAATAAAATGTGTGCTGAAAGAGGCAGGAGAGAAACACCAGCACCAGTGTAACAGTGGATCCAGTGAAGTACCAGCAGATTTCTCAGCAGGAGGAGCAGGAGGAGGAGCTGCTAAGACTGCTCAATGGGAAAAGGCCCTGCCAAACCTGTCAACCAGTGTGCCCGGGAACCAATATGATAGAACTAACTCCCAGATGTTATCCTCTTAATGACACCACACACAGACAGACACATGGCATGTGTGCACCCATACTCAATGCCCACAAATGTAAGTTTTTATAAAGCCAAGAGGGTTTGGAATGAGGCCTTCCCAGTACTGAAAGTTGATGGTCAACCCACATTACTGCACCCAGCAAGGGTACTATCATAATTGGAGACAGAAAGCAGAAAGCTTCTTATAACAGGCTAAAGGGACTCATGACCGCTGAGCCAGCTCTACGAAAGATACTTGAAGGAATCCTTCAGACTGAAGGGAGAGATGACTGCACCCATGAGGCTACAGGAAAGGACAATCCATGCCAGAATAATCAGAAGACTGGAAACCATCAAACACTACAAAACCAGAAAAAAATGGCAGGCACACATTCCAATGACTGAACATATATGGTCTCAATTCCTTAATCAAAAGACACAAACTAGCATATTGAATTAAAAGGGAGGACTCATGCCAGGTATGATGGCACATACCTCTGACTCAGAAGGCAGAGGCAGGTGGTGTGGGTTCAAGCCCAACCTGGTATGTATAGTGAGTGTCAGGACAGCCAGGGCAATGTAGGAAAACCCTGTCTCATTTTAAAGAAGCGGGAATCATCTCTCTTGGCTCCGAGAAATGCATCTCACCATAAAAGGCAGGAAAAAGTATGGGAAATAAGCAGGTATTGCTGTTCTCACAGATGGCAGAGTAGACTTCAAATTAAACTAAGAAGAAACAAAGACGGTCACTTGATACTAAGGAAGCCCATAAGTCAACAGCAAGGAAGAAAACATAGACCACAAGTGCATTTGTCTGAAGCAACATGCTGTTGAATGGTGGCTGAGCTTACTGAAAAAGCCTGGGGCTGGAGAGTTGGCTCAGCGGTTAAGAGCACTGACTGCTCTTCCAAAGATTCTGAGTTTGATTCCCAGCAACCATATGGTGGCTCACAACCATCTATAATGGGATCCGAAGTCACCTTCTGGTGTGTCTGGAGACAGCTATAGTGTACTCATATACATAAATAAATCTTTTTTAAAAAATTTAATGTAAAAATTCCTAACTTCAATATGCCACTTTCACTAATTTAAAAGTTATCTTAGCAAAAATACAGAAAAATATTGGGATTAAATGGTATCATAGAATAAAGGGAGTTGTTATCTATAGAATATTCCATTAAATGGAGCAGACCACATTCTTCTCAATGACCTATGAAACTTTATTTAAAATAGACTACATATTAGGACATAAAATAAGTCCTAACAAATATAGGAAACTTGAGATAATCCCTTGTATTTGTATGACCACAACAGTAAGACAAAACTATGAATACACAAATGCATGGAGATTAAGAAACACACAGTTGAATAATGGGGGGGGGTCATAGAAGAAATGAAAAATGTAAACATTCCTAATATCAAATGAAAGAACAACATACCAAAGTCTTCGAAATATAATGAAGATACTCTGTAAGGGAAACAGATGACTCTAAATGCCTACATTAAGAGATCAGACTGGCCTGGGCAGGTGGTACACACCTTTAATCTCAACACTTGTGAGGTGGAGAGGGGGATGTCTGAGTTCCTGTCTGATCTACAGAGTTCTAGGTCAATCAAGGCTACACATAGAAACCCTGGAGAGAGAGAGAGAGAGAGAGAGAGAGAGAGAGAGAGAGAGAGAGAGAGAGAGAGAGAGAGAGAGAGAACAAAACAGAGAGAGAGGCTAGTGAGATGACTTAGTAACTAAGAGCACTTGCTACTCTACAGAGTACCTGGGTTCAGTTCTCAGCACCACCCTACATGTTGGCTCACAACCATCTACAGCTCCAGTTCCAAGGGATCTGACACCTGACTGCCATGGGATCTTGCATCACACAGGCTTTTGTTTTGTTTAAAGATGCTAAAAACATTCACTGAAGAAAATACAGCCCCCTAAACTAGGAAAAATGGATATCCATATGAAGAAGAATAAAACTAGATTTTTGACTCTCGATCTATACAAAAATCAATTCCATGGCTAGGTAGGTAACTGAAATGGTAAAATGGTTGCTGTCATGTATGAGAACTTGAGTTTGGTCCCCAGTACCCATATTAAAACAGACACTAAAGGTGTGATGGTGGCGTAGCTGCTATGGGGATAACCAACCCCTCTTACTGGATAAGAGACAAATTCCACAGAAAGAAATCTATTCCTAACACACTATGACACTCTCAGCCTTAAACGGAGATGCTTCTCTTTGCAATGGACGGAGGTGAATTCAGAGATGCAGGCTGCTTTCAAGATGCTCAGAATGAGACAGACTCACCTCTTAACAGGATAGTTATGCCAACCCCTTAAAGGTTCAGGAAACACTACAAGAGGGACTGGAAAGAATATATAATCTGGCAGGCAGGGGTGATGCACACCTTTAATCCCAGCACTTGGAAGGCAGAGGCAGGCAGATCTCTTGAGTTTGAGTCCATCCCGATCTACAGAGTGAGTTCCAGGACAGCCAGAGCTACACAGAGAAACCCTAATTTAAACAACCAAAAGAAAGAAGAAAGATAAAATCTGGAAGATATGGAGAAGGGCTGTATTTCTTCTAAGTATGATACAACCAATTGTCTCAAACGTGGTTTCAGTGCAGCTGCAGCTGCCTACCGTGGTCCTGCATAAGACTGGACCTGCCAACAGTTTATCTCAGGTTGGGAAGGGACTGGGGACCATACCCCATCCTGAACTATTGGCAACTGATGGATTCCATGGGAGAGGAAGACATTTTCAGTTACATTCTTAACCAGGCTCCACTGCCGGCTTCCAAACACAGTCTCACAGATGGCCCTGGCTAAAACAACGTGAACTGGGAAAGGGAGCTAGAAGGAGTTTGGGTGCAGTTCAAAGGGTGTGAGCATTAACGATAACACATGTATGAAATTGTCAAAAAACAAGTTTAACAAAAGTTGAGGGGAGGAAAGCCAGGCATGGTGGCAGATGCCTAACTCCGGTACTGGAGGCGGGGTTGAGGTGGGAGTGGTGGAGAGCTGGATCAACTCCTAGTGGATCAAAGACCTTACTTAATGTAAGACATGATGTGGGCTGTGAGATGGCTCAGTGGTCAAGAGCGCTGGCAGCTCTTCCAGAGGTCCTGAGTTCAATTCCCAGCAACCACATGGTGTCTCACAACCACATGGTGTCTCTATAGGGGGATCTGATGCCCTCTTCAGGCAGGCAGATGTATATGCAGCAGAGCATTCATACATTAAATTTTATATATTTATGCATATATATACATACATGTATATATATAATGACATGAAACTCTGAAAACATTAGAGGAAAAGGTAAGGGAAACACTTCAAGAAACAGACATAAGTAAAGTAAGGACTTTCTGAAAAAGACTCTAATCAAGAAAGAAAATGAAAATTGACAAATAGAAAATAGTGCAATTCAAAGCCTTCTGCATAGCAAAGGAAAACAGTTAATGGGATGAAGAGGAAGACCACAAAATGTGATAAAATCTTGGCCAGTCACACACCTGACAGTGAATTAATGTCTAGAATACACAAATCTCTTAAAAATTAGCTAGGAAACAATTTTTAAAAAGGGATATTGAATAAAGATTTCTCAGACGAAATACAAACAGCTAATAAGTACTTTAAGTAATGTTTAATAAGCTGGGCAGTTGTGGTGCACACCTTTAATCCCAGCACTTGAGAGGCAGAGGCAGGCAGATTTCTGTGAGTTCAAGGCCAGCCTGGTCTACGGAGCAAGTTCCAAGACAGCCAGAGCTACACAGAGAAACCCTGTCTACAAACAAACAACATGTTGAACACACTTGGTTGGGTAGAAAGATGACTCACCAGATAAAAATCTTTGCTGTCAGACCTAGCAGTGGAGTTTGACCCTGGGGCTCACACTGTGAAAGGAAAGAAGTGACTCCTGAAACTTGTACTGACCCCTCAATGTGTGTCGCAGCGCTTGCATGCCCACACAGACACACATGGGCACATGCATGAGCATCAACAAAACCGTTTTTAGTTTTATTATGGAAAAAAAATAGTGTTCAGCATCCTTAGCCATGGCAGAATGCAACTGAAAACTATTTTGAGATTCCATTTATTCCAATCAAGATGACCACAGGAAAACAAATTTCAACAATGCTGGCAAAGATGTGGGGAAAGAGGAAGCCCTAGTCACTATCAGCGGGACTGTAAACTGGGACAGTCACTGGAAATCTGTGTGAGCCTCCTCAGAACACTCAAAGCAGATCTTTCATATAGCCCAGCTCGAACACTCCTGGTAAATCCTGAGGGACTCTTGGGTCCGACTACAGAGAGATGTGTTTACATATATGTCTACTGCTTTGTTGATGCATATTTCAAAACTGCTAAGAGTTGGTGTGAAATGCTCTCACCAGAAAGAACCAGTAAGTGGAGGTGATGGATAGGTTAATTTGCTCATTCTACAATACATCCAGGCATTGAAACATCATAGTGTAGCTCAGAAACACATGCAATTAGTTGCTAATTAGAAAACATAATTTACATAAACATCAAGACCGAAAGTCAAACATCAAGACTAGCTGAAAGTGTTTTTCTTTCTCCTCCCTTCCTCCCTCCCTCCCTCTCTCCCTCCTTCCCTCCCTATCCCTCCCCTCCTCCTCTCCCTCCCCCCACCTCCTTCCTTTTCCTCTTTGTTAGGGATGGAACACAGAACCTGGAGAAAGTTGGGGGCTAGCCCTTATATACACTTCACCATAGCTTTAGCAGAATTATTGTGTAGTATGGACTCACTTTTAACATGTGATATTGGGCGGCACCACTTGGAAGTCTATCCATTCAGAGCACTACCCTGGGCAAAGACATGTTCCAGAATGTTTCCCACAGCAGTGTTCATAGAAACAACTCATGCTTGGCCCATCACCAAGGGCTTAGTTAAAGCATGTGCCTTGCAAAGAGAAACAGCACAGCCAGCGGGACCTAGAGAGTATCAAACTTCGCCTGCTCATGTGACTAGACCCACAGCTGTTTGGGGCTCCAGAGAATTGAGCTATAACAGACTGATCATAGCTTGCAAGCCTACAGCCATTATCATCCGTCCATTTATAGGGAAGCCTGTCAATTCCTGGCCAAGTTCCTGCAGATATTAACATGACAGAAGGAATTATCTGGGAAGAAACATGCAATGTAGAAAGTGCCAAGTGGAAGTCAAGCCTTGCTCACCTAGTGACCCTTCCCTCTGCCTTGTCCTAAAGTTGCAAGGTTCCCTAGTTTAGAGCCCAGGACCTCCGAAGTGCACACGGCATACCCAATTCCATCCAGCAAGGTTGTCCTCCCCTTCCTGGCTACTTTCCTTTGAGGATCAAGCCACTTTCCTTGTCTAGACTTCAGAGTTTGTCCACATTCACCTAGCGTGCTCTGGGTTCAGCCCCGATGTGGGGTTTAACCTAGCAGAGAGCCTTAAGGATGGGGGGGGTCCCTCATTGATTTTCTTATCCCGAGAGTGTGACAAGGAGGGGACACCCTACCTGCCCGCTGTAAAACAGGTCCCGTTAGCAGCACCGATGGTTGAAAATGCCACAAAAAGTGGGACTATCCAAGATGCTGGATAGAGAACGCGGTCTCCGAAGGTCTGCAGAAAAGCAGAGTACCATCCTGAGGGATTTCACTGGACGCCCACTGCCCAATGTCATTTCCCTGTGCACAGCCTCTGGGGCCCTCTACTGGAGAAAAGGGAGAAGCCTTCTGAGCAGGTGACAGGACTCTAGCCCACCACCCTGGCATCTGCCAGTCACCTCACTGTCCTGACTCTCACTTGCTGGCCCTATTTCTTCCCACCTCAGTTTCCTAGCTCCACCTTACCTCCCTGGACATACCTCACTTATTTCTTGGCCCTAGCTCACCTCACTGACTTCCTGGCCCTACCTCACCTTAACTACCTCACTTCCTGGACCTGCTTCACCCTGATCACCTTACTTCCTAGCATTTGCCTTGTTTACTTTGTTGATCCCCTCACTAGACATGGCCTTGTTTTAACTGCCTGTCTCAGGGTTCATGGGCCTTTCTACATCCTAGGTGCCCTGGTACCCTTAGTTAGCTTAGATCCCACAACCTATTACTAAAGTCACCTCCTCTCACTCATTGCATTCTTCTAGGACTTCAGCCCAGGATCCTTCAGCCATTGCTACATGCAGTCGGGCGAGAAGCTGAGGACCCAGGAGCCACAGTCTGCTGCATGTTGACAGTCTTACCCACGGCCTTTGGCCCCCAGCCCAGATATGTGCCCAGTCCATCTGCTCTGAGTCTCCATCCTTCCAAAGGTCACGGTGTCAGCCACTTACCACAGCCACAGCCTGGGACTGCATGAGCTCCGTTGGGGTCATCACTGTGAAGTAGGCAATATTCATGAGGATGTAGCATACTGTCACCAGAGGAATCCCAATGACAATGGCCATGGGCAGGTTTCTGAGAGGGACAAAGACACAGGAACCCAGAATCACACCAGAGTACCATGTGAAACCGGTACTATTCAGATTTTCATCGGGTCTATTTCCTCCCTCCTCTCCACCCTGCTTCTACTTCAAAGAAGCCCCAACAGAGACAAAAGACATTTTCAAAGGATACTCCAGGGCAGGAGAATTGAATGGCTTAAAGCAAATAAAGCAGAGATAAAGAAAGTCAATGTTCTTCCTTCCAATTACCAACCATGCCACTGTCCAACAGACAGACTAATGGGATAATGAGCACATAGGGTACTGTTGTTTACTTAGCGACAGGGCACAGCCCAGTGGTAGAGCACTTGCCCGGAATGCTCAAGGCCCTGCCCACAGGCGTGTGGGGTGGAATCAACTGAGTAAAAGAGGCTCATGGAATAACAGCAGTGGAAAGAAGCAGCAGATCCACTTCCTGTCCACAGAGGAGAAATGCACTGTGGGAGCATCAGCTCCTGCCCCGTGCAATGCTCTTACCGGTAAGGGTTTCTAAGCTCTTCAGTGATATAGTTGAGTTGGTTCCTAGACAAAGAAAAGTAACAAGGATGACACTATGACGTGATACATGACTCTCTTGGCTAAGTTTGTGGAGCAATGATAAATGCTGGATCATTTTAAAATTTCTTTCTTTTTTTTTTTTTATTTTTCGAGACAGGGTTTCTCTGTATAGCTCTGGCTGTCCTGGAACTCACTCTGTAGACCAGGCTGGCCTCGAACTCAGAAATCCGCCTGCCTCTGCCTCCCAAGTGCTGGGATTAAAGGCGTACGCCACCACTGCCCGGCTTCATTTTAAAATTTCTACTGTAGGACAGAAAGACATGGTTCAGCATCAATGTCTACCTAGAATCCCCCAGTGAGGGGCTGGGGGCGTGGCTCAGTGGTGGAGCACCTGCCTAGAATCCCCCAGTGAGGGCTGGGGGCGTGGCTCAGTGGTAGAGCCCCTGCCTAGAATCCCCCAGTGAGGGGCTGGAGGTGTGGCTCAGTGGTAGAGCCCCTGCCTAGAATCCCCCAGTGAGGGGCTGGGGGTGTGGCTCAGTGGTAGAGCCCCTGCCTAGAATCCCCAAGTGAGGGTCTGGGGGTGTGGCTCAGTGGTAGAGCCCCTGCCTAGAATCCCCAAGTGAGGGTCTGGAGGTGTGGCTCAGTGGTAGAACCCCTGCCTAGAATCCCCCAGTGAGGGCTGGGGGCGTGGCTCAGTGGTAGAGCCCCTGCCTAGAATCCCCCAGTGAGGGGCTGGGGGCGTGGCTCAGTGGTAGAGCCCCTGCCTAGAATCCCCCAGGGAGGGGCTGGGGGCGTGGCTCAGAAATAAAATGATTTCCAAGCATATACAGAGCCCTAGGTTCCATCTCAAGCATTAAAAATAGAGCAAAATAAAATAAAGCAAGGAGTGCTGAGTGCTGAAGGAAAAAAAAAGGCCAAAAAAGCTTTCCACACCAGTGCAGGGTAACTTCTGCTCCCTAGGTCCTGGTGGTTGACAGGTCTTCCTTGCAACTGCCAAGAGTCTGTTACCGGGTTAAGTCTCTGCTCTCTGTAGAAATCATGTGAATTTCCAAGAATACTCAAGGTACTTTGAAAATCTGGAAAGAGGTTGAAAGAAGGATGAACCCTGCACCAGGGGAGGGCCAGCATCACCATGGCCATACTTCTGTCCTGAGGGACATAGGAAGGTCAGGGTTTGAGCTCTTCATTTAGAGAACTGTGAAGATGGAGCTAAGGGTGTTGCTGTGGCCCAGAAAGGGAGCATTGTAAAGACTCAACTAGTGAACTTGGAATGTTTCAGGAGCACTTACCACCCATCGTAGGCCCAGAGGCCATTGTAAAATGCCAGGCTGATGGCGCCCACAGAGGTCTGTGTACCCTCAAAAGAATTCTGAAAGTTCTTTACATTTCCTGAAATTAAGCCAGACAGTGAAGCGTGAATGTCAGCTGGCCAGACACTGATATCATTCTCCTCTCTACCAGAAAGAAGGGTATGACTCATGAGCCATTTATTAAAGGAACCAAAAACTACACATGATAGTACATGTTGTCATCCTAGCACTCAGGATATTGAGGCAGGAGCATCATAAGTTGGAGACAAGTCTGGGCTATATGGTAAGTTCCTGTATCATCAATCAATCAGTCAACCAAACAACCAACCAACCAACCAATCAATCAATGCCAACAAGCAAGTGCAAATATATAAACCATAAAACACACATGCTAGTGGACAAGACTGCTCCAGGAGACAAGAAGTCACATGCGGAGTAGAGCCTGCTCTCCCATCCTGCCACACCTCACCTTGAGCCAGAAAGACCAGTCCACTGATGATGATGATGGCCACAATCACCATCTTGGCTGCCGTGAAGACATTCTGGACATAGCTGCCAAGCCGCACACTCAGCGCATTCACTGTAGTGATAAGCACTGGAAGGCCCAAGTCAGGCAACATTTGTATTCATGGTTTTTCCCAAGGTCCTGGAAATCCCTCCTTTTCTATTCCCCTCCCCCTTCCCACTCTCAGTGAAGGGGGTAGAACTGAATAAACTAACTTTAACAACTTCAAGACACACCAATGTTGACCCTTGAAATCAAGCCCAATCTCAGACTGTGAAGGAGAACCAGCCAGGCCCTGAACAAGGAAAGCCCAAGATAGCCCCCTTCCTGCAGCTCCCATAGACCTGAGAGTTGCCCAACACCTGCTAGGATAGCCAACCTTCAGGCCTGCTGTGCTGGGGAAGAAAGAGCCAAGACTAGAGTCCCAAGACATCAACAATTCAGGCTGTCCCTGTCTCCCCCTTCAGCCCCCCCCCCAAGCTGGTACTCACAGATGGCAGCAGCAGCGAGGAGTTTCACTACCATAGCAGGAGGCTTGCAGCCTAAATAAAAGGCTGCACACACATACTCGGAAAAGCTGAGGCAGATGATGGCGAATGATGAGGGCTTCATGACGATCAGGCTGGTCCAGGAGAACAGGTAGGCAGGGATGGGGCCAAAGGCCTCCATCAGATAGGGGTACTCACCCCCTGACTTGGTGATCATTGTGCCAAGCTCTGCAAAGCACAGGGCGCCTGGAACACAGAAGGAAGCCCCCTCCTTATGAGGTTCCATCCTATTCCACAGAGCTTCCTCTTTTGGGGGCTCACATTCTAAACGCCTCTGGTTGCTGGACCTTTAACTGCAGTCAAATTCACCCTTATTTACCACACACCCACTGCAAGGAACCCAGTTGGACATGGTAGTGCAAGCCTATAATCCCAACACTTAGGACTTTTTCTGGAGAGCTCTACCCCCTATACCCTCTACTTGGGGAAGGTCAAATAGTCCTTGGCAGACCTACTGCCCCAGCAAGTACCTGGGATTCCTGGAACGCTTCTCCATGCCAAGGAGGCATTCCCAGTACTTTAAAGTCTAGCCAATGAAACTTCACCCTAAGAAGAACCACTTCCCACTCTCCAAACGTCCATAAATACCCCAGGTTCACCCTGAATAAAGTATATGTGTACCAGCAAACCTGGAATAAAGGTATGAGCATGAGCTAAGATCCTCTGAGAGCGCTGCTTCATTGATGATTGTCAGAGAAGGCCTTTGTCTAAAAGAGCTGCAACTCTAAGATCCTCGGAGAACACACACACACACACACACACACACACACACACACACACACACACTCCCAACCAGATCGGGATTCTGCAGAACTATACCCGTCCCGGGCTCTGCTTCAGCCTTCCAGCCTAGTGTACTGTGGTATCTAGACACCCTGAGAGGGAGGAACCACAGCTGTACCCCTCAACACGCATACCATGGTTTGAGACCAGCTCGGGCTAACAAATGAGCCCCTGTGCATATGTGGCTTGTCTCCACACTTGATGGAGACGTCACCAGGGAGTAGCCTCTATTACCCAGTGTAGCCAGGATTCCACAGGCTGCCCATATGATGAGACAGGGCCCCACAGATTCTGTGTTGGCCAGCACAGACTTGGGGGAGATGAAGATCCCGGAGCCGATGATGGTGCCCACAATGATACAGATGCCACTGAGCAGACCCACCTGCATGTGCAAGAATAGAACTAATTCTACCAGCCAGGAGTTCACAGGGCCAGAGGTGACGCCCCCCAACCCCAGTGTGGCCAGAAGAACCCAAACGGACTCGTGCCCCAGGCATGTCCACCCCGTGCTGCGGCCACGGAGCACCAGGCCAGGCCACTTTCCTTATACTGAGGCATCAGAACTGCCCCATGCTCCGGCTACCCTATCACTCCCATTTCACTGGGCAGGAGGGTGGACTCGAGGCAGACAGCCAGGAACGCAAAGTGTATCTTGATTCCTGCCTTCCATATAAACACTGATCTGGTCAACAGGCTTCCAGAAAAAAGAGCCTGTGGAAAATGCCTCTCAGAGCAGAACATGTCAGCACAGAAGAGATTTCTTCAATGGGTGTGATGACCAGCATTCCCAGCACTGGGGAAGCTGAGGCTTGACTTTGAGGCCAGCCTGGGCTACCTAATGAAACTCAGAGAGAGAGAGAGAGAGAGAGAGAGAGAGAGAGAGAGAGAGAGAGAGAGAGAGAGAGAGAGAGAGGAAAGAAGAAAGGAAGAAAAAGAAAAAAGAAAGTTTCCACCATCAAGACAAGACTCAAAGACTGAGTCCTGGCCACATTAATAGTAGGGACCTCCCAGGAGCAGAACACTGGTGACAGTGACAAAATTTCCTATGGTGACACTTCAGAGGCCTGAGCTCTCTAGGAAAAAAAATTTTTTTAGGAAGGCAGCCGGATGGCTCAGGCCTGAAATCCCAGCACTTGTGAGGTAGAGGCTGGAGGATCAGAAGTTTGAGGTCATCCTTGGCTATGTGGCGAGTTTGAAGCCGTTCTTACATGAGATCCTGTCTCAAAAAGAAAAAAAAAGGGGGAAATCTGCACATTTTATTTTGAGTAAACTTAATACCAATTAATGAGTCAAAAAAAAAAAACTAAGTAAAATTACAAAATAAAGAAAAAAGCTGCCGCAAGTTTCTACTTAATACCGCTGGCCCTTGGAGGCTGCCCAGGGCTCTGCAAACACAAATGGAGAACCATGAGGAGCAAGACCAGCTTCCCACTAGCTTTAGGCTGAGCCAGGCTGCCTGGGCTTCCTTTCCTTCCTGGGCCCCTCCCAGGGTGTGGCTTGTCTCAGTGCCATCGGAGACCTCCAGAACCTTCCTCCATCAGAGAGACTGGTCGCTTCCAAATTGGACATCAGGAGCCATTCAGCATCTAGCTGCCTGAGTGAAGACACTTGGGATTTTCTTGCTATGCTGGGTGGCTGTAGGGTCATGGGGTCCCAAGAAGACACTACTGGGACTCCAACTGGCAGGGAGGACAATGTCATTGTCCAAAACCCGGTTGCTGGGGACAGACTCCATGCTGACCCTCATTTGGGATATATTATCCCCCACCAGGCTTCATGTCATCCCTCTCCAGAGCCCCTACCTGCTAGACAGCGGGACCCAGTGGTCCCACCCATACCTCAGTCCCCCAGTGTTGCCCTTGAAGCCATGTGGAGTTCAAAACCTATCTTGAGCTGCTCTGGAGCGCTGGTTCCTTATCCCTGAGCCTAAAATGCTTCCTGGCCCTTCTTGTTTGGCTTCTGTTCTGCCTACATATCTGGGACAGGAGCGGAGAGACCTCCACTCTTATCCCCACTCAGCCTTCCCCCCAGCATCTCCGAGCATTCAGCTGGCCCCGCCTGTTAGCTCCTCCCCGCTAGCTCGGGCTCTCTGGTGCACAGCAGCACAGTTGCTGGAAGTGCAACCATTCCTAGCACCGCAGCTCGGACAGATGAGGGCCAGCTGCAGTAAGAGACTGGAGGCCTAGGAGATCCAGCCATCAGAGGCCTCTCTGATCCTTTTCCAAAAGACCATTGGTATACAGGTCCCCTGTAAGGTTAGATGTCTTGCTGACACAGAGAAGCGCATGCATGGGCTTTAAGTATATATACATGAACTTCAAAAGAGTTTACTAAATTCACTGGTAGGTGTACAAGAGACAAGTCCAGATAACTGTTCACTATTTAATGTACTAAAGTCAGCCAGGGAATGGAGGGCCAACACAGCAGTTAAGAATGAGGACTGCTCTGTGAGGATCCAAGTTCAATTCCCCGAACCCACATAGTGGCTCACAACTGCTGTGGTTACAGCTCCAGGAAGACTTGACACACAGACTATAAAAACAACAGCAACAACATTGCCAGGCAAGGTGCTGGCATGTAGTGCTTGCCTGTCATCTCAAGTCTTAGGATGCTGGGGCAGAAGACTCTGTAGTTCAAGGACAGGCAGGGCTACATAGCGAGACCTTGGTTCAGTAAACAGACAAGCAAGCCATCCTGTGCTTCTTCTGGGGACCAGTGGAGCCGACACTGCTCAACACTGGTTAGCCAACCCCAACCCTGCCAACCCCTTACCTCTTTCTGGAGGCTTGTAGTCTTGGGTTCAGTACTGTGGATGGATTTCTCATCCTCTCTCCGCCTCCTCGGGCTAGTCTCCTCCATTGTTGCCCACTGCTAGCTCCAGGGGCTGAAAGGAGAGTCTCTTGAGTCAGCAGGTGCAAACAATGGGGGGGGGGTGTTTGCAGGCGGGTTTCAATAAGGTCTTTCTCAGGCTTGGGCATCGAGGTGGTTGACCAAAAGCAAGGAGCTGCTCCCTCTGAGGAAAGCACCGTCCTCCATCTCCCCAAGAATACTCTGCTCCGCTCCAAGATGAATGCTGTCCAAGCCACAGAGCTCCCCATCACTCTTCCAAAGTTATCTTGTATCCTCCTCCCTGCCTCCAGTACATTTAAAATATGCCCTACTTTCATGACCCAGTGTCACTATTTTTCAAAACTATAAAGGCATTATTGCATATTATATGCGTATTAATGCATACCTGTAGTCCCAGCACAGGGGTGGTTGAGGTAGGAAATAGTAAGTTCAAGTCTAGCCTGGGCTACCCAGCAAGTCAAGCCAACCTGGGATACATAGAAACACTCTGTCTTTAAAAGAAAAAGAAAGAAAGAAAAAAGATAAATAAAGTAAACCAAGAATTGAAACGTACTGAAACATCCTAAGGCAGGGATGATTTGCTGGAGTAAACCAGCTCAGCCTACAACATACAGAGATGGTGGTACTCTGTGTCTAAATCCCTTCTCTGTCTAGGCCCCAGGCTGGACAGAAGCAGGCCTTACCTTTGCCGATGATGCTCGCTCAGCTGACCACCACCCAGCCCGCAACTGTAGGCTAAGCCCCAGGAAGGGCCATGTCTTGTGCCTAGGCGTGGAGGAAGCCAGAAGGTACAGAGGTCAACAGAGGTAATTATTAAACACCCACCTCCCCCCCCTTTTTTTCCTTCGAAGCAACAAAGCCCTGATAGACACCGCCAGACACAAAATAGGAGGAACAGACAAGTCCTGCTTCCCCCGGGAACATTTTGGCTTTGTTTATCTGTGCCTAGATCATTTTTGTAAAAAAAAAAAAAAAAAAACCAAACAAAAACGGATTCTTCTAGATCAGCTACTTCCTGAGAGGAGAAATATCTTCAGAGAGCAGAAAAGGAAACCGCTCAGAGAACTGGGGAATCACAGCGATAGATAAACTTTGGAACCAGCCATTTACTATCTCACTGGGCTGGCTCAGGTGACTGAAAGTGCTGAATCTGTAACTTCCTTTCCCAGTTGTTTTGCGACCTCCCAGGAATTTCCTTCAGGGAGTCCTGGTGCCCCAGAGAGAGCTGGCAGGAGGTTGAGTGAGGCCTTCCCTTCAAAGACAGGAGGGCTCAAACAGGGTGCTCCATTTCACCAGGACTCCAGCCAAGTGCCCTCAGGTTCCTATCACATGCTGTTCAAGGAACCCAGGACTTGATCGCTGGACCATAGAGGGGGAAAGGAACATAAAGAGTCGTCCTTTGATCTTCACTTCCCTCATGGGGAAACTGTGGCCCAGACAGAGCCAGCAACAGGAGGCTCTATAGATAGGATCCAGTCTTGTATCTCTGATCGGAGTGGGAGGAGCCAGAGGTTCCCGGGCTGGGCTCAGTGGGGGTCTTGCCTACTAGTCCACAAGCCTCAACGGCCCATTTTTCTCACACTAGCATTGGAGCTGATGCTGTAGGTGAGACTTTATCTGCCGGGCAGGAGCCAGCAAGGCGTCCTCTCCCCAACCCCAAAGCTCCTCATTTAAATGTTACAGCACCAGCTCCCCCAGGGTAAGATCTAACAACATCCTCAAGAGTGGGATGGGACTGAAGGTCAGGGAAAGAGTTGTGGGGTTGGGGGGGAGGGGACATATTTTTCTGGGTCCTCTCTTATGACCTGCGGGAGGACAAGGGATGCTAATGTCCCAGAGCCGGGGCACTGACTGAGAAATGGTGGCGTTTTGTGTTTAGTTTTTGTGTTAGTTTTAAAAGCTGGGAATTTAAATGCCCCAAGCCCCTCCCTTGATGTGGTTATCAGAACTCTGCCTGCAAGCCTGCCCTTGGCTCTCAGAGTTTAACAGTCGAACTTTCTTGTGTTTCTGCGCCCTTCTCTGGACGCCCATTGAAATCTGCGTGCTTGCCAGAGACACTATTTACTTGCCACAGTCTCTGGAGATACCCCTCCCCCGTTGTCCTGCCCTCCCCCAGTGCAGGAGGTTATACCTCGGAGCCGGCCTGCTTTCCCTTTTCTCTTGTGTATAAACTTGAACTCTCGTGCCAAAGAGTGTGAGGCCAGAGGTCAACCTCGACCTAGAGGTTATTTGTATGGGTGTGTGCTATGCACAAGTGTGGAGGTCAGAGGACAACTTTTGACTCTTGCCTCCAAGCCTGAGAACCTGAGTTGGATCCCTGGGACCCCACTTGGGTTGTTTTGTTTTCGTTTTTTGTTTTGAGACTGTCCCTTGCTGAGCAGCAGCTTATGAATGAGGGCAAGCCAGCTAGTGCTGAGTCCCAGCCGTCCTCCTGCTCGCTTCTTCCTTCCCTGGGGAGGGGGATTGAACTTGGTCCCTCCTGCCTGAGGGCAAAACAGCTTCCATTCTCTGAGTTCCAAATTAGCCTACTTTTCTATCCTCTCAACTTCCAACAAAACTGCGGGGGGGGGGGGCAGGGAGAGAGGCATGAAAAAGAAGAAGAGGAAGAGAGGAAGAATAAGAGGAGGAGGAGGAAAAACAAAAGGACTCTGTCCCCTCCTCTCTTGGCTGACCAGTGAGTCGTGCAGAATGCTGTTACTGGGCACTGGTCCCTGGATGGGTAAGCTGGAGGCCAGCAGGGGCCTGTCCCTAAGATTCCCGAGCACCATACTTCCTAGCACTGGCCTACTTGTGTCTGCTAAGTACAACAGAATGACGCCTACATCAGCCCTGCTGACAATGGTCTAAGTATTTTTTCCTTTTGCTTTAAGAAATAAGAAATTGCCAGGCAGTGGTGGCGCACGCCTTTAATCCCAGCACTGAGGAAGCCAAGGCAGGAGGATCTCTGAGTTCGAGGCCAGCCTGGTCTACAGAGTGAGTTCCAGGATAGCCAGGGGTACACAGAGAAACCCTGTCTCAAAAATAAACAAACAAACAAATAAACAAACAATCAGAGAAAGAGAGAGAGAGAGAGAGAGAGAGAGAGAGAAAGAAAGGGAGAGTGGAGCCAGATGGCCCTGAGAGCCCTGTACACTTACTCAGTCTCTGCGCACAGATTTGATTATGGATCAGGAATGTGAAGATATGAACTGGGCCTCGTGGAATAGGCTTGTAACCCCAGGCTATTCAGAAGGGTGGTGCAGAAGGATTGAGTCCAAGGCCGGCTTGGGCAGCTTAGTGAGACCCAGTCTCAAACCACAGAGCAATAAAAGGGCTAGAGAGTAGTCCAGTGGTAGGCGCTCATCTAGCATGTGTAAGGCCCCATGGGCCAGTCCTTAGCTCCAGATGTGGAGAGTGGAATATAGCCAGTGATGGTGCCCCTCATGAACCTATAAAGAGAGCAGAGGCTCAGCACTGACCTGGGGGGATGCCCATGGCCTCTCACAGTGCTGGGTTTACAACATCTGGATCTAGGGATCCTTTGTCAAGGTCAGAAGTCTTTACCTCCGCTCACTTTGGTTACTCTTTTTTTTTCCTTACCGTATCTCTTCCTCTCAAGACAGGCATATGAACCAAGGAGAGCATAGAACCCAAATCCCTGTTCCTCAGACCTGAGCAAAACACCTCTTCTCGCTCTTCCCTGTGTGTGCGCACGGGTGCCAACAATGTACTTCCTGGAGGTCAGTTCCCTAATGCAGCAGATCTCCTACGGCAGCAGTTCTCAACCTGGGGATCAAATGACCCTTTCACAGGGTCACCTAAGACAAATATTTCTGCTGGTCTTAGGAACTGACACACGGCTCCTCTATCCATCTCCAGGTGGATATCCACAGGCAGATATGCCACATACAAGTACCCAGTGCGATGACATCATAGCACCAACCCGATCACATATACCCTGAACAAATACAATACAGGTGTCTGTGACAGGGTTGGTGCCATTACGTGCTTAAGTGGACCATTTGCACGTGTAGAGAGCAGCAGTATCAGAGGTAAAAATAACACTTCATGAATTTTAATTCCTGGGTAACTATAACTGTAAAATTATGTACTGTAAAATCATCAACTACTGCATAGATAGATAGATAGATAGATGATCAGTCTTTTTATATTCAGCTGTGGTTGGTGTGACTACTAGCCCCTTGTAATAGTAACAGCTATGAAAAAAAAAACCAGAATGGTAAATCATAGGAACCCTTAATGCACTGTATTGACTGAACTCTGCCATGTTTATCTTTTGTATTATTAGAGCTATTATTATATATTATTTTCACTAGGAAAACATACCAGAACAATGGATCCTGTAGAGAAGAACGTTAAGAAAATATGCTGAGGAATTTTAACAGTGTGGTTTTTCCTTAATAATTACTGCGGGAATCGAGAAATCACAATGTGTTATTTGTTGTGAAGTTCTATCAGCTCAATCTAAGAAGCTGAACAAAATTCAATGCCATTTTGGTAGCAAGCACCTGAGCTTTGCCGGCAAGGATACCAACTATTTTAGAAGCAAGCTGAAGGACCCAAGAAAGCCAGAATTGACACTGGTGATCACTACCACAGACAACATGTAGCAGCCACTGATTCAGCTCGCAGAATTGCCAGAGCTATGAAACCTTGTTGCGGATAGCCCTGGGCTTGTATTTTGATGCTAATTCCACTCCTGGGAGGGGCTTCAGATGAGGAGTTGCCTTGTGAACCTTCTCCCCTCCTTAACTTTTCAAATAAAGACTTGAGCCAATGATTGGGCAGGAGGTAGGAGGAGCTGAGGGTTTGGGGGAGGAGAAAAGGAGCAACAGAAAAGGGGAGGAGCTACGGAGGATGGAGGGGAAAGAGAAGGAGAAGGGGAGTCTACAGAGAGACTCGTGGCCTGGAGAAACCGCAAGTTATATGGGATAATATAGATGGGACTAGAGTAGTGTAGTGGGAGATCTGCCCAATCTAGTTTTTAGCTTGTATTGTTACTGATTGAGTTGAGATTTCTTTTACCAGGTAATTGGATTGGAAAAAAAGTAGCAACAAAACCTCACACCTTTGCGGCAGCCAAACACAGTGTTCAAGTTATGATCAGAGGCAAACTTATTTCCAATTGAGTGCAAGTTCCTTATCTGAAGACACTGTCTACAGAAGAAGAGGTGACTTGGGAAGTGGAAATTTCCGGTTTCTTTGGAAACTCAGTTGTGTCATGTGATGTTTTTCTGGAAGCTGTCTTGTGAGAGGATGTTTCACTGAAGCAGACACTTGAGAGGGCATGTGATGTTTTGCTGAAGCATGTTGAGCTTTAATCTGTTGCTATGTATTGTAATGCTATACAGGACCCAAGACCTGGTTGCCCCAGAGAAAAGAGTTTGCACATAGACCCAGGTGATGCTATGTGACCTTGGCCCCCCAAGTTATCCCTGATTGGTTAATAGAGATGCCAACAGCTAATAGCTAAGCAGAAGAGACATAGGCCGGGTTTAAGGTTCCCGGACTTGGGGTCAGAGGAGAACCATGATGGGGAGAAGAAAGTGGAGAGAGGAGGAAGCCACCATGGGTTAGGTGAGTCATAAAATAATGGCCATGTGGGTTGGCTAATTAGAGTTAAGAGCAGGCCAGACAAAACATGGCAACTTATATAATGGGATTATTGGCTGGGAAATAAGCATAATAGCGTAAAGGACAGATATCTGCCCAGCTCTGTGCAAACTGAGGCTTATTATAAATATAAAAGTTGTGTGTGTGTTTTATCCAGGAACTAAATGGTCAAAGATGTGGTAGAAACCCCAGTTTTGGGATTAAATTTTCCTACAACAGGAATGGATGCTTGAGAGGGTACCTGATGTTTAGAAAGAATATAAATATAACCCCACAGACCGTGAGAGGACACTCCTGCATTGCTTCACCTTGCAACATTATGCTGGTCTTTGCTAACCATGTAACACTTCCTTAGTCTTTTTTTTTTTTTTTGGTTTTTTCAAGACAGGGTTTCTCTGTGTAGCCCTGGCTGTCCTGGAACTCACTCTGTAGACCAGGCTGGCCTCGAACTCAGAAATCCTCATGCCTCTGCCTCTCAAGTGCTGGGATTAGAGGCGTGCGCCACCACCGCCCGGCTTCATTAGTCTTCATAGAGAGAAATACACCAAAGAACTTGTGGTATTCCGACTGATTCTGGCTGCTTCTGTTGACTCATGCCAATTTGGTGGAGCCTTGCAGTTTCTGCTGGATGGAGATGCTGCTACTGATTCGTGTTTGGCATTTGCTATTGGATTGAACTGCTGATATCCTAACAACAAAGATTAAAATAACCCCAAAGAACTACTTCTAAACAGGTCCACAACCCTCTTTTCCTATTAATCTTCTTCCTCTGCTACCTGTGGTTGGTGAGCTAAAAGGGAGGTTGAAGCATATGAGAATCCTAATTAAAACATGTTTTAAAAGATCTAAGCCTACAGACATACATGCAAATATTCTTGATCAGGTAATCCAGGAAATAAAATCTACTCCACTTCCAGTGTTTGGTAAGCACTTCAATGAGTTTACAGACATGGCAAACTGTTCAAGCTCACTGATTTATCCAAGATCTATTAATGATGGTGACTTTAAAGATGAATTTCTTTTTTGCAAACTTCTTGAAACAATAACTACTGCATGTGATGTATTTGATGAAGCTGGTTCATTTCTGAAAGACCATAAGATCTCTTGGGGAAAGGTTTGTGGAGTTTGTACAGACAGTGAGACAGCCAGCTAGGCTAGGATGTCAATCTAGATTTCAACATCTGGTACTGAGCAAGTCACCAAAAGTCACCAGAACTCACCATATGGGTCATTGGCAAGTATTGGCAATGAAGACACTACCACAAGAGTTGCAAGAACTAATGAAAAGCATCATAAGTTCTGCTGGTTTTGTAAAGGGAGAACTTCAAACAGCCGACTGTTTCCCAACTGTGCGACAAGTTGCATGTTTCACACTGAAGTGAGGTGGTTGTTGAGAGACTATGTTTTTAAATCAGAAAGTGAGACCTCAGTTTGAAGCACTTGTCAGCGATAAAAGAGAATTACAGAAAGTAACTTATTTGGTTGTCATCTTTGCCATCTTGAATGAGTTAAATTTATCATATCAAGGACCGAATGTAATGTGCCTCTGTTTGTCTGAAAAGATCTGATCATTCCAAATGAGACTCTGGAAAAAAAATTAAAATTTATATGTTGCCTACTTTATCTGCTTTCTTTGAGGAGCATGATATTGAACCAGACAAAAGGATTCTGATGATAATTTCTGTAAAAGAGCATTTGTACAGGCTTGTAGATGAAACTTCATCATATGTTCCAAATCTGAGGTCCCATTCGCACTTGCCAGAGGCCCATTCACAAAGTTTGAAGGTGCTCCTGGGACTGCACAAGGAGAGTTCATTGAACCCATAGACAGTGATGCAGCAAGATCTGACTTCTCCACAATGTCAGTTACAAATTTGGGGATCAACCATTTGCGGCCATACTCTGGTCAGTCTTAGACTGTGTTGCATCTTTTTCCATTTCCAACAACATATGTTTGTGAAGTGTAGGTTTTCCAGTTCCTTGGTAAAAGTAGACTTGTTGTGGAAGATGATCTTCATTGTGTGTTAGGGTGATCCTTTCTTACACTGTATTAAGATGTGTCTCTGTATTTTCAATTATCTCTGACAGAGAGCTAAGTGCTGGTATGATTTTGGTATTGTCTTTTCCATGGCCCATCACTGACTTTTCTATTTTGTACATGTTTGTCCTTCCTCATCTGCCTAAAGGCAATCTAAGAGATGTATCAGGTGTTGTCTTGCTGCTGATTGGTTGTAATAAAGATCTGACAGTCAGGGATGGAGAGATGGCTCGGAGGTTAAGAGTGCTGGCTATTCTTCCATAGGTCCTGAGATCAATTCCTATCAACTACATGGTGGCTCATAACCTAGAATGAGATCTAGTGCCCTCTTCTGGTGTGCAGGCATATATGCAGGCAGAATACTGTATATGTAATAGATAAATCTTTTTTTTTTTTAGGATGCGAAGTATTTTACTTTTAAACTTTGAAAGTGAACACAAGATAGCCTAGTTTAGATGAGTTTCCAAGCTGAGTGCATCTGCATGGAGTTCAGTTTCTGGCTGATAAACAGTTCCTAATACCCTATTTGGGTGCCTGTGTTCTGATCCATGGGTGGTTAGCTGAGCGGCATCCACTGGTAACATCCCTTTTTGCCTTGGTAAGGGCTTAACAACCATTAGGCATTGTTCTAGCCTTACACAGCCAGGGCTGTCCTTCTGCACTGGGTGGAGCCTGAGCATAGGCACCTCAAAGGCTGCTGCCACAGTGACACTCTTCCTCCAACAGGGCCACACCTCTTAAGATGCCACTCCCTGGGTCAAGCATATTCAAACCACCACAGGGACATAAACAATCCACCTCTCTTTATGTTTCCATTGGCAAACTCAAGTCTAATCCTACCAAAGATCAACCTGAAGAAATGATGGGTTTAAAGTTTACTTTCAGAGCAAGAATAAGGTATTGCACAAGGGACCCCAAAGCTGCCACTCTAGAAGGTCTTCACCCAACATGGGTGATGACTGCTTCAGAGATGCAAATGTGGATTCCCTCCTCAGTTAACCTTCCCCAGCCTAGATACCCCAGCACCTCCTGATACACATCTCCCTCCCACACCAAGTTATGCAAGTGGCTAAGAGGGGGTTGGGGTCTCAGGTGAGGGTTCAGTGACCCTCCCTCTTGCAACAGCCAATGACTGATGCCTCTCACAAGCAAGCAATGCTGCTCTGATGAAGGTGAAGGCTTTTCCCTCTGAGGACCATGCTCCACCGTGTTGCATGAGACTCCCTTCTACTGTAAGGCTTGGTTTTGTCTTGTTTTGAGATAGGAACTCTGTATGCAGTCCTGGAAGTCATGTGTGAGGCCTAAAGTTATGTTTTAAGTTTTAAATTTTTGTGCTTAAGAAATCTATAAAACAAAAATGCCTCTAATCCGTAAGCCACACTCACTCAAGGACAGTTCACTTTCTGGAATGCTGGGAGCTGTTTATGTAAGATACAAGCCACATGTTTTCACTTCTGTAAGCAAGGTTATATAGTGTGGAGTTTCAGCTACACCACTTTGGCTCCTGGCAGGTTACTAGCTTCTAGCCACCCACCCACCTAGGAACTCTTAGGATCTACAAATGAAACACACACACACACACACACACACACACACACACACACACACACACACACCAGCTTATTTTTGAAATGCCTTGACTAGCTCTTTGCTGCCCAAATGCTTCTGGACAGCCCTTCCAGGGGGGCTGCATTCCTTCTCACCTATATTTCGGATGATTTACCTTCTGCAGCTCTAAATCTGGTCCATCTCCCTCCAAATCATAGTGATCCTCCTCTCCTCTTCTTCCCTGCATCCTAGCCTGTGCAAATCTAAGGTTACTGTCCCATCTCCCTTTGCCCATCGATTAGATGCTGGTATCTTTATTGATCAATCAGAAACCAACTGGGGACAAGCACCTTCAACATTCCCAATTAAATCAAGGCATTAGAACCAATCTCCAACAAGGTTGTTTGCCACAACTGCATAGGATGTGCTTGATCATACATAGGTGAGAAATATGTAGGCAGGAAATATGATTGGACGAAGGCGGGAAGTTTGTAGCCTTGTAAGGTTCCCCTATATAAGCACCTGACTAATATAATCCACAGACATTCTCCAGCAATCCCAGATGTGGATCTGGACAGTGCCCATTGTCCTGGCAAGTATTTATAAAGCTTGTTTCAAATTAAGCTAAAAAATTGTGGTAGTGGTCTTATTCTCACCCAGTGGGATTAATACACTATGTAGACCAGGCTGGCCTTAAACCAACAGAGATCTACTTACCTCTGCCTGCCAAGTGCTGTTATTAAAATGATGCATCACCACACCCAGCTTGCTGTAATGGTTCTGAAAGGTGCGTTTGACTCAACTCTTCCTTGTGACACAGGATCTTCAGATGCTGGACATTAGATGGCTCAGATCTGTATGCTTCCATTTTGCATTATTGAAATGATGTGTCACAGACTAACCTGATGAGATTTTAGAGGCTTGCTGGTAGCCTGCCTGTTGCGTTTAGCTTTATCTACCCTGCCTAAGCTCTGGGAACAATCTGTGCTACCAGCCCTAACCGAGCTTCCCTTGAATCCACGGATAAAAGACACATACTCAGGTTGCTCATTTCCAACTTGCCTTCTGACGCAATTGCTGGGCACTACTATCTCCCACCTGGAAAAGCATGCCCTTAACAATACTTACCTCCGCATCTCCCACCTGCCCTAAACTTTAGTTGCTAAGATACATCTAGTCCCTGCTAGACACCCCTGACCACCTACCTATAGGAGTGGTCACAACCTCTCCTCCGCCCTCTCCTCCCAAGACCTCACATGACCATTTGGTTCTTCTTTTTCCAAAGCATAGAGAACCCCTTTCCTCCCTTGCATCTGTCTCTTCTTCTCCAGGGACTCAAAAGTCCTGCCTATTCCTTCCTCCCAGCAACTGGCCCGTGGCTTTTTACTGATAGATCAAGAACCGACTGGGGAACAGGACCTTAGCATCAGAGCTGCCCCTACACCTGCCTAGTTTTAGAACAGGTGCTGAAGTGGGACACAGAGTGAAAACACAGGCCTGTCGGGGAAACCTAACTCTCTCCTACCATTCTGTGCTCCATTATGTGCTGAAGACTTAACCCTTTCTTATTGTTCTGTGCTAAAAACTTAACTCTTTATTACTCTTCCCTCTAAGTGCTGGGGAAATCTAACTCTCTCTCTTATTATTTACTTTGTAATTCTTTGTGTTTGAATCAGTGCTGGAAAACCTAGCTCTCATTTATTTATAAACTTACTTTATATTTCTCTGGCAATTAACATATGCTATATAGCAATGGGGAGTTCAGTATTTACTGCTAAGGCTCAGTGAGAGGAGAGGCTTGGAGCAATCAACTCTTAGTGAACCAGGAAAAGAAAGTCATGCTTGCAGAAAGAAAATACACATTTATGTATAGAGACACATTCACATTTTTCTTTTTTTGGTGAGCCTGACCACCTGTCTCATCCACTCCACATGCATTCATGCATATTTACATACATACACCTACATTTACATATATGAAAGTATATGTACTTACATAGATATCTGACGAATGGAGCAAAAGCTCCCCCAAGCAGGTTTCATTGAGCAAGGGCCACCATAGAAAGAACACACTCATTCTGGATGAAAAATAAGCTCCAACCTTTATTGCTTAGATAAAAACTACACCTTTTTAGTGAGTAAGAAAAATCCCTGTCCTTGTCAGTAAGAAACCTGTTGTTGAGGAAAAAAAAAAACAACAAAAAAAAAAACCCCAAAAACCTGCCTCATGGTAATAAAAAGCCTGCCTGCTCTCTGCTCTCCCTCTCCCTCCCCCCTCCCTGTCCCCCCCCTTTCTGCTTGGCTCTCTTATTGTCATCATTCCTGGTTCTTGTACTTTTTCAGGATACACAAGATCACATGGTATTCTAAGCATTTTTTTTCAAAAGTTCACAAGTTAAAGCATAAATTCAAATCATGAATAAGAAGTTACAGTACATGTTTACATGTTTCCATTAAGACTAGTTATCTAATTAAACATTCACTATCTGTGACTAGCTCCATAGGTTCATAATGAGTTTATAACAACAATTCTTATATCTTAGGTTAGCATGGTTTTGTCAAGAGGCAAATCATCTGCCTAATGTGTCATCAGTTTTGAGGTTTTATATAGATAAATCCAGTCAATATTTTATCTTATGTCCTTGCACCTACAATAAATTGCCCATACCAAGTTTATGACCTTTAGTTATAAGATAGTGATTTTACAGCTAGTGTAAAAGGAATGTTTTCCCTGATCATAAACCTGTTTCAAGCCTTTCTATCTTAGTGCAATTAGCCCATGACACATGAAGGTTCACAGAACCCTAATAGAGAGTCTCCATACATAGAACTCCAAATTACCTGTATAAATTTAGGAATTCTATAGAGTCATTATTAGGAATTAAGAAATCATGTATTTGTTTATATAGTATTACTACAAGAGAGTAAAGCTTCATTTACCTGCAGAAAATCTGCTCAATAAGGTGGACTAATGCCCAGGAATCATAATGCTGTTTAATAACATCAGGAAAGACATCATAACAAGAATCAGTTCCCAGATGAACTGTCTAAAAGCCTTGCAATTTTAGAGTTTATCTACCGCAGCCATGCAAAACAACGGGTCATCTTCAGAAAGTCTCCACTTTTTTCAGCTCTCCTAGATTGCTTCTGACAGGAGGTTCAAGGGCATGGTGCTGGTGATAGTTTGACTTTGGTGAAAGCCTCATGGCTGGGTCACAGTGCAGTAATGGCAGAAATATGTGTGTGTGGTGGTGGGAGGGTTGGGGGCAACAAGCCACACTGCTGCACAGAAAACAATGAGGGGCCAGTGTCCTATGGTCTCCTCCACTGTCATAACCTGGCCTTAAAGACCTCTTGAGGGGGCTGGTGAGGTGGCTCAGTGATTAAGAGCACAACTGCTCTTCCAGAGGTCCTGAGTTCAATTCCCAGCAACCATATGGTGGCTCACAACCATCTGTAATGGGATCTGATGCCCTCTTCTGATGTGTCTGAAGACAGCAATGGTGTATTCATATACATAAAATAAATAAATAAATCTTTAAAAAAAAAAAGACCTCTTGAAGGCTCCACTGCCTCCCAATACAGCTACTCCATGATGCCATGCCTTGAACACATGAAGCCTTGAACACATGAAACCATGGAGAAGCACACAGGCCATCCGAACACAGCAGAAGTGCCTTCTGAGTTCAGGTCTCTATTCATTAAGTTCAATGCATCTGAAATCCTTCCCACTGTCACTTCAAAATAATTTGTGACTTGCTGGGGGTGGGGCACAAGAGAGGTAGAGCAGAATGAAATGTAGGCACTGTGTGTTCACGTAGCACCTGAATTTCAGCCACAGACTCCTGGGAAGTATAGGGAGTGTACAAAGGCTCATAGGGTCACCAACTCTTAATACAATCATAAAAAATAATAAAGTCATCCTAATACAGTGAGGGACTCAGAGAACTAGCAGGGAAAGGCAACATCAAAGTGTTGGGAACACAAGCCCATGCATCCAGGCACCACCAGAAGCAGGGTCCTGTCTTTTTCTTCAAATTCTGTGCTGGGAACTGAGCTCAAGGGCCTATGCATGCAAAGGCATGCTCTGCCACTGAGATATGCCCAGGCCATGCCTATCACTGAGTTCCAGATAATATGGTTCCTCATGGGAGGAGCCTGTTAATCCTATGACTCCCTTCCCTGCCTCCAGTCTCACTCCTCATCACTGTCATTACCGTTGCTCCCTTTTTTGTTAACACACACACACACACACACACACACACACACACACACACACACACATATATGTATATATAATTTATGAGTCTGGGTGTTTTGGCTACACAAGCCTTTGATAGACATTTTACGATCCAAATCATGACAGTCAGAGAACCCCATTTTTCAGTCATGCAGCACTTGTTGACGGTAGAGAAATCAGTACAAACAGGAAACAGGCTTGTCACTTCTTTAATTGCATAGCTAAGATGTCACTTCTGATCCCCACACTCTTCTGCATGGGTCAGTATGAAAACCAAGCGTAGCTGCCTGCAGCTACATGCGAACCGGTGACCTGTGAAAGATACTTAGGGATGGGTGGGAAGGAACATGGACCAAGACAACATAGCTGTTCAAAGTCCAACTTTACTCAGGAGAAACGGGATATAAGCTTTGGGGGCGTGACAGCAGGTCTCCGGCAGGCAGAGCTATGTTGCCATAACAGATCTCAGGCAGATGTTACTTTCACAGGGTCTGCTACTCTGCAGGAGATGTCGAGTGACCCCCTTTCGCAGGAAACTGCAGCTCCTTTGAAGTGCCGGAGGAGCTCTGGCATCTCTGTCTGGTGGGAGGAGGTGTGGCTGGAATTCCTCAGCTAGGTGTAGGTGAAATGCAGGCAGCTGAATTATGCCTAGAGGCTATATGGCATTACAATGGCTCTCTACAACCAAGGTCACCTTCTGTGTCTTACAGCATCAGCACCCAGAAACACTTCCTGTTTTGGAGATCACTAGGATGAAATGGACAAGTTCCTTGCTCACCTCCACAAATCACCCCCCTGGTCTGGTGCTGATCCTGGGTACTTGTGTCTGCTCCTTCCACAGCAGCCCCTGTCCCTCCTATAGAGTCAGGACATACCAGCCCCTCCATGGTCTCTCCAGTCCCACTGGTTGTCTGCCCCTCTACAGCCTTGCTTTGTCTGCTTTGTTTGCCCATCTGTGTGCTGCGAGCTCAGCCCATGGCCTGTTTCCTCTAAGACCCAGCAGGAAGTGGGACAGCACAGAGGAACTGTACCATTTGTACCCCTTCCCTGGTCACAATGTGGCCCTGGGGATACCCCACTTGGACGTCCTATGAAGCAACAGCATAGGGTAGAAGAATGTCCTTATAGAGTGGAGAAAGGCAGTCTCTGGGTTGGGACAATGGCTGTGTTCCAGTGTTCCAGCTGACAAGCCCCGCCCAACACGACACTTGCCTTACTGTCTTCGGATTTTGGGACAGTGAGTGTAAAGCCCTTTGACAAGACATCAAAGTTATCTGCTAGGTCACCTCCTAGGGAGATGTCACATAGCTTCTGCTTGTGCCTGTAGCTCACTGCTCAGCTGACAGGCACTGCATAGCATCTCCATTTCTTCCAGGCCTTTCTCAGCTGCCCAGCTAGGAGTGTTGAGATGATGGTGTCACAGAGCCACCCTGGGGGCAATGTGACCAGAGGCTGCATCTTACTAAAGGTGTAGCACGGCACTAAAGAAAACTATGGAGAGGTGTGTAGTGGGTCACTGCTGTAACCCCAGCACTTGGGAGGGAAAGGCATGAAGACCAAACATTCAAGGCCAGCCTGGGCTGCTCAGGGAAACCCTGCCTCAGAAAAGTACGGCTAGGATGCAGCTCAGTAGCCTGCATGCCCGACATGTGCAGACCCCTGGGTTCAATACCTAACAGAGAAACAGAAACAGAGAGAGAGAGAGAGAGAGACCAAAAGAAACATTGAAAAGAGTTTGATGCCTGGGTGGGTTTATTTCTTTCTTGCCTATGACACTCAGTGGCTTCCATGGGCCTCCTTGTCACACTGGCCACCCACCAGGCTGCAGGAATCAGACACCTCAGACAGGAGGTCTACGCCACAGACTCCCCCAGACTCTGGCGGTTGGTGGTAACAGGAAGCTGCACGTCACCATGGCTGAAATCGTGGCCGATCAGCAGGTCTCCCTGAGGGAGGTGGCTCAAGCAAGTGTCCTGAGGAGCTGTGACATGCTGCAAGCTTCTCCGCTCCAGGGTGGCCTGGAGGAGGCCCCGCATCCTTCTGTTCTCCTTGGCAGTGGACTCCAGAACCATTTCAAGCTCACCTTCCATATTTCTGGAAAAGATAAGGGGGGGGGTTGAAAACAGCAGCTGAAGCAGTCGGGGCTGGGGGTGGCCCAGTGAGTCAAGGACCTGGGTTTGGACCCGTGGGGCTTGCTGATCACATAGCCTAGACAGCTGGAGCGCTCTGGGTCCAGTGAGACCGTGTCTCAAGAAACAGGGGAGAGTGCTTGTGGAAGATCCTAATGTCAACTTCTGGTCTCCACACGTGTGCACATGTGCCAGCACACATGTGTAAAGACACACACACACATACACACACACACTCGCTTCTTAAAAAGAAATGTCAATAGCCTGTATGAGTCCTGAAGCAGTAAGACGTCCAGTGACAGATGCTTATGGTCCAAGGGCCAGGAGAGAGGATTTTGAAGGTTGCACTACAAAGAATCACAGTGAAGGAGAATAAGGTTGAAAAACACAATTACTAGATATTGATTTATTTAGTGATTTGCTTAAAGCACTGCCTGTCACACATGACTTCACCTGTGACCTAGAGTAGAATGACCTGGAGAAGCAGAATGGGCCGTTGCCCTTAACAACCTGCCGACTACCCTGTACACATCTGTAAAATCTTCCTGCCCAGTCCACCATGTGGCTTTAGAATATAAATGGGAATGCAGGGGCTGGAGAGATGGCTCAGTGGTTAAGAGCACCGACTGCTCTTCGGAAGGTCCTGAGTTCAAATTCCAGTAACCACATGGTGGCTCACAACCATCTGTAACAAGAGCTGACGCCCTCTTCTGGTGTGTCTGAAGACAGCAACAGTGTATTTACATACAATAATAAATAAATCTTTAAATAAATAAATAGGAATGCAAACTGCACCCAGGATGGAGTCCTTTCAGGATCTGAGCTGACTCTGGTCCCCTGTTGACATCTCCCTGGTATAGAGTGCTTACTCCAGGAAGATTTGCAGATCGGTGAGGTGACAGGTTATCCACGCTGAGCTGATCTCACGGTGTGAACTGGCATCAGGCATCTACTGCACCCATGGATCTGTACAGTTAGGTGAGGCACACTACACTGGTGAGTTACCACAAGCTGCAAGAGCTCACGAAGAAGCGGCTCCCATTGCAGACCCATCCCTACCAGTCTCAAGGTATCCTCCGAAGGCCCTTGTCTGGGCTGGGCTGGGCCGGGCTGGGCTGGGCGGGGCTGGGCTGGGCTGGGCTGGCCAGGCCATTGACTATGTGACCAGGAAGAACCCAGGATGAAAATGCTGTGCCCTTGAGAACAGCTGGAAAGGGGAGTCATTTCTAACAGATGTGACCACTTCACCCCACGATACACAAGTGCTTGCCATGGGGAAGACAAGTCACGGAGAGAAAGGTCATGAACTCCAGCTGGTTGCCACGGCATCCTCAGCTGGTCGCTGCTGGATGCTGTGAACATGCATCTGATGATGTCATCTCTGTTGTTACTGTTTGTTCTTTTACTTGGAAGCCTCCCTCGAGGGGGCTCTGCCCTGCACAGGACTCTGGCTGCTGCCTCACTCAGTTTCTGCGGCATATTTGGAACACCCAATATGAGGTCTGTCTGTCTGCTGATCTACCTACCTACCTACCTACCTACCTACCAACCTACCAACCTAACCTACCTACCTACCAACCTAACCTACCTACCTACCTACCTACCTACTGCTCTTAACTCCTTTACTGAGGCTTGCTATATGCTTAATAAACTCATCCATTCCTGACTGAGTCTGGCTGCGGGAGATTATTCCCTGGACCACACAGAACCAATTATTATGCCAGTTAAAAACAACGACCAAAGGAAATAAAGTAAAAAGAGAACTTATGCATATTTTTAAATGTAACTGTCACACATAGACCATATTATTATGGCTTGAATATTAAGAAAATTAAAACATGTATGTATAAGGTTCAGTCTCAAATCCCGAGAGAAATGGCTCAGGTACTTATTTAACCTATCTGAGCAGACCTGGCCGCCAGGTTCCCCCAGTCCCCCTCAGTCCCCAGTGTTCCAGGGCATGGTTAACCTACCCTGCCTCCTATCCTAAGCTTCCCCAGTTCCCTTCCCTCAGCTGCCCTTCCTGTATAATCCAGCCACTCCAGTTACCCCCCCCCCTTTTTGTACCTTCACCCTCTTGGCTGCTGTACCTGGTCCGCCCTCCCCTCCCTCTCCCCTCGTGGCTCAGGGTCATGACCACTCTGGACTCTCCCAGATGTGTCTGCCTCTCGCTCTGCCATCCGTTTTATCTACAATAAACTTTCTCCTCCACCACACCTAGGAGCAGTCACATCCTTTTTCCTTCCTTCCTTCCTTCCTTCCTTCCTTCCTTCCTTCCTTTCTTTCTTTCTTTCTTTTCATTCAATAAATTTGCAAATGCCAGGAACTTACTTGAAAAAAATTTGACAAGACAGATTTACCAAAGACGCAAACGGAACAATGGCAAAAGAAGCTCATGTTGCTGAAGCAAATCAGGGCTGGCGAAGCCCAACGCTGAGCACTGAAGAGGGGATTAAATAGAAACCCTGAGCACAAACAGACAGACAAGACACTGCAAACGTCAACCAGGAAAGTTAACAGAGAGAAACTGAAAGGAACCCGTACCAAAGTACCAAGAGCACCCGACTGCCACCGAACCTGAGTTCCACAAAGATGCTATGAAACAGTGAGACACATGCACACACACGCATATACACACACACAGACACATGCACACATGCACCCACACACAGACACATGCACACACACGCACACACACACAGACACACGCACACACACGCACCCACACACAGACACATGCACACACGTACCTACACACAGACACACGCACACACACGCACCCACATACAGACACATGCACACACACGCACCCACACACAGACACATGCACACACACACACACAGACACATGCACACATACGCACACACACACATACACACACAGACACATGCACACACACGCACCCACACACAGACACATGTACACACACGCATACACACACACACACACACACACACACACACACACACACACACACACACCGGAGAGATGGCTCAGTGACTAAAAGCACTTGCTGTGCAATCAGGAGGGTTGGAGTTTGGATTCCAGCCCCAAGTAATAAGCCAAAACACACTTATAACCCGAACTCCTAGGATGGCAAAAGATGGGTTCATGGGATAATGCAGGATCAGGGAGAGACCCTGCTCAAAGGAACAGGTGCGGACCGACAGAAACGGCCGCCGAGCGCCCTTCTGGCGGTGCCCCTGCGTGATGCTCGCGCTCTTACCTTTTCTGCTGCAGCGCCTCGTCCAGGACGTCCTGCTTCTCCTGCAGCATCCGGTGCAGGTGCTTTACCTCCTGCTGGTACTGAGCTGCTTTGTCAGCAAAGTCTTCCTGCTGCTCCCTCAGGCGGTGATGGATGTCCCCCAGCTTCAGAGCTGCCTGCTTCTTGTACCCCTGCAGGGGAGGGACAGGGATGTTCCCTCTTGGAAGTCAGAACCCACGGACTGCGTGTGCCTCAGTCAGAGCTGACCTGGAAGGCAAGTCTGAAGAATCTTAAAAAGAAGGGGGGGGGGGCTCAGGGGCTGGAGAGATGGCTGAGTGGATAAGAGCACCGACTGCTCTTCCAGAGGACGTGAGTTCAATTCCCAGCAACCACATGGTGGCTCACAGACATCTGTAATGGGGACCTGATGCCCTCTTCTGGTGTGTCTGAAGACAGAGACAGTGAACTCGTATACATTAGATAGATAGATAGATAGATAGATAGATAGATAGATAGATAGATAGATAGATAGATAGATAGATAGATAGATAGATAAATCTAAAAAAAGAAAGAAGGCAGAAGGACCAGGTAGAGCTGCAGCTTGGGTAGAGTGCTTGCCGGGCACTCACACAAAGCCCTGGATTTGGTCTCTAGTAATGGGTATAACTGGGTATGCCGATGTGTGCCTGTAATCCCAGCACTTGGGAGACAGAAACAAAAATGAATTTGGAGCCACTTTGGCTACAGTGAGACTCTGACTCAAGAAAACAAAATTAAAAAGTGATACAAAAGAATTTGGGATATAAAAAAAACCCTGAGTGATGGCCCAGTGGTTAAGAGCAAGTACTTACAGAGGACCCAAGTTCAGCTCCCATCGCCCATGTGGCAGCTCACAACCCCAGTAACTCCAGCTCCCGGGGGTCTGATACTCTCTTCTGATTTCTAAGGCACCGGCACTCACATGCACATTCCCACATACAGAAACACACTTACATAATTAAAAATGAAATCAAACTTGAGAAGGAAAACCAAATTTCTAATCTATATTATGTCTGTTTTTTGTGGGGGTAGTATGCTAAAAATGCAAATTAAACATAAAATATCTGCATCACAGAACCAATTGGATGTTTTTTACAAATTAATCTACTTCTCCAATTTTTTTGTTTGTTTTGTTTTTGAGGCACAGCCTTATGTAGCCCAGGCTGGCTTCAACTTCCTTATGTAGGTGAAGGTGATACTGACCTTGGGCTCTTTTGCCTCCACCCACCCCTCCCCACCTCCGACCCCTGTGTTGGGACTGCAGGTGTGCACCGCCAAATCCAGCTCTACACAGAGCTGAGGGTCAAACTCAGGTCCACACGCATCTAAGCGAGCTCTACCCAGGGAGCTACATGCCCAGCCCCCATGTCTGCGTTTCTCATGGACAATCCTTTCGTCAACTGGCAACGTAAGCAAGAATGCCCACAGCTGTCAACACTGTTCCACACTATCAAAGCTGCCTCACAGGCGAACTCGGCGAGGGCTGGGACGCAGCTCAGTGGCACAGTGCCTGCCTAGCATACAAAAGGGTTCGGGTCTGATCCCGAGCAATAGCAACTACGAAAAGGTAAAAACCTGGCCCGTTACCTCCCATCCAATGTGACTCGCGCCCTCAAGCATCCCCTCGGCCTTTCGTGTAACAGTGACGGCTCCTAAGCACTGAGCCATTTCTCCAGCGCCTTTAACCAACTCCCAAGGCAGAGGGAATATGAAAACTGATCATTAGGATCACTTTAGGATATGAATTCTATGGCAGTTATGGATCTAAATCTCTGATATCAGTTTTAGAAGTGGCCAGAGGGGCTGATGAGGTGACTCCATGGGTAAAGATGCTTGCTGCCTGAGGCCTGGAGTCTGAGTTTGATCCCAGGAAAGCTGCTTAAAGCTAGAAGGAAAGAACAAGGTCTACAGCGTTGTCATATGACACCCATGTGTACTGTCCATACATGCATCACACACATGGACAGTAAACACATAAAGTTTTAAAAATAAGTCTTGGGACTGGAGAGGTGGCTTAGCAGCTAAGAATACATGCTGCTCTTGCAAAGGATCTGAGTTTAATTCCTAGTAGCCACATGGTGGCTAACAATCATTCTTAGCCTACGTTTCAGAGGATCAGACCCCCACATGATGGAAAAACATATATACAGGCAAGATACTCATACACATAAAAAAAAAATGTCTGGGTGGTGGTGGGTCACACCTTTAATCCCAGTACTCGGGAGGCAGAGGCAGTAGGAACTCTGAATTCAAGGCTAGCTTGGTCTTTAGAGAGAGTTACAGGACAGCCAGGACTACACAGAGACTATTTCAAAAACCAAAAAATAAAATAAAATAAAAATGATAAAAAATACATTTGATAAACTAAAGAGATGGCTCAGTGCTTAGGAGCACAGGCCGCTCCTCCTGAGCTCTGGTTCTGAGAACCCATGTGGCTCACTGCCATTCCAGAGTTCAGGGGATCTGCTGTCTTTGACCTGTATAGTACCAGGCATGCATATGGCACACATACACACACACTCAACTGAACACTCATTCCCACAAAATAAAAATAAAGAACATCTCTCTTTTTAAAATTGTGTATAGCTTTTATATTTCCAGGTTTTTTAAAAAAACCAATAACTTAAAAAAAAATATTCTTTGCAGTGACATCACTTAACCACAGAGCCTGCAGACTTCTCTGAAGTTTCTAATTGCATGGTGCTTTCCTGTGCAGCAAACCACAGGTTATTTAAGGAGGTACAAGGTGCTGCCTGCCAGCAATGCCAGCCTGGCTTTTCTCCTTGCCAAGACAGACATGCCGTACACAGGCTTGGCCTTCGGGAGCTCCGTTTCCCACGGGCAGACGCGATGCCCGGTGGCCCTTACCTTTACCCTCTCCTCCAGCTTGCCCAGGCGGATGTTGCCTTTCAGGATTTTGTTCAGGACGCCATGCTTCTCGCTCTCCAAACACTGAGCCTGAGGAGAGGGGGCAAACACAAATATTAGTTAACACTGAAAGTCCTAGGAATTGCTCTGATTGTAACCCGTTGTCACAGCACTTGCCTAGCATTTGTGAGGCCCTGGGTTCAATCCCTAGATACACACAGACTAGATGCACACATACACACACACACACACACACACACACACGCACGCACGCACGCACGCACGCTCGCACGCACACACGCATGCTCCACTCTGTCTAATTCTAATTCTGCCTGTCCCACTTTTGGCCCGTCACTCCCTGAGGGGCTGTGGGTAGAGCTCGGACAAGGGCTAAAGACCAAGAAGGAGAGAAAACTACACTGGGCATCTCTCCTGGGTAGAAAAGGAGGATCTGGGGCCCCTCGGACCTGGCTGATTAGAGCGTCAGAACACTGCTCTGTCCTGGTGTACATATCACTCCTGTGGTGGTCTGAATGAGACGCAATCCCCCACAGGCTCGGGTCCCTAGTTGGGGAAGTTATGGAAGCTTTAGGAGGTGGAGCCTTGCTGTAGCAAGTATGTCACTGGGTATGAGCCCTGAGAGTTCATACCCTCACCCCACTCCAGTTCACACTCTGCTTCCTGTGTGTGATGAGATGTGATCTCCCAGCTTCCTGCTCTGGATGTCATGCTGCCATTATAGACTCTTCTGAAACCATAAACAACCAAACTCTTCAGTCCATAAGCAGCTTTGGTTATGGCTCCCTCAACGGTCCTCAAGGACTAAGCTCTGTGATAAAAGCAAGCTTGTATCTTAGCTAATTTGATCACAACAGAACATAAGGGAATAAGATAAACACACGATGTTCTTCTCAGACAGTATATCCAAGAGGGACGTCATCTAAAACCAAGCCATCTGCATTGATACCCAGATGGGAAACGAGCTCCCACACACCATTAAGGGCTTCATCTGTTATGGTATGGGACGCCTTCCTCCCGAGGGGTAGCCTAGGGGTAGCAGTTGGATTTTCTAGAAAGGAAAGATCTGACAGAGAAACTTAAATAACTTTCCCCAGACACAAGAAGAAGCATCCAATTGGCAATTACCATGTCCGTTCCTCAGATCACGGCTCCCTCAGAAAGGTGTAAATGGAAGATGGAAGCAAACGGGGAGCTGCAGAATAACACGTGACCCTGGACATCAGAGGTCACTACCCAGAGCTGAGTGGAAGCCTTCCCTAAGGGCTGGGAGGGTCGTGAGACCCAGGAGACGAGGAGTGATGTGACAAGCAGGGAAGCCAGTTTCCCCGAGTGCCCTGCCTGGTCTTGGGATACCAGAGGTCCTGCTGGAGCCAGGCACGGGACAGCACCTCTGCCCACATCCAGTACTGACTCAGTGGTCTGGCTCTCGGGCATTACAGAGTTGGCTAAATTTACAACTTTTAAATATTTATACACAGAGTATGTGGCTTTCACTGTGCTTCCATGCCTGGTCAGCAAAGCTGATGTGTGGGCCTGGAGAGGGGCCGTTTGAAGTCAGAAAGAATCTCCACTGCACCACAAAAGCCTGGGGATCGGATCCCAGGGACCGGGTTGGAGATGGGGATTTAGATTCAGCGTGGCCCTGTGTGGAGGGCTGGAAGCTACTCCAGAGGAGCAGTTTTGCTCTGCGCCTTCCAACAAGCTTTCGCCGACTCAGCAGCTCAGCGGACGGGGGAGGGCAGGGGCGCTTGGTGCGGGGACAGGAAACACCAGCACATTCAGCATGGTGGCCGGGACAGCAACTTTTCAGGAGAAGCCAGAATCAGATCTGAGTGGCTTCAAGGTTCTATCACACTGGGTCAGAGTCAGGAGGGACTTAGAAATCGCCTGTGATGGGGCCCATGAGATGGTCAGTGGGTACCCAGAAGAACAGAGAAACTGTCACCTGACTGCCACTCATGTGCAGTGACACACATGAACACTCACTCACCCCCGCACAACCATAATCATAATCAATTACATTTTTAAAATCTCCAGAAATGTTCAATGAGACTTGCTGGAGCCCTGCCAGCTACTGTCACGTTGTGAAGAATGCTTTGTGACACTGAGTACAGACAATATCAAGACATGTCCAATTAGCATTTATTTTATTAAGTAGCGACACCCCCTCAACTTCCCTCTATTACTTCTTCTATAAGCAAGGGCTAAGACCTCTGCCCACTGCTCTGGGGAGGAACTTCCCAGCACTTCCGACGGCCCCTCCTCCCCTCATCTCCACTTTACATGTTGCCCCCCCCCCCCCCCCCGTGTCAAGACACTCATTAACCTCTGTCTTCTAATTTGACATGCCGGCAACTGAGACATAGAAAACCCATGCATGCTTATACGCAGGGGAGTGCTGTGTGTCCAAAACACATGGAAGAGAAAATTCGAGTAAGTAAGAAGACTTGTAAGAAAAATCACCTGGAAGTCCGCCCCTTGGAGGCAACTCACTGTCAGAGCTTGGGGGAATCTACCAGACCTGTCTGAACGCACATGGCTTGACACAGAGAGCAGCTGTCTTCTCCGACCACACAATCTGCTGTGGACATCTTTTTGAATCAGTGTGGAAGTGTCTAGAACCGTGCCGGGTTCTGGCTGGCTGTGCGCTTCTCCAGCATCTAGGACACCGATAACCAACTTAATTCCCTTCCCTGCTCCTACCCCTGAGGTGATCTCACTTGTCTCCAGGAAGCTTGCTCCAGCCCTCCCCCAGTGCAGGGAGCCAAATCCAGGGCCTTGCACACACAGGGCATGCACTGACGACCTTGCTGCACCCCCAGCACTGCCTGTGATTGTTGGGACAAGTGTGCAGGTGGGAAGTGCTCAGGCAGTGACTGAAGGGGATGCACAGATGCCCCGCTTCCATGCTGTGTGACAGACGTGAGCAACACCACACAGTTCACTTTCTAAATAATGTTTGCTATTATTTAGAATTTCTGGTTGATTTTCTTTAAAACAAGTTTTGCTTGTGCTATAATTCCAGTATTTGGGAGGCTACAGCAGAAGGATCACAAGTTTGAGGCCAGTCTAGGCTATGCAGCAATACCTTGCCTATAAATAAATAGATAGATAGATAGATAGATAGATAGATAGATAGATAGATAGATAGATAGATCTTGCCCATGGTTAAAAGATAAAAATTTTGGAGAATTTCAAAGTGTGGTTAATATACTAAGGGTTTTTTTTCTATACATATATATATATGTATATATATATACATATATATGTGTGTATGTGTATATACATATATATATATTTGCTAAAGATAGTCTTAAAGTCACATTTATATATGAAGCTTAAACTGACATAACTTTGAGGAAACTCACCAAATACTTAAGACTGTCTCGTTCCTTGGTGACATTCTCTGCCAAGCCCACCAGGTTTGCCAGGTACTGGTGAGCACTCATTTCCTTCCCCATGGCTTTTTCTACTTGCTTTCTGAGGACATCAATTTTCTTCTGGTATCTCCTGCAGAGGGCCCCCAGTGGTTGGAAAAACAACAAAAACCCGTGAGCATAGGCTTGGGCAGAATGAATATATGTATACAAAACCAGAAAAAAAAATATATATATACACACACACATACACACACACACATAACACATACATATGTATATGTGTATACATACATATACATACATACACATATATACATACATATACTCACAAATACATGGCATTATCAAAAAATAAAAGATACTCCAAAAATAATAAATAAATGAATGAATAAATAAATAAATGTATATGTATTAAAAGCAAAAAAGTAAAAAGAAAGGAAACTGGGATGTAGTAACGGGAAAACAGGCTTTGGGGTGACGTTAGGAGACATCTAGGGCTCAGGGCTGCCATGTGGTTATCAATATCTGAATCACAGAAGTGAGAACTACAGGTCCACAGAAAAGCTTTTGCTATACTGATATTCTGATATCTGTCCCTTTGGTTATTATTTTCCATTTTATTGCCCCCATCAGAGAAAGAAAGGATAAGGAAAATAAAATGCAGATAAAAAGGAAATGAAATGCTTTTCAAGCATCACACACCACACACACACTACACATACACATGCACATACACACACCACACACACACACTACACATACACACATGCACACACACACCACACATACACACACACACGCACACACACACACACGCACACACACGCGCACACTACACACACACGCACACACACACACGCGCGCGCACACACACGCACACACACACACCACACACACATGCACACGCACACGCGCACACACACACCACACACACACATGCGCACACACACACACTACACATACACACATGCATACACACACACGCGCGCGCACACACACACGCACACACACACACCACACACACCACACACACATGCACACGCACACGCGCACACACACACCACACACACACATGTGCACACACACACTACACATACACACATGCATACACACACACGCGCGCGCACACACACACGCACACACACACACCACACACACCACACACACATGCACACGCACACGCGCACACACACACACCACACACACACATGCGCACGCACACACACACTACACATACACACATGCATACACACACACGCGCGCACACACACCCCACACACACACCACACACACATGCACACGCACACGCGCACACACACACACACGACACATACACACATGCATACACACACACGCGCGCGCACACGCACACGCGCACACACACACCACACACACACACATGTGCACACACACACTACACATACACACATGCATACACACACACGCGCGCGCACACACACACGCACACACACACACCACACACACATGCACACGCACACGCGCACACACACACACACCACACACACACATGCGCACGCACACACACACTACACATACACACATGCATACACACACACGCGCGCACACACACACCACACACACATGCACACGCGCACACACACCACACACACACACATGCACACACACACACATGCACACAGGCGCACACACACACGCACGCACGCACGCACACACACGCGCACGCACACACATACATGCATACACACACACACGCACACACATGCACACACACACACACACACACACACGCACGCACACACACACACAGGTACCTGTTGGCCCTGCGCGTGCGCTCCAGCTCCGCCTCTAGCGCTTTGTTCCTGGCGGCCCAGCCGCTCTTCTCCAGAAGCAGGCTCTTCCTCTGCACCTGTAGGGCTGTAAGCTTCCCCATCAGCTCCTCCATCTCGGCACTGTCTTTCTCTTCTTCCTTTTGCAACTGGCTGATGGACGAGAAATGGCAGACACATAGGTACAGTGGCACCCGCGTGTGTATGGTGCTCCATGGGTGCGGGGTACTCATGTGAAATCAAGTGGGACTGAAAGGAAGCAGATGACTGGCGGCCAGATCCCAGGCCCTGGAGGACACCCAAAAACCAAAGAGCAGTAACAACAAAACAGAAATGAAACAGAGTTGCGCAACCTCTGTCCACTCCGCACGGATCACGCAGAGGCTTGGCTCACCTTCTGAGTTCATTGACAATTGATGTATGCACGTCCACTGCAATCTTGCCATCCAGCTGTGTTTTGAGCTCTCGGCATCTGGCCTGCAGGCTCTCCAGCTGCTCCTTGCTTTCCACGAGCTGCTTTTCCTGGTCCCGAGTCTTTGCCTCCAGGAGCACAAGTTGTTTAGTCAGCTTAGAAACTGGAAAGGAACAAGATAAAGACTCGGCACAGACTGAGTAATCTAAGTAATAGATTTCAAATATAAGTGATAGGTGTGGTGGTGCACTCAGGGTCTGAGGCAGGAGGATCATGAGCTCTGACTAGGCTAGGCCACGTAGTGAGATCCTATCTCCAAAACCTATCTTTAAAAAAGAAGGGAGGGCTGGAGAGATGGCTCAGCGGTTAAGAGCACTGACTGCTCTTCCGAAGGTCCTGAGTTCAAATCCTAGCAACTACATGGTGGCTCACAACCATCTGTAATGGGATCCAATGCCCTCTTCTGGTGTGTCTGAAGACAGCGACAGTGTGTTCACAAACATAAAAATAAATAAATCTTAAAAAAAAAATCCTGTTTTTAAAAAAAGGGGGTTGGAGAAAGAAGAGAGAAGTCAGGCTGTGGTGGGTTATAACTCTGAGTTTGAGGCCAGCCTGATCTACAAAGCGAGTTTAAGGATATCCAGGGCTACACAGAAAAATTCTATCTTGAAAAAAACCAAACCAACAACAACAAAAAAAGGAGGTAGGGATCTAGCTCAACGATATGGTGTTTGCCTGGCTTATATAAGTCCTAGATTAATTAAAAAATTAGTCATCTTACAAAACTGCTCTTTCAATGCCCAGGATGTAGCTCAGCTGCGAAAGGCTTGTCCTGAATGCATGGAGTCCTGGGTTCAATGCCCAGCACTGCACACAAAGACAAACAGAACAAGGGGACTTGGCAGAACACATCTGCCATCCAGGACTCGGGAGGCAGAGGCAGGAGGATCAGAGGCTCAAACTCATTCTTAGTTGAACAGTGACTTTTGAGGCCACATAGACTTTGTTTAAAAACAAACAAAACAAAAAACAATAAAAGAAAAAAAAAACTGTAAAAAAAAATCCTCTGGAGAATTTTAAGTTAATCTAAAGGCCTTATACACAGAGATTATTTTCCCTGTTAAGCATTCAGTTAACGTGGCATTAACATTAACATTCATTCATACACATGACACCAACTTTCCACATTTGTAGATTTCACAGCTGACTCAATCAATTGTGGACTGGAAATAATTGGGGAGAATATTTGCATCTGGGGATGATGACATAACTCAATAGGTAAAGTGCTTGCCTTACATGTATGAGAACAGACGTTCTATCCCCCAGAACCCATGAAAGAAAGCCAGGTGTAGTGGCACACACTTGTAATCCAGCATTGAGGCAGGGGGATCTCTGAGGGCTCAGCAGACAGACGGCCTAGCCTTCTTGGCAAGCTTGAAGCCAGTGAGAGACAGTTTCAAGAAATAAACCTTTAAGCAATGATACCCAAGGCTATTCTCTGGATTACACACACACACACACACACACACACACACACACACACACACACACACACAGAGAGAGAGAGAGAGAGCGAGAGAGAGCCTGCATCTATACAAAACATATACAGACTCTTTTTTATCATGCTAACCTAGACAACATGTCCTGATTATTTACATAGCAGTCATATCATGCTGGGCTTTATAACTAATCTAGAGCTAATTTTTGGCTTGTGGGAGGATCTGTGTAGGTTTTTTGTAGATACCACAGCATTTTACATAAGGACTTGTAAGTTCGTGTATTTAGGCATCCACTGTGTGTGTGTGTGTGTGTGTGTGTGTGTGTGTTCCTGTCTGTTTATCTGCTTATAGCCCATCCCCTCTGGGTACCTGAAGACTTTACTATGGCTTATTGCAATAGTTAATAAGACATGAATCTAACCATCAAGGAACTCACTTCCCAAAGACTTCAGTGTCACATCATACGTACATGTGCAAGCACATGTGTCATGATTTGTCTGTAACCAAGAGAATTTCAGTATGAGCATACACACCACACTAATGAGATAGTCCCTGGGCACACCATGACACTGCCGCTGGGAAACACAACGGGTAAAGCTCTAAACCCTCCACTTTCTGACAGCTCAGAGTAGAACAGAGTGAGGCTAGTCCAGGAAACTGAAAAGAATGTGGTGAGTGGGCTCAGTTATAGGTCAGAGGTCCTAGGCCTCCAGGGTTCCTGTAGCAAGTTCATGGAGGGACTTCCCTTGGGACTCGGGACTCTGTGAATACAGCCTGGTTGTCAGGTACCTGGAACCCAGGCTCAGCAGCTTCAGCTGCAACAGAAGCCAGTGGTGACCTCTTCAGCGTCTGCATAGCAGAAGAAATAGGAAGGCTCACAGGAATGGGGCAAGACAGTCTGTTTAAGACTCCTGTCTTCAAGGAGTAAAAGGGGGGCAGTGTGCCACTATTTGGGGGGCTCATATTTGGTTTTAATCAAAGCAAGAGAAAAAAAATCTCTTAACTTGGCTCACTGTGAAGACCATTGTCATTGCTATGGTGGCTACTAGAAGAGACACACTGGGAGAAGGGCTCCTCATGGGAAGACCCGGAGAACCAGAAACTTAACCTCTGATGTCCTTAGCCCAGGGAGCGGTGGGAGGTACAGGTGGGAGGACTGTGATTTCAAAGGCACTCTGGGTTGGATGGCACATTCTGAGCCAACCTGGACTACAGAGCAGACCCTGTCTCAGAACCCTAGGGTTAGGGATGTCTGGTGATCTGAATACAAATGACCCCCATAAGCCTATATATTTGAATGCTTAGTTACCAGGGAGTCATACTATATGAAAGGATTAGAAGAATTAGGAGATGTCAACTGGGGTGGGGCTTTGAGGTTTCAAAAGTCCATGCCAGGCCCAGTCTCTGTCTCTGTCTGTCTGTCTGTCTGTGAATCAATCATAAAGCTCTCAGCTACTGCTCTAGCACCACGCACATGCCACTTTGCTTCCCACCATGATCACTGACTAGCCTCTAAAACTGTGAGCTAGCCTTCAGTTACACATGTTCTTTTATAAGAGTTGCCTTGGTCTCAGTGTCTCTTCACAGCAATAGAACAGTGACTTAGACTGGCTGCAACTCAAGGCAAAAGTGCTTGTTTGCATGCAGGGTGTGGGAGACACTGGGGAATGGGAAACAGAAAAGTTCTACTTTCTTCTAAGTTAATAAATATCTGGGGAAAGGAGACACTGGGTTGTTTCAAACGCTTTATTCTATAATCTCTTTAACGCTGACCCTACGAGGGATCTGAGAACACATGGGCTGACTGCAGACCAACTGCAAGAATGCAGTGGCTGTGTCAACCTACACTTCTGGAACATGCCTTCCTGCCCGGTTTCTAGGGCATCACCGGTCACTCACCATCCTGGAGGTGCGCCTGGTGGGTGTCCCTGGCTTTTGCTTGCTGGATCTCCAGCTGCTCTATCAACAGCTTGTTCTCATCTAGAACCAACTCTGCTTGAGTCTGAAGCTGCCTCCTGCAATTGATTCAAGAGATTAGACACTGTCCTCGGGCTTGAGAGACCACAGAACTATGCCACAGTATAAGTCAACAGCTGGGTGTGTGCTAGCGACACAGTAAAGGTTGCCACATGCAGTGAATGGGGGACAGGGCAGCAATGATGCCCAAGTGCCGGACACATCAGCTACTGCATGTGGTGACAATTAACATCCATACAAAGGCAGAAGGGGACGGCCTTGTGCATGATACTCAGGTGAGATGGCCTCAAAATGACCAGTTTGCTTCCTACACTGAAGCATCCTGTCCCTGCACCCAAATAATTGCTCTGCAATCCACAAGATGCTGGAAGGTCCTGTTTTTACTTTGAAACTATTCATTCATAATCAGTAGCCGCTGCTTATGGTTGACACACTTACAAGTCCCAGCATTCCTGAGGCTGAGGCAGGGACACTGCTTGAGTCCAGGACTTGAGGGGCAAGTCTAGACAACATTGTGAGATCTCCCAAGAAGTAAAAATAAAGGGCTAGAGAGAGGCTCAATGGTCAGGAGCACTGACTGCTCTTCTAGAGGTCTTGGGTTCGATTCCCAGCACCTACATAGCAGCTCACAGTCACCTGAAACTCTAGTTTGAGGGTATCCGATGCTCTCTTCTTGTGTCCAAGGACACCAGGTACTCACATGGTATGCAGACAAAATAACCACACATACTTAAAAAGCTTTTTAAAATAAATAAATACATATATAAATACATAAATAACTTTAAAAGCCAACAGCAGCAAACCCCCAGGTATGGTGCAGCCAGACTAGAGTCTCAGCACTTGTGAAACTGAGGCAGGAGGAGCTCTGTCGCATGCCAGTCTGGACTACCAGTGAGGCCATTAAAATAATAATAATAATAATAATAATAATGTTTTGTTGTTATCTCTGAAAGACAGAAAGGGCGTGGATCCACATGTGGGGTGGGGTGGTAAATAAAATAATGTAATAATTATTAAGAATAAGCCAGGAAAAACTCTCAACATATTAGACAGCTTTGAAATAGTATCTTAAAACTATATAAACATACCCCGGCCTCACTTTTTCCAGGAGAAAGCCCCTTATTTATGTGGGGCAGTGAATCATGGATCAGTCCAACTTTTGAAATTGAAACCTGCTGCTGGGATAGGCTGAAGGACCTTAGATGTTGCCCCATTAAATGTTTACTGCCCAAACACAGTGCACCATGGGGCAGAAAGCCAGGTGGCACAAGAGGCACAGAGGGGTGAGGCCAGAGCCCAGAGAGCCCAGGCTGTGCCCAGTGAGCAGAGTGCAGGGGCTGCAGACACAGGGTGGCACCGGAAACAATGCGGGAGAGTGGAGGAGGCTTCAGAGAGCGGCCTTGGCCCGGCCTTCTGTCCCCAAGCCATCTAGTGGTAACTGCCCGAGACCACTGCCTCAGAACACAAAGGCAGCGCAATTGAGCTTGCCGACTGACAAGCTATTTTGAAATTTTATTTATTTATTTACTTACTCATTTATTTTTACTTTTGTTCGCAATGCTTACAGACTGAACTCAGGGCCTTGGTGGAGAGCAATGTGCTCTACCACTGAGCTACAGGTCATATTTTAAAATTTTTGTTTTCTCTGTTTGTTTTTGAGACAGGGTTCACTGACCTGGAACTCCCTATGTAGACCAGGCTGGCCTCCACTCACAGAAATCTTCCTGCTTTGGCCTGAGTGCTGGGATTAAAGGTTGCACTACCATACCTGGTGCCCACCCCCCATTCCCCGGAAACAAATCATCATCAAAATATCCATTTAAAGCTAGATGCAGTGGAACAAGCCTGTAAGCCAAGCACTTGGAAAGATGGAGGACTTCAGAGTTCAAGGTTAGGTTAGAGCTGGAGCTACACTGAGACCTGTCTTCAAAAGCCAGGTGGAGCAGAGCCCACCTGGGTTTAGGGTTAGGGTTAGGGTTAGGGTTAGGGTTAGGGTTAGGGTTAGGGTTTAGGGTTAGGGTTAGGGTTAGGGTTAGGGTTAAGTCTGGTGGGTTAGGTAAGTCTGGTGGAGCAGAGCCCCTGGGCTCCTTCCTCAGTACTTCAAAAAAGAAAAACAGAAAATCTAAAGTCCAATTTGAAGAGTTTATTGAGGTTGCATCTTATTCATGTCTTAGAGATTCTCCCTTTATAAATTTTATAAACTGCCAGGTGGTGGTGGCAGGTACCTTTAACCCCAGCACTCAGGAGCAGAGGCAGGTGGATCTCTGGGAGTTTGAGGCTAGCCTGGTCTAAAGAGTGAGTTCCGGGACAGCCAGGGCTACACAGAGAAATCCTGTCTCGAAAAACAAAACAAAACAAAATAAAACAAAAAAAAAAAATCTATACACTTTACTATTTGAAAACCTTGCAAAATCAAATAAATCCAAAACATACCAAAATTAATAGGTGAATGCATGGAGTGGTTTTTCTTGTTCTAATTCTGTCCTGTTGTTTTTGGTTTTGGTTGGTGGATAACTGCTTAATATACATTGGATACAGAAAATGTAAATTTTAATGTGATACTCCAAGCTTCTGTCCCAAATGCCTATTCTCACTGCACGGAGGTTCACTGAATTGTTTAGAGTTTGGGTAAAGTAGTAATTTTTAAAAAGCAAAGTGCATGGGCTGGATGGATGTCTCAGTGGTTAAGGGCACTGACTGCTCTTCCTGAGGTTCTGAGTTCAATTCCCAGCAACCACATGGTGGCTCACAACCATCTGTAATGGGATCCGATGCCCTCTTCTGGTGTGTCTGAAGACAGCTACAGTGTATTCATACACATAAAGTAAATAAATCTTAAAAAAAAAAAAGTGTGCCGGGCAGTGGTGGCACACGCTTTTAATCCTAGCACTTGGGAGGCAGAGGCAGGCAGATTTCTGAGTTCAAGGCCAGCCTGGTCTACAGAGTGAGTTCTAGTACAGCCAGGGCTATACAGAGAAACCCTGCCTTGAAAAACCAAAGGGAAAAAAAGTGCATTTCTGTTATAAGTTAGCAACGCCACTTGCCATTCCTCCATGGTGACAGGGCTTCTCTTAGTTAACTCTTGGTGTAAGCCTTCGTTTTCCTTCACGACTTCTTGAACTCGCAGCCTAAAGGTTTTCATTTCCTCCTGAAATGAGAAGCATGGATGGTGTCATACCCACCCACACCATCTCAGCTGTGATGCATCACTCAGAGGGTGGAGGGCAGAGAGCCCCTCCCCATGTGTCCTCAGGAGCACAGTTCCTGAGAGAACATCCAAGTCACCCCAGTGTTGCTGTGCACTGGGACAAAGAACTTTGGGTTTTAAATAGTCGACTATTAATGACATCATTTTAGTATAAGTGCCAAATACTTCAAAAATTTAAAGGAAGGAAGGATAAAATAAATCAAGACCAGAGACTGGAAGGTTTTCTTTGTTTAGACTTTAGAGGACAAACTGAAAGGGTTTTGTGGTTGCTTGTTTTATTTTGTTTAAAGATTTATTAATTTTATGAATATGAGGACATACCAGATGTAGCAGAAGAGGGCATCAGATCCCATTACAGATGGTTGTGAGTCACCATGTGGTTGCTGGGATTTGAACTCAGGACCTCTGGAAGAGCAGTCGGTGCTCTTAACCACCGAGCCAATCTCTCCAGCCCCTTGTTTTGTTTTTTTCAAAACAGGGTTTCTCTGTGCAATCCTGTCTGTCCTGTACCTTGCTCCATAAGTAAATTGGAGTTTTATGTTAATAAGTATTTTAGGTCCTTTGGTCCTAGACAAAAGCATCTGTGAGTGGGTAAAGGTGTTAGTGCAGGGGTTTCCTAGCCTTGTTTGTGCGCAGCAGACACCCCCCCCCCCCACACACACACCAGTTCCAGCCCCCGTGATGTATGCAGCTTGGCAGATATGGGCTCCTGACCTGGGCCTCACTATGGTGTCCTAGCTGGCACTTGGTGTCTTGTGCAGACCTTGGGTGCCCACACTTCCTCAGGAATGCACTGAAACGGTCTCTTGTTCACCGATTTGCAGGGCTGGGATGAACCCAGGCTTTGTGCATGCTAGGCAGGAGCTACATCCCCAGGCGTTTATCTCTTACAGCGACGTGCCTGTACCTTTCCCTCCTCTCGCCTCACTCCAGGACATGCTTGCTGCCGGCAGTCTACATGGCTATTTGCTTGTTTGTTTATGTCTTGGGGAGCTGAAGCGATCAGGACAGCTGTTTGTTTTTTTATTGAATTTTACTGGAACACAGTCCCACTTATTATTGGCATGCCATCTATGGCCGCTGACCTGCTACAACAGCAGACTGAGCATCTGTGGACAGAAACTACCTGGCCCACAAAGCCTGCAATGTTTATTAACCGGTCCTTATAGAAAACGTGGGACAACCCTGATTTTAAAAGAGCACCCAAATGGAAATTTTATTATTGATTTTTGATCAGTGAATTCAAGATAATTTATGCTCTTAAAAATCCAAAGTCCAGGGGACTGGAGTGATGGTTCAGAGGTTAAGAGCACTGACTGCTCTTCCAGAGGTCCTGAGTTCAATTCCCAGCAACCACGTGGGGGCTCACAACCATCCATAATGAGATCTAGGGCCCTTTTCTGATGTGCAGGCACACATGCTGACAGAACACTGTAAACATAAAAATCCCAATGTCTAATCTCAAGGTTCATGGGTTGGAGCGGGTAGTGGGATGCAGGACTGAAGATGAGAGCTTGTTGGACTTTTTAAAGGACCTGATCCACTCAGGACCCCTTAATGACCAATCTTCTCTCCCTGGATCCTTCCAATATGGAGACCTACGTGTCCCCATACAAAAGACCTCAGAAGTGTGTGTGAGGCATAGAGGGCCCTGGTTGTAGATGATACCCAGGCCTGGTCCATTTACAGTTGGAACTAGATGAACAAACAGAAATGCACAATGTCCTTGTTCCTAACACTGCCAACAACCTGATCATGATACACCTCTAGGGTTAGGGCTTCCTGGGATCTAGAAGTATTAAGTTTCCCTAAAACGCCCTGAATATACTCTCTGCTTGCCCAGCATCTGTTCTGGTGGTGGTGTCCACAGATGCAGAGTCAGGAATGATGCTCTACCCACTGCTCCTCCTTTGCATTTCAAGATCTCCACTCGCATGGGGCTACCTCTCCCAAACCACCACTTCACAAAGCCACATCTCTACAGACCCCACCGCATCCCTGCAAACCCTTCTGCATCCCTGCAGACCCCACCACATCCCTGCAGACCCCACCGCATCACTGCAGACCCTTCTATATCCCTGCAGACACTTCTGCATCCCTGCAGACCCCACCACATTCCTGCAGACCCCAACACATCCCTGCAGACCATACCACATCCCTGCAGACCCCTCTGCATCCCTGCAGACCCTGCAAAGCCACCGCATCCCTGCAGACCCTCTGCATCCCTGCAGGCCCCTCCTCCTAGCACCGCCCACATATCATGCTCTGCCAAAGACTCCTTCCTTCCTCCCACCTTACTTCTCTCCCTCTTTACCTCCCTGCCTCCCAACACACCCGTTTCCTTCAACAGCACTAGGCACATTTACCTTTGGGTTGTTTCTGTCGTCTGAGTGGTCTTACTTGATATAGCTTATCTCTGAGACACCTGCCCACCTACCTCCAGGGTGGTGCTGAGTTTATCCTTCTCCTTCATTCTGTCTTCATAAGCCAACAACAGTGGTGAGAGGTACTTTATATCCACCTAGGTGGAATAATGGAGGAAAGGATGATTGACACAGTTCTTTTCTTTTTCTTCTTCTTTATTTCTTTCTTTATTGGTTTTTCGAGGCAGGGTTTCTCTGTGTAGAATTAAAGGTGTGCACTACCACCACCTGGCTCATCTGTTTTAAAGAGCAGGACAACACACTTATTCTGGAATGATTCTCAGTAGTTTGACAGAGCCAGAGAATATGGACCTGAGATTAAGTAACTTTCACTTAACCGGGCAGTGGTGGTACACACCTTTGATCCCAGCACTCAGGAGGCAGAGGTACCCAGATCAAGGCCAGTCTGTTTTACAGAGTGGGTTCTAGAACAGCCAGCACTGCATAAGAAACCCTGTCTCAAAGCAAAAACTAAAACAAAATATCAAACAAATTCAATAAATAAATAAATAAATAGATAGGACTAGAATGAGTTTCACTTACCAACCAGGGGGGTGTGGGGCCTTTGGACGGGAGGCCCTCGATATGGGAACTCTGAGGATGAAGCACACATCAAAGACAGGGTTGGTCAGCTACACTGTCTCTAACGTCTGTGGTAGACATCCTAAGAGGCATGGCTCTACTCTGTCTGGAGTCGTGTGCAAAAGCAAGTAAAATGACCTTGGAAGTGCTTGAAAGTAACACTTTCTGCCCCTAAGAACTGTAGCATGGTTCCTACAGAACATTCCTTTTTTTTTTTTAAAGATTTATTTTTCATTTATGTGAGTACACTGTAGCTGTCTTCAGACACACAAGAAGAGGGCATCAGATCCCATTACAGATGGTTGTGAGCCACCATGTGGTTGCTGGGAATTGAACTCAGGACCCCTGAAAGAGCAGTCAGTGCTCTTAACCACTGAGCCATCTCTCCAGCCCCCCAGAACATTCATTTAACTAACATCGTACTTCATAAAAATTAGGAATATAACTCTGACATATAACACTGTTTTTAAACATTCAAACTATCTCCAAGTTACATGTTTGCAAATGAGGAGAAAAAAAGGATGGGAGGAAAGAAGGTCGAAGGGGGGAAGAAGGAAGAAGAGAGGAGGGAGGGAGGGAGAGAGGGGAAAGTATGTACATATGCATGAGCACCTACACACACACACACACACACACACACACACACACAGAGAGAGAGAGAGAGAGAGAGGAGTGTGCCCAGCACATGCTCCCCTTCCATAAATAAGTAAGAGGGATCCCATCTGGATAGAGTGACTAGGGAAAATGTCATAGAGATGAGGCATTTGCACAGGTCAAAAGACACAGATATGGAACGGGGCAATGATAAGTGGCAACAGCCTTGTCACCAGGCCCACTTGTTCTGCCCCGCCCACAGCCCTACAGAAGCACGTGGTCCAGGCAACGTGTTTTGGATCATGTGAACTCCCCCAGCTTAATTTTGTTATTAAAAAGTTAACACTGGGAGCTGCTGTGGTGTCTTGTGCCTGGCTTGCCTGAGCTACACAGTGAGTCCCTGCTTGGGCTACATACAGTCTGAGACCCTTTCTTAGAAAAGCATAATAAATCTGGAGTTGGTAGAGTGCCTGCCTAACATGTACAAAGACCAGGGTTCAATTACCAGTATCATGTAAAAAGAAAGACTAATATACAAATGAAAGAAATCAGTCACAAGAGGTCACTTAAACTGCATTTCTAGGAACTGCTCAAAATAGGCAAATCCCTAGAATCAGAATGTAAATGAGGACAGGTGTGGCGGTGCAGAACTTGGGAGGCAGGGAGAGGCAGGTGCCTCTGTTACCTAGTAAGAGTCTAAGGGCTTGGACCCTGTAAATACTTAAGTAACAGCTATAACTCTAAAGAACAGGCTGAGAATGGAGCAGCTGATGGGAACTGTTAAATCTTCTTATGTTTCTTCACTGGCCCAGTGGTTTCCAGGGTCTTCACTGCCTTCATTATGGGATGGGATGGGATGGGATGGGATAGGATGGGATGGGATGGAGGAGGCGGGCTGGTCCCGTGCTATGGCTGAGTCTAGGAGGCTACCACAGCTCATGCTTGTGCACTTGGTCACTGGCTGGTAGAGCTGTCTCCAGAGGCTGAAGAACCATATGAGGTGGGGTATGGTTCTGGTCAGCTGACAGGACACAGGGCATGGCAGGCTAGGCCTGCTACCAATCCGGCTCTTGGCTTCCTGGTTTGCAGAGATAAAACAAGTCATGCTATAATTTGGCAACATGCTTCCTGGCCACAGTGGGCTGCAGTCCCTGAACTGTGAGCTAAAGTAAATCTCTACTCCCTTAAATTGTTCCTAGCAGGTCTCCCGTTATAGCCATGAGAGGAGAGATTGATTCTTTTTTTGGATGAAATGATTAATTATGCCTTTTTAGGAAATGTTCTGGGCTAGAGAGATGACTCAGCAGTTAAGAGCACTGATTGATCTTCTAGAGGTCCTGAGTTCAAATCCCAGCAACCACATGGTAGCTCGTAACCATCAGTAATGGGATCTGATGCCCTCTCCTGGTGTGTCTGAAGATAGCTACAGTGTACTTATATATAATAAATAAATAAATCTTTGAAAGAAAGAAAGAGAGAGAGAGGAAGAAAAGGAAAGGAAAGGAAGGGAAAGAAAAGAGAAGAGAAGAGAAGAGAAGAGAAGAGAAGAAAAGAAATGTTTTTAGCTGGGCATGGTGGTACATCTTTAATCCTAGCACTCAGGAAGCAGAGGTAGACAGATCTCTTGAGTTAGGCCAACCTGGTCTACAGAGGGAGTTCCAGGATAGCCAGAGCTACACAGAGAAACCCTGTCTTGGAAAAAAAAAAAGCAAGCAAACAAAATGGTTTTTCTTTAAAGACTTACTTTGATTTTAAATTGTGAGTGCCTGTGTGTATGTGCATGAAAGTACAGTGCTCTCAAGAGGTCCAAAGAAGGTGTCAGAAATCTTTGCACTGGAGTTACAGGTGGTTGTGAGCTATCTGATGTGGGTCCTGGGAAGTGAACTCCGAAACATCAGCAAGTTAGTATTGTTAAGTCATCTCTCCAGCCCCCTTTCTTTTTCTTAAAGTCAAAGTCTCAATGTGGAGTTCAAACGACTCTTGAACTTACTATGTAGCCCCAGGCGGGCCTCAAGCTCTAGACTCCAAGACTCCTCTGCCTGATCTTGCTAAATATTGGGCTCACAAGCTGTGTGTGTGTGTATGTGAGTGAGTGAGTGAGTGAGTGAGTGAGTGAGTGAGTGTGTGTGTGTGTGTGTGTGTGTGTGTGTGTGTGTATGTCTTCTGATTGTAGCATTTTTGGGAAATAGGGTCTTACTATGTTGATCAGGTTGGCATCAAACCCACAAATAGACCTACCTCTGTCAACCAAGTGCAGGGATTAAAGGCATGGACTACCAAGAACATCTCAAGAATAAGAAATCAATTCAACAGTAAAGACTAAAGACAAACAGGCTGATTTTCTGGAGTTGGAAACATTACCTCTTCCTCAGACAAAGGTCTGAATTTTGTTTGGTAGCGACTGAGTTCTACATTCAGTCGGTGGACAATCATCTTCAGCTCCTCGTTTTCATCCACCAGGTCTTGGCTTTGCTTCCTTAGGCAAAGCAATTCAGGTGTGACTACTGAAAAACATCAATGTAATGTTACACTACAATCAATCGTATCAGAGTCACCAAGACTTTATATAAACTATTAGTCTTTTGTTCCCTTGTAGTGAACTGTATATAAATATATGTGTATGTATAATGATTTATATAAATAAGTTAAGACATTTAACCAAAATAATACAACAGATAAAATCAAAATTCAATAAGCATAAAGGTATGAATGTAGTCTTAAATATTACAACATAAATATCCACATATACATCAGTTCTCAAAATAAAAAAGAGCTCTGACTATCCCTTAGTAATGGCACCATAGGGGCCATACCTTCCTGAGAGGAGGCCTTTTCTGTCTCCTTCAGCTTCCTGTTGTCTTTTTCCACCATCTTGAGCTTCAGCTGTAAGTCCTTCATTGCCTGTCTCAGAGCACTCAGTTCAAGGCTGAGGGCTTGGTTTGTAGAGTATAGATGCACAGTTTCTTCTTTTAACTCCTCAAACTTTTCTTTGGTTATTTCTGTATATCTTTGGTGTATTCTGCCAGCTACATCTAAAGGATACAGAGGAAAGCCCACACAATTATGTAACCAGTTCATATCAAAAACAGCCGACACTTTATTCCACATGATTATGATATAACCAGCTCACATCAGAAACATTTGACACTTTATTCCAAAAGCCATGTGACCAACTAGTTCACATCAGGCCTGGGGTCATGTCCCTGGGGTCTGAAGAGACTGGGTGCCCAGGGGAAGGTACAGTGGACAGCACGCAGAGAGGTGGTGGGGCCAGAGGAGGCAGAAGGAGCTTTCATGCTATATCCTGTTGACTATCAGGTAAATCATTCTGGAATGGAATGATTTAGTAACCTACTAGCCCCTACCAATTCTAATCCTAGTGACACTTTCAGATAGCATCTGAGACAGCAGTGGTTTCCTGGCTTTGCCAGTAACCTGCTCAGTGCATCTGGTAAAGGTCTTGATTTATGGCGGTGCTTAGTGAGCAAAGGTCATATAACTGCTTCCATGCTGGAAAATGTCACCTGGAGTGACCTGAACCCATGTTCCCAAGCCCGGGTCACATAGATGTCTGAGGATCTTCCTCCGAACCTCTTGCAAATCACTGTGCTGTACAGCCTGGCTTCAGGCAGGCCACACAGGGACTACTCCCAATGGAGAGCAGGAAGTTAGGTCAGGGCACCAGAGCTCTCTCAGAACACAACGAGAATCCCCGAGAAATCCAGAATACAGTAATCCAAATGAAAGATGGAATAATACCTTCAGATGAGTGGTGGGAGACATAACAGCTCCAACCTACAAACCCACTCTGAACTCCACAGCCGCTCCCCTGCTGCAGAGGTCAGCCTGGCAGAGCACAGCCCCCAAGCTGAGCCCTTGTTTGTACATCAACATCCAGGCCTCGAGCACATCCCACAGGGACAACGCCCATCCAAGGACTCAGCACATCCCATAGGCACGCCCTCATGAACTCTCGAGCTCTCCCCACAGGCCCATCCTTCACCCAAGGTCCTGAACTCTCTCCACAAGCCCACCCTCACCCCAGGTCCTGAGCTCTCTCTCCCCACAGGCCTACCCTTTACCCCACTATTAGTCAGTGATTAATGCCATCCCAAAGCTCATCACAGCATCAGACCCCAGAGCCTTCACAGGGAGCTGCAAACTTTCCTTCAGATGACTCTTCTAGGCACTCTGTAAACACTAAGCATGCCCATCATAGTGAACCCTAAAAGGCCAGTACCTGGGGAGGGAGGAGGCTTATCACGCAATGGTACTTTCTCATCCTAGGGAGGAAAAGATAGAGTGTGATTACATGTGAGCACATCCCACAACAGACTGGCAAGGACTGACAGGGACAGGCAGGGCCTGGCACGGAGGGAGGCTGCAGGGGAAGGGTGGAGTTTCCTCCTCACTTAGCTCTTTCTTTAGCACCTGAACTTTAACCCCTACTGTTTTCTCACAACTGAACAGCACACACTCAGAGCAGCCCTGGGGAAGGCTCTCTCCCGGCTGTCCCGCCTAAGTGTGCAGTGACTGTATCTTCACTGAAGGTCTCTTCACTTTGTAACTAAAGCACACGGCATGCTGTGAGTGTGAGGCACTGATGGCCCACGAGGCAGGAAAGCAGGGTTCTAACTGCTGAGAAGATAGATCACGGCTGCCTCTCAATGGGCGGGAGAAGGCTGGGAGCTGCCCTTAGGTATAGGGGTAGTGCTGCGGTGTTGGTTTCCGCTGGGAAAGCGGGTAAGGTTATAACTCTTTGGAGAATCATGGAGTAAGCTTTTGCTTTGTTTTCTGAGACAGGGTCTGCAGCCTTGGCCCATGAACTTATGATCCTGCTGCTGAGATGAATCGCATGCAGGTGCTGGGAATCTAGGTGTGAACCACCACATCTGGTGAAACATGTTTAACTATTAAATTGCTAAAAGGAGAAACTTCAGGGAGGGCTTCTTTCGGTGCTCGCACCTAGGTTATTAAAATGCTTATCATTCTAGAAACTCTGGAAGGGATTTCTTACTTTTCATGAGTCATTTCTACAACTAAACTCTGGAAGCTAGAACTTCTTCCAGGTTTATGAGTATTAAGTGAAGTCTCGTGTCAGGGACAAAAGGAAACTCCATTTCCCCAAATTCAACAGAAGGCCAGTTTTCCTCAGGAACTTGTGAAGTCGGTTCCCCTCTACTAAAGGAGTCCTTACTGCTGGCAGAAGGGACAAATGGCTGTCTGTGGTGCTGAGCTGCACACCAAAGCGTATTGAGGGAGCTGCCATCGTATCTCAAGTACACAGTTCTCCTCACCTTCCCCTCCCCCAAAGTTCCCCCAGCCCAGGATCTTCCCTCCCCCAGCTACTGATTCTTCCTATAGCCCTGCTAATTCAGCTACTCTTGGTCTCACATCTGGCCTCCTCTCTCTCACTTCTCTCTTAGTGTTCATCTCTCGCTCTCCCCTCTCCTACCCGCCTCCACCCCCCCGCGCCCCCCCCCCCAATGTCCAGGCTGTTGGCCACACTCAGTCTACTACTTTCTCTCTCTGCTCTGGACACTTACAGATGCCCCTGGATGTACTCTCCTTTCTGGCTACAATAAAAGCCTTTCCCTTAACCATACCATGGAGCAGTCATGTCTTCAGTTCATACATTAGGAATGTAGTTCACCCATAATGCACTTGCCTAGCAAAGCACAGGACACTCAGTTCAAGACCCCATACCTCAAAATATTGGTATGTATGTGTATGTCTGTGTGTGCGTGCACACATGTGAGTGGGTGTGTCTGAGCATGTGTGTGTGCGCGCGCTCTTGAGAGCATATCCTTGAGTGTGTGCGTGTACATGAATGTGATGGTAGACTCTGGCTTCCACAGCAGCCCCCTCTTACAGGATGCTAACAGGAGCCCTGCTGAGACGCTATCTACTCAGGTCCCTCCATGACAAGCATCCTGGAAACAGGATTTCTCTCTTGGGAAGTGAGGTTACATCAATGTGGGTATGGCCATATATCCTGCTACCCACCCCCTTCCCCGCCTCCTGCCTGGGAATGAGAGAGCCCGACTGCAGGCTTGTGCTGTGACACCACCCCAATCCGTACAAAGGATGATCAAAGGGAGACCCTGCTTTTGCTAGGTGGGTTCCAATTCCTCAGATCCTGTTCTCTGGAGACCCTGGGATGCTATCTGTCTCTGGTGCTTACACCTGAGCTCTCCTTGGAGCTCTGTTGTCTCTGTCTGTCTGTCTGTCTGTCTGTCTGTCTGTCTGTCTGCTTGAGGTATAAACAAGTCTAACAAAACCCCCTGGTTGCCAGGCGGTGGTGGCGCACGCCTTTAATCCCAGCACTTGGGAGGCAGAGGCAGGCGGATCTCTTAGTTCGAGGCCAGTCTAGTCTACAGAGTGAGTTCCAGGACAGCCAGGGCTACACAGAGAAACCCTGTCTCGAAAAACCAAAATAAATAAATAAATAAATAAATAAGTCCCCAGGAATCCACCTCCGTGTGTCTCTTGAGTCACCCCCTCTGACACCTCACCACGGAGGAGGTCATTCAGTGAAGCAGCAGAAAGACCTCTGAGGAGAAGACCTTCTAGTACAAGTGTGCTATTATGATGAAATCAAAGATCATAAATCAGGATTAAGTTGATTTCATACAAGGAAGCAAAAGAAATTGAACATGTATTAATCAGGAAATGGAGACACAGTACAGAGTCAGGGACAGAAGTCACATAGTTCAAAAAGAAACAAAAAGAATAAATAAAAAAGAAAAAATCAAAGACAAATTATAGTGAAAAGTCTACTTTTTAAAATAGGAATTCTTGAAAATAAGCTTACCTCTAGATTCAGAACAGAGTGTTTAAAATCTGGTTTAAAAAAGAGAAAATGGAAAGTGTTAAAAGCATAAGAAATTAGACACACGAGAAGACTGTACTCATAAACTCAGAGACTTACCTTGTCCCCAAGTGTACAGCAAGGTCTCAGGACAAGGCAGTGGCCTGACCTTGACTGTGCCATCTCTCTCTGAGACCCTGAGCTCCCACACTGCTCTTCCCTACCTCCCCAGTCACAGGTTTCTCCTGCCGGCCAACGACGGTCAACGCCTGACTCCACTTTGCCCCTCATGTCCACAGAAGCACACACATTAAGTCAAATAAAAAAAAAAAAAAAAAAGCAAACCGCTCAGCTATACAAATAGCAACAGATGTGGCAGAGGACTCGTCCTTGTGGGGTAATTGAGGTACCCTAGGAAGACACCCTCTACCCGACTTGGCTGACAATTTTCTCTAGAGGCAAGTGGGAAGCCTAGGCTGTTTCTAACTCCCCACCATTGCTCTGGGGAGTGTAAATAACTTGATGAACAGCAGACACTGTGAAAAACAGAAAACAAAAAAGTTCTACAGGGCTCAGAACACCAACTAAGCTTAATGCACACAGAATTCTACATCTACTTCCCAACTCAGTAAAATTCCCAGCAGTTGAACCATCATCACTGAGAGACTTAAGTTTAGAGGTTCGGTTCTGTAGAGTAACTTTTATTTGCCTGACATAATTGTCATCTCTGAGGCTTACTGCTTCCTAGACCTAGTCATGGAAGTTTCTAGTTTCCATACAATTCTAGAATTTTCGGCCTCTCTCTCTGAGACTTACTGCTGAATAAGCTCACCCTTTCTTGCTTTTTCCGATCTCTGGCTGGATGGTTAACTTAGCTGTTCTGGCTCAAACTTCTCTCCAAGCTGACTCATTCGGTCTGCCTCCCACCTCTCTCCCCCTCTCCCCCTCCCCTTCCCTGCCTCTCCTGAATTGCTCTGCTTGGCCTCATACTATCTCTAGCAATCTGTTCTAATCTGGTTCCTTCTCATTCTCTGGCTCATGCTGTCTATACCTAGTTTGTTCTCTCTGCAGCCTGTCTCTGTAACACTGGTAAAGCTGCCTCCTTGGTTTTTTTTTTCTCCACTGCCCCTTAAGTAGCTTCCTTTTCCCTCTCTTCTCAAGAGAGTTGGGCATATCCTATTTTGTTAAATCTTTCTCTGACTTGTCACTTTGTCTGCCCCTCAATTAGACATCACTTTCAAACATGGGTGCTTCCTTCTACAAACTAACTTTACCTTCATTGTTTGGGATTAAAAGTGTGTGCTAAGGCTGAGCCACACCACAATGAGAAACAGCTTTTTTTTTTTTTCAGTAAATAACACAATCTCAGGGTTCACAGTGAAATCAAATATCCTGAAACACAGTTCTGTTTTTAAGATAGGTCTCATATAGCCCAGGCTAACCCTGAACAATCTACAGAGCCAAAGATGACCTTCAATTCCTCTCTTGTCTCCACCTCCTACATGCTTGGGATTCCAGGTATGCACCACTACATGCAGCTCCAACCCAGGGCTTCACAAACGCTAGGTAGGCACTCTACCAACCAGCTGTATTCAGCCAAAATGTCGAGCCACAGCCTGGACCACCTGCATGCATCAGACAGGCACATGGTCACACCCAGTCCTGTCTGTGAGTTCAAGTCATCTCTTGGCTACTTTCTCTACCTGGCAGGTGCCTCTACCCTACTTCTCTTGGTCTTTGTATCACTGTGTCACCTGTCCTGGCATTCTAGACTACAGTCTGCAATCTGGCCACCTCCTCTACAACTTGACCATGAAGGGATGAGCCCATGGATGTCATCTTTGTCACATGGGTGATGTGGAATGTCTATCTATTCTTTTTTCTTTTATTAATAGATTGATTTGTGTGTGTGTGTGTGTGTGTGTGTGTGTGTGTGCATGCTCTCAAATTCTCATGCAAGTGCCTTTCTCCACTGAGCCATCTTGCTGGCCCGAGGTCCACCTGGCTCTGTAGACAGGTTTGTTTCCTGTTCCCTTACACCAGTCTCAGAAAAGCCCCTGTTGGCCAGAGCTTTCATTGCTTCTCAGATGGGGTGTCACTGCACAGCCAGACTGGGCCTAATCCCCTCCCTCCTGCCTCACCCCCATGCCTGGCTACTGTCATCCAAGTTAACAGTTCTCAGATCTCATCTCTCTTCTCTGTATGGATGAGGGGTGCTAACAATCCAACTAAAAAAGTTTCTTAGCATATGCCATGCTGTGTGGGCTCGACCCCAATCTTCATAGAGAGAAATTCACACACAAACACATCCTTCCTGTCAAAATTCCAAATGAATCAAAACTCCCTGATGATCATGACTGCTGGGCCTGTCCCTCAACACAGTGTGATGGTTTATACTGTCAACAACAGGATCCAAAACACTCAGGAGACAAGCATGGGCATGTGGCAGGATGTCTAGATTGGGCTGAGGTAGGGAGCTCCATCCTAAATGTAGGTGGCACCATTGAACAGACTGGGTTCTAGACAGAACGGAGGAAGCTCGCTGAGTGCCAGCACTCCTCTCTCTCTGCTTCCTGACATAGCACCACATCCCTGCTGCCATGGCTTCCCCATGATGGAGAGTATGCCTTCAAACCCTGAGCCTGACAAACTCTTCCTCCATAAGGCTTTTTCTTTCCTTTTCTTTTTTCTAGTTTTTTAAGACAGAGTTTCTCTATATAACCTGGCTGTCCTGGAACTCACTCTGTAGACCAGGCTAGCTTCAAACTCACAGAGACCTGCTTCCAGTGTGCTGGGATTAAAGGTGTGCACCACCACAGACCAGCCATAAGTTGTTTTTATCTTGCTTCTTGCCTCCATTTTATTTTTCTTTTATTATTTATTAGTGGCAAGCAACAAAACTTCTCCATGGGTAGTTTTTCTGGTCCACTACCCCAGAGAGTTAGACTTTAGCAAACCTGGCTTCCAGCAGGCCATAGCCACAGCCCCTGCAGTAAGGCCTGGGCCTCAGTTCTGAGTGAGACAAATCCAGGTTTGTTCTTCCTCAGATGCCCTGTGTCAACTCAACAAGTCCCATATCTGGAACATTTTCTTTACCCCTTAGTAGGCAATCCTCTTAGATAACCACTCTTGAGTCTTTCCCTGTATAAACCACTGTGTAGTTCTGTCCCTTCGTTGACTCCTGACTGATGTGTGATCCATGAGGCCACACAGAACAGATTTTAGAAAGAGGGAGATGGGCATGGTGGTGGACTGGGATGCTGGGGCAGGAATAAAAAGCTGAAGAAGAGCCATTCTGCTTCCAGTCAGGCACCATGTAGGCTGAGTTACATGGAACGTGTCCCAGGGAGCTGTGTAGATAGTTCAGTTGGTAAAGGGGTTGCCTTGCAAGCATCAGAACCCGACTTTAATCCCCTAGAGCCTACATAAAAATGCAGTGTGATGACACTCGCTTTGTAATCCCAGGACTGGGGAGGTGAGACAGGTGGATTCCCCAGCCAGCTCCCAGCCAATCCAAGACCTCGTCTCAAAAACAAGGTGGTCAGCTACTGAGGCACAGCTCTGATGTTGGCCTCTGGCCTCTTCATATGGCACACCTTCACACGCCACACATGCATCTACATGAACACATACCCCAACTGTGTCCCAAGCACAAGCAACTCAAGGGCCCTGACAAAGCAGCCGCTGGCTTCCCGCTGCTTGGCAGACTCTCATCCTACTTTCTCCTTAGGGGTCTCAAAACTGCTTCCTAGCTTTACCACTGTGGGCCGAATTCTCACTGTGCCAAATGAGATATATCGAAAAAGTCAATGTGCATTCTCAGAATTATGACAGAAACATCCATACATCATCCAGCAAGTCCGTCACTGATGGCCCACTGTGGCCAGGCCCTGCAGCTAGCATGATGACAGGGGCAAGAGGGAAAGGCATATGAAAACACAGACACAGCCTGAGCTGGAGTCCTCTGCCAACAAACAGAATAGACAACACCGGCCCTAAGCGAGCATCCTATATGATCAGGGCAACCTCACATGCCGGCCATCCATCACTTGTAGTGAGAATGGACAGCAAGTACTTTCTGGTCAGAATCTCCGAGCCACAGCACAGAGGTGTGCTGGCCCAGAACTGGTAACCAGAAATGTTCTCACGGTTAACTCTTTCCTTACCTTTCTGTTGAGTGCACTGTGGTGTAGAGGAGGAAGAGGAGTCTGAAAGCCAGTCTCGCTCGGAAGCATCATCTTTTCTCCCCAGCTTCTGTGACGACAGTACCTTTCGGTTATGAGAGAGGAACAAGCACACAGATCCTGTTAGCTGTACACATCCTCCTAACGGTCAACTGTCTTACTTCATACAAGGCCCACAGCTGCCACACTGAAAAGGGCTGCATGCGCTGCTGCAGGAAGAGACCACAGGGCCTTGTAAAAGCCTGGGCAGACAGTTAATAGCATGCCTATTGTATTTAGGCTGTGGGGAGCTTCATATCCCGTACTGCCGGGATGGCTTCCTCTCCACATGCCTGCAGGGACCTGCTGAGGAAAGGGGCTGCTTCTGGCTCGCTCAGGACAGCACCCAGTGCCATCATATCCAGCTCTGGTGTTCCATTATGAAAGTGCATTATGTGACAGGAAGTGCTGGCCATCCTGGGAGGACCTTCGCCTGGGCAACTGTCTAGGGCTGAGGCCCATAACGGTCACTATGTGACTCCACTGCTGGTGTCATTTCCTAATGAAGTGGGATTACTTCTCCACTGTCACCATGCACGGTGGCAGAGCTACCAAGCTGCCCCTTAGAGGCACTTCCACTGGCAGGGCTCTGAAGGGCAGGGCCACAGGGCAACTGGCCAAGAGGAAAAGCTGTGAAACACATCCTGTGGGTGTGCTAGCATCTAGGTCCTTCAGGGGCACTAGCCTAGCTCGACTGATTCTTCAGCTAAAACTTGCCTGGGATCAGCATGGCCGAGCAGTGGTGTCTTGGGGGTCATGGGAAGGAGACTCCTGTGGCTGGCAGGAAGCTGGCAGGAGCCACCACAAGATGATCATAGGAAAGGCATCTCAGAGCCAAGAGCTGGAGCCACTGCAGCTCTGTGCTCATGGCTCCAAGGGGACCTGGTTCAGGGTGAGCAGTCCACAGAGCTTCTAATTGGTATTTCAGAGAAGGGGAAACAAAGTGACCTCTTGTTTTTTATCTCCTGGGCATGAACAGCTTTGGTCAACTGTGAAAGACACATTAAACTACTCACAGTCACCGGAAGTGTGAAATTGATAAAAAAAATGCCAATGGCATCCTTGGGAGATTGTCTGACAGATCTATTAGTTCTCCAGTGGATCACTCACACACACACACACACACACACACACACACACACACACACACACACCTCTGATGGTACACACACACCATGTGCACAAGCACATCAGAGGATATGTAAGTAAATGTTTCCTTCAGTGCTACTCTTAAGAAAATACAAATAGAAACCACCAGCAGCAAAATGAACGTGAAAGGTACAACTGCCTGGGGAGTTACATGACACTGTCACACAGGACTGGAACGGAGAGACAGACGGAAAGACAGACGGAAAGGCTGAGACTGAACAACGGAAAGAGGAACTGAAGAGACAGCTCAGCGGTGAGAGCACTGGCTGCTCCTCCTCAGGCCCCAGGTTTGATTCTCCGCACCCACACCGAGGCTCACAGACATCTGTGACTCCAGATCTAGAGGATCCAAAGAGCTCTTACTGTGCTGGCATTGCCTGTATGTGGTGTACAGACACACACATACAGGCAAAACACCATACACACAAAAATCAAAGCAAGTAAACATTTTAAAAAAGAAATTATAATATATAACGGTTGTTTCCTGAAAAATAGCATGAACCCCTTTAAAAAAAAAAAAGAAAGAAAAACGGAAGATGGCATGGTTTGGGGAAAAAACTGGGAAAAGGTGTTTGTTGTGCAAGCGCATGGACCCAAGTTCAACCCCTGGAGCCCTCTTAAAGGTGGAAGGAGAACAGACTCCAGGTGTCTGGCCTCCACATATATGCACACCACAGTATGTGCACCCACACAGGAGCACACACACACACACACAAATAAACTTTAAAAATTTTAATGGAAAGAAGATACCGGCCAGGCGGTGGTGGTGCAGGCCGGGCGGTGGTGGCGCACGCCTTTAATCCCAGCACTTGGGAGGCAGAGGCAGGAGGATTTCTGAGTTCGAGGCCAGCCTGGTCTACAAAGTGAGTTCCAGGACAGCCAGGGCTACACAGAGAAACCCTGTCTCGAAAAACCAAAAAAAGAAAAAAGAAAGAAAAAAAAGAAGATACCCAAAAAAAGGGAAGATGAAGAATGTCAGTCAAAATAGATATTCGGGAGGGCTGGAAAGACGGCTCAGCAGTTAAGAACACTGATTGCTCTTGCAGAGTACATGGGGTTCAGTTCCCAGCACCTACACAGTGTCTCACAGCCGTATGTGACTCCAGTTCCAGAGGATTTGACACCCTCTTCAGACTTCCTTGGAAACCAGGCAAGAATGTGGTGAACATACTTATAGGTAAAACACTCACACACATAAAATAAATAAATAAATCTAAAAAATAAGCTATTGTGGTATACTGGCTGGTTTTGTGTGTCAACTTGACAAAAGCTGGAGTTATCACAGAGAAAGGAGACTACCTTGAGGAGATGCCTCCATGAGATCCAGCTGTAAGGTATTTTCTCAATTAGTGATCAAGTGTGGGAGGGCCCATTGTGGGTGGGGCTATTCCTGGGCTAGTAGTCCTGGGTTCTATAAGAAAGCAAGCTGAGTAAGTCAGGGGAAGCAAGTCAGTAAGGAACATCCCTCCATGGCCTCTGCATCAGCTCCTGCTTCCTGACCTGCTTGAGTTCCAGTCCTGACTTCCTTTGGTGATGAACAGCAATGTGGAAGTGTAAGCTGAATAAACCCTTTCCTCCCCAGCTTGCTTCTTGGTCATGATGTTTTGTGGAGGAATAGAAACCCTTACTTAAGACATAGGGGAAATAGATATTTAGATATGATTTCAAAATCATATACACCTAACAATAGTCATTCAAACGAATATATTCTAATACATCCCACGTCTCCACATACAGTAAATTAGAAAGCTTAGAAGCAAATGTGGAATGTCAGAAGTCCTGTAATGAGGACGGGAAGCAAGGGATAGAAAGCCGGATGAAAGCAAAGCAAGCTGTCGCGTTAGCACGTGACCATGTGACATCACTGTACCAGCTGGCACTGAGTGACCCCAGGAAAGCACAGGATCTAGCACAGAGCTACGTGCAAGTCTCCTGACAGCTCTCATCATGTCAGCCACGTGAACAAGCCTGTGGCCGTGTGATGCAGTGCCATGGTGGGGAGCCAGCTTGGGGGACAATCTGGACAAGAAAACGTAAGGGGACAGTTGAGGTGGCACACGCCTTTACTCCCAGCGCTCAGGAGGCAGAGCAGGTGGACCTCTGTGAGTTTGAGGATAGCCTGGTCTATTTAGTGAGTTTTAAACTAACCAGCTCAGGGCTACATGGTTAGATCCAGTCTCAAATGAACCCCATAAAACAAGTAAGCATGACAACAAAAGCACACACACACAAAAGCAAGGGTAACACACACACTCTCACACACACAAGCAAGTGTAACACATACACACACACACAAACACAAGCAAGCATAATACATACACACACACAAGCAAGTGTAACACATACACACTCACACACACACAAGCAAGTATAACACATACACACTCACACACACAAGCAAGCATAACACATACACACTCACACACAAGTGTAACACATACACACACAAGCAAGTGTAACACACACACACTCACACACACACAAGCAAGTGTAACACATACACACTCACACACACACAAGCAAGTATAACACATACACACTCACACACAAACACAAGCAAGCAAGTGTAACACATACACACTCACACACACAAGTGTAACACATACACACACAAGCAAGTGTAACACATACACACTCACACACACACAAGCAAGTATAACACATACACACTCACACACAAACACAAGCAAGCATAATACACACACACACAAGCAAGCAAGTGTAACACATACACACTCACACACAAGTGTAACACATACACACACAAGCAAGTGTAACACATACACACTCACACACACACAAGTATAACACATACACACTCACACACAAACACAAGCAAGCATAATACATACACACACAAGCAAGCAAGTGTAACACATACACACTCACGTGTAACACATACACACACAAGCAAGTGTAACACACACACTCACACACACACAAGCAAGTATAACACATACACACTCACACACAAACACAAGCAAGCATAATACATACACACACACAAGCAAGTGTAACATACACACTCACACACACAAGTGTAACACATACACAAGCAAGTGTAACACATACACACACAAGCAAGTGTAACACATACACACTCACAAACACAAGCAAGCATCATACACACAAGAAAGCAAAACACATACACAGTCATACACACTCACAATAACACACACAAACAAGTCTAACACACACACACTGCACACACACACACAAGCAAGCAAAACACATACACACTCACACACACTACACACACACTTACGCTACACACACACACACATAATTTACACACAAGCACACCACACACATATATATACACAGCAAAAGAAGAATCCCATACATCCTCATAAAGACGTTTATCTTTGCCTTTGAAGGACTCGACTTCAAAGGATAAACCAAGAAGTTTAAGCTTCACTCCATCCAGACAGACACAAGGCTGAACACAGTAGCAATGGAACAGGGCGAAGACGATGGCTGCTTGTGTGCTCTAGGCGGCCTACAGGGGAAAGCAGCTTGGGCTCATGGAGCTACCTGATCCCTGTGAGGCACGGCGTACGCGGCATCTCGGCCATCTCCCACATCCTTCCAGGTGGTGGGCTCCGACTCCCTGCAGCTGGATGACACCTGAGTCTCAGCGTCTTCATCCTCCCCGTAGCCTAACGTCTCAAAGGATGGTAATGAAGTCCTTCTCGGCTCATTCTGCCGGCTTGGCCTGTGTTAGGTCATTAACGGATAAAATAAGCAAGCAAGTGGCTTAGCACTTGGCGCTGATACTGGAACACTTTTTTTTTTTTGAGACCAGATCCCAGGCTGACCCAAACCTATAATCCTCCTGCCTCAGCCTCCCAAGTGTTGGGATTACTGGCCCACCCCACCCCACCAAGCTTTTACGCACATTTTAAATGTGCTGTCTGCAGGTCCATACCAAGAAGTACTGTAACAGTAAAACACTGTTCATTGGCAGCTGCGTGATCACAGCGCCGGCTCTCCCTGCTCTGTGCCCCTCTAAGTACTGCTTTACACTTGTTTTCACACTCATGCTCTGGGCATAGACAACTCACTATTTTTAAAAAGATGTATTTTTATTTATATGTATATCAACATGAACCAAGGCCAGCAGAGGACGCTGGACTCCCTGGGAGTTGGAGTTAAAGGAGATTGTGAGTGCTGGGAACTTAGTAGCCAACGCTCTTAACCTCTGAGCCATGTCTGCATCTGCTATTAGTAAGGCTGTGTTTGTTTAGTTATGGGTACGTAGGCATAATGTTATTGTGTTTGACCGTGTGAACAGTCAAATGCTGACTTCTGTCTCCCCTGTATCTGGTTGCAATCCTTATTCTGAGAATCTCCTGTCTCAATCTTGTGTAAACGAAGCTCCCTAAATTATTCCCTGGTGAGAAAGTGAGATTAAAGAGAGCCTAACAGCCAATGACTGAGCAGGGAGAGAATAGGACTGGACTTTCTGCCAGCCATGGGGGGGGGGGGGCGGAGGAAGTGGAGATTAACAATGGGGAGAGAGTCTAGGGGACACCATTAGAAGAAGACATAGAACAGAGAAAGCCATAAAATGCAAGTATCTCGGGGATTTTGGCTGGGAAGTACTCAGATGAATTTGGAGGATTAAAATAGAGTAATCCTGCTCGGTTGTGGCGACCTTAAGGCATGTTAAATAAATATAACCGTCCAGTCTCAATTATTTGGGAGCTAGCTGGGTAAGAGGGAAACCGTAATACACTTATTAAAAGACAAGAACACAGGCATGTGCACGCGTGCCTGTGAGCGGGTGAAGGTGAGTGTAGGTGCCCTTGGAGGCGAGGGCGTCAGACTCCTCTGGAGTGGGGGTTATAGGTGGCTGGGAACCGCCTGATGTGGACACTGGGAACCAAGTCTGTCCTTCTGCAAGAGCAGTGTGTGCTGCATGCCATATCTTTACTGCTGGGCCACCTTCTCCTGCTCTTGTTTTTTTGTTTTTGTTTATTGAGATGATCTCACTAAGTAGCCTGGGCTGGACTGGAACTTGTTATGTAGATCAGTCTGGCCTGCCTCTCTGCCTCTGGTAAGTTGGGATTAAAGGCATGCACCATCACACCCAGCAACTAGTAAGTCAACATTTTGAAAGGCAGATTATGTATGTATGGCTGGGCACATACTTAGTGGCTTCTAGCTAGCATGCAGAGGACCTAGGACTTACCCCCTAGAACTGCAAAGCAAATACTTTTGTTATTTTGTTTTTGTTTTGAGACAATATTTCCCATAGCCCAAGCTGGTATGAAATTTACTGTATAGCCAAGGATAACCTTGACCTCCTGCTGATCCTTCAAGTTCCCTCTCCCAAATTCTAGGGCTACAGAATGCCACAATTCCCAGCCCCCTAGAACCCCCCTTCAAAAAAAAAATCAACTTATTTTACCTTCTAAGTTCCTAGCTTAGAAGTACAAGGCCATTGCCAGGGGAGTTCATGGTCTTACATATGTGAATACCTAGAATGATCCTTTAATCCCATAGGGACTGACTGGGGTGTGGGATTTGGACAAGGTTCAAAGGTGATTTGTTTTCACATATGTCAGTTGATGTCCTGAAGTCCTTCCCTCTCCCTGGTCTGTCTCAGGTGCCTAGTACCCTGGCAAGCACCTCTCACGGATGAGCTAAGAGGCTCACACTCCTGTCATCACTTAGCATTGTGCTAAAATATGGCGGGACTGATAGTCTTCCTTTGGTGGTTTTATATCTTCTTTTCAGTTCTTTATTTTTCAGTTCAATTCAGTAAAAATGTAATTCTTAGAAGAAAAGCTAGCTAGACTCCAGTCAAAATTGACATCCCACAGTACACTGCTATAATCCTGGCTGCCTGGGAGCTTGAAGCATGAGAAGAAGGATAGTCTGAGGCCATCCTGGTCTACACGGAAAGACCTCGTCTCGGAACTAAAGGAACGAGTATTGTCCCTGTCACTGCCTCCTGGACACAGCAATGGGAACCTGGTGACTACACCCCGCAAGGCCCCATACACAGTGGACACAGCCATGCCGAGCTGCCCTCTGCTGCATGAGAGGCTGCACAGCTGCAACGCTTCCCTACCGCAGCCTCAGCTCGGAGGTGGTGGCGGAAGGCTTGATGAAGCTGTCGTTCTCAACGTAGGAGGCGTCACTCTCAGACCGGGATCTCTGGCGAGGCTGCGGAATGGCGACTGTCTGTCCAGTCAATGTGGTTGCCAGGATGGCTGCAGCCAGAGCAGACCTACGGACAGACACATGCCAGAGAGGCCTTGAGCAACAGGCATTCAAACTGCAGGCTGACCTGGCAAGGTTAACCCTGTCCACTGCGGCTGCTGATCGCCCACCCACGGCTTGCGTACGACCAGGATGGCCCATCAGAACTCCCCATTTAGCTCTCACGTTGGCTGTATGATCAAATTTATGCAGTCCTTTTTTATAGCAATTGAATGATTTGTAAAGTCCAGTGGTTCGCAATCTTCCTAATGCTGCGACCCTTTAATACAGTTCATGTTGTGGTGACCCCCCAATCATAAATCACTTCACTGCTACTTCATAACTTTGGTTTTGCTACTGGCATGAATCAGTGTAGACTTGATATACAGGGTGTCTGATATGGGATCCCCCAGAGAAGTCACAGTCACAAGCCACAGGTTGAGAACTGCTGACCTGGCCAATAGGGTGTCACACCAGGTTGTAAATCTACATAGTCAGACACGCAAAGCCTATATTCAAATCGTTTTCTTATTAAAACAAAAGATCAGAATGAAATAAAAGAATGAGACACAGGAAGACTTAAGGCAGGTGTGGTAGCACACGTCTTTGATCCCAGCCCTTGGAAGGCAAGGCGGGCGGATCATTGGGAGTTGGAGGCCAGGCTGGTCTACATAGTAAGTTCTACACAACCTGGGCTAGATAGTGAGTCCCTGACTTAAAAAAACAAACAAACAAACAAAAAACCCATAAACAGTCAGGCAGTGGTGGCGCATCCCTTTAATCCCAGCAACCCTAAGAGGCAGAGGCAGGTGGATTTCTGAGTTCGAGGCTAGCCTGGTCTACAAAGCAAGTTCTAGGACAGTCAGGGTTACACAGAGAAACCCTGTCTCAGAAAAGCAAGCCTGCGCACACACGCACACACGCCTTGTAATGATGAAGAGACACATCAACTAAATGCATGTCTGTATCTCCAGTATTAGCTGGCCAGCCAGCCTAGCCCCAAAAGCAAGCTTCTGATTCGGAGAGAGATCTGTCTCAGAACAACAAGACTAAGAACAGAGGAAGACACCACCCCACAAACTGCACTCTCGCACGCATATAAACCACACACCACACATGCACACACTAAAAAACCTCCACAAACCCAAAACAAAACAAGAAACCCCACCGCCCACCGAGCACCACTGTTACCGTTCCCTATTTTTCTGTTTGCCCTTGTCCACAGACCCGAGACCTTTACTGTTGGCTAAGATCCTCTTAAGTCCAACCCTCTGCCCTTGGTTCTTGAAACAGTTGAGCAGTTCCAGAGAGACAGGGTAAAAGGCAGCCTTTTATCATCTACAGCCAGCCTTTTAAACACCTGAGCTTCACAATGAAGTGAGTTTTGGTAAATCCCTAGGTAACCACGGATGAGGAGTTGCTTGTCAGAGGAACCAACCAGGTACTCAAAGGGAGAGAACTTTTTGTCCCATCCCCTAACATGGTGTGTGGTGGGGAGCAGGGCTACTAGAGACAATGACCAATGACCGTTCATCAGCTGCACCTATACAATGAAGCTTCCATACATATAAGAGCAGTGTGTGTGAGGCCCTGGCTTCTATCACCAAGACCAAGCCCCAGAATGAGTGATGGTGGAGAGACTGCCGATGGGGGGAGCTTGCGGATGGGGGGAAGCCTGCAGATGGAGGAAGCCTGTGGATGGGGGGAAGCCTGCAGATGGAGGAAGCCTGTGGATGAGGGAAGCCTGCGGATGGGGAGAACCTGTAGATGGGGGGAAGCCTGCAGATGGGGAGAACCTGTAGATGAGGGAAGCCTGCGGATGGGGAGAACCTGTAGATGGGGGGCGGGGAGCCTGCAGATGGAGGGAGCCTGCGGATGAGGGAAGCCTGCAGATGGGAGGGGCCTGTGGATGGGGGGAGTCTGCGGATGGGGGAAGCCTGCGGATGGGGGGAGCCTGTGGATGAGGGAAGCCTGCGGATGGGAGAAGCCTGCGGATGGGGAGAACCTGTAGATGGGGGGAGCCTGAGGATAGAGGGAGTCTGCGGATGAGGGAAGCCTGTAGATGGGGGGAACCTGCAGATGGGGGAAGCCTGCGGATGGTGGAGTATGTGAGAACTTCCAGGAAGGGGATTTGTGTCCTTTAAAACATCCTTTATAAAGCAAGGCATGGGCCGGGCGGTAGTGGCGCACGCCTTTAATCCCAGCACTTGGGAGGCAGAGGCAGGAGGATTTCTGAGTTCGAGGCCAGCCTGGTCTACAAAGTGAGTTCCAGAACAGCCAGGGCTACACAGAGAAACCCTGTCTCGAAAAACCAAAAAAAAAAAAAAAAAAGAAAAAAGAAAAAAAAAGATAACATTTGTTTCAGAATATATTAAAAAAATAAATAAATAAATAAAGCAAGGCATGGGGACACACATCGGAGATTGAAAGAGGGGGATCACGAGTTTGGAGCCAGCCTAGGCTACCCTACCTCAAAGAAAACCAAAACAAAGAGTAAAGCATCCTCCATAATAAACCAATAAAACACACAAATTCAAGGCCTCGGAAGAAGCCACATCTGTGTGGAAGACCTGACGGACTGATAGCTATGGGCTGTGGTTTAGAGAGATGGATTGCTTCAAGACCAAAAGCTGACAAAACTTCACAGCCAGTTACAACCAACCTCTGATCTGGCCTAATCTCCTTGTGCCTTCGGGAAATTCTTGGGACATATTATTGAACTTGAGAGAGTAGTGGCTTCCACAAACCCTAAGAAAGCTGTTAAGCCTCCATATGAAACCTACAGGCCATCCATGCTCGGCAGTAGCCAGCCTCCCCGTTGTCTCTACCACAGTGTTTGGTAAATGCATTGATCTATGCCTTCCTTTTGCTCTCTGACTTATACAAATTAAGTCTTCTCTTCTACACCGAAGCAAAGCATTCAAGGTAACCAGAATCCATATTTCTGGCCCACTCATCTTTAGCTCAGAACCTGGATCCTGTTCCCTGGCCAGGGCCACTCATTTCTGGCTCAGAATAAACTCTCTTATTCCAAGGGCTGTGTTTTGCATTAAGTTTTCCCAAGATCTGTGAGCACTCTTATCAAATCCAACATAAAGACAGGATTGTGAGAACATCAGCTTGCTTTCGGGTCAGAACAAAGACAGAACCACCTGGGCTGTATCTGGTTATCTGAAGTGGGGGTGGGGCAGGGGGGCTGAGCCCTCAGTCAGTGGGCTCTGATACAACCTTTCAGTGGACAGTCTTAGAACTTAATTGGATTAGAGAAGACCTAGCTATTGCCCACTGAAGAATGGACATGTTGATTATTGTTGGGTGAGAACCCAGGAGTCGTCTTTATTGATCACTAATAACCAAATCAAGTTACAGATTAAAAACAAAGCAGCAGTGGACTGAAGAGAAGGTTAAGTGGGTTAAAGAAAGCATACTGCTCTTGCAGAGGATCTGATTTGGCTGCCAGCACCTACACTGGGTGACTCACAACTACCTATAATAGCAGCTCCAGGGGACCCAATGTCCTCTTCTAGATTCCAAGGGCACCCACATCCAAGTACACACACACACACACACACACACACACACACACACACACACACTCTAGTGCTCACATATATGCACATACAAAGGCATATACACATTGTTTATAATTCTTGTTTTGTTTTGTTTTTATTTTTCTTCTCTGTAGTCCTAGCTGTCCTGGAACTCACCCGGTACTCCAGGCTGGCCTTGAACTCACCCACTAGCCCGTCTCCTCAGTGCTCAGATTAAAGGAGTGTGCCACCACCCCGCTACAAGTCAAACTTTAAAGGAAGGCGACAACAACGACAATAAATCAGACTAAGTAGGCACAGTGGCTCACACTCTTGAGAGGCTGAGGCAGGAGGACTGCTTTGAATGCAAGGTCAGGCTGAGCCACAAAGCAAGACCCTATAGAAAACAAACAATACAAGTCTAAAGTTTTCAAGTGTCTAAAATCTTGGCAGATGTACAGTGGACCTAAGAATGAAGAGAGAGTTGGCTGTCTATTACATTGAACACTAGGTGGTTAGGAACACCAGTTCCTGGCAGGGCATATGTCCCTTCCTTTAACCCAAAGTAGGGTTTTTTTTTGTTTTGTTTTAAGGCAGAATTGTATCTAGAAAGAAATTTTTGTGCAGTTATCCTAAAAGTACTGTTAACCTGGAAGGACACTAAGCTGAGATGTAAAGCACATGTTTAGCATGCACAAGCCCTGACTTCTACTCCCAGGAAGAAAAGAGGAAGCAAGCAAGAAAGGAAGGAGGGAAGGAAGGAAAGAAGGAAGCAAGGAAGGGAGGAAGGAAGGAAGCACGGAAGGATTAATTTAAACCCAGTGCTTTATATTTAATAGGCACCAGTTGCATCCAATCCTAAAGTCTGAGATCTTCAACTGAAGGTATCAGACGTCAAGCAAGTCCACTGATGCTCAGAGAAGCCAGATGTAGTGCATCACGGAGCAGAGGTAAATAGTCTAGCCCTCTACTTGTGGCCTCTTGGCCAGTGTGATCAGTTCCAGCTTCAGGACTTGATGGCCAAGCATAGGGGTGACCCTCCGCGCGCTGCTCATCTTGAGACTTACCTGGGCCTCTCTGGAGAAGGGTTGGGGCTTCGGGGAGGGGGTGTGCGTGGCACAGCTGGCTTCGGAGCAATGCTGGCTGCGGGGAGGAAGCCATGGATGATGTGGTTCTGCACAAACGAAACCCAAGGCAGGTCACTGGGAGGAAGAAGTCACCTGGGTCCTGTGCCACCATCACCTCCCAAGCTGAGGCCACAATAGGCCTCACACACACTCCCCTGCAATCCCCCCACCCCCATCCCAGTCTCCATTGGTGAGGCAAGGGCACTCACTGGGGTACACCATCATGACTGTCTATTTCACACTTTCCTGCTCAAGGCAGCTTTCCTGACTGATTTCAATTGTCAATTGAACTGGGTTAATCCACACCTACTGGGTGTCTGTGGGAGGGCTTTTCCAGAGAGGATTAACTAACTGAGCTAAATATGAAGAGAACCAACTCCTGGGGTAGGGAGACTTAGACTGAAGAGAAAGGGTAAGAGGAGAGAAAGATCAGCTGGGCATCATCATTCTTCTGCCTCAGCTTCCTGGTCTGCTGAGATGTGAGCACGCATCTGCTGCACACCCTTGGCCCCCCCCCCCGCCCCCGTGAAGCCACACGCAGCCACACCTTCCCCCACTGCGATGGACCATGTGTCTTCAAAACCACGAGCCAAAATAAAGCTCTACTCCCATAATCTGCTTCTTGTCAGGTCCCAGCTAGTGTGAAAAGTAATTAATGCACTGACCATTACCTTCCAGGCTTCCAACACACAGCTCTGTCCCCAGTGACGTCACCCAGGTCTTCCCCATCCCGAGCAGCAGGTGTCTTTCTTATCTTTATCAACCCTGGAACTCTAACGCTACTGACTCATCTCTTAGGAGGAGCCTGACTCCCAGTGGCTTATCTCAAAGCTGCACAGTAAGGAAAATGAGCTCCTATCTATGATGAAAGTCAGAGGGGACACCATCGCACTTTGATTAACTGGGCGGAGGAGTGATGCTTCTGAACCCTGTGCAGTCTGTTTTCTGGGCACCAGCCACTCACACCCACTAGAGGCAGGGCGCCATGAATGACGATGAAGATGCGCTGTCTTCATCCTCAGGAGCATAGAGTGGGAAAACACCCACACAGTTGTTATAGAACACAGAATTATGAAAAACGTCAAGAGATGAGAAAAATCAAAATAGCCCAAGGGAAGAAGGTTTGCCACCCCATGCCCACTTCTCCCTTGGGGTAGCCAGGCCAGTGTGCACTGAGCTGGACCGGAGGGAGGGAAGCCTAGCCAAGCACTGGTGAGTGCGGGGCAGGATCGTGGTTGGAAATGAGTGCGCATGCAATGAACACAACCAGGAACAGTTTTGGAGAACTGGTTCATTAATTAGGGAGGGGTCGTATTTATACCCCTGGGGAGGTGGCCAGGGTCTCTGGGGCAAGTTTTATTTGGCTGTGTACTATTGGCCAGGGCAGACACTTCATCTACTACTCAGCTGTATATGGGGCTGTAGTGGGGAGGAGGGGTGGGAGACCTTATACAGTCAAACAAGGAGTGAAGCCTGATACCTGTCAGAGTAATAAATTCTTATCAGGATTCATGGTGGGAGAGCGGCCTTTACCAGCATTACGGCACCAGGTTGGAAGGTGGGGAGCTAGCCAACTCCCGGGAGGTAACGGGTTGAAGCTCCTTCGACCTTTCCTTCATAACCCTGGGCATTACTGTCCCACAAAGGGTTCCTTCAGGATTTTTTATTTTGCTTTCTTTCTTTCTTTCTTTTTTAAGATTTAGTTATTTTACATGTGTGAATATTTTGTCTGCATATATGTATGTATACCACGTGCATGCCTGAGTCTGTGGAGGTCAGAAGAGGACATCAGATCTCCTAGAAATGGTGTTTCAGATGTCTATGAGCCAGCATGTAAGTGCTGGAAGTTGAACCCAAGTCCTCTGCAAAAGCAACATGTGCCCTTAACCACTGAGCCATCTCTCCAGCCCTTCGGGTTCTGAAACCAGCAAGGAAACTTCAAGTCTTTCCCTAGGAGAAAGGCACTGAGGCATTAAGAATGGGTCTTCAAAGATGGCCCCTGCTTCTGTATTGGAAAGGGAGCATCATGAACAAAGGAATTAACCAAACACCAATGACAGGCAACTTAGACCAGGAAAAGAGGACAGGAGGGATCTGTGGATCATTTCAGTTTATTCCTAGGAGCTGGAGAAATGGTTCAGTGGTTAAGAACATGTACTACTCTTCCAGAAGACTTGAGTCCAGTTACCGACACCAATATCAGGCGACACCAATATCAACTGCCTGTAACTGCACCTCTAGAGAATCCAGTGCCTTTGGCTTCTAAGGGCAAGTGCACAAACTCACACTTGAGACACACATAATTAAAATAAATCTTTTTTAAAGGTTATTACAGTGAGGCTATAACTCAGTGACAGACTGTTTGCCTAGTGTCTAAAAGTGCCTGGAATGGGGGGTCTCACTGTGTAGACTAGTTTAGAACTCAGTATGTAGTCCAGGCTGGCCTTGAACTCACAGAGGTCTGCCTGCCTACCTCTGCCTCCAGAGTGCTGGGTTTAAAGGTGTATGCTATACTATTCTGGCCTAAAGGCTCAGAAATGGATCCCTCCCACCACAAAATAGAGTTGGCAAGATTAACAGGTTGTAGTGAGAGGAATGGGGTGTGTGCCCATAGATTGCTGGAGTCATGATCCTAAGAAGTCAAGTGTGATGGTGTAAGCCTGTAATCTCAGCACTCAGGAGGCAGAGGCAAGAAGGTTGTGGGCTACATAGTAAGACTCAGTTTCAAAACCAAAACCAAACAGAAGAAGAAATTAAACCAGCAAGATATCAGAGAATGAGACCAGGAAGACACTACATGGCACTTGTGTGACCCCGTGGCTTTAAGAAGATCTGGGAGGACACACCAGGCAGAGGGAGCAGAAAGTGTCAGTGTGTCCAGCTAGTGAGTGTGTGGTGGGGTGGAGGACTCTACTACAGGCAGTGGCATGATCAGATCTGTGCTTTTCAAAGTTTCAGTCATTGCTCTGTAGACAGCAAATCTCGGGGACCTCAGAGGTGAAAACGGAGAACCGAGAAAACATTTGATTAAGAAGCAGTCCAGGTAGATAGAGGCCAGGTCGGGGTGGGGAAGGTAGGATCTGGTGGACAGACGCAATGGACCTGCTAAAGCTGGTAAGGAGTGCAGGGTGCAGGGAGGAACCAAGTATGACTTCCCTGTGGGGACACCTGGCCACGGAGAAGTTTTCAGAAAGACAGGGGTGAACTCCCAGCTATGGGGAGAATCCTGACAGGGAGGCCAAGATTCCGGTCTGTGGCAGACTCTGGATTCTTTGGAACACGAAGTCTGGGTTTCTGGAACTTAATGCTCCCTGACAGTGTGGCTGCCTCGCTCCTACCACAGGCCTTAAAAACTGCACACGAGGGCTGGAGAGATGGCTCAGTGGTTAAGAGCATTGTCTGCTCTTCCAGAGGTCCTGAGTTCTATTCCCAGCAATCACATGGTGGCTCACAACCATCTGTAATGGGATCTGATGCCCTCTCCTGCTATGCAGACATACATCCAAATAGATCACTCATATAAATAAATCTCTTTTTTTTTTTAAACCGCACATGAAGGCCTGGAATTACTCACGAACTGGCTCCGGCGGTTCCTGCGAAAGCTGAGGAGCATTCTGGCTGAGGGGGGCGGGCTGAGCCGCCAGGCGCTCAACTGGCTGGAAGATAGCCCCACAGCCCGCACAACACCCCACAGTCTAGCTCCCGCGGATCCCCGACTTTAAAACAAACACCTTTCATATTGGCTCTGATTTGAGTCTCAGCCAATCAGAGTCAATTTTACTGCCACCCGTTGCTCTTGACAACCCAGCGGCGTCATTCAAATTCCAGCCAGTGAGGAAGCAGGCTGAGCCTTCCGTTCTATTATTGGCTATAATAGACGCCAATCTTCTACGTATCACCCAATAAAACGCAGTCCAGGGTGGTCAGAATTTTAAAGAGGGCTCCCGGCTGTGGGAACCCGGAAGTGGCAGGGCCTCCGGTGAAGGCGCAGTGAGCTTCTCTGCCTTTGTATCCCTGCACAGGGACTGAATAGAGGAGCCACCCTAAGCGCCCTGTTAGGACACCAGAGCTAAGGGAGGTGCTTACAAAGAGGGACGGAGTCACTAAAACAGAAATCTCCTTGTTTCAGCCCGGGGTGGTGGCGCCCGGTTGTCATTTTAACACTTGGGCTGCTGAGTTCAAGTCCAGCTCCAGCTAGTAGTCAACTATCAGTACAGAGTCAAGCTTGATGATAAGATCCAATCTTATTTTGAAAATGAATAAATAAATTTCTTGAATTCAGACTTCGGTTGAAGTAGTTCATTGCCTGAAAAGCCACTCTACAGATCCTGCCAAAGAGGTCCGGACTTCGAGTGCAACAGCGCCTGCTCTAGTGAGATCTTGCATTTTCCTCATTAGACCAAAACCACGGATGGAAAGAAACCCCCCTGGTGGTACAGGTCCGGTCCACGTGCCACTGGGGCATATTGTGGCTAATGAAAAATGGCGCGGGTCCCAACTGGCTCAGGAGATGCAAGGTCAGTGGGCTGTCTGCTGTCATACTCCTTTCTTCCCAGCAGGTTAAAAGAGAGAGAAAAATGCTGGGTATGGTAATGTTCTTTTGCAATCCCAGCACTCCTGAGACTGAAGCAGGAGAATCTTGAGTTAGAGACCAGCCTGGGCTACATAGCAAGTTCAAGGCCAGCTTGGGCTTTGAAAGCTTGTCTCAAAATAATTACAAAGACTAAAATGAAAGGAGACTGGAGAGATAACTCAGTGTTTAAGAGGACTGGCTGGTCTTGCAGAGGATCCTGGTTTAAGTCCAGCAACCACATGGTGGTTCAGGTGATCAGGCTCCTCCCTCTTCTGGCCTTTTGGAGCACTAGGCTCGCACATGTGCACAGACATGCAAGCAAAACATACATATAAATCTTTGAGTTTTTCATTTTATTTTGTTAAAAAGGAGGTTTAAGCCAGGTGGTGGTGGGTCACACCTTTAATCCCAGCACTTGGAAGACAGAGGCAGGAGGATCTCTGAGTTCAAGTCCACCCTGATCTACAGAGTGAGTTCTAGAACAACCAGGGCTACACAGAGAAACCCTGTCTCAAACCAACAAAAAGCAGGGTGAGGGCTAGAGATGGTTAGATCCCTAGCATCTCCATTGGGCTGCTTATTACTGCCTTTAATTCCAATTTCAGAGGATATGATGCCCTCTCGTGGCTTCTCAGGGTACCTGCGGACACACACACACACACATTTTAAAAATGAATCTTTACACAAAAAATACATTTTAGCTGTTGCTAAATGTACATTTTGCTGCTGCCTTGTTATCTGGAATTTCTAAAAACTCATTTTCTTGTCTGTTTTTTAGGAAAAGTTAGACTCATTTTTGAGGAGGGTCTGGCATCAGCAGATTTTTATCTGTCTAGCAAATCTTGCATTCTCTATATCACTGAAGCAGATTTGGTGGCCGGACATGGCTACAGAAAGAGACTTGCTCGCTTTAGAAATGTAAGTACCGAATTAGAGGCGCTAAAATCTAGCATCTCCTCGTATCCCCATTGCCCCTCTCTCCATCGATCGTCCTAAGCGCTGAGTGATAGCTTTCTGAACCTCAAAAGGAGCTGTGTTACCAGATCTTACTCTTTTCTTTTGAAGTCTGCACATCTTCAAGGGATTATAATTGTTGAAAAAACCCATTTGAGTGAACAGTACTTCCCAGCAGTCCAGAAGTTTACTGTGCTAGACCTTGGGATGGTGCTGCTTCCAGTGGCCAGCCAATCGGAAGCATCCTGCCTCATTACCCAGTTGGTAAGTACCAGACGTCTCCTTTATAATATCCTGTCCAGAAGAAGCTCAGTTTGCCTCGGATCCTGACTCACCAAACCTGCCTTTATTATAATGGTGTTGGTTTCTCAAAATAATTTTTATTAAATATTGTTTTGTTTGTTTTCTGAGAAAGATTTTTTTTTCCTATGTAGACCAGGCTAGCCTCCAACTCACAGAGATCCTCCTACCTTTGATTCCCAAGTGCTGGGATTAAAGGTGTGTGACACCACACCTGACTTCAAAATAAATTTTGACCCAGGGTCTCATGTAGCTGCGATCCCAGGCACGTGTCACCACACTGGGCTAGATTTAGGCAGTGCCGGAGGTTGAACCCAGGACTTACTGCACGCAAGGCAAACACTCTGCCAATGACACCTCCATCCGGTTTATTGGAACTTTTGTGTGTGACAAAGGCTGTGAGTCGGAGCTCTAATTTTGGCCTCCAGGCTGCACTGATACCATCTGTGGCACCCTTATCCTGCATTTGTACTGGGAAAAATGGCTCCTGGCAGCCCCTTTGTCCCATTCAAACCCGCCATTGTTTAAGCAGTGGCATTTTTTTGTGCCCACTCCCCTCCCCATCCCACCCCTGCCTCGCCCCATAGGGCCTGTGTAGCCCAGGTTGTCCTTGAACTCCTGATCCTCCTGCTGCTTCTTCCCAGGTCCATGGGATCACAAGCCTCTCTGACACCATGTCTGAGCTCAATACTTCCGTGTATAGGCCTTGTGCATTTTTCTTTACAACAAACAACTAAAAATAAAAAACCTGAGGCCGGGGGATGACCCGGTGGTTAAAGCACTTGCTACACAAGCATGAGGACCTGAGTTTGATGCCCCACCCCCACCCCATCTGAATTGCTGGGCGTGATGACACATACCTGTAATTCTACCTCTGGGGAGTGAGACAGGCAGATAGATGCCTGTGGCTTACTAGCCGGCCAGCCTAGCCTGATCAGCCAGCTATAGGCAAAGGAGAGACCCCGTTTCAAACCACATGGTGCATGAAGTCCGAGGAACACGCAAGGTTGACCTCTGGTCTCCATACGCACGCAAACACGTATTCCCACGTGAATCCACAAACCCAACAAAAACAGACGGTGCTGGCTTCCTTTCCTTTGCTCTGTTCCCAAGTCTTTAGTTTGTTTGCTCTTTGATCCGAGTCTCACTGTGTAGTTAGGGTGGCTTGGCACTTGCTTTGTAGCCCAGGCTGACTTCAAACTTGCAGTGCTTCCCATGTGCTGGGACTGTAGTGCTCCTGGGAAATGTTTTCAAAAGAGCGTCAGCTGGGCAGTGGTGCCTTCCCTAGGCTGGTGGTCCTTGGTGTTATAAGAAAGCAGGCTGTGGGCCGGGCAGTGGTGGTGCACACCTTTAATTCCAGCACTTGGGAGGCAGAGGCAGGCGATTTCTGAGTTCAAGGCCAGCCTGGTCTACAGAGTGAGTTCCAGGACAGCCAGGGCTATGCAGAGAAACTCTGTCTCCTCTCGGAAAAAACAAACAAACAAAAAAACAAAACAAAACCAGTGTCATGGGCTGGCAAGTTGTGCAGTGGGTGAAGACACTTGCCACCTGAGGCTTGGACTTCAATCCCTGGAGCCCATATGGTGGAAGAAGAGATTCTCTTCCCACAAATTGTTCTCTGAGCTCTATATGCATGCTGTGGTACATACATGTCTCCCCCCAAATAATGCAAACTAGCATTTCCACCCATGACAAGCCCCAATAAAAATTCAGAAAAGTCAAACAAATAAAATACATAAATAAATTAGTGTCAAGAGGCAAGTTCATGGAATATGCCTTCAATTCCAGCCCCTGAGAGCCAGGAGGATCATAACCTTGAAGCTATCCTGGGCTACATTTTTTATATGTAAACTGAATGACATGAAACAACTGTCTTAAGGAGCTAGGGAAGTGACACAGTAAGCTAGCCACACAGTCATGCGGGACCAGAGCCCATGTAAAAAGCCCGCTGGGAAGGTAAAGACAGCAAGACCACTGGGCAAGCAAGATCACCTTGGTGAGCTCTGGGTTTAGTAAGAAACACCCCCCCTTCCCCAAATAAGGTAGAGAGTAATAGAAGAAGACATCCAATGTCAACCTCTGGCCCCTACACCCAGGCATGCACACATGCATTGCAGCACGCATGTGTACACACACAAGCTACACACACACACACACACACACACACTTTTTTTTTTTTTTTTTGCAAAAACTACCTGTCCACCAGAGGGCGCTCACATCCTTTTCCTTTAATTTTCCCATTCAGGTTCAAGAGCAAACCAGAGAGCCCAGCAAGAACCCGTTCCTCAGGAAAAAGCGCTCCACGCTCTCTGAGTTCTCTCTTGTTCAAACTGTGCAGCAGATCCCAGGGGTTGGGAAGGTTAAGGCCCCCCTTCTGCTCCAGAAGTTTCCAAGCATCCAGCAACTGAGTAACGCTTCCATCCAAGAACTGGAGGAGGTCGTGGGACGCGCAGTAGCACAGCAAATCCACACCTTCTTCACCCAGCCTAAGCGACAGCAGCCCGGCAGCTGACTTTGCCTTCAGACTTCAAACTACAGGGACTGGTTTTCATATTTTAAAAGGAAGAAAAAAGAGTTCTCCTCTCAGTGGCAACAGGCTGAGGACAAGGAGAGGACCTATGACACTCACGAGTCACCCTGCCTCATTGTCTGTCCAGGCAGTGACCTGGTGGGCCCTGGGGGGGGTCTCGGGTGGCACTGGCCACTTTCCGCTAAGATGAAGAGGATCCCGCAGGCGTCCTCCAGAGGCTCATTCTCAGCAGCCGCCACCTGGAGCAGATTTGTACACGGCACTTTGCCCTGCCTGTCACTGAGAAGTCCTGTGAGGGTCTAGAGCTTACTTAGCTCCTACTTGGGAATGCCCCTGTTCCCAGTTGTCAGGGCTACAGCTCAGGTCTTCTCTGCACAAGTCAGGCATCTGGGCTTTGGAGTTTCTGCCAGGGCCAACAAACACCTTTCCTCCCTCATAGCCCCTTCCTCCCTTCTCAACACAAGAAGATGATTTTGTGCTTTGGAATGATATGGAAGAAATAATTCAGATGAAAATGAAAGCAAAAAAAACTCAAACAATGTACATGACTTTATTTAAATATTTATACAAACACAGCCCCAGGGATAGCAGACACACTTTCCTTAAGGAAAATTCTTGAGATATTGCACAATAGAAAATATTTAAATCCTTGTTACTTCTCTAAGATCCACAGGCTATGTCCTTAAGCACATCACTTAAACTGTGTCAACCGTGAGTCTGTCACAGTGTCATCCAACCTATAGCCCCAGAGTCAAGTTGGCAGATGCATCTTACAAAGTCAAGTAAAGGTTTCAACTTGACTAAGTTTGCACCTTTACCTTGTAAACTGTGAAACTACTACTTAAACCGAGACTCTTAAAATACATAGTCATATACCTCCTACTTTAAAAAAAATGTTTTGAGTATCAAACAGCATATTATCTACCCTGTAGACAGTATCTCCTAACACTGCCATTGTGTTAGCTACTGGTCAGTATGATATCACTGAGGGAAGGTGATTCTGGAGTAAGGAAGAGGCAAAATTGGCACTAGACTTTATCTGGGAAAGAGCAGTCAAATTATGCAGGAATGACAGAAGATGTACCATTTCAGCTCATGAATTCCCAAGTACTTAAAGCAGCCTGTTTCAGTTGTGTTTGTTTGAGACAGGGTCTCCGTGTAGCCCCAGCTGTCCTGGAACTCACTATGTAGACCAGGCTGGCCTCAAACTCACAGAAATCTTCCAAGCAGCCTGGTTTTAGTTAACACCTCTAACCCGCCTCCATTCAAGAGTCACTTGAACTTGACGTTAAGAAGTCACTATTATCCAAATCTAAATATTCAGATATAGTACCAAAGTAGGTGGTCCCAATTCATCTCTCACAGTGCCTGAATATCACAATCACAGCCATTAGAAATGCCATAGCAGCTGCTGGGTGGTGGTGGCACAGGCCTTTAATCTCAGCGCTCATGAGGCAGAGGCAAGTGGATCTCTTGAGTTCAAGGCCAGCCTGGTCTACAAGGCAACTTCTAGGACAGGCAGGGCTACACAGAGAAAATGGTCTTGGAAAACCAAAAAAAACAGTTAAAACATCCAGGCTCTTCTATGTCCTACTTTACAGAATAAATAACTGCAGCAGTGTGAAAATCCCCACGCGGCTGGGTTTCCCGCCAATTTCTAGAGGTCTCTTTTTCACATTCACGACAAGCACATCAAAGTTTACACTCTGAGAAGATGGGGTGGGAGAATACCACCACCACGGCATGGGCGGTTAGACGGCTGCGGAGTGACCCGTTCCTGCTCCTCCCTTCAGTACAGAGAGCTGTCGGAGTTAAGCAGGCTGAAGGGAGTCGGGAGCTTCTTGCTTTGCGGCCGTGCCAGGCCAACCTCGGGGAGGCACAGCGTGCTGGCCGACTTCTGTCTGTTTTTACTGGTGCCCCAACTCAAGAAGGAGAGCTTTTTTGAGATCTTCTTGGTCTTAGCTTTGTCATCATCGTCCATGGACAGGCATATCATGGAGTAAGTCTTCTGCATCCCCACAGAGTAAGTGGCACACTTATTATGCTGTTCATGGGGAAGAAGAAGAAAATCGTGAGGCATTACTAGACAGTTAATAACCGATGGGCAAATCTGAGACTCGGGATGGTCCAGGTAGAGTTAGGGAGGAAGAAGCAGGAGGACGAGAACTTCAAGACCAGTCTTGGCTACTCGGTGAGTTGGAGGCCAGCCTGAGTCACAGCAGATGTTGTACTAAGAACCCAAACGTTTGAGGCTCACACTGTACACCAACAGCATCCTTTCTGAAGGTAGGGTGATGGAAGGCCGGCGAGATGGCCCAGTGGGTAAAGGTGCTTGTTACAAAGCCTGGTGACCTGAATCCCATCCTCTGAACCTACCTGATAGAGAAAATGGCTCCTACAAGTCATCCTGTGACCTCTGCATACGCATACACACTATGGTACACTCACACAAATACATATGTGTGTGTATGTGTATGTGGGTGTATATATATATATATATATATATATATATATATTATATACTGAATATATATATATATGAATATATATATATATTATATAATATATATATATATATATATATATATATATATATATATATATTCAGGTTGATAAAAATCTAAAACTTGGGTGGCTGATGCTCTTATGGAATTATGCCTGAAGAGCTAGGTCAGAGGGAAGATGGCTCAGCAGGTCAGGCATCCATGCGTGGAAGGGGAGGAAGGGGAGAACTGACTGACTCCTACAGGTTGTCTCCTGACCGCCACATGTGCTCCATGGAACACACACCCAATAAATAAACCTAAAACTCTGACAAGCACAGACGGGCAGTGTGTACTACACATCTTAGCATTCAGGATGCTGAGGGAGGGAGATTAAGAGCTGTTTGATTTTTAATATAGGAAACCATAAAGGAAGGATATTTATGGTGATTGCCCTTATGTGCTGGCTGGTTTTATGTCAACTTGACCTAGGCTTGGATCATTGGAGAAGAGGGATCCTCAGGTTGAGAAAATACCTCCGTAAGGTCAGGCTGTCAGCAAGTCTATAGGGCATTCTCTTAATTAGGATTGATGGGGGAGGGACCCCAGTGTGGGTGGTGCAATCCCTGGTCAGGTGGTCCTGGGGTCTATGAGAAAGCAGGTTGAGAAGGCCAGGGGGAGCAAGCCAGTAAGCAGCACCCCTCCATGGCCTCCTGCTTCCAGGTTCCTGCCTTGTTTAAGTTCCTGTTCCTTTGATGATGAGTAGTGCTGTAGAAATATGGACCAAATAAACCCTTTCCTCGCCAGATTTCTTTGGTCCTGGCATTTGAGTTCCATCCCCTTTGCCTTCACAGCTTTTGATGATGAACTGTAATATGGAAGTGTGACCCAAATAAACCCTTTCCTACCCAAGTTGCTTTCTGGTCCTGGCGTTTTATTTCAGCCATAGTAACCCTAGCTAGGACACCTTAGAATCTGGTAATTTTGGGTCAAGACTCCCTTTCAAAGACTCCAACATGACATATGATCATTAAAAACAATGAAACCAAATTCTCGAGTCAGATTCCAGGACTCTGAGAGTCTCTGACCTGCTTTGATCTGCCTTCTACCAAGATAAATGGCTTCCTCACAAACACTTTCAATTCTCTTCCTCCCTCCTCTGGCAGGATGCCAGTTCCAGTTCTACCACATACCTCCCTGCCTCCCCTACCGCCATCCTTCAGACAGCTTGTTTAGAGGATATTTCCCAAACTGACTGGCTCTGAATGACCTTTGACCTGGCATGCCAGTCTTCCCCTGGTCCCACCAGCCCTTTGCTCCTAGATGGCTCTTATAATCATCTCTGCTCACCTCACCTCCAACTACTGGACACATATATCCTCCGGAGAGCCTTGCCCTACAAGCAATTGCGATGGCCTCAAAGAACAGAGCCCACGCAGCCTGGATTCCACTCCCCCTCCTCCAGGTACCAGCCCACACCCTGCATTCCTGCCTCAGAGCCGTCCCTAGCAGACACAGGCTCGATCTGCTATCCATGCATGTACACGTGCACACACCCGCGCATTCTTTGAGAAGCTTTGCTTGACCCTTTCCCCTCCCAGGACCACTCCAGGGTCTGCCCCCTTCTCAGGTCTTCCCTTCCTCTGTTGTTTGCTCCCTGCCCCCTGTCTGAGACTTTCAGGGCACTCCTGGCAACCACTGTACGATCTAACTCGGAAAACCTACTGCCAAGGACACCAAGGCCCAGAGAGGGTATTAACCAGCTGAAGCCACACAGTTCGTTGACAGTCAGGGCCTGATTCCTGCTCTATATTCCGACACATGGATTCTTTCCACGGTGCTAGTAGTTTCCAAACGCGCTCTAGGGAGGAGTAGGATTCCCACCATTCAAAACAAAGAGTAGCAGGTAAATGATCCGGGTGGAAACAGCCCTTCGCTTGTTCTCACCGCTTTGATTGATGCTTTTCCATCGCTGGGAAGGAACCCAGGACGTGCTAAGCAAGAGTTATATTCTGAGCTACACGCCTAGCACTCGCCATTTAAGTTTGTTTTGCAGGAGAGCCTGTTAAAAACAATGTTCAGGGGCTGGAGAGATGGCTCAGTGGCTAAGAACACCTGCTGCTCTCCCAGAGGACGTGAGCTCAGTTCCCAGCACCCACGTCAGAAGGCCCTCTGTAACTCCAGCTCCAAGGGACCTGCCACTTCTGGCACCTAGCACCTGCACTCACTCACGTGTGCATACATACCCACTCGTGGACACACACCTTCTTGTAATTAGAATTAACAACCAGAAACCTTTTAAAAGCAAACAGCGGCCAAGTGTCATTATCTGAAGTCTTCACTGGCTACAAAACATGACCATAACAATCATGGGCATAGGGCTAGTGAGATGGCCCAGCGGTTAAGAATGGCTCCTCTTGCTGGGCAGTGGTGGCGCATGCCTTTAATCCCAGCACTTGGGAGGCAGAGGCAGGTGGATTTCTGAGTTTGAGGCCAGCCTGGTCTACAGAGTGAGTTCCAGGACAGCCAGGGCTACACAGAGAAACCCTGTCTCGAAAAACCAAAAAAAAAAAAAAAAAAAAAAAAAAAAAAAAAGAATGGCTCCTCTTCCCAGCAACCACGTGGTGGCTCGAAACCATCCATAATGAGATCTGATGCCATCTGGCATGTAGGTATGCATGCAGACTGAACACACCTATATTTTAAAAATACATAAATAAATATTCAAAGAAACAATCATGGGTATCATTATCACATTTATTGTATAAACAAATGCCTCTTGTGTCCTGTGTACAGGCTTTACCTCCACTAACTCATCATGGCCCACTAAGACCCTTGGGTACAGTTCTGCTCTCCCCGCTATCTTGAGCTTCAGAGCTATTCTTGGACTACCCAAGGTCCATGACTGGTGCCAGCCAGACTATGTGCTGAGCGACCACTTAAAACCATGCCCTGTTGGCCTGGCTTAAAGGCAGGGCAGACCAGTGATAAATAAACCTTTTAATCAGTCATGGGTGCACAGCTCTGTAGAGTACGCACTCCTGACAATGTTCAAGACCACACACAACTGTCTGCCTAACCTCTTCTCGGACAAATGTCTGTTCCTGGCCGTCACTTGGTTGCCTGTCCAGAAACACCCTGGATTGTGCGTATGTGTCTCCAGCCCACAGCATTCTCCAAGGTTTCCTAGTGTTTTGTGAGTCTAAACTTCCTCATCTTCTTATCTTTATTTTTGGCTCTTTCAAGGCTGCCCTCACTTTGGGAGGCTACGAAACTTTGTTACTGCTGCCTATCTGCCAGAAATGGATGTTCCCAGATGAGCCTTGAAGGTGATATCTGCTCATCTACCAAGATGTGGGGACAAACAGGCTAGTTCTGGCTGCCACGCCTTTCCCATCACGATGAACAGTGTCCCCTGAAGCCATGAGCCACGACAAACCTCTCCTCTCTTAAATTGTTTACTTCTGTCCTTACTTCAGTCACAGTGACATGAAGTTAACTGATACAGCTCCCAAATGCTGCATATGACACACACACACACACACACACACACACACACACACACACACACACGCACTCATGAGAGCGCATGCGTGCAGTCTACACTGCTCGCTTGGCCAGCTATCCATATCCAAGCAGTAGATATCCTTCTAAAACAAACATTGGTCTATGTCAGCACCCTTCTGTGAAGACTGAATGGCTTCTGATCTCCACCCCTGTCAATAAGCCCTGCCCCACACTTCCTGTAATCCACTCCGGACATAGCATGCCTGCTTAAAGGTCTTCCTCTCCCTCTGGCACAGTCTGTGCTCCTGTTGGTGCCATGCTCAGCACACCCTTATTTTCTTTCTTTCTTTTTAACAATTACATATTGTTATTTTATGTGTATGAGTGTCTGCAAGGTCCAAGTAGGCCAGAAGAGGGCACCAGATACAGCAGTAGGCTGCTGTGTGGGCGCTGGAGACTGAACCTAGGTCTTCTGCAAGAACAGCAAGAGATCTTAGCCGCTGAGGCATCCCGCTGAGCCACCCCTCCCCAGCGCACTCTTCTCATGCTTCTTCCTTCTTGCCACTCGCACCTGAGTTCAAGCTCTGTCAGCCCTTGTACCCACTGCTGGGCACTAGGACAACGTTAGCCTTTTTTTCAAAGCCACACCCATGCTTTGCTTTTTTGTGTAAGTCTGGGGAGAAAACCTGGGACCTTGGAAGCTTCAGCTTCCTGTTCTACACCATGGTCTCTCCTACCATGAAGCCATCTACCTTACCACACAGCCAGAGCAATGGGGCCGCTAGATTTGGATTTTCAACCTCCTACGTTGTGAGCTGAATAAATCTCTTTGTTTCATAAGCCATTTGCCTCAGGTCTCCTGTTATAGCAATGAAAAGCTAACTAATAGAGACACAGGCTTAGGCTCAGAGTATTGTGAATGAAAGTTGCTACAGTGTGAACAGTCGGGTTGTTAACGAGTTGACACTTAGCTGTCACCTCCTCCCCTGGGCAAACACTCAGAGGCTCTAGCTTCACACATGAACTTACAGAAGCACCAAACACTTCCCAAGATCTCACTGGAAACGACTGTCATGGTCTCTTGGCCCTTCTGTATAAACCAACCGTCTGTCTGTCTGTCTGTCTGTCTCCTTCCCTTCCTCCCCACCCCCATCAGTCTGGCACAGGGTCTCACAGTGCATCCCAGGCTGGCATGGCCCTCACCATCCCGGGTGATAAAATTCCAGGTACATAATATGCTCAGCTTTACCTGAACATTTTTATGGCATTACCCTGTGATTACACAGAATTTCAACCAAGAAAACCAGTGGGCTAATTAGTCTGAGATTAAAGAATTCAGTTTTCAAGTTATCTCTTTGACCCAAGGCAAGCACCTCCCAGATGCTGAGCAGAAGGGACCACAGGATGGTTTCAGATGCCTCTGCCATACTGTACATGTGGGAGGCAGGGGGCCTGACAACTCCAAGGGCCAACCAATAACCTCCCCCCACCCGTTATTCGCCACCAGGGGCGCTTGTGCTCACCATGGAGGTCGTGGAGTCCAGGAGGCTTACCACCTTCATCTCAACCTCGTCTCCCCCAAAGCTCTTCAACAACTTCATAACCTCACTCACTGTCAGCCACTTGCAATCCACGTCTTGAATAGAAACAATATAATCTCCTTCCTTGACCCCTGCAAGCTAAAAAGAAATGTTTGAATAAATGTCGGAGATTAGTCATTACATTCCAGAATGTGTCCCCAGACTTACAGTGCAAGCAGACACTGGTGAAAGTCTGTCTTTTGATTTTGTTTTTGGTTTTTTTTTTTTGTTGTTGTTGTTTTTTTTTTGGTGGTGCATCCGTATGCTAACTAAGTGCTCCAGCATTGAGCCCTACATTTGCATAAAGTTTACTACAAGGAACAAAAATTCATCTGAAGGGCGGTGGTAGGTATGAAGCATCCAGAAGAGTCAGACCTTAGACATGGCCAAACCCCAAACTCCATCACCCACCCAGCTACTCGTGGCCAGGCCGCTGGCTCTGACTCCTCCCTGCTCCCTGTTGGTCCTCCCACTTACCGAAGCAGAGCAGTGAGGATCCAGAAAGTGCACCTGGACTGGGGCGTTCCCTCGTAAGGTGAACCCCAAGTCCCCTTCCTCCACTTTGAAGTGAATGCCTCGAGGAGGTGACCATCTCTTGTTGGCCGAAAACACAGACAGGGGACCCTTGGGAAGAGAGGGTGATGAGGTGACGCTTTGGAGGCTGAATTGCGATGCAGCCTAGGCTGGGCTCAAACACATGGATTCAAGGGACGCTCCTGCCTCTGTTCTCCAACCAGCTCCATGGCGCCTAGTGTCACATGGGGGCAGTGTGTGCTGATGTAGTCATGTAAGAACAGTATGTACATGGTTTCTAACATATCCAGTATGTTTGAAATAAGATCATCTTATAGAAATTCATTCATATCCTCTCTTAATCTACGGAGGCTTTGCGAATGCTAGGCAAGAGCTTTGTCACTAAATTATGCCCCTAAACCTAAAATAATCTTAATAGGGCCAGGCATGGTGACACAGGCCTTTAATCCCAGCACTCAGGAAGCAGAGGAAAGAGGATCTCTATGAGTTCAAGGCCAGCCTGGTCTACATAGTGAGTTGAAGATAGCCAGGGCTACACAGAGAAACACAGTCTCAAACAAAACAAAACAAAACAAAAACAAAAACAACCAAACAACCCCCCTCAAAAAAAAAAAACAAAATAATAGAATAAATACAGTAAAAAGGTTCAAAAACCTTCATGTAATTTATGAATAAGTGGCTGACATACCAGCTTCTGGAAGAAGTCTGTCACTGTCACTTTGGAGAAGTCGGGGACCGTTATTTTGACCTCTTGCTCAGTTTTTGCTAGAAAAGAAGGTTAGAATTAGGGTAAGTGTGTGTGTCACAGGAAGTCATTCCTGAAAACTCGGGTCTCAGGCCTCCCTCCAAGGACACTAACAAAGTCCCCTTGGTTTAAACACACAGTAGTGTAGATGGAAAACTCCTCAGGCCTGGCCCGGGGAGACCACACTTTTTGCTGAGACACTCCTAAGAGCCTTAAACCATCTGGAGCGGGGACAGAGAAGATCAGATACAACTCTACCTTCCAGGAGCTTGCTAATATGCAGGAGGCCTCAACCTTCCCAACACCGTGACCCTTGAATACAGCTTCTCATGTTGTGGTGATTCCCAACCATTAAATTATTTTTGTTGCTACTTTATAGATCTAATCTTGTTACTGCTGTGAATCATAAAGTAAATATCTCTGTTTCCCAATGATCTTAAGCGACCCCTGTGAAAGGACCGTTTGACCCCAAAGGGGTCATGACCCACAGGTTGAGAACTGCTGTTCTAGCAGGAAGCCATCGTCACCAAGGCAGACTCTCTTCATTCACACGATATCCCCTCAGGGTCTTAAGGATGCTAACATGATGCTGCTAGAGTGGTAAAGCCACCTTGTGAATCACAGTTCTTCATTCTGCCATGGAGTTTAAGTCTTTCCCTCCTGGGCTATGGGGAGTACAGCATCTGAGTGAAATCCTTAAGAGACATTTGTACTTCCACCAGATGTGGGGTCGCCTGGGACAAGAACTTGTATCCCTAAGCATTTCCTCCTTGCTTCGATTTTGTCCTTCTGGAGATCAAATGCAGAGCCTCACAAACTGGGAAGTACACAGAGCCACGCCCCCAGACCCTCATTGGAGGATTCTGGGCAGGCGCTTTACTACTGAGCCACGCCCCCAGATCCTCATTGGAGGATTCTAGGCAGGTGCTTTACTACTGAGCCACGCCCCCAGACCCTCATTGGAGGATTCTAGGCAGGTGCTTTACTACTGAGCCCGCTACCTGTAGGACTCTAAAGTGCCTTGCCACTGAGCTACACCCCAAGTGCTTCCTGTTCTCTAACACCGGTAATGTTAGCACCATCTTCATTGCTAATGCAGATGGGAGTATTGAGGCTGGCAGACCTCAGATGCTAATACTGATACAGAAGAGGCCAGGAGTTCAGCTGGAAGAGGTCTCTCAAGGAGACCAAGATCAGAGGTGTCGGAAACAGGGAGGGTGAGATATTACGATACATAATTTTTTGGCTCTCACCCACAGTTTCTGATTCATAACTCCCTCCCCACAGCAAGCCATAGAAACTAAAACTTCTGTCCTCCCAGACAATCCTAAAAGATCTAATCTTTCTATCTAGTATCTGACCACAGAAACTCTGGCAGATGCTTGTCTGATAGCAGGTCATGAGATCTGTCCATTCCAAAGGGAGGTGCTCCATCCCTTGGAGCTGGGAATGATTCAGAGGCTCCCACATGACCAGCTAGAACTGGTTTTTCCTCTATATCCTTAGGAGGGTCCTGACTCAACTAAATTACCCTCCATTTCTCAACCCTAATTTAAAAAAAAAATCGTCATTGTAAAGCAACCTAGCAAGTGAAGTCCTGCAGCAGTATTTGTCTACACCACCTCAATACTGAAGAAGTGATACCTGGGAGATGTTTAGAAATATTGGGGACACAAAAAAGGGAGAGAGCAAAGCCAGCATTCGAAACAGTTACACATTTGGCTTCCAAGTTAGGGAGGTAGAAGTGGTCTCTAATGGAATCTGCAGGCCTCAGACTAACAAGTAAGGCTCCAGGCATTTCTGCACCAGTGAGATCACTAAAGCCCAGAGCAGGCCTGAGACCCATGAGGAGAGGTATACCCAAATTAAATCAGAGAAAGCGGAGCCCAGAAAAAAGCTGGAAAGGCGGGCTGAGCAGGAAAATCAGTAGAGGGCAGAGTGAAGCAAACTTAAGCAAAACAAGACTTGGAGAGAAGGAATCAATGCACAGAAGAGGAGGCGGGGACTGGGAGGAGGCGGGGACCGAGAGGAGGCGGGGACCGGGAGGAGGCGGGGACCGGGAGGAGGCGGGGACCGGGAGGAGGCGGGGACTGGGAAGAGGCGGGGACTGAGAGGAGGAGGGGACCGGGAGGAGGCGGGGGACTGGGAGGAGGCGGGGACTGGGAGGAGGCGGGGACTGGGAGGAGGCGGGGACTGGGAGGAGGCGGGGACTGAGAGGAGGAGGGGACCGGGAGGAGGCGGGGGACTGAGAGGAGGCGGGGACTGAGAGGAGGCGGGGACTGGGAGGAGGCGGGGACTGGGAGGAGGCGGGGACTGGGAGGAGGCGGGGACTGGGAGGAGGCGGGGACTGGGAGGAGGCGGGGACTGAGAGAGACTGAGGCTCAGACCCTCTGAGGTGAGTCTCTTCATTAGGCCCAGGCCGAGGCTAGCCTTGAATTTACAGCAATCCTCCTGCCTCACCTCCTCAATACTAGAATTACAACTATGTCACTACATCCAACAGAAGAGTAGCACTAGGTCCCTCCCCGATCCAGTCCTGACAAAACCAGGCACCTGGTAGCCAGGCCTTGCATGAACCCTGCCAGATAGCTGAATAAATAAGGGCTGTGTGGCACCCACACTCCCAGGTTCTCGACAGTTCCCACCACTCACGGAGGACATCAGGAGCGTCAATCAAGTTCAGAAGATCGTCATCTTCTTGGTGCTGGGTGTACTTGAGCTGAGTGCGCTGATGGGCCGCAGACAGCACATCCCGGAGCACCTGAATGTCACGCAGCTTCTTGCACAGGTTGGCCTCCCTCAGGGACTCCTTGTGGAAGCCAATGGCCCGGTGCAGATGTCCCTTACCTGCAGAGAGAAACATCTCTCAGACCAAGAAAGGCCTTTCTGATAGAGTAACTTAAAAAAAAATTAAAAAAAAAAAATGCTGGGCAGTGGTGGCGCACGCCTTTAATCCCAGCACTTGGGAGGCAGAGGCAGGCGGTTCTGAGTTCGGGGCCAGCCTGGTCTACAGAGTGAGTTCCAGGACAGACAGGGCTACATAAACCCTGTCTCGAAAAATAAAACAAAACAAAGAAAAAATCCTGTGTTTTTGTTTGTGTATTTGATGAGGTATTTTTTTCTTTTTTGAGAGGGGGTGGAGGGAGTTAGTCTCAAATATCCCAGGCCGGCCTCGAACTTATTATGTAGCCAAAGCTGATCTTGCACTGTTGATCCTCCTGCCTCCATTTCCCTAGTTCTGGGATCACAGGCATACTCCACATACCTGGCTTATGTGGTGTTAGGATCCCACCCAGGGCTACATGCACGCTAGGCTCTGCCAACCGAGCAGCTAGGTTAACTATTGAGCAGAGCTCCAAAGTAAAGCAGAAGCCTTAGGGATGCGTGACAGGAGAAAGTTCCTGAAAGAAAAACAAGTGCAAAGGTTCTGGGGCAGGAGCATAACCAGGTCTTCAAGGAAAGTGGGTTCTGAGTGGACAGAGGGTGGACAGAAAGACAAATTAGATCAGTGCGTGGACCAGATCACTGCTGACCATACACGTGCTGAGAAGGCCAGGGAGGAGCCTATCAGGATGTGAGCAGAGGACTATGGTGGCCAGGGTCCGCAGGTGAGAAGAGCAGCTCTGAGAACAGGGTTCTGCTAGGCCTATCTCACGGGGCAGTGTGGGGTTTAATCAAGCCAATGTGAGTTCGGTACGCTCTGTTGATGTGACTCCCGCTAGGGTCGTGCGATGGGAGGTGAGGGCCGAGCCCTGTGATCTGCAGGTGGGAATGCCAACACACTGCAGAGGGAGAGCCTCTCTCATCGAGACGGGGCTGGTCAGGCGGACGCGCGGCGGAGGCTAGGCCAGGGTTCCGCATTTCCAGATGCTGCTCACTACTGAGGAAGCATAAAAATAACAATGGGGGCTGGGCACACCAGCACTTGGGAAGCTGAGGCAGGGGGATGGCAAGTTCAAGGTTGGTCTGGGCTACAGAGCTGGGCAGCTTACCAAGAGCCTTGCCCCCCCCCCCCCAAATGAAAAGAAATAAAAAAGGCAGGGGTTTGGTTTAGGGGTGATGTATGTGCCCAGCATACATGAGGCCCTTTTGTTCAATCCCCAATTCTGAGAAAACAGAAAGGAAGGGAGGCGGGGCATGGACAAAGGGTGCTGATGCAGGAGTTCACCACAGTGCTGTCTCAAAAAGATATGAATGACCAGATGAATTGAACAGAAAGAAAACTAGAGGCAGGCAGATCTCTGCAAGGTCAAGGTCAGCTTGTCCACAGAGTTTAGGCCAGTCAGGGCTACATAGTGTGACCTGTCTGGAAGAAGAAAGGGGGAGGGGAAAGCGGGAGGGGAGGGGAGAGGAGAGGAGGAAGAGGAAGGGTGGGGAGGGGAGGGGAAAAGAGGGGAGGGAAGAGGAGGGGAGGGGAGAGGAAGGATGGAGAGAGGAGGAGAGGGAAGTTCAGAGAAGAAGGAAGAAGGGTGGGGAGGAGAGGAGGGGAGGGAGGAGGGAAGGGAGGGGAGGCATAGGAGAAGGAAGGGAAGGGAGGGGAGAAGAGGGGAGGCAGAGAAGAAAGCAACAACAGTTTCCACAGCAGTGTGGCCGAGTGCCAACTATGGGCAGCTACAGTGTCGGGTGGTAGTTAAGGGCCCGGCTGTGGAAGGAAGTCATGAGAACATAGCTCTGGAAGGCCCTCTGCAGCTAGGGCTGGCCCACACAGTTCCTCAGTGCTAGGGGCCCTGCTTTCTCTTGGAGCCTCACCTCGGGGCTGTAGGTGAGAAGGAACCGCTGAGGAGCAAACAGAGCCCTGCCCTCCCCCGCCCCCCAGGACTACACACCCAGCAGCAGGCGCTGTCCATCATTCTTCAGCGTGGCCAGAGGCCTCATCCCTTCTGGCATGCGGTCATAGAGCTGGGACAGGCACTTCTCCTGGTGGTCCTCATCTGCGCCTGGCTTTACTGCAAAGACAGCTACAGGTTACATTCCCTCACTGTGGAGACAGTGCCCCAGACCTAAGTTCTATTTGAACAATGTCAAAAAGCTGTTTTTGGATCCAGGACAAAGCCTAGGCTACCAGGTCCTAAGCCTTTGCTCCCAAGGGAACAGCTAGCCACATACTAGGGGTTCAGGATTTGACCCCAGACCAACCTCCTCTTAACTCCCTCTCCAAGTTGAACATTAAATGGAACCTTCTTGCACAGCTTTGGCCCATTGGCTGCCCTATCTGCATTCCTGTCAGGGGCTGTAGACCTCCTGATAAGTCTCCTTTACTTCTTCCTCCCTGTAAGAAGTCTTTTTTATTATTGGGATATAGGGTCTCTAGTAGCTCAGGCTGGCCTGACACTTACTATGTAGTCGAGGATAACCTTAAACTTCTGATCCTCCTGCCTCCACCTTCTAAGTGTAAGGGTTATAGGCATATACCACCACAGTCAGCTTTTTTGATGGTATGGATGGAGCCCAGAGCTGCCGCACACTAGGCATGCAGCCTAGTACTGTGTTGCATGCCCAGGCCGTGTGATCATTAGTGCTAAGTCTGTGTCTGTGGTGCTTGGGATGGGAATGTACCCCAGCCCCATGATTTTTAAAATGCTAAAAATGAAGGAATTAGGTAGAGTAGGCACCTTACACACAGCACTGAGAACTAAGGTAGGGACTGTGAGCCTGAAGACAGCCTAGCCGTGTGGCAGGACATTGTCAAAAAGAAGACAGGTCCAGAGAGAGTAAGACAGCAGTCATTCTCAAGCTCAATACAGACTTTTTATGCAATCCCTGTTTTGATGTAATTTTATTTTTTTTATGTTCTGTTTTTTGAGAAAGGGTCTCTCTACATAGTCCTGACTATCCTGGAACTCACTCTGTAAGACCTGACTCAGCTCACACTCACAGAGATCCACCTGCCTCTGGAATGCAAGGATTTAAGGCATGTACCACCATGCCTGATTTTTGGCTTAAATTTTTAATCAATAATTTTTTGTATTAATTTTGATTCATTTAAAGTATCATCTATATAGCTCAGCACTTAAGAGTACGAACTGCTCTTCTAGAGTCCTGAGTTCAATTCCCAGCAACCACATGGTGGCTCACAACCATCTGTAATGGGATCTGATGTCCTGTACTGGTGTGTCTGAAGATAAACTATGGTGTACTCATAGAAATAAAATTAAAATAAATAAATAAATGCCTCATAAGATGCTTAGTGGCATACACACACCAATTAATTAAAACAAAAATATATTGCTTTAGCTGGCTACAGTGATGCACACCTTTAATCCTAGCATTTCAGAATCAGACAGACAGAACAGGGGTTTAAGGCCAGCTTGGACCACATGACATTCAGTCCCAACAAAACAAAACTAAGCAAAGCAAAATTACTCTTTGAGGATTGGGGTAGTAGCAGAAACTTAAAATCTTAGCCTTTGGAAGGCATTTAATGCAGGAGGGTCTTGAGTTCAAGAACAGCCGTAAGTTATATACGGAGACTTCATCTCTACGTAGATATGTAATTAAATGAATTAAAATAAGAGTAAGACCCTGTTATCCCATCCCCAAAACTGCCAAAATAAAAAATAAGCTGGGTGATGGCGGCGCGTGTCTTTAATCCCAGCACTCAGGAGACAGAGGCAGGCAGGTCTCTGAGTTTGAGGCCAGCCTGGTCTATAGGATGAGTTCCAGGATGGCCAGGGCTGTTATACAGAGAAACCCTGTCTAATAATAATAATAATAATAATAGGCAATAATTGGGGCTGGGGAGATGGCACAGTGGTTGAGAGTACACTACTGGTGCAGAGGACTCCAGTTCCCACATCAAGCAGTTCACAACTGCTTGTACTCCAGTTCTAGGCCATGCACCATCCCTTCTGGCCTCTGTGGACACTGCACACCTATGCATGAACCCACGTATAGACTCACATGGCTGTATGTGGTGCTTTGAATGGAAATGGCCTCCACAGGCTCATATATTTGCATGGTTAGTCCACAGTTGATGAACTGTTTGGAAAGGATTAGAAGGTGCATCACCAGATGTAGTCTTAAAAGCCCAGTGTCTCTCTTTCTCTGTTATTTGCCTTAAGAGTCAGCCTTGAATTCCGCAGGCCTCTATGACAGCCACTTGGGTCAATGTGTCCTTTCCACCTTGTGCCTTTGTGGTGTGCACATGCCCAAGGCAGCAAGGCAGCTCCCTATCAGCTCAGCATCCCCCAAAGTTTGCAAACCCACAATCCTGAGACGAGCCTTACGCTGGTGGTCGATGAGGAGCATGGCAGCAAAGTAGTGAGCCAGGGCCCCATAGTGGTATGCCTTCAAGTAGGCCACGCTGGCCCATGAATACGGGACGTTCTCTTTCACTGGTTCCTGGCTCATGGCCGCATGCAGCTGCCGGTAGGCCTCTGCCACCTGAAAGAGAAGGGAGATGGGCAAGGAGGGCCTGGCACAGGAGCCCTCCGGAGCCTGGCTGCAGAGAAAGAGTCCTTTCTTCTAAGCCAAATCCCCCTGCTGGAGAATGTTCCAGAATGTAGGCATGAAGCCAAGCGAGTCCAACTGCTGTGAGCATCGCAGTTAACAGAGGATCAAGCAACTGTCATTAGGCCGCTTTTTTGGCTAAGCTGCAGATGGACTCCCTGATCCGTATCTGAAACACCAGTAACCTGCCAAATAAACATAGGCCAGCCGCTTCGGTGGCACTAGCACATTGCCTAGGTTGGGGGTGAGCTGCTGCTATGACACCCCCATCCCCCCCACCCCCACCGCTCCCAGCACCCACACCAGAAGATCCTGCCCACCCAGAAGCCTTTACCTTGGCAGCCTCCTGAGCCACCTTTACCAGGACGAAGAACTCATTCTGGATGCTTGGGAGGCAGACTTTCTCAAACACACTTTCTTGGGCTTGGGCGAGCATCATTTTGACCAGCACACTGAGCATGGCGGGGCTCATATCGTAACTTGGAGTATGAGTGAAGGTCTCTTTCAGGTAGTTTAAAACCCCTAGGATCAGAATTTGTTGCTCATTAGTAGGAAATCACACTTATTTTTATCATGCCAGGGTCTGTCATAAATGAGTGCTTCCTTAGCATATAGGAAGCCCTGGATATGAGCGCCTAGCTCTGCAAAGAAAACTGTCTGTCTGTCTGTCTACTTACTATCTAATGTGTATATACAACTTATAATATATACATATTTATATTATTCACACACACACACACACACACACAAACGGCAGACACCTATAATCCTAAAGCATCTGGAAAAATTTGTATTTGCCAGGTGTGTTGGTACGTGTGTTTAATCCCAGCATTAGGGAAGCTGAAGTAGGGGGAGGGAGAGGTCAAAGATATTCTGGACGAGATACAAGACTCTGTGTGACCTCAGTTGCCATGCTACCTGGTTATTCCGCTCCTTTGTGTAGACCTCAGTGATGGCATGAAAGGCCTGAGTGCTCCTTTGACACTGGGCTTTACTGCAGCACTAGTCACAATAACCACTCCAAATGCCCACTGCTGGATTAACAGCAATATCTACACAGGCACAGTGAAATAGTCTTCGGCCTTCAAAGGACTGAGGGGCTGGAGTACAGCACAGTGGGAGAGTTTGTGCTTACCCTGTAAGAGGCCCCAGGTTCAATTCCCAGTACCACAAGTAAAATGAGGCTCTGGTAACCTTTAATACTTAGTACTTAGGAAGTAGAGGGAGAGGGATCTCTCTGAGTTCCAGGCCAGTCTGGTCTACAAAGTGAATTTCAGGCCTGCCCGGGCTTCATAGTGAGACCCTGTCTCATATAACTGATGTGTAGACAACATGAATAAAGACTTTACGCCAGGTACAATAAGCCAGCCACAGAATGACAGGGAGTAGAGGATTCCATTTGGTTCCTGGAATAGTCCAACTCAAGAAGCACAAAGAACAGAAGTCACTAGCAGCTACAGGAACAAGGAAAGGGACATTATACTCTGATACAGAGACACTGGGTATGGTGGCACACCCCGTAATACCAGCACTCGGGAGGGTGAAGCAGGGGAATGGCCAGATGGCCCTGTCTTGATAAGTGAATTAAAGCATGACTGAATAGGGCCCACTCGAGCATGCGTGATGGGAGCATGCTGGAGCTGGAGAGTGCTCCATGCCGCTGAGTAACTATCAATCACTATCAACAAGATAATTGTACCGTACACATACTTACCACAGTAAGAAATAGTTAAAACTGTATCTGATGGTAGCTATACAATTTCGTTTTTCAATCAGGTTCTCTTTGAAGGCATTTATATATGCATGAAGCTAGGGAACTGGCAGGGCATGTGATGGAGAAAACAGAAAGCCAGTGTGTGAGGGGTGCTGGGCCCACGCTGCCACCCTTGGCTACTTCTGTAGTGAGCCCTGACGGACAGTTAGCCTGGAGGTGACGTGGACTGGACACATGCATCTCATCCAACTGGTCCCTCAAGTTTTGCTGCCCGAGAGGATGTGTCCACTCTGGGCTGTTCACCCCCCCTTCTCTCCTCAGACTGTCCTGTTCCTAAGTTTCTTTGTTTGTATTTTTGAAGCCTTCCAGGCAGGTCTCAAAGCGTGACTGCCTAAGATTCCTCAGAAGCCAGCACGATTAAACAAACCTGCAATCCCAACATGCCAGAAACGGAGAGTTCAAGGCCACCCTGAGGTAGGTAGTAACAAGACCCTCCGCGAGTCAAAATGGCACAGCTGAGGTACTTCATGGGTTTTAGAGCGATATCTCTCCAGACAGGTTTATGCTGGGAGAGGAAGTAAGGGCAAAAGGACACTTAGCAGGCACTCAGGAGGCCGAGGCATGATGAGCACCTGGAGTTCAAAACCAGCCTGGCCGGCTGTCTTGGTCTACACAGTAACAACCTGTCTCAAAGGATTAAAAAAAAAAAAAAAGCTATTAGACTGCCTGCTTGCGGGTCACAGTGTGGCCTGCACCTTCCATTCTCAAGCTCGGTCTCCTGCAGACACAGGCCCTGCTAGAAGGGAGTGGCACAGACCTCAATCTGTGCCAGGCTGGCCCACTGCACTCTAAGGACCCCAGTCCCTTACGGCTTGGTACTAAGCGAGTTTTCTCCTTTGCGGCTGATACTGGTTCATACCAGGACAAGCTCGGAGTGGTGATGAAGTTAAAATGAGGAAAAACAAGTTAACTGTCACAGCACACATCTGTCATCCCAGAACTGGGGCTGAGGTAGGAGGATCCCAAGTTCCAGGTCAACTAGGCCTACAAAACAAGCTCTACCCCCCACACCCCCCCACACACCCCACCTGCACTGTAGAAGAGAACCACTGGGAGTGCTCAGCCATCTCTGAAAGTGACAAAACCAGTCCAAACCAGTGGGCTCCTGGCCCGTGTCACCTGACAGTGCTGAAATCAGCAAGCACAGGGTTTGCAAACTTGGCAGATTAAGCATAATACAAAAGTGCAGATAATAACAGTAATTCCCTTTATCTGAGGTTCAGCTCTGTTCCGGCTCAGTTACCTTCAGCCAACTGTAATATGATAACCTTGCTTGGAAATTTCCAGAAACAAGCAATTCATAACATTTATCACATGGAATTGCTCCCACTGTTCTATTTTATTGTTCCTTGTTAATCTTTGACTGTGTCCAATCTATCTCACAGATACGGGGGCAGAGATGGGAATTCTTTATTTGGTCTTTCCTTCCTTCTCCTTTCCTGATTCCTGTCATTTGTCTGCAGTTCTACGGGTCAAACCTAGAGCCTCACACAGGCTAGGCAAGTGAGCTACATCCTCTGCCCTAGTGCAGGCTTCAGGACTATTTACAGTTTCATACTTACATACATATTGTAGGAACACGTGCCCTATGGACAGATCACTGTATTAGCTGATACAGTAATTGTAGAGGCTTCATATCCACTAGTTAAGGCAAGTTCCTGTATTCCTATCATTGAGAAATACTCACAGCCACACACTGTAGCTACGCACCTGGAAAAGATTAATCATTAACTACAAGCCTCACTATGTACATGAGCCCTATTGGGCTGAGATCACATGATGCCAACCTTTGAGTAAATCTCATGACCAAGAAGTTACACAGCCATTCCTTCCTCCTTTATGGTTATGAGATTATAAATTGACCCTAGGACTCCCCTCAAGCTTGCCAGTCAAGACTTCTACCACTGAGCCACGCCCCCAGCCCCTCACGGGGGGTTGGGGAGGGGGGGAGATTTTAGGCAGGGGCTCTACTTCTAGAGCCACACCCCCAGCCTTTGTGAGACTTGTAAGGTATTGGTGGGTCTGCAGAAGGCCTGAGCAAGATTCTTTTAAGCCGGGGACAGAACCAGCACCAATTATATCACCTAGTGGTTCAAGACTGTAAGGTGGCTGCCCTGGAGGACACGCACCTGCAGCTCTCTGAAAGGCATCCACGGCGCTCTCTAAGCCAGCCTGAGTCTGACGGTTACAGCGGGTTCCAATCTGGGTGTAGAGTGCCCCGATGTTGAAGAGAACGCTGGCCTTCTCCAACAGCAAAGTCTGCTGGCTGACCGGAACCCCAGTGAAGGAGTCATACCTATGTAAAACAAATACGTTCTGATCATACAGATGACTTGGCTACTTACTGCCATTGCTGGGCACGCAAGAACAAAAACTCACTTCTCACATGAAATTCAAAGACACACAGGCAATTGGGCGCTCGTTTCCAAGCAAGACGACAAGTCTGAATATATAGGATTCATGCCTCTCATCCCCAGCACTCAGGAGGCTGAGGCAGAAGGACCATGAACTTAAAGTCAGCCTGGGGTATATAGAAAGACCCTATCTCAAATAGAAAAAAATCCCTACAAGTCAGACCTGGTGGCACATACCTAACATCCTGGCACTCTCTGAAGGCTGAGGCAGGAGGATTATGAGTTTGCCAGTTTGGGCCACCCAGTAAGAACCTGTTTCAAGAAGTCAAATGTTGTATTTCAAGTTTTAAAATCTCTTTCTGGTGGTACGCATCTATAATCACAGTCCTAGTGTTGCAAAGACAGGAGAATCACAGCCAGTCGGAGGTCAGTTTGATCTTGGGACTACATAGTGAAATCCCGTTATAAGGAAACAAAAATTCTATTTCTTTTTGTAGCCCTTGTCACTGGGATCAAACTCAATTCAAGCTCACACCCGCAGCCACACCCCAAGTAAGAAAAGATTCTTCCAAAAGAAAAAATCGTCTTGCTTCTCTTTCATTCCACCCGAGAGCCCTGGTTTCTCCCCAGCGACCCAGTGAGCACACACACAAAAGGCTTCTTTTCCATGGCTCATTTGTTCTGAGAAACCACAGTCAGTAGTGGCTTCCCATCTCTAGGTCTTTACAGAAAGAACAATTTACAGACCATCCCCACCCCTGGGACCCACTGGGCAAACGCCGGTCAGAACGAGGGTGTGCACAGCAGAGGGGCCCCCAGAGAGCACCTACCAGGTAAACAGGAGCCCCATGTGGCGCATGGGTGGGAAGAACCTACTCTCTACAAAGCCCAGCTGAAGGAAGTATGACATGAGCAGTTCGACCCCGGCCTCATCCCTGCTGGGTGTTCGACAGGCCTGCAAGGGAAGAGCAGGCTTGAGACAGGCGAGCATCCTAGGACCCATCCCTGAACACTCAAACAGATCAAAGCCTTGCCTGTGGGGATCATGAACTCTAGCAGAGGTAGCTTAGGGGGAAAAGACAAAGTCAGGAATCCTGGAACCCAGCTCCATGGGCAGCTCGCACTCCTCTGGTTTTCTGGTATAGCAAGTACAGTGCATATTCCCGACAGCCCCTCTCCATGCCCGGCATCCTGGATTCTCCAGGGCTACTAGTGTCGGTCATGTGATGTGATATCCCGAAGCCTCAGCAAGCAGAGCCGACTCCCGCACTGCTGCCCTTACCTGGCGCAAGTCCATAAGGTCTGCGATGTCATCCTCATACAAATAGCTATCTTCACTGTAATGTTCCAAAATAAAATCCTGAAAGGAAAAAAAAACCCAAGGTGCCAGTCAATAGCTGGGTCTGTAACATGGGGAAGGGGAGGGACTGGGGGTGGGGCATCCCAACATAAGAGAGAGTTAGTGGGAACCATAGATCTAGCATGGTGTCATGGTGCACACCTGTAATCCAGCACTTGGGAAGCCAAGACAAGAGGATTAGTAAATGTGAGACAGCCCAAGCTACATGTTGAATATCAGGATAGCCTGGGCTACATACAGTATGAGAGTCTGCCTTAAAGAAACCAAAACAAAGCAGCCTGGAGAGATGGTTCAGTGGTTAAGCGTATGTACTGTCCTTGAGGGGACACAAGTTCACTTCTCAGAAGCCATGTCAGGTGGATCAAAAGCTTCTTGTCCCATTCCACAGGATCAGAGGCCTCTAGTGTCCTCAAGTTCACACACACCCCTTTTAAATATGTTTTTTAATGCAAAGGGAAAAAGCGGGAAATGTCTATGTAATAGTTAAGTGACGATATGTTAACTACTTCTGACAGACCAGCAAGGGCTCAGACCCTCCACCTTTATGCTGCTTCAGGACCTGAACACATGACCTTCTGAGCCAAGGAGACCTGGACCTAGGAATGTCTGGAGTGGTGAGGACCTTGGTGAGAACAGCTCTGAGGTTAGACATGAGACATCCCAGTGCAACCCTTTAGTTGAATGCACAATAACCTATTGTTTGACAACTGCTCGAGTTCATGTGGTCATTCAACAAACACTGATTCATACTCGCTATCTGCCAGGTGCTGTTTGAAAATCCTTCCCCTTTACTGGGCCCATATTGACACTGAGAAAATAAGCAACCACAACAGGCTTAACGGTATGGTATAATAAGTTGGATGAATATCCTTTATCCAAAATGCTCGGGATGGTTAATGCCTCCAACTTCAGACTTTTCCAGATCTCAGACTAGTTGTATACACATACTATATTTGGGACCCGAATCTAGACTTGAAATTTATTTATGGATTTTTTTATTGGATGAGAATGAGTATTTGTCTATATGTCTATAAACACACATGCTAGAGCACAAGGTGGCCAGTAGAGGGCGCTATATGCCCTGCAATTACAAATAGCTCCTAGCCACCATTTGAGTGCTGGGAACTGGACCTGAGTTCTCGGCAAGAGCGGCCAGTGCCCACACCCCTGAGACATCCCTCCAGCTCCTGATCCTCTTTTATATACACACACGTTGTACATGTAGCCTGAGGGTGATCTATCTTATACAATACTTTAAGAAATTTAGTACAGGGTATTTGTGATGTGGAGTTTTCCACTTGCTGTTAGCACTGTTCAAAATATGAAATTTGCAGTATTTTGGGTTTTCAGATAGGGAGACAATCACCCTGAATTTGAAGATGTTAGGGATTACGCGGGGGGGTCGGGGGGGTGGGGGGGGCGGCGGAAACTAAGAGAGTCACATACAGGGTAGATGTTCCTAGGTAATTCTCCACAAGTGCTAGCTACATGGAATCTTTTGTTTTGTTTTGTTTTTTGTTTTTTGAGACAGGGTTTCTCTGTGTAGCCCTGGCTGTCCTGGAAAGGCTGGCCTCCAACTCAGAAATCCACCTGCCTCTACCTCCCAAGTGTTGGGATTAAAGGTATATGCCACCACTGCCTGGCTTTTTTTTTTTTTTTTTTGCTACATGGAAATTAACATGACAGATCAAGGACTGTGGTTTCCCAAATCCTACCTACCTATTTATTTGTATTGTTTGTTTATTTATTATTTTTGGGGTGTGTGTGTGTGTGTATGTGTGTGTGTGTGTGTGTGTGTGTGTGTGTGTGTGTGTGTTTGATCTAGTCTTGCTATGTAGCCCAGGCTACCCTCCAGTTCATGATCCTCCTGCCTCTGCCTCCTGAGTGCTGAGACTACAGACATATGCCCACCAGGCGTCTTTATATGCTTGGTTCTTGAAAAACGCCTCGGCCTTTTGTGTGTGTCAGGCACAGACACACACACCTTTGGACAAACATATGATACACCTTTACCAGCTCTACACAAATGGGGACTGAATAACTTAGGTGTGCTCATCTTTACAACTTGGCAACACAGCAGCCATTTTCATGGGTCATTAAACATCTACAGTAAGACTTGTAATGGGTCTATAATTCTCCGACGCAAAGTATCATTCAAGTATTCAACAAACAAACTGCACTGTTCCCCATCACTGCAAGCCAAGACCTCTACTTAATTCCCAGGTTTGTTGTTTCTTGTGACACCATGCCCATCCCCCAGTTTGTTTTAAACTCACTTTTTTTTTTTTTTTTGTTTTTTCGAGACAGGGTTTCTCTGTGTAGTCTTGGCTGTCCTGGAACTCACTTTGTAGACCAGGCTGGCCTCGAACTCAGAGATCCGCCTGCCTCTGCCTCCCAAGTGCTGGGATTAAAGGCGTGTGCCACCACCGCCCGGCTTAAACTCACTTTTAAAAATAATTATATGCAGGTGTGTATTATGTGGGTATACTCCCTATGAGTGCAGGTAACCTCAGAGACTAGAGACGTTGGGTTCTCAGGAGCTGGAGTTAACGGGCTGTTGTAAACTGCTCAGTGTGGGTGCTGGGAACCAAACTGAGTCCTCTGCAGAAGAAGTACTAGATCTTAACTGCTAAGCCATCTTGTTGGCCTGTAACACCTCATGGAAGTAAAAAACAGAGCTTCAGAAGTTAAGATCATCAACTACAGAGTGAGTTCAAAGTTAGCCTGAAACTCAGCTGAGAGACAGACAGAGAGATTACAGTTAAAATAAAAAAATTAAGAGAAACTTCATGTTCATCTCATAAAAATAAAACAGGATTGTGACAGAATTCTAAATGTTTTCCTGGCTTCTTATTTTTGAACCAAATCTTACTAGGTAGCCCAAGCTAGCCTGGAAACCATGATCCTCCTGCCTTAGACCCGAGTGCTAAGACACATCACCACACCAGCTATTTCTGACCTTGAAAGTTCAATAAATGAGAGCTGATGGAATGTATTTCACTGTGAAGATTTCAGTTAGCATCTGTGATGGTTTGTATATGCTTGGCTCAGGGAGTAGCACTATTAGAAGGTGTGGTTCTGTTGGAGCAGGTATGGCCTTGCTGGAGGAGGTCTATCACTGTGGGTGTGGGCTTTAGTAGACCCTCATCCTAACTGCCTGGAAGCGAGTCTGCCACTAGCAGCCTTCAGATGAAGATGTAGAACTCTCAGCTCCTCCTGCACCATGCCTGCCTGGACGCTGCCATGCTCCTGCCTTGATGATGATGGACTGAACCTCTGAATCTGTAAGCCAGCCCCAATTAAATGTTGTCTGTATAAGAGTTGCTGTGGTCATGGTGTCTGTTCACAGCAGTAAAACCCTAACTAAGACAGCATCCCAAGCACCCATGTAAATGTTGGAGCTATGAGATGCCTGGAACCCCAATGCCTGGTGAAGAGGCAGGGTTAACCAGATAACAGGGTTCACTGGCCCGACACTCTAGGAGACAAAGCAAAGGCATCTGCCTTGAGGCCACTCCTCACCATTGCCTGAGCAGTCTGTAGACAAGAAATTGAGGAAAATGAGAATAAATATTTAAAGGAAGGCATAAATTCTTTTGGGGAAAAAAAAGGTATTTAAAAAACCCAAGAACACCAACTGGAAAATAACTGAATTAGTAAGAATTTACTAAAGTAACCTAACCTGCAAAAACACGTATACATACAAACACATAAAATGAAACTTAAACCAAAAGCACAAATGAAAAACTAAAATCAGCATTTTGAGGGAATCTTGGCAAACTCTGAAGCAAATATCCGGACAACCAGGTGTGGTAGTGTGCGCCTGCAGCCCTAGAAGGCAGGTGTGTGGTAGTGTGCGCCTGCAGCCCTAGCAGCCAGGTGTGTGGGAGTGCGCGTCTGTAATCTCAGCAGCCAGGTGTGTGGGAGTGTGCGTCTGTAATCTCAGCAGCCAGGTGTGTGGGAGTGTGCGTCTGTAATCTTAGCCAGGTGTGTGGGAGTGTGCGTCTGTAATCTCAGCAGCCAGGTGTGTGGGAGTGCGCGTCTGTAATCTCAGCAGCCAGGTGTGTGGGAGTGTGCGTCTGTAATCTTAGCAGCCAGGTGTGTGGGAGTGCGCGTCTGTAATCTCAGCAGCCAGGTGTGTGGGAGTGTGCGTCTGTAATCTCAGCAGCCAGGTGTGTGGGAGTGCGCGTCTGTAATCTCAGCAGCCAGGTGTGTGGGAGTGTGCGTCTGTAATCTCAGCAGCCAGGTGTGTGGGAGTGCGCGTCTGTAATCTCAGCAGCCAGGTGTGTGGGAGTGCGCGTCTGTAATCTTAGCCAGGTGTGTGGGAGTGTGCGTCTGTAATCTCAGCAGCCAGGTGTGTGGGAGTGCGCGTCTGTAATCTCAGCAGCCAGGTGTGTGGGAGTGTGCGTCTGTAATCTCAGCAGCCAGGTGTGTGGGAGTGTGCGTCTGTAATCTCAGCAGCCAGGTGTGTGGGAGTGTGCGTCTGTAATCTCAGCAGCCAGGTGTGTGGGAGTGTGCGTCTGTAATCTTAGCCAGGTGTGTGGGAGTGTGCGTCTGTAATCTCAGCAGCCAGGTGTGTGGGAGTGCGCGTCTGTAATCTCAGCAGCCAGGTGTGTGGGAGTGTGCGTCTGTAATCTTAGCAGCCAGGTGTGTGGGAGTGTGCGTCTGTAATCTTAGCCAGGTGTGTGGGAGTGTGCGTCTGTAATCTTAGCCAGGTGTGTGGGAGTGTGCGTCTGTAATCTCAGCAGCCAGGTGTGTGGGAGTGTGCGTCTGTAATCTTAGCAGCCAGGTGTGTGGGAGTGCGCGTCTGTAATCTTAGCAGCCAGGTGTGTGGGAGTGTGCGTCTGTAATCTTAGCAGCCAGGTGTGTGGGAGTGCGCGTCTGTAATCTTAGCAGCCAGGTGTGTGGGAGTGTGCGTCTGTAATCTCAGCAGCCAGGTGTGTGGGAGTGTGCGTCTGTAATCTTAGCAGCCAGGTGTGTGGGAGTGCGCGTCTGTAATCTCAGCAGCCAGGTGTGTGGGAGTGTGCGTCTGTAATCTCAGCAGCCAGGTGTGTGGGAGTGTGCGTCTGTAATCTCAGCAGCCAGGTGTGTGGGAGTGTGCGTCTGTAATCTCAGCAGCCAGGTGTGTGGGAGTGTGCGTCTGTAATCTCAGCAGCCAGGTGTGTGGGAGTGTGCGTCTGTAATCTTAGCCAGGTGTGTGGGAGTGTGCGTCTGTAATCTCAGCAGCCAGGTGTGTGGGAGTGTGCGTCTGTAATCTTAGCAGCCAGGTGTGTGGGAGTGTGCGTCTGTAATCTCAGCAGCCAGGTGTGTGGGAGTGTGCGTCTGTAATCTTAGCCAGGTGTGTGGGAGTGTGCGTCTGTAATCTCAGCAGCCAGGTGTGGTAGCACACACCTGTAATCCTAGTTCAGAGGCTGAGGCAGGAAGATGGAGCAGCTACATAGATACCGTCTCAAGAGAAAATAAAAGCAAAACTGGCTGCTAGAAATGTAGTCCACTGCGCTTGCCTGGCCACTGTGCAGCCTTGGGTTCAATCTCTAATACTGCTAGAACATAAAATTAAAGTTAGATGTGGCGGCACACCGGAGAAGTAGAGGCAAGGGAGCCAGGAGTTCAAGTCCAGCATGAGCCACATATGATCCTACATCCAAAAGCAAATCAAAACAAACCAAAAAATCCTTGAACTATCCAGAAAAGGAATTTACTTTAACGGCATCCACCCTCACCCTCCTCCAGCCCCCTACCCAATACACTGGGCATTGGGAATAGTGTCCAGAGTCTTACACAGGCCAGCGCTGTTCACTCAGGTGCACTCTCCAGGCCTAGTGGTGTGTGCTAAGGAACATGGCTACTTTAAATGTCAGTCTTTAAACAGAGCGAATCACGCCTTGCAGCTTGCCTGACCTAACATGCCAAGGAAACACAGGTCGGGTCTGAAACAGAACTGCCCAGATCAGATTCACTCAGCCCCGCCTCCAGTGGCTGCATTTCTCGCAAGCATAAATGAGGAATGGAGAAAATTAAAAGTCTGCTAACTGGGCTCATTTTTGCATGACTGACATCTGCAGGCTCCCTTTTAGGCTAAAATGACATGGTTGGGAACCTCAGCTGAGCAGTGGTTGGCCATGTCCACAACATGGGATTTGTGGGGCTTTTTTGTTTTTTTGTTTTTTTTTTAACTCCTTTTAATGTGGAATTTGGCATGTGACCTATTTGGATCTCAACTGATGCCATAAAATCCCCAGGTTTCTATGATACAAGTCTCCTTTAAAATTGCCTACATTCTTGTAACTCTGGAGCTAAGCTACACCCACTACTACCTGCCCTTCTCCAACTGGAATACACCCCTCCCACAGAGATGTGGTCTGGATCTGAACAGAGCAGAGCAGAAGTTAAACAAACAAACAAAACAAACCGGGGCCTGGATGTGGTGGTACATGCCTTTAGTCCCAGACGAGGGAGGCAAAGTCAGGTGTATCTTTGAGTTTGAGGCTAACCTGGTCTACAGAGTGAGTTGTTCTGAGGACAGCCAATGCTACACAGAGAAACCCTGTCTTGGTGTGTATTTGGGGGTTGGGATGGGAGAGACGTAACAAAACCCTAGAGGGGCTGGAGACATGACTCGGTGGCTAAGTGCTGTTCTTGCAGAGGACCTGGGTTCATTTTCCCACATGGCAGTGGCTTACAACCATCTTTAACTCTAATTCCAGAGGATCTACCACCCTTTCCTGGCCCCTACTGGTACTGCAAGCACATGGTGCACATACACACATGCAGGCAAACATCCATACACATAGTAAAAACAACAACAACAATAATAATAATAGTAATAAACAATAGTAATTTAAATGTCCCTGGTAAAGGCTTATTTATACCAAGAGATGGCAGTCTCTGCTTAAGAACAGAGATCAAAGATATAACTTTTCAAACTATTAACCAACTTTTCTCTAAAAGATACATTTTGAGAAGCTAGTGATGACCTAAGGTTTAAACCATTTACTGCTCTTGCAGGGGATCTGGGTAGGTTAGTGTACACCTTAGCCAGCCTACAGCTACCTGGCACCCCAGGGGTCCTATCCCCTCTGGCCTCCAAGGGCCGCATATGCAGCTTGGGCTACATAGTGAGACTGGCTCAGAGAAAAAGAATAGCAAGGTAGTATGGAGGGTAAAGGCACTTGCTGCCAAGTCCAATGACCTGAGTTTTATTCCTGGGACCCAAATGATGCAAGGAAGGAGAGAAACAACTGCAAGTTCTTCTCTAACCTCCACACACCCACACAGGTTTAATGTCCACCTGTCTGCCAAGTACACACACACACACACACACACACACAGAGAGAGAGAGAGAGAGAGAGAGAGAGAGAGAGGCACATACATGCATATACCCACATAAATAAATGTAAATTAAAAAATTTTTTTGAAAGAAGACAGTAACATAGAGTATAATCTGCCTCTGTCAGGCACACAAAAGGAGCTACAAAGTCACCAAAGACAGGCTAAGAACATAGGTCACTGCAGAGCACTTGCCCTGGGTTCCTTCCCCAGCACAATAAAAGGGACAGACGGGGTGTCAGAAGTCATCAGAGACGAAAACAAGATTTTCAGAGGAGCAAATACACAAAATTCTCCTTGTAAGTGGCCAAGTGAGGTCTCAGGGTCACCTTGCAGACGTCAATTGACATTTGAGTCGTGGCGCCTAAAGCCACTGCAAAGAATATGCCATTTCATTCTCATCTCTGGCCCAGTGCCCACTGTCTGAGATTTACCTTGAAGACGATGGAAAAGTCAACTTCTTTGGTTTCCTTCAGGCCGAGAGGAATCAGAGGAATGGTGAACGCTTCCCTATAAAGAACACACGGGGTTCACGAACAGCCCACCCCGTACCCGCCCCTTTGAACCCAAGGCCTGGGCTCTAACAGCCCAACTCCCATCCTCTAAGTCAACCTAGCACCCCTTCCTTTTCTTTGAATATGGCTACCAGCATCATAAGATGCTGGACATGACAGCCTAACTCAACGGAGCCCTACTGTGTTGGTCTAATTCAGTTCTCAGTTGCCCTCTATGGGCAACTGTGCTAGAGTTACTATTAGGGCAGCCCATGTGCACAAGGCCCATGTCTGCTCTCCACCTGGGTGCGTGCATCCTTGCTGCACTGGGCCTCCCTCTAGACTACAACCACAGGCACCATCCACTCCTCACCACAGCACCCTTCCCTGCCCCCAACATCTCCCATGATAGGACCAGGGGCTCTCAAAGCTCTTCTTTTAGGGGTACACCATGCTATGTATCTTACTGCACAAACCCCCAGAGGCCACAGAGTCACCCCACAGGTTGACCTGAGAATGCTCCCCGGACCTACATTCCTAAGGGTAGGGCCAGAAGGAAGTGCAGGGTTTTTGCAAATAGGGATTTAGCTCTTTGACCTGTAACAGGAGACCTCCATGGGCCGGTGAGCCCAGCCCCAGAGAGAAGGCCAGGAATGCTGGGCAGGGTTGAGTGGACCATGGCTGAAAGCTGAAACTACTTCTGTGGTACACTGGTGCTAAAGGCAGGTGAGGCCCAACCCAGGTATGTGGCCTCCCCAAAGCCTGCCCGGAAGACTGGACCCTGGGGCACGCTGCTAAGTCTGGGGGAAGCTGCTAAGTCTCGGTCTTATTCTTCCTGGCCCAGGAGTCCGCCTGTGCCCAGTGATTAGCCCCATGAGGAGAGGAACCATAGGTATGCTGAAGACTCAAGACATGCGGGTACCTCCAGCCCCAGGGTGGCACTAACTAACATGCCTTCTGGGGCTTGGGCCTCTCTGAGTTTTCTCATTTGCATACTGAGATGACACCTTCTCTGCCCGCCTCACAGAAGTGCTCAGATCTAAGGTACTAAGAAAGAGACAATTCATTTGGGAAACATACAAGGCATCACTTAGAATCCTCATGTCTCTCTACTTTTCCCAGTGACACAGGAGACTAACTGAAGCCACACGGGCTGAAAGCCTCTACTTTGTAGGAAGAACAACCCCCACCCCCACTTCTTCAACACAGCTAATAGGAGACCAGGCTGCGCTGCATACTGCCTGTGACTACTACCCTGTCTGGAATGTTTGTGCCTCTTAGCCCTAATAGGCAAAACACTGGAATCTAACAGCAGAGCCCAGGCTGAGGGCACCTTGAAGAAGGGGTAGGGGTGGGATCGTTTGGTTTTGTTTGTTCTCACTGGGTTTTTGAAACTGCATCGGGAGCCCACAGGTAAGCCAGACAAGCACAGATGTCACTGGCCAAAGATCTAGCAGGGTTCCAGGCATGCATGCTTGTGTCCACCTTTGAGAAAGGCCCCAGGTGACACACAGAGGATTAGTATTAGGAAATGCACATTCCAAGGTGACTCAAAATTCTAGGAAACTATTTCTTGTTTCCGCTCAGGTTCACCGGCTTCTTGAGACGGCACAGCTTCCCCATGCAGAAAGCATGGAAACCACTCCCTTGAAGTGTTTTCTTTTCTTTTGGTTTTATTTTGTTTTGACACTCAGGAATGGGCCTTGTGCAAACTAGGCAAATACTCTACCACTCAGGACCCTTCCTAAGCAGGGGCTCTACCACTGAGCCACACCACCAGCCCCCTCCCTGGGGGGTTCTAGGCAGGGCTCTACCACTGAGACACACCACCAGCCCCTCACTGGAGATTCTAGGCAGGGACACTACCACTGAGTCACGCCCCCAGCCCCTCACTGGGGAATTCTAGGCAGGGGCTCTACCACTGAGCCACACCCCCAGTCCCTCACTGGAGATTCTAGGCAGGGGCTCTACCACTGAGCCACACCCCCAGCCTCTCACTGGAGATTCTAGGCAGGTGCTCTACAACTGAGCCACACCCCAGCCTCTCACTAGGGGATTCCTGGCAGGGTCTCTACTACTGAGCAACACTGCCTGCCCATTTTAATTTTACCTTGACACATGATGGCAAACTCATGATCCCCCTGTCTCAGCTTACTGAATAGCTGAGATCAGCTATCAGACCCTGTTGGTTATTTCTTCTTAAACAGGGGTATTTCTCTACTAGCCTCCCCCACCCCAATGGTTCACATACAGTGAACAGAGGACTCTCTGGGTTTTCCTGAGTGCCTCACCTCAAATACTCCCCAAGGAATGGTTTTGAATTTCAGCATTCATTTCTCAAATATTTAAGAGGGTCCATTTCTGCAGAATCCCCATTGCACCACCTTCTATGGGAATTCAGGTGGGTCCCCTACTTTTCATGGTGAACTATGTACATGAAATCAGTTTGTGCTGTTTTGGTATTTAATTCCCATTCCAGTTCTTTCCCTATAAACCTCAGGTTCACCCCCTTAACCCCAGCTCAGCGTGGCATCCTGGGCGCGGACACACTCCCGCTCAGAGAGCACCTGGAAGACACATGCTCACTCACTCGGTGCCCTGGTACACTCCCACGGAGATGTTGAGCCCCTCCAGATCCTCCTTCAGCATCTGCAGGTCCGAGTTAACAAAGCTGAGCTCCAGGCGAACCTGTTCCCGCACCTTCGGGTTCGTGGCGACTCTAGAGAGAGAAGGGGAATAGAAGATGAATTTCATCCAGTGTCCTTGCTGAGAAATCCGTATAAGGGAATCAGGGGACGATTACCAGATGAGCTACCTCAGAGACCCCGGGTACCAGCGCCATCCTGACCACACCGGCCTGCAAATGGACCTGAGATGTGCCTGGTAACACCAGCAAGCTGCTGGGCATGAGGGACCCAGGTTGGGTTCCTAGCACTCTTGTCAGGTGGCTCACAGCTCTCTGTCACAAAGTGCATCAATCTGTAAGAGCTGACGGCCAACATAATATTTACTGGTGAAAGACTCATTGTTTCCCTCTTCTGAACAAAGCCAACGAAGCCACTCTTAAGGTTTTATTTATTTTTCCTCCTTTTTGCAGGGCTAGGGATGAACCCAGGGTTGTGCACATGATGGGAAAATTCTATATCTCTGAGGGATACTCCCAACCCAAACCTTTACTTCTTCTTTCCCTCCCTCCCTCCCTCCTTCTCTCCTGTCTTTCCTTCCTTCCTCAGCATCCCAAGTGCGAGAAGATAGGCTAAGCCACCAAGCCCAACTTAAATTAATAACCCAGTGGGAGAGTAAGGCATGGATCCCAAGCACAGAAAGAAAGAAAGAAAGAAAGAAAGAAAGAAAGAAAGAAAGAGAGAGAGAGAGAGAGAGAGAGAGAGAGAGAGAGAGAGAGAGAGAGAGAGAGAGAAAGAAAGAAAGAAAGAGAGAGAGCAGGAATTACCTGGAAGAGGAGGGAGAAAGAAAGGGAGGGGAGAGAGGGAGGGGGAGAGAGAGGGAGAAGGAGAGGGAAAGAGGGAGAGAGGAAGGGGTGGATCCTAAAATGTATATAGAGCTGCAGAGAACCAAATGATTTTGAGAAAGAAAAACAAAGTTGGAGGACATGCACTATCTGACGGAAAACACCACTACAGTCAGGCTGGCAGTGGTGGCTCACGCCTTTGCTCCCAGCAGTCAGGAGGCAGAAGCAAGTGGATCTGAGTTTGAGGCTAGCCTGGTCTGCAGTTCTAGAATCACCAGGACTACACAGAGAAACCCTGTCTCAGGAAAAACAAAACAAAAACAAACAAACAAACAATAACAACAACAATAAACCCAGGTCACTATAAAGCTACAGCAGTTGGAACTGATTAGCCTGAAGCCAGAGACCAGAAAGAAACAGACAAAGCAGATGTTTCTGTACATTCATGGTCAATTGATTTTGATAAAAATGCTAAGACTACTGGGGTAGGGGTGGGATAAGCATTTAGTCACATGTTGAAGCCTTCCATCAGACTTCCATTAGATGCTGGGAGCCAGGAGAGTTTGAGGGTCGGGGGCGGGGGGAGAAGGGGAAGAGTGTTTCCAGGACTCTTTGACCTTTGGGCAGAAAGATGACTCAGTAATCAGTCCCAAGGTTTGACTTGTTCCTTGAACAGGTGACACATTTTTCATTGACTCATTGGTAGAGGAAGCTTTCTCAAATATGGTGCACCTAGGCAAGATGGAGAATGTTCCCAGCTGTCTCTGGTCCAGGCAGAAGGCTGGAAAAATCTAGAACCATCTGGCCCTGGTCATAGAGGCTTAGATTTGTCGGTTCCTTTGCTCTGTACCCAGACTGCTTCTCTGAATGAAAACAAACGGCTTCTATGTTCCTTCTTAGAGGCATGAGTCTTGCGTCTCTAAGACTGCTGTGGTCTGGCAACTGAACCATGTCTGAGAAGCATCAGGCAAGGAGTGTTTTGGCCCTTTTCTGCCCAGAAAAAGCACACCACCACCACGGCTCTCCGTGAGACCATGACTCCTGTCTCGAGGGTAGGAATCAACTCCCTCAGGGTCTCACAAAGAGCATGCGCGGTCAGGTTTTCACAAAGAGCATGCGCATTCTGTAAGACCTAGTCGGAATGAGAAGATCCCACAGTTACATTCTTGGATGAGTCAAGTCACAAGCATAAACAGGGACATGCAGGCCACAACTAAGTACTTCCTACAACTACTGAACACATGCCGCGTGTTTTCCTGCACCTCGGAGCCTCTGGGGTCTTTTTTTCTTTTCTTCGAGACACGGTCTCACACATCTCAGCCCAGCCTTACACTTGCCTTCGTCTGCTCGGCAAAGTTCCCATCTTACAACGGCTCCTCTACCTCAAGTTCAAAAGGATCACTTTGGTTTGGAGAGGAAGTACTCCCTAAAAGTTGGTGTGTTGAAGGTCTCTGAGCAGTGCTCGGAAATGGGGATTGGAAGAAGTAGCCGAATCGTGAGTGGCTCTGACGTCATCAACGTTAACCCGCCAATGGATTCCTAATGGGATGGTGTTGTGGGGCATGGGTGGGAACATTAGGAGGTGGGGCCTAGTTAGAAAAGGAAGGTCTTTAGGTACAAGCCTTTGAAAGGTGTTATCTTGTCCCCTCCCCTGTCTTGACAGTCACCCTCCCTATTGCCCACGTGCCTCAGGGCACATGCACCTGACACAGGATAATTCTTCCTTTCCTTAGGCCCAGAATCAAGAGACCCAGCTGACCAGGATGGAATTTCCAACAAGCTAACCAAATCCAGTCTCTCTCTGTCTGTCTGTCTGTCTGTCTGTCTGTCTGTCTGTCTCTCTCTCTCTCTCTCTCTCTCTCTCTCTCTCCCTCTCCCTCCCTCCCTCCCTCTCTCTCTTTTTAATATTTTGGTTTTGGTTTTTCCGAGACATCGTAGCCCTGGCTATCCTGGAACTCGGCTCTGTAGACCAGGCTGGTCTCAATCCTCTTGGCTCCGCCTCCTGAGTGCTGAGATTAAGGACATGCACCACCACTACCTGCTAAATCCAGCCTCTTTGAAGTCTCTCCCCACCCCCCACCCCATATCTGTCATCAAATCCATGCGTCCCTGCTTGTCTTTGAGTGGTGCTGGGATGGTACACAGGGGCTCTGTAACTGAGCCACATCGGGTCTTCGTTTTTAGTTTAGAACAATTTCACTTTCTGCCAAATCTTTTGTAAAACTGTCTGTGTGAGAACAGGTTCTGCGCTGACTCCAGGTCTCCCCAGTGCTATCGAGACCGTGTGGGACAGCCTAACTGACTCTGGCAGCCTGTATTTACCCTGCCAGTTTGTTCTGCCAGAACCATTCCCACAGTCCACTCGGCCAGGGATTCAAGGGTAGGGAAGGGGGAACCACCCTGTGTCCTGTACAGACCGTGGCTACCGCCTCAGATCTGTCCCTAGTGTTCAAAGAAGGCAGATAGAGGATCAGGTAGAAGTCTGAAGGCCAACGGAGACGCAGGCATCCCAATGCATGGCCACGCCCGAGACACTTGATAGTAACCGGATGAGCAATCACTGACCACACCCCAGCCTGACACCCAGCCTGGTCATCACAGAGCGACTAGTTCACTTGGTTGTCAGTGTCTGGCTCTTTCACCCCTTACCTGGTTGCCAATATTTAAAAGTTCAGCCATCCTAAAATTTTTTTAAACCCCAACATGATGGCACAGGCCTAAAATCTGGAATCTGGAGAGGCAGATGCAGAAGCTTGAGTTCCAGGCCAGTCAGGGATACGAAGCGAGACTCTTTTCTCAACAAAACAAGACAAAACAAAAACAAAAACAAAAAACAAGGAATGTATCTCAGTTGTCAGAGTGCTTGCCCATACATGAAACCTGAGTGTGGTAGCAACATCTGCAATCCCAGCACTAGGCAGAGGCAGAAAGATCCTCACAACTTCAAGGCCCAGCCTGGGTACAGAGTGATTTCTGGGCCAGCCAAGGCTACATAGTGAGATCTTGCCAAAAAAAAAAAAAAAAAAGAAAGAAAGAAAGAAAGAATGAATGAATGAATGAATGAATGAATTACGATCTAAGCGACAGACGGCAATGAAGTCACACCATGTGACAGATCTCACGGGGCGGGGTGTGTGTGTGTGTGTGTGTGTGTGTGTGTGTGTGTGTGCTGGAGGTTTACTGGGGAGGGGTATACAGAGGCTGCCTCTGGGTGAGGGTGGAGGGAAAAGGAGAACGAACGAAGAAAGGAGGGATTGGCCTTTTACAAGGGGATAGGGCACATGCACAGGGGAGGATGTGTCTTATGGGGACGGTGGGAATGTGTCACATCTTGGCAACTAGTGATAACTATCCTTTTTGTTTTTGTTTTTCCAGACAGGGTTTCTCTGTGTAGCCCTGGCTGTCCTGGAACTCACTCTGTAGACCAGGCTGGCCTCGAACTAAAAATCCGCCTGCCTCTGCCTCCCAAGTGCTGGGATTAAAGGCGTGCGCCACCACTGCCCGGCTTAATGATAACTATCCTGTTGTTGCTGGGTCCCTAGGGCAGGTGATGGAGACTCCTGGTTGCTGAAAGAAAGAAAGAAAGAAAGAAAGAAAGAAAGAAAGAAAGAAAGAAAGAAAGAAAGAAAGAAAGAAAGAAAGAAAGAAAAAAGAAAGGGGGGGAGGGAGGGGCAGGGAGGGAAGGGAGGGGGAGGGGAGGAAAGAGAATACCTGTACACATGCTGTGATGCATGTCTGTAACAGCAGCACTAAGGAGGCTGAGACAGGAAGATCTCCCCAGTTCCAGGCCAGCCTGGGCTATGCACTGCACACTCCTCTACCCCCACCATTCTCCACAGCTCCCTGCATGGAGCCTGGCCCTGACCCACTCACTCACCAACAGGTATACAGACAGACACGTGCAAGCTTCCGCACAAGCCTCAGAGAGAGGCTCTCCTGCTTCAGTCTAACTAGCAGTGGAAGAAGGCAAAGTGAAGCTTTAATCAGAATGGTTAAGCAGCCTGTTCACTGGCTAAAGAACTAGTTAGTTAAAATTGAACAACCTGGTAACTTGCTCTATTCCCTCCGCCTCATAAATACTATCTGGTTTCTGCCTCGCCTTTCTCAAGGGAGGGAAAGGAACCCAGAGGGCAGGATCCCAAAGTACCAGCTAGCTCCCAGCATGCTCGAGGAAGCTCGCTGACTGAGGTGGATTGGAACACCCCCACTCACAGCTTCTGCCCAGTCATGGTGGCCCGAGCAGTTAATGGCGGGGACCCTCATTTCCGAGCCTGCATTCCTGGGGATGTTTTTCCCAAATGCCCTCTTGTCTATATTGTAATTGCTCTATTCTCATCACAGAATCTTAGCAGGACATCAGGCAATCCGAGGACAGGACAGCCAGGCCCGACGTATGACAGTAATTACCTGCTGCTAGTAGCAGCAGCCAGGGACACTGTGGGGCCAGAGTGAGGCTTGGCCTGATAACCTCCTTGATTTCAGGAAGCTCTGGCATTAGTTGAGTCAGATTAATAAATACTTCCGGGTTTCCTCTAACAACAGTCTCTAAACGTAGGTGTGTTGAGTCAGATTAATAAATACCTCCGGATTCCCTCTAACAGTCTCTATACGTTAAGTTTATCGGTTCTAGGAGAATCATTTACAACCTTTCTCGACCTATCAGCTAAACAGCTGCTAACCTGACAGTAAAGTGTGACTGAGTCTGGCCTGGGCGTCAGAAAGGTTGTCAGCTGGTGCTGTTAACAGAGCAAGGCGGACAGAACAGTTCTAGTGTCTGCTATAAAAACAAAACAAAACAAAGAACAAACAAACAAATAAAAAAAAAAAAACCCAACTCTAAAACAGGCTGGTCAGGTGGCCCAGCAGATAAAGGTGCTTGCTTCCAAGCCTAACAACTCGAGTTCGATCCCCAGGATTTTACATGGTAGGAGGGAAACTGGCTGCACAAAGTGCAGCCGCACTGCACGTGGGTGCACGCATGTGCACATACACACACAGGAAGAGGCAAAACCAGAACCAGTTTAGGGTCAGCCTTAACTACGCAGCAAGTTTTAAGCCAGCCTGGGCTACATGAGATCCTGCCTCATAACACCAAAGAACTACCCTGTAGGCCTCTGAAGGCGGGGAGGGGAGATGGGAAGATGGGTTGGTAAGTAAAAGCACCCACCACTCGGTACTCAGGATGCCACGAGTTCCAAGCGCCAGAAATGAGACCCTGCCTCACCAAGGTGGCAGGTGAGAGAGCCGATAGCCAAAGGCTGTCCTCTGAGGGAAGTCTGCACTCTTAGCAAGCTGGCACACTGCACTTAAGGGTGTGGGGAGGATTTACAGCTGTCTAGACGCAGGTACAGCTTTCCCGAGCTCTGCTCGATAAGTAACTATTTTATCTCCTTGGAACAGCACTGAGAACCCGGCACAACATGCCCCGCCTCTCTCATTAACGCTCATGCTTTCCTAGACAGGGTTTTGCAACTTTGCCCAGGTGTCTCAAATCCTGGAGTCCAAGCAATCCTCCTGCCTCGGCACCTCAAGTAGCTGAAACCACAGGTACGTGCCACAGAGTTCTATTTATGACTCTTCTCATTAGAAAGGTGGACACTACTAGTAATAGAAATGTCCTGTTCTTTCTTTTCTGCTGTCCCCTCCCTTATCCATCAACACACATTCACCAAGCACTGGCCCTACCAGGCTCCACTACTGGGCAGTGGAGACAGGAGTCATGCCCAGAAGCAAATGCTAAGACAGTAACTGGACCCGTAAATAACATGGCTACAACTGAGGGTTGGAGAGACAGATGCTCAGCAGGTAAGAGCACAAGCTACCCTTGCAGAGGACCTAAGTTCTGTTCCCAGCACTGGCATGGTGGCTCACAACCATCTGCAATTTCAGTTCCAGGGGATCTGCAATGCCCTCTTCTGGCCTCCATGGGCACTGGGTACTAAATGGTGCACACACATACATGCAGACAAGCACTTATACACATAGCTGTGATTCCACTGTCTGTCACAATTCTCCATAGACACAGGGTGGACAAAACATCTTTGTCTTTAATATGACCAAGCTCTGGGTAAGAAAAAGGACCTGTCCAGACACCCCAGAAGCGAAGGAAATCTCAAAGCTGAAAAGCAAGACCCAAGCCGAGGGTCTGGGCTCTGTCTATCCATCAAACAGACAGTCCCTCAGGAGAGCCAGAGCTCCTGGCCGAGGCAACAAAACCAGAGGTACCCACTTCAGAAGGTTCTCGGCTCCTGTCCGCATCCGCACAGCCTTCAGGATCTGCTGGTTCAAGGCAGCCCTTTGGTTCTGCAGCTTGCTCCGGCCAGTTTGTGCAAGGGGATTACAACCCTGAGTGGAAAAGAGACACCTGTTCAGAGATCAGTCACACCCAAAATGATGACATTCTGTGAAAAAAAATAAAGTGCCCAAACATGAGGCGAACAAAGAGGACCCCAACGGGCACCCCGAAGTGGACAGGAAGAGGGTAAGCAGCCTCAACCCTACACAAAGAACTACATGCAACTGGGGAGAGCCCCAGCCCCAGTGGAAGGGGTGCTTCTCCCCAGGAAGAGTGCACTGATTGGTGTTTAGAGTACCAAAGGCTCATCCCTGAAAACACACATACCAGTAACACTATACGAACTGAATGGGTTATATTTTGGAATATATATGTGTGTGTATGCATATACATATATATATGCATGCAATAGCAATTAGTGGAAAAGCAGCCATGAATTTGAAGGAGACTGTGAAGGGGCCTATAGGAGAGTTGGGAGGAAAGGAAGGAAAGGGAGAAATGTGGTAATTGTATTCTTTTTTTTTTTTTTTTTTTGGTTTTTCGAGACAGGGTTTCTCTGTATAGCTCTGGCTGTCCTGGATCTCGCGCTGTAGACCAGGCTGGCCTCGAACTCAGAAATCCACCTGCCTCTGCCTCCCAAGTGCTGGGATTAAAGGCATGCGCCACCACTGCCCGGCCAGGTAATTGTATTCTTGAAAAGTGTTTTTTTTTTAATGTAGGAAATAAAGTAAGAAAACTCATTTTAAAAAAAAAACCATAAAATCATAATAACACAGCCCCAAAACAGACACTGTTAGCTGGTGTCTTGTGCCCCAGTCTGTTTTCTCCCACCATGACAGTGACACTCACGATCTTCTTCCCCAGTATTAAAAATGCACCAACATGTATGTAGCATCTCTGCTCAAACCAGCCCACTGAGTGCTCGTTATAAAGGTACCCAAGCCCAGTGGAAGCCAGATCTCCAGAATCTAGGAGGGGAGAAAGCCCTGTCTGCACTCTCTGAGCACAGCGTACCAACCTTATCAGTGAGGAGATGGTGGTAACACTCTAAGACCCGGGCTTCCGGACACCAGCCGGGGCCAGCCCTGCCCACAGCCACACTAAAAGCAGCCTGAAGCCCACCACATAACTCTCTCCAGAACTGTGGTACTCATGGCTTGCCGTACTTGCCGTACTTTCCCACTGTGCTCTCAAGAATTTCCTGAGGGGCTGAGAGATGGTGGTTAGAAGCATGTACTGCTGTTACAGGGGACCTGAGTTCAAATCCTACGCCCATATCACCGCCACCTCTTCACTCCAGCCCCGGGGGGATCCAATGCCCTCTTCTGGCCTCTTTGGACACCTGCACCCATACACAGACTTAAAGATAATAAAAATAAATAAAAATTCCCCTTAGAATACAGTATTCGTTAAAGACAGGAGCAAGGTGCAGTGACTCACATCTATAATCTCCAGAAACTCAGGCAGGAAGATTGCTGCAAGTCCCAGGCTTCCCTGGGCTACAGAACAAGACCCTGTTTCAAAAAAAAAAAAAGACAAGCAAAAAAGGTTGTTGAGATAGCTCAGTGCACAAAACTGCCTCCTGCCAAACTGAGGACCTGAGCTCAAACCCTGGGACCCACGTGGTAGAAGGCAAGAAGAAGCCTCTTCAGGTTGAACTCTGACCTCCACAGGCACACCATAGCACACACAGACACCAGAATAATGGCCGCAGCACCTCCAATCTCCACAGACACACCATAGCACACACAACACCAGAATAATGGCCGCAGCACCTCCAATCTCCACAGGCACACCATAGCACACACAGACACCAAAATAACAATAACAAATACAATTATATGAAGTTCAAAACAAAAAAAAACAAAAAACCCAAACCAGTCACTGTACATAGTTACATTTGTGTAAATATTTCCTTAACTGATAGCATCAAGTTACAGAAAGGAACGGCTCACAATGTAATTTTAGAATTCTGCCTTTAACCTTCTGACCAGTTCCTGCTGGACACACCTGTAACTTCAGCACAGCTGAGGCAGGAGGGTCATGAGTTCCAGAACCAGGTGTCATAGCAAAAAACCTGTCCGCAAAACAAAAGAAAAATGCCACCCACCCAACCGTTTAAAGCATCCAGGACCTGGAGACAGCCCTCAGACAAGGAGTGGTTCTATCTCCAACTGAATGAATGGACCCAAGTCTGTGTTCTTTTAACATCTTCACCACGACACATGGCCATCACCTAGTTAAGATTTTCGAACATTATAGCATCTCAAAAAGAAACTCAGCATCCATTCCTTATCCCTGAGTTCTGCTAGCTGATTTTAGGGTTTTTTGTTTTGTTTTGTTTTGTTTTTGTTTTGGCCTGTACAGATTTTGCTCATTGTGGAGACTTCACATAAATAGAACATTTAATATGTGGCCTTCTGTCTGTCTTCTTTCACACAGTGCATTGTTTTCTTCTCTGTGTGAGAGCACGTGTGAGCATGCATATGTACACACATACATGTGTGTGTGTGTGTGTGTGTGTGTGTGTGTGTGTGTGTGTGAGAGCAAGAGAGAGAGAGAGAGAGAGAGAGAGAGCGAGCGCACAAGAGCGCATAGGTGTGGAGACAACCCCCCCAGGTGACATTCCTCAGGTGCCATCCATCTTTGTGGTGATACAGTCTCTCGCTGGCCTGGAACTCACCGAGTAGGCTGAAGCGGCTGCTCAGAGAGGCCTGGGCGCCACCATCCCTACCTCATCAATGTTCACAAGCCGCTGGGGACTGAACTCTAGTCCCCTAAGCACTTTAGCTTTCTCTTCTCTTCCCCTACCCCATCATTATTATATTTCAATGTTTGAAAGGGTATTATTGCATAGTCCAGGCTGGCCTTAATCTCTGCTCCCCTTGCCTTAGCCTCCTACATTCTGGGCTTATAGCCCAGTGCCCCACACCTGGCTAGCATATTGTTTCCAAAGTTCATCCAGATCACAGCCTGCTTGCACCCAATTCACTCTTTCATCGTTAGTAAGCATACAACATTTGTTCAGTTTAACCATTTACCAGTTGCTGGACATTTGAAGTGTTCTTTTTGTTTTTTGTTTTTGTTTTTGCTGTCACAAATATGGCTAGAGGTACAGCATGGTGGCCCATGCCTAGAATACCAGTACCTGGAACATGAAAACCAGGAGATCAGGAATTCAAAGCCAGTCTTAGCAACATAACAAGTTCAAGACCAGCCTGGGGTGCATGAGACCCTGCACAAAAAAAGGAGAGGGAGGAGGAGGGGGAGGAGAAGAGAAAGAGTTTCAAAAAAAAAGCCTTGAAGAAAGAAACTAACTCATTTTTAACCCTTTAGTCCAAAGGCCACTGATTAACTGATTAGGGGGCCTCTGAGCAGGCTAGACTGTAGATAACCTGTTTTTCTCTCCCTATGGTTCACATAATAGGTATGGCTTAGGACAAGGAAAGGGAAGGGTGTGTGTGTGTGTGTGTGTGTGTGTGTGTGTGTGTGTGTGTGTGTGTGTGTGGTTAAGAACAACTAAAAGGTGGGCAGTGATGCACACCTTTCATCCCAGTACTCAGGAGGCAGAGGCAAATGAACCTGTGAATTTGAGGTCAGCCTGATCTACAAAGCCAGTTCCAGGACAGTCAGGGCTACACAGAGAAACCGTGCCTCAAAACAAAACAAAACCTAAAGTCTCATTTTCTATACAAACTGTTTCTCTGAATAAACATTGCAGATTTTTTTCTATATACTTAGAGATTATGTGTTTAACCATTTGTCAAAGTCATTATATTATTTTTATATTCCCATTAGCAAGTATTCCGTAACTGAGCCACACCCCCAGCCCCTCACTGGTAGATCAAGTACTCCCTTACTGAACTGCAGCCCCAGATCTACTTTCTTTTTTTTAAATGACAGTCACCTGACTTGGGTTTCTATTGCTATGACAAAATACCATGCCCAAAAGCTGGTATTTCTTTGAGAAGAAAATGTTTTCTTTCATCTCACAACTCCCTGGTAACCATCCACCATCACCCCTCAGTCTGGCAGGAACTGGAGCAGAAGCCAGACTCCTCCCACATCCATCACTAACCAAGACAACACCCACATTGACTTGCCTACATCTTATTACGGTAGCATTTTCTCTACCCAGATATATCTAGGTTTGTGTCAACCTGATATCAAATAGGCAGCATACCATCCCGGTGTATGTGGCATGTCACCATGAGTCAACTCTTTCACTGGCTTGGGTTAGGGATCTGACTCAACACACAGGGCTGGCCAGGCATGAGCAAGGCCTTGGGTTTCATCCCTAGTACTGCCCAGCTCTCCTACAAAAAGTGAAATAAAACCACTCTGGTCACTGTGGAGACTATTGCTAGAGCCCTTAAGCCCTAAGGCTTCTTGCCCCATGTCATCTCCATGGGTATGGAAATCAAGTCCAGGAAATGCTGAGTCTTTTTCATGGGCTCGTAGCCATTAGTACATCATTTTTTTTGGGAAATTATTGACTCAAAACCTTTGTCCATTTTCAAAACGGGTTATCTCATTTGTTGTGTTCAAAAGTTTTGTTTTGTTTTGTTTTACTATGTGTTTTCGGTTTTAGGACAGCGTCTCTCTGCAGCCCAAGTCAGTTTCCAATTTACATCAATCCTCCTGCCTCAGCTTCCTGAGCGCTCGGGAGGCAGAAGCAGGAGAATCTCTGAATTCCGGGTCAGCCTGTTCTACAGAGAGAGTTCTAGGACAGCCAGGGCTACACAGAGAAACCCTGCCTCAAAAACTGAAGGGAAAGGAAGAGGAAGAGGAAAGAAGGAAGGAAGAAAGGAAGAAAGGAAGGAAGGAAGAAAGGAAGGAAGAAAGAAAGAAGGAAAGAAAGAAAGAGAGGAGAAAAGGAGATTACAGGTGTACATCATCATACCAAGCTTCCAAAAATAATTTATTATTATTGGTGTGGGGGGGTCGCACTTGTCATGGCCTGAATGTAAAGGTCAGAGGTGAACTTGTGGGAGTCAGTTCTCTCTTTTGTGTGGGCCCTGGGAATCAATCTCAGGTTGTCAACCTTGGCAACAATCACCTTTATTTGCTGAGCCTCTGACCTGCCTCCTTTCTTCTTTGAAAACTAGAAACCAGGACTGAGTAAGCATTTTTTTATATACTGATCGCTTAGATGTCTTTATCGGTATCTGCATGTGTTCTCTGCCTAGGATTTCCTGAGGTATTGTTTCCTTTTTCTTTTTGTAGTGCTGGCGACTGAACCCACTAGGCAAGCACTCTAGCACTGGGGTACATCCATAGACCCTCCTTATTGTGTACCAAGTTTCAGATCAGCCAACAATTTCCTTTAAACATAATGGTGCTCTCCCTAGTTCAGATAGGCGGAGTCTGAATGAATTCCTTAGTGAGGCTTATCTTCAGGGCCAGTGGCTACTCCCTGGGAGTGCCCCTGTAGGCAGTGTGCTCAGATCTGACAACTCAGGAACCTTACACTAACAACCTCAATCAACTCCTTCCCACCCCCTCCAGTCCCCACCCACACCACAGCACTCTGGCACCCATGACCTGGACCCCTGGGCGGAGAGGTAGGTCATCTATAGCCCAGCCTGCTCAGGGGCCCCAGAATGTGGCCTTTGGACTAGAGAGGCATGAGTTACCATCCTTCCTCAGGATTTTCTCATTCCTTCTTCCCTGAAGGGAACTAGCATCCCTCCAGCAAGGATTCCACTCTCCCACCCCACCTAGTTCTCAGTCCCATAATGATACTTTCCTCTATATTCAAATTTCTGAGGCCAGGGACTGAAGAGATGGCTTAGCAGTTAAGAGCATTGACCCAAGTTCAATTCCCATCACTAACAGGGCAGCTCACAACTCCAGTAGCCTCACACAGACATATGTGCAGGCAAAACACCAAAGCACATACATCATTAATAAATAAATTAAAAAATCAAATTGCTCTGATCACATTTGCATTGGTGGTAGCAATGGCTACCTACCTTCTAAATTGAACAGATATTCAGAATCTTGAGTTGGAAAGGATCCTAAAGCAAGTATCGAACACAGACCGTTAATCCCTGATTTTTAAATTTAGAATGAGGAAGCTGTTTCCAGCACAACTTGGACTACATTGTGAGTTTGAAGCCAATCTTTACTAGATAGAGATTGTGCCGGGGGGGGGGGGGCGGGGGACGCTAGACAGATGGCTCAACAATTAAAATTTCGTGGGCACTGAGCTTACTTGGATACACACATACACACACTATTTTTAAATCTTAAAAAATGGGGGGTCTGGGACAGATCTTATGCTTTCCTAGCCTAGCACACATGAAGTCTTGTGTGTGCATACCTGCAATCCGAACACTCTGAAGGAGAGGGCAGGATGATCAGAACTTCTGGGCCAGCCTAGGCTACATGAGACCCTTTCGAGGAGCACATGATGTCTTTTTCCCCAGAAACTATTAAACATTCTTCAGATTCTACTTGTTTGTATTTCACGAGTGCCAAGTGCTTGCCTGTGTTGGTGTATGTGCACACGTGTGCAATGCCTGTGAAGGACAGAAGAGGGGGTCATCAGCTCCCCTAAAACTGGAGTTACATGTAGATAGATGTGAGCTGTCTTGTGAGTGCCGGGAGCCAAACCTGAGTCTGCTGCAAGGGCCGCAAATGCTCCTAACTGTTAAGCCATTTCTCCAGCCATGAAAAGTGCTTTTACTGCTAAGGTGGTTTAATAGTAAAGGGCTGAAGATCCTTAATGAGGGCTGGTCCAACTTGCCTCAGAATGCTACAGCCCACCGATGATACTTCAGACCAGACACATTAATAATGGAGTCCTTCTTGAAGCTCAGATTCAGCATCCATTCGAACTTAAAAGAACTTTTTTTTTTCCTGTTCCTATACCTCACCCAACTTCTGGAAATCTCTGCTCTAAGCAGCCAACAAGCGTAGGCTCCAGTTTCTAGATAAGGCACAGGAATGCAGGTGATTGTACTGTCTGAGTCAATGGACTCAAAATCACATTGCTTCTTACTGACAGGTAGGAATGCTAGATGCTGCTGGAACTGACAAAAAAACAAACAAAAAAAAAAAAACACCACGTAGCTGCCTGCCAAGTTCCCAGACACATAAATATAGGCAAGACTCCCAAAAGAAGCAATGGAATCCCAAGGGGCTAAGCCACCCAGGAACCCCTACTGAGTGTTGGTGAGTCCCTCCAAGTATGTTGCATCTCTGGTCTTACTTTGTGTATGCACATGTACATGTATGTGCATGTCTACATGTGTGCATGCCTGTGTGTGTATATGTACATGTGTGGGTGTGTGCACATGTGTGTGCATATGTACACATGTGCAGGCATGCCTGTGTTGGTGTGTTGGTGGTAGTGATGGGATTTGAGCCTAGTGCCCTGCGTATACCAGACAGACCAGCTATCACACCAGCTTGGTCTAGAACTCAGGCACAAATGAACTACCTGTTGTTCCACTTTAATAGTCATTGATGGAGTCCTACATACATTGAGTGCAGGCAGCCTAAAATCCCAGCAATGAATGCAGGCAGCGGGTGCAAGCCTGTAATCCCAGCACTTGGAAGGCAGAGGAAAGAGGATATGTTCAAAGCCATCCTGAGCTACATAATAGGACTTTCCTTAAAAAATAAAAAAATAAATAAATAAAAATAAATAAATAAATAAATAAATAAAAAACCCACAAACAGACCTTCAAAGAAGTGAGTATCCTACACAGGTCCATTTGATTCCCTCAAAAGATTAGATCTAAACATTTCAATTACTCTTTAAAAAAAAAAAAGATTATCTTCTATTTGTGAGAATACTGTCACTGTCTTCAGACACTCCAGAAGAGGGCATCAGGTCCCATTTCAGATGGTGGTGAGCCACCATGTGGTTGCTGGGAATTGAACTCAGAGTCAGTGCTCTCAACTGCTGAACCATCTCTCCAGCCCTCCAGTTACTCTTAAAACATGAAGCGGGGTATCGGAGAAATGGCTCTATGGTTAAGAGTGCTTGCCCCTCACTTGGTAACTCAGGTTCCAGAGCATCCAAGGATCCAACATCCTCTTCTGACTTCCATTGGCACCTGCACTCACCGACACAAACCCGCCCGCGCGCGCGCGCACACACACACACACACACACACACAGCTGAAAGTAAAAATAAGCCTTAATAAAACTGAAAGAGTCAGACAACTAGCACCCAAGAAAAGCAAGTTCTGAGAGAACGAACGCTCACTCTCCTTGCTAGCTTTAGGGCCATTTCCCAGGCATAGCATCCAGGTACAGCATCCTGGACCACGCAGCTGGAAGGTAAAGAGGACTGTAAACAGCTGGAGCCCCCAGCAGTGGTGCAGGCTAGAAAGGAACTGCAGCCCTGTCCCTCCTGCCCCTTGAAGGTGAGCTGGGTGGCAGTCACCACAGCAGAGCAGCAGGGACTCAGGCAGCCCATCCGCCAACCTTGCGATTCTTGGCTGAGAGAGCCATGTGCTTCACCTCACACTTCCCATCTCAAAGTCTGGGATGGTCATAGAGATACATCTCTGTTCTCTCAACCCCTTCCCAAGAGGAAGAACGTGTGACTCATGCCTGGAAAGTTGGAAAACCAAGTCCCTGGAACTAAGACTGGATCAAGGAAAAGTACAGGGGTGGAGAAAGACCGTGGGGCTCAACCACAGCTTATCACCAAGAGGCCGTTGCTGGGTGTGGCAATACACACTTCAAATCCCAGCACTGCAGAGATAGGAGTATCACTATGAGCTATGTACTGAGCCCATATCTCAAAAGGGGTTACGGGTACTTAGATGCTTTAGGAGAGTGTCTCCCTAGAAATGGAATCTACCTAGAGAGAGCCTGGGCTGTCCTGAAACTCACTCTGTAGACCAGGCTGGCCTAGAACTCAAGAGACCTGCCAACCTCCCAGATGCAAGGATTAAAGGGATGTGCCACCACCACAGCACCACATCCAGAAGGAAACTTTAGTGAGAGCATTTGGACCCTTGATCAAGCCAGACCTAAAGCCATTGCTCCAGACTTCTCAGTTACAGGGACCGGTTTATTATCTCCTTTGCTATACTATTTTTTTTTTACTGAAGGTTAATTTTCACATTATAAAACACACAAATCTTAAATGCAGAAGCTCAATGCACCTGGATAACATATATATATATGATCACGACTCCACTCAAAAATCCAAAAAAAATTCCATCATCCCAGGCAATCAACACTTGGCTTTCTTCTTAAATTTTCTTTTAAAAATTTATTTATTTATTTATTTAATGTATATGACTGCTCTGATGCATGTACACCTGCATGCCAGAAGTGGGTATCAGATCCCTTTATGAATGGTTGCTAGCCACCATGTTGGGGCTGGGAATCAAACCTGAGTCCTCTGAAAAGTAGGCAGTTCTCTTAACTGCTCAGCCATCTCTCCAGCCCCTTATTCTTTTAATTTGCTTATTTTTATTTTATATGTATGAGTGTTTTGCCTGCATGTATGTCTGTGTGAGGGAGTCAGATCTTGGAGTTACAGACAGTTGTTAGCTGCCATGTGGGTTCTGGGAATTGAACCTGGGTCCTCTGGAAGAGCAGTCAGTACTCTTAACCACTGAGCCATTTCTCCAGCCCTACCCTTAAAATTTTTTTATTACAGTTTTTTTATGTGCGCATATACATGCATGATCACTTGAATATGTGTGTATATATGGATACATATGTGTCATAGCACTTACATGGAGGTCAAAGGCCAACTTTTGGGAGTCATTTCTCCTATCTTGTGGGTTCTGGTGATTAAATACAGGTCATGAGACTTGGGAGCCTTTGAGAGTTGAGCTATCTTATGGGCCTAACACTGAGTTTTTATCACCTTACATTTCTGTGTGTTCTCAAACTACACAAATAGAATCAGTATGTATCTTTATTTTGCCCAACAACCTATCTTGAGATTTGTCCATGATGCTGCATTTACCAACGTTTGTTCCTTTCTTATTGCTGAGTAAAATTCTACCACAGGATGCCAAGTGTGATGGTACACACTCCAGCACTCAGGAGGATGAGGTAGGAGGATCAGCAGTTCAAGGCTGGGCTACCTATCCAGATGTAGATCATAGATAGATAGATAGATAGATAGATAGATAGATAGATAGATAGATAGACAGACAGACAGATCTATCTTATAGAGCTATCTCACGGTGTGTTCATCTTTTCTGAGAACTCCAACAAGCTGTTTACCTGTAAAACACTATTTTAAAGCAATGCCTAAGGGGAAACTGGAGGCATTTAATTTGGAAGACAGGGATAACTCCAGACAAAGCCCATACATATGGAAGTTCTGGTAATATCAGGGCAAAGAGCAAGTTCTAGATGTAGCAGTTGAGAGTGACGGACAGGGTGGGCCTGGGGCAGCACCAGGTTAGAGACCCCAGGACTGGGTCACACAGGGCAGGTGTATTTCTCCAGCAAGAATATATTTCTCTGCTTCGTTCAGGTCCGTTCTGCTTGTACAATCCCTTATTCAACCACTAAAATCTGGAAAACAAGACTTGTTTGTTACTGATTTTGCCAGAGCTCTCGGCCAGAAAGTACAGAAATAGCAAGCCATACCCTGCAATACACATATAGCTCATTTCACTTCTTGCCACGCTGGAGACTGGAGATGGAAGAGTCTAGATTTCCATGCCTAAAATAAACAAATGAACAAATCGTGTGGGCCTGTGATCTCTCCACATGGGAGATTAAGGCCAGAATATCTTGAGTCTGAGGCCAGCCTAGGGTACACTGCAAGACCTTGACTCGAAAAACAAAAACAGGGCTGGAGAGATGGTTCAGTGATTAAGAGCACTGACTGTTCTTCCAGAGGTCCTGAGTTCAATTCCCAGCAATCACATGGTGGCTCACAACCATCTGTACTGGGATCTGATGCCCTCTTCCAGTGTGTGTGTGTGTGTGTTTTTTTAAAGATTTATTTATTGTTATATGTAAGTACACTGTAGCTGTCTTCAGATACACCACAAGAGGGCGTCAGATCTCATTATGAATGATTGTGAGCCACCATGTGGTTGCTGGGATTTGAACTCAAGACCTTTGGAAGAGCATCTCTCTGAGCCATCTCTCCAGCCCCCCTCCCCACCTGGTGTGTCTTAAGACAGCTACAGAGTACTCATATAAATAAAACAAATAAATCTTTTTTTAAAAAAAAAGAAAAAACAAAAACAAAACAAAAAAACTATCCAACAACAAACATCCCAATAAGTAAATAATAAATAATTAAAACACAGATTTGATTTTATACATAGTTCTTGTGGGGCTAGGGACGTGCCTCAGTGGTTAAGAGCACTGATTGCTCTTCTAGAGGACTGAGATTTGATTCCTAGCCCCAACATGGAGGCTCACACAGCCTACAATTTCAGTCCCGGGGGATCCGACACCCTCTCTGGCTTCTGCAGCCACTACATGCATGGGATGCACAAACATATATGTAGGCTAAACAACTCATAAACATAAATAAAAATAAAAGTTACAAAACTTAAAAAGACAAAAATTAAGTAGCCCTCTTATCCTTCCGGGAGGTCCACCAGGTAGAGGCCCAGTTTCCTTCCTCCTAGCATCTCAACCCATTGCCATGGGAGTAATTCCCAAGAGAATGGACACAGACACCATAAAAAATCAAGACTTGGGGCTGGAGAGAAGGCTCAGTGGTTAAGAGCACTGACTGCTCTTCTGAAAGTCCTGAGTTCAAATTCCAGCACCCACATGATAGCTCACAACCATCTGAAGAGAGATCTGACACCTTCTTCTGGCGTGTCTGAAGACAGCTACAATGTACTTAGATATAATAAATAAATCTTTAGGCTGAAGTGAGTGGGGCCAACCAGAGCGAGCAGAGGTCCCAAATTCAAATTCCCAGCAACCACATGATGGCACACAACCATCAGTACAGCTACAATGTACTCATATACATAAAATAAATAAATAAATAAATAAATATTTCTTTAAAAAAAAATCAAGATTTGGGCTGGACAGATGGTGCAGTGATCTGCTCTTCTAGAGGTCCTGAGTTCAAATTCCGACAACCGCATGGTGGCTTTCAACCATCTGTAATGGGATCTGATGACCTCTTCGGGCGTGTCTGAAGACAGCTACAGTGTATTCACATATATAAAATAAATAAATCTTTTTTAAAAAAGGACCAAGACTTTATGAACTGTAGGCTCCTTCCAGTAAGATCTACAACCCACAGCAACATCTACTGTATGTCAATCATACAATCACCAAAATGTCCAACTGTATTACCAGAAACACAACATGGCAACTTAGTCTAACCAATAAGATTGTCACACCATAAGAACAGACCTATCTAGCCAGTATGGCAGTGGGGTGGGGGCAGTGGGGTATGACCTTGAACTTGTACAAGTGATTGCCTTCTTTATGACAACTTAAGGTACCGTAAAATGCAAACAGTACCCATAGAAAAATAAGCCACCTCTGAAGTTGTTCGGGTTCCACTACTCCCTTATAAGCAAATGGAAACCTGGGAGTTTTCCAAAGCCTCGGGGGACACATGAACTCCCAGCTCTCCCTGAAAAAGCCGGAACTCATGGTTCACCACCATCGCCCTGTCCCTGGCACTTCGCACACAGCCCTACTGCCCACTCTGTCCACACAGCCCTCTGGCTGAGAGGCACCTGTACTTCCTCTGTTCTTTGTGGCCACTTCCAATGCAGCCTTTGTGTCAGGAAACAGCACCTGAGCCACAGGAGGAAGTGTTGATCCAGCGAAAGCCAATGCCTGGCAGCATCAGGTGGTGTCTTGGCAACTGTCCAAACTGCCCCAGGAAACAAGGGACATTCAAAATGTTACAGCTCGTCACGTTGACTCTCCTCTGAGTCACCTGAAAACCCTGCTTCTGCCAGGGGACTCCTCCTGGCCACAATCCCACAGCAAGAGCAGTGCCAGCAAGCAGGTCCTCTGAGCGGTTGGTGTGTACCCCTGCAAAGCTGGACCCTCGTGAAGGCTATGGTCAGCCTGCATCCAGCCAGGCCTTTAGACCCATATTAAGAGTGGGGGACCCTTGGTTGTTCTGGGGCTTGGATCTTTTGTGTGTCCTTGGTTTCTCAGTGCTGGGAACCAGACCCAGGGCTCTGCCTTTGCTAGGCAAGTAGTCTAACCCTAAGCTAGTGAGAAACAGCATCAGCAAATGTAGATGCTCCTTCACTATCCTCCCTCCTCCTGATCTGGGAACTGACCATGGACCCAAGGGCAGGGACAACATCATTAACCCACAGGACTGGAGTTGTTAATCCCCTATGATCCATACAGTCAAGCTGAGGCAGGAGGATCAGAAGTTCAAAGACAACCTGTGATACAGAGAGTTGTAAAGCCAGCCTGGACAACTTAGGGAGACCTTGCTTCAAAATAAGAAGTAAACAGAGGACGGAGATGTAGCTCAGTGGTAGAGTGCTTGCCTACAACACCAAAAGGCCAGCCTCGACAGAAATAGATGAAACAAGACTTTCCCATAGGCCTCTCATATGAAATCAGATCGTGGGTACAGAGGACAAAGAAAAGAGCCCAGGTATGGTGGCGCATGCCTTTGATCCCAGCACTCTGGAGGCAGAGGCTAGCAGATTTCTTTGAGTTCAGGGCCAGCCTGGTCTATATAGTGAGCTCCAGGCCAGTCAGAGCTGCGTAGTACTACCTTGTCTCAAAAAACAAAACAAAACAAAACAAAAAAAACCCCAAAAAAACAAACAAACATGAAGATGAAAAGTAGGATTTCTCCTCCTTCCTTCCCAGTTGGAGCCTCCAGGAAGCCCAGAAAGTAAACAGAGGCCACAAACCAGGACACAGTGGACCTTGGGGTCCTGTCCAGCCAGCAGGTTTAGAGAACAAACAATCAGCAGCTCCTACAGCTCTTGAATAAAAACAATGGACAGTGTTCCCTGGGGAAGAAGAGGCGGAGAGATACCAAGTGACAGAGCCTCACTGTCCCACAGCTCCCTGCCACGGCCTCCGCCACCGCCTCCCACTTTGAGCCTCTCTAAAGTCCTAGGGCAAGGTTTTCTACATTTTTCTTTTTTCTTTTCCCCCAGCTGAAACAGGTTTTCTGGGGGATTTTAGAATTACCTTGCCCAGCAGGGAGGAGGCCACAGAGAAGGGGGTATGCTCTCAGTACACAGAACTTCACATGGCTCTGCAGTTAACAGGTCCAAACACATTTTCTTCGAAGCCTTTCTGAACAAGAATCAAAAAATCTGGGTGGTGGGGGTGGGGGGGGACGGGGGAGCAACCAGGCCCGATTCTCTTTTTAAGGAAGAAGAATTTTAAATATATAAAGACATACAAGTCAGAAAGGAATTTATTGTGATCTTATAGAATCCGTTTTGATGTAAGCATCATAAAACTTAGGAAGAAGGAAGAAAGAAATGGCCCAGTGAGAAGCCAGAGAAAGACACAGCACCTTGAACAGCCAGCAAGTTCTCTCTCTGTTCTTTTTAAAGATGCCTCCAAATTGCCTTCCAGACCCAGAGGACAGAGTTTGTTCTGAGGACGTCCTGGCCTGGAGTTCTGGGTCCTCAAACTGTACCATCAGGTCCGGCACAATGCCCAAGAGCCCCTGGTTTACCAGGGTCCCCTCCCTGTTATTTTGCACACTTTGGATCCACAACTAACTTGCATAGGGTCTTGTGAGCAATTAGGTTTCGTTTTGTGTACAAGTCACACAAAACACAGCTGGCCGCTCCAGTGAGCTACCCCACTGCTCACTTTGAACAAGAGTGAAAAGCTCACTCCTTTTCAAGCATGGCCTGAACTTTGCAGACAAAGCCTCGGCTCACAGCCTTGCTGAGCACCCCAGGAAATGAGGCCTGCCTTAAGCAGCAGGCCCCAGGGGCGGGAGCTGTCACAGACAGGTAGAGCACTTGCCTAACTCTCTCTCTCTCTCTCTCTCTCAAGGCTTTAGGTTTTATTTCTCAGGAGGCAGCAGAGTGGGGGGAATCAGGATCCAGGTCTGTCCCGGAGTTAGGGTCAGTCAAAGGCCCAGCCTGCCTCAGTCCATACAACAGAAAGAAGGAATGACATAGAACTGATAAGAATCTAAATTTGTCTTGAGCAGATAAGGATCCAATCCTTGAAGCACACAGGTGGAGGAATCTGCCCTGAGGGCTGTTGTCTAAGATTCTGACTACATATCCAGTTTTGGGGTGCCCGTTCGCTCCCCCTTGGTTGGCTCACCCTCCCAACACTTCCAAACCTCACTTCCCTCCCATCAGCCAGGAGCGCTTCCCAGAGTCTCAAACAGCCCCACACCTGACTTCCTCCCTCCTTCTGTTAGTTTGCATTCTAAGACAGGGTTTTACTAGTCCAAGCTGGCCTGGAACTCACTGTACGAGGAGCCCATGCAGGTCCACTAGCCTCTCAGCATCCTGATTACCAGAACCTCAGGTGCTTGCCATTGCATCTCCCTGCAGGTCTGTTTGGTTTTTTCAGGTGAGCAACTAACTAATGGAGGTTTATCTTAGAAAGCAAAACTTAGCCCGCCTTCCAGAAGGAGAGGCCTGCAGAGCCTGAAGGCAGCAAATTTGCTTCGTGTTCTTGTGTGTTCTTTGACTTCATTCTCCTGCTTTTAAAGTGCTTTAGGAGGCTGAGATAGTGTACTAACCAAGCAGGCACAAGCCCCGGGGCTGTATATATAAAAGCAAGATTTTAAGAAGACTCTAACAGGGTATGGAAGTCTATACTTGTAAATCAAGCACCTGGGAGGTAAAGACCGGAGACTAGAGAATTCAAACTCTCTCTCCTCAACAACAACAACAAAAGAAGGAAAAAGAAAAAGAAAAGAAACACAAAAATCAAGTCTCTAGACTTGCCCATTCTAGAACAAGCATTTGGGAAAGGGAGTTATAGGTCAGTAGTAGAGTATATGTGAGGTACACAAGAGGCCCCAATTCCATCCCCAGTACCATAAAAATCTTTTTGAAAGTAAACATTCAAGCTGGGCAGTGGTGGTGCATGGCTTTGATATCAACATGTGGGAGGCAGAGGCAGACAGATCTCTGAGTTTGAGGCCAGCCTGGTTTACAGAGAGAGTTCCAGGACAGCTAGGGCTACATGGAGAAACCATGTCTTAGAAAACATTTTTTTTTCAAGGAGCCGGAGATGCAGTTCATTGACAGAGACCCTAGCATATAGAAAGCTATAGGTTCTATGCCCAATTTTCTCTGCTGACAAAGGGGGTTTGGCATGGATGAGGTCAATCTGAACTACACAATGAGACCTTGTCTACACACACACACACACACACACACACACACACACCTTCTGTCTTCCTTCATCTCCCTGCAGCATCTCCTCCAGCATCCCAGCCACACTGCCTTTTGTCCCAACCCTCCGCTCACTCACTTTTCGCTCTTCCCTTGAAGGAATAACCTGGATCTCTCCAGCACTCTTCAGGCTTGTCAACTTCTGCTAAAACAGACTTAACTTCTCTCAGCTTCCTCTGCACTGCCACCCTTTCAGCTTCTTTGTCTTCTACCTTCTCCCCATTCCTTCCATTAATCCAGATATTTCTGTCCCGACTTCTTTACACAATATCGAAAATGCCTATCACTCGGGTGACTCCCAAAGTGGCGTCTCCCGTCCGCAGCTGGCAAACTGCCAGGTCCCACTCGCCATCTGAGCCTCCCCACTGGCATCCCTGCTCCTCTAGTGTTTATTTTCATATGGTTGGGAAGGGAACCCAGGATCATGTACGTGTTAGGCAAGTGCCCCTACCACTGAACTGCAGTCCCCACTTGGACATAAGATTTCACGCTGGCTAACACCATGGGCAGTCTGTATCAGGGTAGGGAAGATTAAGATGATGGGATCACAGGGTCTAAAGCAGTGATTCTTCACAGGTGGGCCAAGACACCTTTGGGGGTCGCATATTAGATATCCTCCATATCAGACATTTCCATTACGATGTATAACAGCAGCAAAATTACAGTTATGAAGTAGCTATGAAAACAATTTTTATGGTCAGGGGGTCATCACAACATGAGGAGCTGTATTAAAGAGTCACAGCATTAGGAAGGTTGAGAAGCACTGGTCTAAAGCAACATAACTTCTTCCAGCCCCGTTTCACTGTTTCTCCACCACTGCAGTCAAAATGATTTTTCTGGTACAAATCCCATATGGCTGACCCTGCTTTTAATGTTTCCAAGGTTCTCCAGAGTTCCCTCGTTCCTTAAGATATGCATTCTGAAACTGCTAAGTTCCCAAACGTACCTCTACTCTCAGAAGCTTCCAAGCCCCCATACCTCTACGCCTTTGCCCAGGCTGTTCCCTCCGCCTGCAGGGCCCCTTCTCCATCTCCTTCACCTGTCTAACTTCCACCGTTCATTCATCTGTCATATGACTTACATCAAACTGGCCCAGGGCCTAGATTAGAAAAACTTACCCCAACCCTTTTATTTCTCTGACACAAAAGACAGCACTCTACAGACTGGCATGATTTAACTCCATACACAACACGATCGAAGTGACAAGGTTTTGCTTCTGCACAGATGCTAATTGTAAAGTTCATCATACTCTGCACTCAGTCAGCATCAGAGGAACTGCACCTGAGAAATACCCAAAGAACTGGAGAAATGGCTCAGTGGTTAGGCTTGCTTGCTGCTCCTGCAGAGGACCTTAGCTTGGTTCCTAGCACTCGTGTTAAGTGGATGTTCGCAACTACTTGTAATTCCAGTCCTAGGGTATTTGGTCTTCTCTTCTGGTCTCCAAGGCACATACACACACACTTAAATCTTTAAAAAACATTCAGACTCCAATCTTTTCCCTTTCCCATTCATGTCTTCCCCAGAGATTCACAGCCCTGAATGGGTGCCACAGAAGAACTTGTTCTTAAAAGCTTGACACACTCCAGAGTATATTTCATCCTCTCTAACTTCCTGCCTTCTCCCCCCCAAGAAGCTGCCACAGGTCCACCAAAGCATCTGTTCAGAAGACAAACAATCTAGCAAGAACTGATATCCCACAAGGAGACAGCAACTTGCTGGAGACGGTAAAGCAATTTTGTGGGGGTGGCAATCAGGCCCTAGGGCCTTAGGTTGGACATCTTGAGATTCCCAGGCCAAGCAACCTCCTGCAATTCTGGCCTGTGATCCTCTGGCCCAAATGCCACACATAATTAGAAGTTATAATCCTGTAATTCCATGATGACATCTTTCAAGTTAAATATACTTTAAAACGTTTTTAAATGCCAAAAGGAACTTTAAAAATCGCCCACTGTCCCCACCTGTCTCCAGATTCCCCTCTTTCCTATTACTACTTCACGCGTGAGCAAAAGCTCTTTAAGCTGCCAGTGTCCCGCGGGAGAAGGAAGCTGCCAAGCCCATTTACGAAGTGGCGTTGGAACAATTAAGAATTGATTGCTCTGTGGGAAGCAGTTTCACTTCCCTATTCATGACTATTCGCAGAGCCTTCGATGGTATCACTTAGAAAAATATCCACGACAATCTCTCAACCCACCAGGTGATCCTTGGCCAAAGTCCAAAGGTTATTTTTAGTCTCACTAGGGACCCAAGAGGAAGGTGAGGAGTCTGTCACCGTGATTCGCACCTCCAAAGCGTCTTTGTAAGCCGGTTCTTGCAGCTGTTGGGCAATCCCAGCACCGCTGTGGGCTCCTAATGGGGTCGCTTTTGAGGAACTGAGCGAGAAAGGCAGTCGCATAAGTTGCCCAGGAGCGCCAAGACGTGCCAAGCGCGCAGAGGCCAGTCTCGCCCGCCTGGTCTCTCGGACAACCAAATACAGATAAATCCACTTTGGAGGAGTGAGACTCCGGTTCTCTAGCTCTCTTGGGCAAGAACAAACGAGGGAGGCACGCTCGAGGTCCCCTTGCAGCATCCACCCTCCCTTACCAAGAAGTCGAAGCTGGCGAACGCTGAAAGCATTTGGGAAGCAAAAGAGCAAAACTCTCCCTCCACACCATGGCTAAGCGCTCGGGTGAAAACCGGGCAGCGGTATCAGCGCAGAGAGACCGACCGAGTTCGCCAGCGTGGCCAGGGGCTGGTCCTTTCCCCACCAGCGCGAGAAGGCTGGCAGGGCCATACGGATCACCTCCCCTGGTTCCCACCTGCGCGTGGCTCGCGGGTGCACCTGCGCGCCCCAGCCCGGCTACCATCTGCTCGGGGCTCCAAGCCCCGCGCAATCCCCTTTCGACCCCACTTCTCCGCCGTTCGGCCCGCACCAACCCTACTGGTCCCCTCCCTTCTCCTTCCGGTCCAAGCTGACCCCAGCCGCAAGCCCCTTCGGCGCGCTCCGCAGATTGAGGGGACAGAGACGGTCTGGGGACTCGCCGTTCACCTTTCGAAAGTAGTCGTCACCCTCTTTCTCCAGCGGCTGGGGAGCCGCGGGTAGCAGCGCGTCGGTCATGCTGGCAGCGCGGGAGTCGAGGGTGAACTGAGGTGCAGTGGCTACTAAGGGCCCCCAGGAGGCGCCGGGACCCGCCCCCGCTCCCGCCCCGACGGGCCAGCCACCCTGCCGCCCCGCCCGAGCCCTAGAGCGCCAGATATCTGGAGCTCCGCCCCTCCCAGCAAGACCTGGACATTGGCAGATCCGGAGCCTGGAACGTGGTTCGGCCATCTAGGCCCCGCCTCCAGCCTCGCAAGAGGCGAATCCCGAGCCCTGAAGTTCCGCCCCCGGCCTTTGCAGCCCTCCCGCATCCCTGAGTGAGCGCCAACCCTAATCTATGGAGCCACGCCCCATCTCGTTTAGGTCCCGCCCCCTCCACAGTTCTATCCTACCGGAGGCGGATACCTAACTTTGTAGCCACGCCCCACTCAACTCAGGCACCCGCCCACAACACGCACGGCCCTCCTCCAGCCCCGCCCGAGTCTGAAGCCAGAGCCCCGAAGCCCTGCCCTTAATTGTATAGACCACGCCCCTGCCCATGTTAGTGTTAAGTGACTGCCTGCCTTGAGTCTAGATGAGTCCTGATGAGCCTCCGATCTTAATCTGCGTGTGGTTAATAGCTCTCCACCTTGTGAGCGTCGAGGTGGCGCAGCCAGCGGGATAGTGGTTTCAGCAACCATAGCGAAACCCAAATTCGCCCCTTTCTCTGGAGCCCTGGGAGTAGTAGATGCAGAGAGAGCTTAATACACGGTCGCTTTCCTACCCAGGGACCAGTTCAATCGCTGCTCGGAAGTTTTTAAAGGCTCCGGCCAGGGAGGTCAGGAAAGCTGTTTGCAAGAGAGAAGGCCTCCGAGCTCTTGGGTAGCAAAAGTCGTCGGGAGACGGAGCCACCTACCGAGCAGGCTTTGTGCACGGGAACTCTGCAGGTGTCTTTAAAAAGCTTCTTAGCCAGAGTTCCCAGTCTCGATTTTCTCAGTTCTCAGGCCCAAGTGATTCTTTCTCTGGCTAGTCCAGGGTTGCAGGTATTGATGTGATACAGGAGTATCAGGGAGTCCTTTAAGTTTGGGGTTCGCGGTACCTCCTACTGGAGAGTAGGCAGACTCTGGGGTCGGATATTGGTGGTACATGGGGCTACGATCCATCTGCAGGTGCCTAGAGCCCCCAGCCCTCAGACTCCTTCCTCGCCGCCGCCGCCACCACTACCAAAGAACACCTTTGTCTTCTGCCTTTGGCGGTCTGTGGGTCGCAGTGTAAACTTCAGGTTCAGCTTCCAAAACTAACCAACCGTTTTCATGCCCTTAAAAACGTGTTTTAGGGCCAGGCACCTTTAATTCCAGGACTCAGAAGCAGGCGGATCTCAGAGCCAAGGCTACACAGAGAATCCCTGTCTCGAAAAACAAACAAAAACCAAACAACAACAAAAAGGGTGTTAGTATGTTAGTATGGTTGGAGCGGTGGCTCAGAGGATAAAGGTGCTTGCCGCTCAGCCTGACAACTTGAGTTCCATTGCCTGGAACCCATGGGGTAGAAGGGGCAAAATCCAACTTCCACAAGTTCTCTGACTTGACACGTACGCCACGGCACGTGCATGCCCCGTCCCCCGCATCATATACGCAAAATAAATAAATGTAAAAACATATCAAAAGTAAATAAATAAATATTTAAAGTGCGGTTCGAGAGTTTTAAAATAAGTATTTGAAATAAACAAAAGCAACAGTTTAACCTATGTTAATAAGTAAAAAAAAAAAATTAAATCCACCTGGTCACGAGAAAGCGCTACTTAAGTCTAAGAAAGGTCCTGCCAAAGCATGAGATGACTCACACACTGTGACCTCCAAGCCTTTCAGGAAGCTGAAACAGCACTATCGTTGGGTTTGAGGCTAGCCTGGTGTCTTAGTTTGCTTTCCGGTGCTGTGATAAGGAGCCTGACCAAAAGGAACTTGGAGGAGGAAAGGTTTTATTTGATTTCTACCTTACTTACATATACCTTACATCACTGAGGGAAACCAGTTCAGGAACTCAAGTCAGGAACCTGGAGTCAGGAAATGAAGCAAAGACCTTGAAAAACACTGCTTACCGTCTTGCTCCCCGTGGCTTGCACAGCCTGCTTTTCTTTCGTTTTTAATGATTATTTACTTTATGTGTGCAGTTGTTTTTTCCTGCATGTGTGTCTGCACACCATATGCATGTGCCCATGGAGCTCATATAAGGGCATCAGATCCCCTGGAATCGGAGTTACAGAGAGTTGTAAGGCTCCAACTGAGCCATCTCTCCACCCCCCACTGCCTGCTTTCCTTTCCAACTCTGAACAACCTGTGGAGGGTTAGGACCACCCACAGTAGGCCGGACTCTCCCACATCAATCATTCAGAAAATGCTCCAGAGACTTGCCTACCCACCTAGCTTATGGAGCCATTTTCTCAATTAGATTCCCTCCTCTAGTTACTGTCAAACTGACAAAAGACATTAACCCACCACACTGGGGCTCAGTGGAAAGACCCTGTGTCCATATTCCCAGACGAAAGGATGGAAGAAGAGAAGGGAAAGAAAGAAAAGCAACTTACAGAGTCCTAACCAGCAGGACTCTGGGCAGTGCTTTTGGAAAGAGCTGATGAAAAAAACTTCTCTTCCTTCCTAAGTCAATTGAGTATCACAAATCAATTTGACACAGGCTTCTCTTTAATTCATTGGAAATGTGCTGGCCTGGGGCTCAGGGTTAAACACAGCCACTTTGGTTCGGACTCCAAGAGTAGTGGGTCAATATATTGCTGTGTTAATACTCATGAACTTATCAGTTGTATAACCTCCACCCTAACCAGAACTTGGACGGATACTGTGCTTCAGTTTTGGCACCCTTGTACCTTTAAAAGGTCTCAAAGGATCTTCACTCCTGAGCGGGGAAGACCCAGTTCTGAAGGCAGGAATGACCAGGGGTGGGCACACTTCCCATTAGTGTCTCACCTCAGGCTTCCTGCCTCCTCTCTTCCCTGTCCACTTCAGTGCAGTCCCATCTCCTAATACACTGACGTTTAAGTTGCTGCTTTTGTTTTAAAATACTGACATACTGTGGAGTCCATGGTAGTCTGGAGCCCCAGTTCCTCCTGCCTCCAGTTCCCAAGTGCTTGGGTGGCAGGTGTTCCTTACCAATCCTAGCTTAAATGGCCTTTACATTTTGTTATACATACAAACCAACTTAACTAATGTGGACTTAATAGTCTTTTTAAAGACTTTACTTTTATGCCGGCATATATGTGTGTCAGGCTCCCCAGAACTAGAACTACAGGGGATTGTGAGACACCCTTCCTAGGGCTGGGAACCAAGTCTTCTCTGTAAGAGCATCAAGCACACTAACCACTGATCCATCTCTCTAGGCCCTTTATAGTTTTATTTTTCTTTTTTAGATTTATTTACTATATAGTGTTCTGCCCACATATAGGCCTACAGGCCAACATAGTGCACCAAATCACATTATAGGTGGTTATGAGCCACCATGTGGTTTATAGGAATTGAACTCAAGACCTCTGGAAGAGCAGCTATCTCTCCAGCCCCCATTTAGAGTTTTTTTTTTAAAGATATTTAGACAATTTTTTTTTGAGACAGATTCTCATTCTATATTTCAGGCTGTCCTGAAACTCACTGTGTAAAGCCCCGAAGCTATCTGTCTCGTCCTTCCAATTGCCAGAATTATAGTCATGAGCCACAGTGACTAAGTCGATTTCTATTTTTAAAGGCAAATATGTCATCTTCATGAAAGAAAACCCAATTGTACTTTGCCCTATAGAGAGAGGCTTATAAAAAGTAAATACAATAAAAACCAAGGTCCATTATTTAATCTACTCTGACATCATTGCCTCTTCCAGCTGCCTTGTTTGTTAAAGAAGAGAGTCTAGGGATGTAGCTCATTGGTAGGGTGCTTACACATATGAGGTTCTGTGTTCAACACCTAGCATAGTGCAGACAAAAAAGAGCAAGAAAAGGAAGCTTATCACTAAAGACATACCAGCCCATCTAAAACTAGCTCCTCCTTCCTATGTGTCTTCAGAGGTCCCGCCAGCATCCATCCTCAGGATACATGAACTATCTGAACTTTAATCCTTAGGTGGACTCAAGATCTGGTACCTTCAGACAGCCAAATGACTCACTTCCCACGGAAGTCCTTCTATGCTAACTTTGACCTCATTGGGACCAGGAAGGGAGATCTGTTACTGCTAACCCAATAGGGAAGCAACATCAGACTTACTTGTCTCAACTGTTATGAAACAAACAATCAAACAATCAAAACCTGGCATTGAACCGTGTATGGTGGGACGTGTGATCCCCCTACTCAAGGGAACCGAAGCAAGAGTATCAAGAGTTCAAATCCCTGCTTGGTAGGTAGAGGCAGGAGGATGAGAAGTTCAAGGTAAGAGTAGAGAGATGGCCAAGTTCACAAGGGCCTGTTTTATATCTGTAGAAAAAAAAAGTTGAGGATGTTGGAGCACATTGTGAACCCAGTACAGGGCGGGGAGGCAGAGACTAATCAGTGAGCCCCAGGATGTAGTGAGAGACTCTGTCTTAAAAACTAAAGGGGGGGACCAGAAAAATGTATTCATTTGGCAGAGGATTTCCTAGTATATAGGCAGTCCTGTGTTCTATCCCAAGCTTCATATAAAACAGTAGTATATACCTGAAATATTTTTTAAAGATTTATTAATTTAATGTATATAAGTACACTGTCACTGGCTTCAGACACACCAGAAGAGGACATCAGATCCCATTACAGATGGTTGTGAACCACTATGTGGTTGCTGGGAATTGAACTCAGAACCCTTGGAAGAGCAGTCAATACTCTTAACTGCTGAGCCATCTCTCCGGCCCATATACCTGAAATCTTAACACTTGGGAATTAGAAGGAAAAGGATCTGAAGTTCAGTGTCATCCTTGTGTATACAGTGAGTTCAAGGCCAGTCCAGGCTTCCTGAGATTCCATTACAAAAACAGGACAAGAATTAACAAGGTAGACGGTCTTTCTAAAGACCAACACTCTCCCTCAACAGAGGAATGGATACAGAAAATGTGATACATTTACACAATGAATACTACTCAGCTATTAAAAACAATGAATTCATGAAATTCTTAGGCAAGTGGATGGAGCTAGAAAATATCATCCTGAGTGAGGTAACCCAATCACAAAAGAACTCACTCGGTATACACTCACTGATAAGTGGATATTAGTCCAAAAGCTCAGAATACCCAATGTACAACTCAGACCACATGAAGCTCAAGATGAAGGAAGACCAAAGTGTGGACATTTTGATCCTTATTGGAAGGTGGATCAAAATACCCATGGTTCACAGCCAACCAATAGACTGAGCATAGGGTCCCCAATAGAGCAGCTAGAGAAAGGACCCAAGGAGCTGAAGAGGGTTGCAGCTCCATAGGAGGTACAATAATATGTACCAACCGGTACCCCAGAACTCCCAGGGGCTATAAACCATCAACCAAAGAGTACATGTGGAGGGACCCATGGTTCTAACTACATATGCAGCAGAAGATGACCATTTCAGACATCAATAAGAGGAAAGGCCATTGGTCCTGTGAAGGCTTGATTCCCCAGAATAGTGGAATGCAAGTCAGGAAATTGGAGTGGGGGGTGAGCAGGGGGAGGGGGATGGGATAGGGGGTCTTCGGAGGGGTAATGCAGAAAGGGGATACCATTTGAAATGTAAATAAAGCAAATATCTAATAAAAAATGACCAACACTCAAGCTTAGCCTCTGGTCTGCACACCACACACACTATACATACGCACGCACTCGCACACACTCAATCATGCGTTCATGTACCACACATGCATATACACTCACAAGAAAGAAATAAAAGACTATTCCTGACTGAACTATCTGAGATAGAAGCTATCAAGTTCCCTAACTATAAATGACGTAATAATCCATTCATGGTAGAATGGATGGGCGAGGCCCAGCAGGCTCACATCATGGAAAGTGGCAAACAATGGAGCAAACACCTTGCTTTTATGTACAGAATCACAAGGGATCTCACACAGGCGTGGCTGAGCAAAGGAAGCCAGACATAAAATACTGTACAGGGACCACCAAAGTACTTCAGTAGTTAAAGGCGGTTGCCACAAAGCCAGGCAACCTGAGATCAATTCCTGGAACCTACATGGAAGTACAAGGAAAGAACTTACTCCATAGGGTTGTTGGCACGAATGATGTGGCATGTGTGGCATGCCCTGCAAATGAATAAACCAATATTTAAAAAGGAAAGGCAGGTCTACCTACGATACAGCAATTCTATACCTGAGTACAGAAGCAAAGGGAATGATGTGGATATCAGAAACACTTGACTGCTGTCTCCATTGCTGCACTGTTCATACTGGGCAGGAAGGAGAAGCCATTAACATTTCCATCAGTAGATTCATGGGTAAAAGAATGTGATTCAGATATGCGAGGTGCTAACCTGACACAGAAGAGAATGAAATCCCTCCAGCCGTGTTGGCACAGGCCTTTAATCCTAGCCCCCTGGATGAAGAGGCAGTCAGATCTCTGTGTGTTTGAGGCCAGCTTGGCTTACATAGCGAGTTCCAGACCAACCAGGAATGCAGTGAGATGCACTAGTACTTTTCTGTTGCTGTGATAAAACTCCATGCTACCAAGGCAACTGACAGATTAAAAACAAAGGTTACTGCGGCTCATGGCTCATGGTTCTAGAGCGCTAGGAGTCCATGCTGATAGAGCAGAGCTAAGAGTTCACACCTTCTAATTTATATTTTATTTTATGTGTATAAATATTTTGCCTGACTGGAGAGATGGTCCAGCAGTTAGGAGCACTGAATGCTCATCCAGAGGTCCTGAGTTCAATTCCCAGCAACCACATGGTGGCTCACAACCATCTGTAATGGGATCTGATGCCCTCTTCTGGTGTATCTGAAGAGAGCAATGGTATACTCATATACACAAAATATATAAATAAATAAATCTTTTTCAAAAATGTTTTGCTTGCATACATGTTTGTGTACCATGGACAGGTGTAGTTCAGCCCCAAAAGTTACATCTGTTTTGTGCTGTTTTGTTGAGATAAGAGTTTCTCTGTGTAGTTCTGGCTGTCCTGAAGTTGGCCCAGAATTCAGGGATCCTCCTGCCTCTGCCTCCCAAGTATTGGGATTACAGATGTACAACTTCACACCCAGCTAAGAGGAAGCAGGAAGCAGAGAGAGCAAACGGAGAATTGCACATGCTTTCAAAACAAAAGTAAGATACTTCTGGGTGAAGGCCATACCTCCTAAACCTCCCTCAAACAGCACCACCAAGTATTCAAACATCTGAGCCTAAGGAGAACATTCTCATACAAACCACACATAAGACCAGAGAGAGAGAGAGAGAGAGAGAGAGAGAGAGAGAGAGAGAGAGAGGAAGAAAAAAATGAAATCCTGAAATCTTGCTGCACCCCTTAGGAGGTAGAGGCAGGAGGATCAGGAATTCAAGGTAATCCTCAGCAACATCGTGAGTTCAAGGACAGTCTGGGCTATATGAAAATCCTGACATTTTCAACAGTATGGATGGAACCAGGGAGCATTTTGTTTAATAAAATAAGCCAAGCATACACAAGTAGCACAAGATCTACTGACAAGTGGACTCCTAACAATTGGTCTTATCAAAACGAAAGTGGAAGAGCTGTTACTAGAGGCTGGGGAAGGAAGAGATGAAACCAGGTGATGGGAAAAGGTTGGTACTAAAGTGCACTTAGCTAGGAACAAGACGTTCTGGTGTGTTGTATAACAGGGCCCTTAACACAACTGACTCCATGGTGGAAGTGCCATTCACACTGTAAAACTAAATGTGTAGGCAGCACCACCAGTCAAAAGGAAAACAAAGGCCTAATCCATCCATGTCTAAACTTCTGGGAAAGTGTTTAAATGTACAAACCTTGCATTTTGGTTTTCGTAGTGTTGCTTCTAGCTAACTGCTCTTATTAACTGAAGTATGTCAACTTAGAACATGGTTTTTTAGCTTAAGGATTTCACCCTGGGGGCTGGAGAGATGGCTCAGTGGTTAAGAGCACTGACTGCTCTTCCAAAGGTCCTGAGTTCAATTTCCAACAACCACATGGTGGCTCACAACCATCTATAATAGGATTTGATGCCCTCTTCTGGTGTGTCTGAAGACAGCTGCAGTGTACTCATATACATAAACTAAATAAATCTTTAGAGAAAAAACAAAAGTTCACCCTGAGAAAAGCTCAGGGTTACACTAGGATCCCAAACATTCAACGTAGTTAGGATCAGCTGTTGGTTTAAGCCCATTTCCAAGCAGTCTTCTCCGGTGGATACCCCACACACAAGAATTGCACAGTAGGTTCCTAAAAACCACAATAATATACTGTACATTTCAAAAAGCTAGGGGAAAAAAGAGTTTGGAAATTTTCATCTTAAAGAAATGATAAACAGAATGTAGTATCACTTGCCTGTGATGGAAGGAGTCAGTAAGATCAAAAGTTCAAACTCAAAGTTGGAGAGATGGCTCTGCAGTTAAGAGCATTGGCTGCTCTTCCAAAGAAGCCAAGTTTGAATCTCAGCACCTGTAGAAGGCTCATAACTGTCTTTAACTCCAGTTCCAATGTCGTCTTCTGGCTCCACAGATACAGGTCACGCATATACTGCACACACATACACACAGGTAATTAAAATAAACACCAAAAAATTAAAACACTAGAAAATAATTTTTTAAAAGATTTATTTATTTGTTTTATGCATTGCTCTCTTCAGACACCCCAGAAGAGGGCATCAGACTCCATTACAGACGGTTGTGAGCCACCTTGTGGTTGCTGGGAATTGAACTCAGGACCTCTGGAAGAGCAGTCAGTGCTCTTAACCACTGAGCCATCTCTGCAGCCCTAAAAGGTAAGTTTAAAAAACCCCAGTTAGTAGGCCAGGCAGTGGTGGTGCACACCTTTAATCTCAGCACTTGGGAGGCAGAGGCAGGCAGATTTTTGAGATCCAGGCCAGTCCAGTCTACAGAGTGAGTTCCAGGACAGCCAGGGCTACACAGAGAAACCCTGTCTCGAAAAAAAACCAAACAAACAAAATCAACAACAAAAAAAAAATCAGTAGTGGTAGTGTTAGCATTTTGTCTAAGCTCTGCCCCACAGTTCCCTGACAATGGCCAGGTATGCCTGACTCGCTATAAAAGGGACTTCTCACCTCCTCTGCCCTCCCCTGCTCTCTTGCCTTCTTGCTCCCTCTCTGTCCACTTGCCCCTTTCCCCACTCTTCCCATTCCCCCCTATCTCTTCACATGCTCATGGCTAGCTTCTACTTCTCTGCTGTCTCTCTCTCTCTCTCTCTGCCTTTCTCTGTCTCTACTACCCTCTCAACTCCCCTCCTCATGCTCTGTCTCTACTACCCTCTCAACTCCCCTCCTCATGCCCTGAATAAACACTCTATTCTATACTATACTGTCGTGTGACTGGTCCCTCAGGGGGAAGGGATGCCTCCGCATGGGCCCACGGAGGCACCCCCTTACCCCATACCTGACTACACAGCCATCAAACATATTCTCTCCCTTATCTTTTTATAGACACAATAGGTGGCATAAACCTTTAATCTAGCACTGGGAGTGGGGAGTGGAGAGGCAAGCAGATCTCTGTGAGTTCGAGGCCAGCCTGATCTATAGAGTAAGTCCAGGACAGCCAGGGCTACACAGAGAAACCCCTATTTCCAAAAACAAAATGAAACAAAACAAAAAGTTCAAAGTCAGTCACAGCTACATAGAAAGTTCCAGGTTAGCCTGATCTACATAAGACCCTGTCTCAAAACTAAACCAAACAAACCACAAATGATAAATGTTTGAGAAGAAAGATGCATCCATACTGGTTTATAAGTGATACAATGTAACAATGGATTGAACTCTTGAACTCATATAGCTTACTAGATATGTTTGTAAATAAACTCAGGACAGAAAACACAATGTACTCATGTATAATTACAGGATAGAGGTGGGCTTGGAGCTGGAAAGAGGGCTCAGAAGTTAAGACTGCTTATTGCTCTTCCTGAGGGCACACATTTTGTGTCTCACAGACACAAAGGCATACAGATACACACATAAAAATAAATAACTAAATAAATCCTTTAAAAATTAAATGGTCGCACATTAACTTGTATATTTTTTACGTTCTTATGTATCAGTTTAAAAAAGAAATATTCATTCATTTGATCGTGCGTGTGTTTAACATTTATTTACCCTTGTTTTTATGTGTATCAGTATTTGCCTGCATATATGTAAGTGCACCATTGGGTGCCTGGTGCCTAGGGAAGCCAAAAGAAGCTATTGAATTCTCTGAAATTAGAGACAGTTGTGAGTCACCATGTGGGTGCTGAGAACTGAACTAGGTTCTCAGAAGAGCAGCAAATACTCTTAAAAACTGAGCAATCTCTCCAGCCCTAACTGTGCACATATTTTAAGTTAGGGAATCATGTAGCCTAGTCTGACATTGAACTTGTGATTTTAACTGCAGGTGGCTTAGAATTCCTGATCTTTCTGCCTCTACTCTCACCCTCTCCCCAGCGCTGGGATTACAGGTGCAAGTTAAGGTGGGTTAGTTTAATCTTTTATGAGGTTTTTCTATAAAGACTAGGTTGGCTTGAAATTTGTATCCTCCTACCTTTGGCATTACAAACATGTGCCCCCACACTGATCAAACACACACACACACACACACACACACACACACACGCGCACACACACACACACACACACACACACACACACACACACAGAGAGAGAGAGAGAACACCAGGCTACTCTTGCAAGTTCTGAGTACTTACCTATCATAGGAGATAGAATGACAATAAAAATAACAACTAAATGCTAAATCGATCTAAGAGATGCTTCTGTGGTTAAGAACATTTGCTGCGCTTGCAGAGGACCTGGGTTTTGTTCCCAGAATTCATACAGCAGCTCCCTGCTCCTTGTGACTTCAGGCTCTAGGGGATCTGACCCTGTCTGCTTGCCTCCAGGGGCACTGGGCACACATGTGGTACACACATGCAGGCAAACACTCATATAGGTAAGATAAAAATAATATGTCCTTAAAAAAACAAAAATACAATTAAATTATATAGTATGTTAGATGGTGATAAATGCTGTCAAATTGGGAGGAGAGACTGAGAATATAGAGATTGCTTAGCATCTTACTTTTATTTCAGGATAAAAATCTCGAGTTGTGTACTCTAGGTAAGTGTTGGATGGCTAGTGTATGTCCCCTTTCTGTACCCCAAGCCAAGAATATTGTCTTTTCAACAGGGTTAAAGAAGGCTTCTCAGACAAAGTAACCTTTACAGCACAGACATGAAGGGGATGGGCTGGGGAGTCATGATATGGGGAGAGCCCTTCAAACGGGAGAAAACCTCAAGTGTTCTCAAGGAATTGTTCCCATTGTGGAAAGGAGCTGAACTGCCTGTGAGCAGAGCGGAAGTGGAGGAGCCTTTAGCACTAGTGCAAGAAGTCTTTTCTCTTTTAAGCTTCCCTTTAAAAACCTAGTCTTAGTGCTAGGGGTTTCTTCTCTGGGTCCTTGTTCAGGCGACCTTTAAGCTAGTCTCCAAAACAGTACATGATGATTGACTTGCCATTGGCTACCTACTGTTTAGTCTCAAACCCTGGGACAAAAGGCTGAGGTGCCTATTTAACATATCAAAGCAGATTTGACCGCCAGGTTCTCCCTTCGTCTCTCAGTCCCTATCTATATCTACTAGGAATGGCTGGCACACTCCATTCTCCTCCCAGCTCCGGAGCCGGGCTGCCTGCCCACCCAGCCTCTTCCCTATATAATCGAGCCATCTGGGTAGCCTGCCCTCTTTTACCTTTTGCCCTCTTTCTTGGCTGCTGTCCCTGGTTCCCTCTCTCTTCTCTTCCTTCTCCTCCCCCTCTCCTGACCTGGCTCAGGGTCATATCCACTCTGGACTCTTTCAGATGTCTCTGCTGTTGTGTTTTATAAAAAGAGAAAGAGAGAGAAGGAATATGTTTGGTGGATGTGTAGTCAGGTATGGGGGAAGGGGGTGCCTCTGCAGGCACATGGTGAGGCATCCCTTCCCCCTGAGGGAGAAGCCACATGACGGTATAGTATAGAATAGAGTTTATCCAGGGCATGGGGAGGGGAGTTGAGAGGGTAATAGAGACAGAGAAAGAGAAAGGCAGAGAGAGAGAGAGAGAGAGAGAGAGAGAGAGAGAGAGAGAGAGAGAGGAAGTAGAGGCCAGCCATGAACACATTGAGAGATGGGGAAGGGGAATGGGGAGAGGGGAACAGAGGGAGAGCAAGAAGGCAAGGGTGCAAGAGAGAGTGGGGGGGGGGCAAGCAGCCCCTTTTATAGTGAGTTAGGTGCACCTGGCTATTGCCAGGTAACTGTGGGGTGGAGCTTAGACAAAATGCTAACAACTGCCTCTGGCTGTGTTCTCTCTTTTATCTGCAATAAACTTTCTCCTCCGCCATTCCTAGGAGCAATGATGTCCTTTCTCCTCCTCTTCCTTCTCCTCCTCCTCCTCCTCCTCCTCCTCCTCCTCTTCTTCTTCTTCTTCTTCTTCTTCTTCTTCTTCTTCTTCTTCTTCTTCCTCTTCATTCACCTAGAACTAGACAGAAAGACCCAATTGCAGACTGGTGTGGTGGTGTACACATTTAATTGCTGGCAGATCTTTGTGAATTCCAGGCCAGCCTGGTTTGCATAGCATGGTGAATTATAGGCTAGCAGGGGTACATAGTGAGACCCTGTCAGCAACCCACCTAGCTATATGAAACTAAAAACACACACACAAAAAATCACTATTGAACACAAAATAGTCAGGCCGTAGTTGTGGTACATGACTTTAATCCCAACACTTGGGAGGCACAGGCTGGTGGATTTCTGTGAGCCTGGTCTACAGAGTGAGTTCCAGGAAAGCCAGAGATATACAGAGAAACCCTGTCTCAAAAATCCATCCTCCACAAAAGAAGAAGGAGGAGGAGGAAGAAGAAAAGGAGGAGGAGGAAGAGGAGGTGGAGGAGGAGGAAGAGGAGGAGGAGGAAGAGGAGGTGGAGGAGGAGGAGGAGGAGGAAAAGAAGAAGAAGAAGAAGAAGAAGAAGAAGAAGAAGAAGAAGAAGAAGAAGAAGAAGAAGAAGAAGAAGAAGAAGAAGAAACAAATCAAATGCTATTGCTGCTGAAGATACAACACATTGAGGATAAATACCATGGGACACATGGATTATATTAAATGTGAGCTGGAAGTCTCCTCTCTGCTGAATAGAATTTATAATGCCAGAAGGTGCTATGTAGGCTTCTGAAGGAGAAAAATTATCAATGATCTTACCCAGACATGACCCCCAAGTGCTATAATAGTGACCTTTTCAGGCAAGATATGCCCACTGGTGCCATAGTGACATGATAATTTCGGGGATAACCAACCACTCATTTTCTAATTGGATTCGAAGTTTGCTTTATGGGAGGAAATACATCTGTTATTGTAAATATGTTCAAATCTAGGAGGTCAAAGGCCCTCATCAGTAATTTACTACTAAGGATTTTTAAGTGGTCATGTAGTCAAACTTATACCCAGGCCAATGTTGTTCTTCTCTTTGGTCAAAGATGCTTCTTTGCTTTGGGGTTTTTTGTATGTTTGTTTTTGAAGCAGGGTCTTACTTACTGCACAGTCTTGCAGACCTGGAACTCTCTATGAAGACCAGGCTGACCTTGAATTTCCAAAGATCCACCTGCTACTGCCTCCCAACTACTGGGAATTAAGGTGTGTGCCACCGCGCCCAGGTTCAGAGGAGTCCTGTTTTGTAGCGGGTTGTGGTTAAATCATTCATATCTGGTCAAGGTGATGAAAACGGCTGTATAATGACCTAGTATAAGGGAGGTTTATTGTGGGGGAAGGGGGCAGGTACCTGGAGAAAGGGCAGAGGCAGACAGAAACACAAGGACAAGGAAAGCAGGGATAGAGGACAGAAAGAGAAGTCAGTCAGGAGCACATGGGAACAGAGGGAGGAAGGGAGGGATGAAGGGAGGGAGGGAGGGAGGGAAAAGGAGTAAGAAAAGGGGGAGGGGGTGATGGGGAGAGAGGGAAGGAGTGAGAGAGAGAGAGAGAGAGAGAGAGAGAGAAGGGGTGTGAGGTAGAGAGTAGTTCTCTTATACCTGGCAGCAGTGCAGGGAGTAATGGTGGCAGGTGATGACTGCAAACTATTGCTAGGTCGCTGTTGGGAGCGTCCTGGCCCACTTTGTCTGCTTTTCTTCCTCTCTCTCTTTTATTCTCCCCTCTTCTCTCTATCTTCCATTCCATATTATTTCCCGGTCCCACCATCCCACGTTCCTTACTGCATTCCTTTCTTCTGTTCATCGGTCCATCCAGTCCTTTTTTTGTCAGCACGAGACAGAACCTGGGTCTCTGGGAGTGGAAATCGAGGCACTCAGACATACTTTACCGCTGAACTGCACCTCAGGCCCACACGTCTTTCTTTCTTTTTCTTGTTTTTTTCTCTTATATTTTTTCTATTTATTTGATTATTTATTACAGTGTCTCATTGTGTAGTTTAGGCCGACGTCCAGCTCTCTATCCATGCTTGGTATCTTATTTCTTGTCTTTGACCAATGTACTTAGGGTGCAGGGTTCTGATATTCCCATGGTCAACGAATCCTTCCAAAAGTCTAGAAGGAGGGTCTCACTTTTGCAAATATAAAGATGGCAAGTATATTGTGTATGAGTGTGTGTGTGGCCCGGTTCATATGATGTGCACAACAGACACATCTGCCTGTGGGTTCCTTCCCATTTCCAGGGCAGAGGGCCAGACAATGGTGACTGGGTAAGCACTTTTCAAGAGGCTGGGTGGGACGGGTGGAAGATCAGGTTGGCACTTATTGGTGGCTGAGGAAGTGAAGCAGGGGCGAAGGAGCCAGTCGCGGGACTGGCTGTATGGAATTACAGAGTCCCTGCCCTGCATCCTGACATTTGGGTGGTTTCTAGCATCTTATCGCTGTGTCCTTCCAGTACTCAGAAACATGACAGGGCCAGGGATGTACAGAGACCAATATTTTTTGGTTGTTTGTTTGTTTTTGTTTTTCTCGTGACGGGGTTTTTCTTGTAGCTTTCGCTGTCCTGAAACTCTCTCTGCAGACCAAGCTGGCTTCGAACTCAGAGATTCTTCTGCCCCTGCCTACTGACTGCTGGGATTAAAGGCGTGCGCTGCCACTGCCCGGCACAGATAAAAATCTTATCTGCAGCCGGAGTTAGCCTTGCATAGTACTATGATCTACAAGGAAGGGCCGACATTTCCCCCCTCCAAAAAGTCAACATTACAGTGGCTCCAATTCGCGGAGACGAAACTGATGAATGTTTTTGGCCTATAGTGGTTTCCGTAGCGAGGGGGCGGAGCCCGGAAGGAAGCAGGATGGCGGCGCTGGACAGTGACAGCGATGAGGATCTGATCAGCTATGGAACAGGCCTGGAGCCTCTGGAGGAAGGTGCGGGTCCGATGGCCGGCGGAGTCTGGGAGGCGCAGGCTGGGAGTCCAGCACGTGGGCGACAGCGACATCTTGGCCTGGGTCTGGGATCGCTCGCTGTGGGCACAGGGAACGCGCTGGAGAGGCTTGTGCACCGCACTTGGGCGCCGCGTTCTCCGGGGCAGAGAAGGACGCGGAGGAGTGGGAGATCCAAGAATGACTAGGCAACTTGCTTATGGTGGAGGGTGGTCAGTCTCTTGTCCCGTGGGAACGTTTGAAAGTAAAAGAAACCAGACCTGGAAAGATCTAGAAGAGAAACACTTGAGGTAGGAAATCTCTAAAGTGGCAGACAGCTTAGCAGTCTAGGGATAGTCAGGACAAGGGTAGGTGGCACTTGCAATGGTAAAGAATTTGGAGTGTGTGTGTTGCTGAGGATGGAACCTCGTGCATGTTAGGCTAGCATGTTACAACTGAGCTACATATCTAGCCCCAAGAATTGGAATCTTTCCCTTTTCTGATAGAGTCTCATGTAACTCATGCAGGCATCAAACCCACTATATAGCAGAGACTGGACTTGAACTCTTGATCTTCCTATTCTTGTCTAACATGTGCTTGGTTTGCAACTGTGTGCTATCACACTCAGCTAGGAGTCTGGCTCTTATACTAAGGGTAGAAAAAGTCCTTGGTTCAGTTTACACAAAGAGAAATGTATTTCTTCCCTTTCCCTTTTTTGGTGGGGGAAGGGGGGGCAGGGTCTTGCTATCTCCACTTGGCTGGACCCACAGTCTTTTAGCAGCCTCTGTCTCTCAGGTGCTGGTGTTAAAGGTGTGTACTGTGATGCCTGGCAGGATGCATGTTTTAACATTATGTTCGATTCAATTTTGAGAGTAGTCTCCTTGGGTATGGGCAAGAATGAAGCAGGGAAATCAGTCAGAAAGGTCTGGAGTCTGTGGTTGTGTGGACTGGAGAGTTAGCAGTGATAGCTATTGAGTAGCTTTTGCATGGAGTAGACTTGCCAGGCATTGACTGGAATTGCCAGTGAAATGCAAGGGTGAAGGTAAGATGAAGCAAGGTTCTTTGGTGTTTCTGGTCTGTTTCACTTAATGACTAGATTTATCTACTGGGTGTCCATACCGCTGATGGTAGCGTTAACCCTGTGGGGAAGACAGAGGATTCACAGTAGTGGGCCAGAAGTGGCCTGTAGAGTTTTGTTGGTGAGGTTTCCTCCCACTCCCACCACCTGCTTTGCATCCTGACCTTTTGGTTATACCTCTGAGATATTTTCACTGAGATTCTTTTCCTTACTAACTGTTCTTTTTTTGGCAGGAGTGAGTATAAGATAGGGTCTTTCTGTATAGTCCAAGCTGTCCTTGTACTTGTTGAATATGTAGATCAAGCTGGCCTTAAACTCAGGACTATTCTCCTTTCTTAGCCTTTCCAGTACTGGGATTACAGCTTTGCACATCACATATCACATATGTCTTAGACAGTTCTTCTGTGACAGAGTCTCATGTAGCCCAAGTTAGCCTCAAATGTTTGTGTAGTGAAGACTGACTTTGAACTTCTGGTCCTCCTGTTTCTGCCTCCCAAGTGCTGAGACGACAGGCCTGTGCTACATGCCGGGTTTGTGTGGTGCTGAGGATGAAACTCAGGCTTGTTAGGAAAGCATCCCACAATTGATCTATATCCCCAGCCCAAGCAGTTCTAATCATTAGAAATGTTTGCCAGATCCTGGCTCTACCCCTGACCTCTGAGGACCAAAGGGAGAGAAAGGTCCCTGTACAAGTTCTTGTATGTTTGAAGGTTGCCCTTGTGTTTCCTCAAAGATGTCTGTGTTCGTGCATTTTTATGTGATAATTTTTCTCTATCCCAGCTAGTTCCCAAATAAATGAGACAATAGGCTATAAGATTTATTTGATCAAGCTTTACAGCATAATAGTTGAGGAGTTATTAATCTACTCTATTCCTCTAAGCTAATCTCCTACATCCCAGCCAAAACCCATGTGATCCTTGCATTTTAGTATTGGTCTGGCTCTCAGCTCTAGGTGTGTTCCCATGGTGTCTCCTTGACCCATTTCTCACAGTGAATCCCCTCTTCCTCTCTCTCTCTGCCCATCCCTTGACTGGAATCGGAAGACCAGCCCTATTCTCTGTGTTGCTCAGCCCTTGGTAGAGTAGCTTTTATTGACAAATCAGAGAATAAATGGGAGCAGTGTTTACACAACATTGAGGCAGGAGATACTTAGAATAAGCATCAAAATGTCATGTTCATATTTCAACCAGATATGGAGACAGATCAGCATATGAATAATAAAGGATAATCTTTACAGAGTATACAGTAACATTATGCGTACATATCCACTTAACATCCATTACCCTGGGTTTAAAGCCCCCTCAGCCCCAATTGCAGAGTTCTTTTCCAAGTAGACTGTGGGGCGGAACATGGCCATCATAACTAAGTCCCTAATTCTAACCTGTTTGTTCAATACAACTAGAATCACATTAGTTTTATCGACAAGCACAGCACCCTGTGAATGTAAAGAATCAGTTGATAAAGATCCTTCACTGGAGGAGTTTCAGGTTTAGTAGAGAACAAAAGAACAACATTTGCTAGTACTAAAATAGGTGATGTTATTGGCTAGTATCCTGCACAAGCTATTGAAGCGGCCATAGGGGAGCGACAGGGTGCTGTGAAGACTGGTTAGACAGTAGCTATGGAAGAGGATGAGGGCCGTGTATGCACAACGTCCATGTTGATCATCTGTTTATATTGTTTCTGTATTTCTCTGGTCATATAATTGTTTCCTTGAGAAGAGATGTGCTGTTTATGCCATCAACTGTTTGACCTGGATTTCTCAAATTCTCCCTAGTTTTAAATTATATTATGATTATTATGAGAGGGTATGCACATGCCCAGTTTGTGTGCAGAGGTCAGTGACAACTTTGAGGAGTCAGTTCTCTCCCGCTATGGATGTCCCAGGTTGCCAAGTCGGGCATCAAATGCTTTTATCCACTGAGCCATCTTGCCAGACCCTCCAGTTCTTCCTGTTTTTAACAAAAGTTAGAAATGAAATAAACTGGTCTTACTCTGCTTTGGGGTGAAAGGAAAGGACATTGATTTGTAGGATTTTTCTCTTTTTTTGATCTAGAGAGATTTATTATTTATACATATGCATGTCTATGTTTGGAAAGGGCCACTGTACTGGCTGGTTTTGTGTGTCAACTTGATACAGGCTGGAGTTATCACAGAGAAAGGAACTTCAGTTGAAGAAATGTCTCCATGAGATCCAACTGTAAGGCATTTTCTCAATTAGTGTCAAGGTGTGAGGGCCCCTCGTAGGTGGTGCCACCCATGGGCTGGTAGTCTTGGGTTCTATAAGAGAGCAGGCTGAGCAAGCCAGGGGAAGCAAGCCAGTAAGAAACATTCTTCCATGGCCTCTGCATCAGCTTCTGCTTCCTGACCTGCTTGAGTTCCAGTCCTGACTTCCTTTGGTGATGAACAGCAGTGTGGAAGTGAACCCTTTCCTCTCCAAATTGCTTCTTGGTCATTGGTATTTGTGCAGGAATAGAAACCCTGACTAATACAGCCGCCAAAAGAGGACATTAGATTTCTTGGAGTTTTATTTACAGGCAGTTGAGAGCTGCCTGGTGTGGGTACTAGGATCTGAACTTAGGTCCTTTGGAAGAGCAGCAAGTGCTCTTAACTGGTAAGCCATCCCTCCAGCCTTTCTGGAAATACTCTGTAACTTCAACGTTAGAAGCTTTAGAACTTTCTCCCTCCTCCTTCCCTCCTGGCTCCCCCCATTCCCCTCCTTGCCCCCCCCCGCCACCTCCCCTCCCCCACCACTCCCCACCCCTGCTCCCCACCTTCTCCCCCCACCTACCCCATCCCTGCCTTCCCAGTGCTGGTCCCACTCTCTAACACTGAGCGCTGTTACAGCCCCTGTTCCACTGCAGCAGCTACACTGCTCTCCAAACACTTTGAAGTCTCTGGCTGCATTTTACAGCACAACTAGACCAATAATCACTCTTACTCCTGCTTTGAAGTTGTGCTGTCAGATCAGGTAAACACTGGTGGAGGACTGGCTCCTTTGACTTAATTAAACCTTAATTAAAGTTGCTGGTCCTGACAGCAGGATTATTGGTTAGGTATTAGCTGGGGAGTTTAGTGATCAGGAAGGAAGAAGTCCACAGTACTTTCCTACTCTTCCTTAGCGAACCACCACCCCGTTATAGAATCCTCAATTCCTGCCCTCCTTCCTCTACAGATTCATTCTAGGGCTGTTTTTTCTTCTTCTTGGTACTGTGACTACCACCCTTAAACCTACCTAGACATCCCTCAACACCGAGGATATCACAGACCTCGTATTGCCATGCGCAAGGGCCTTGTACTGTCAGCCTTTGCTCCTGGCGCCATCTCACGATTCTTCTGCTCCTCTAGTGCAATTGGACTATCTCAGTGTACCAGACATTATGGGGTTTTGTTGGTGTTCTTTGTTTGTTTTCAGTGGGGAGGGGTATGCGTCGGATTAAGTCCAGGCTTTGTGCATGCTAAGCATGCGTTATTCTTTGTTAGGATTCCTCTCTCCCCAAGCCCAGCACTGCCCTGTTAGACCTCCTGTTTGATGGCAGAAGCTAATGCTCCTGCTGGAAGTGCGTCTTTACCTGCAGCTAACAAAACTCTGCTCATTCTGGGTTTCTTTATGCTGTCTGACACATGCACACTGGTCTCCCCTGCTGGGTCCTGTGTTTAGCTTTTTCTACCAGCGTCTAGAACCCGGCTTCTTCCAGAGGCAAGGCTTTTGTGAACTTCTAGCTGAGGAGTACGTAAGGAACAGTGTGGGTGGCAGCTCTGACTGGAGATAGGGTGAAGATCTGGCTCAGCTCTGTGCTTATTAATTGTGGACCTCAGGCAGCTACTTAATAAGTACCCTTCTCCAGGTGTGATAAATGAGCAACTTATCAGCCCCTGATAAGGGGAGAATTAGTTGTTGTCAGTAGCCATGATTACAGTAGGTCCCAGCTAAAGTACCACTTCCTCTCTGGAGTTTTCCGGCAACCTGGTTAGAGACGGCACCATCTCCTCAGGAGCTCTGTGGAGCCTGAGCCCCACACCAGTGGCTCCCATGACCTGCCACCACCAGTCCCACTTAGTTGTCTGCAGATACTATCTTCTCTTCTAGGTCAAGAAGGCTACAAGAATAGCACCCTCCCTCACCTTAACCCAGGGCTTCTCCTAGCCCAGCTGCAGGGGATGGGCAAGGTAGGGGAGGGGAGCAAGCCCGCCACAGATGCTGCTAAACATCCCATGGCACTCAGGACATCTCCCCACAGCAAAGAATTACACAGAACACACTGTCAGTGGTGCTGAGATGGCAAAATCTGACCAAGACAGGAATCATGCCAGCTGCATACGAAGTAATGGAGCGTGTGTACTAAGTTTTAAAGGGATGGGAAAAATTGGAGTTGGGGCTATAACTCACTTGGCAGAGTGCTTTCCTGGCATGCTTGAAGCCTTAAGTTATTCCCAGAACCACATAAAGCCATGTCTGTCATCTCAGTACTCAGGAGGTGGAATTGGAAGGTTCAGAAGTTCAAGCTCAGCCTTGGCTTCGGAGTGAGTTTGAGTCTTTGGGTTCATCCTGGGCACGCTGGTTTTGTTTTTGTTGTTGTTTGGCTTTTTAAAGAAAACAAAACAAATGGTAAAAATCCTGCAGGATGAGACCCTGGTTGTAGCCCAATTCTTTAAAGTAAAAAAGGCACCATAGCTAGTGTTAACTGAGCCTCACTATAGCAAGGCTTTGTGCAGGTTTGCTTATTGATGCTGGGAGTGGAGCCCAAGGCATCTTGCGTGCTAGGGGAATGCTCATCTCTGATGTGTTATTCAGTGATATTTAATTCTTGTTGCTACCACAACAAGATGTCTTCTATCATTATGCTAATTTTACAGTTTTAGAAGCCAAGCCCTAGAGAGATTAAGTCCTTTGCCCAAGACCACAAAATGAACAGGTTGTGCTGTGGGCGGATTCGAACTCAGATTACCTGACCTCTTAATATAGCTCTTTTTATTTGGTAGGGAAATTGGTGGTGGGGGGAATAGCTTTTCAGAAAGGTTCTCATGTTAGCCCAGGCGGACACAAACTCACAGCAATGCTCCTGTCTCAGTCACCCAAGTGCTGGCATATAGGCATGCATCGATATGCCTGACTTTTTTTTTTGGGAGGGGGGTGTTTATCATTACAAGGTTTCTCTGTGTAACCCTGGCTGTCTTAGAACTCACTCTGTTGACCAAACTGGCCTCAGATTCAGAGATCCACCTGTTCTAGGCTCCTGAGTGCTGGGATTACAGGCACGTGCCACACCACTGCCCGGCTATGCCTGTCTTTTTAATTAATCAATTTTGTTTAAGAAATAAGAACTGGTTTAATTAATGAAGTCATGGGTATACCTGGCCTTTAGGAAATACCTCACTTGTGACACAAAATGCTAATAGCAAGAGTAGCAATGCTAGCTAGCCTCTTAAAAGCACTTTCTGTGTGTCCCTCCTGCTGAGTTCTTCCCAAGTGTTATCTGATTTGCACACACAACTTTGAAATAGCTACTGGTCTGTTTGTCTCTGGTTGTGGTCTTTAGCCAGTCTTCTGTTTCACCTTCGGGTTGCAAGGCTCACAGGCATGCTTTCACATTCAGAGTTGGGGAAGCGCAGACATAGAGAGGCTCAGCTGACTGAGGTCCAGCACTAGTAACGGTGGAGTTAGTGTTGGAGAGTGTGCAGCATTGTGATCAACCTCATACCCTTAACTGACCACACACCTGCTTCTTGTTCCAAACATTTGTGGATAGCAAGTATGTGCCACCGAACCTGGATCCCTTTCACATTTTAAATAAATGTAGAGCTTGGGGGTTGGGGGGAAGACATCTTCTTGGAGACAGGAAGAAGGAAGAATGGGATGAGAAACTGTGGGAGGGCAAACCAGGAGGGGGGTAATGACTGGACTGTAAAAAAATAAAAGTAACAAAAAAATAAAATAAACATTTTCTAATGAATGAATGAATGAATGAATGCAGAGCTTTTGAGTTGTAGGCAGCAGTTTGTGTCATAACACCTAAAACTTGAAGCCTAAAGAACATTTTCCTTAGGCTAAATGTGTGCAGCAGCCTTTGATTGTACAGTGTAACAGCCCATTCTTTTTCAGATGGGCTGAAAAGGAAGACAGGAGAGGGATTAGTGGGTAAAGGTGCTTGCTGCTAAGTTTTATTCGTGGGACCTGCATGGTGGGAAGAGAAAATCAACTTTTAAAAGCTGTCCTCTGCTCAGCATGGTGGCACACACCTTTGATCCCAGCACTTGGGAGGCAGAGGCAGGTGGATCTCTGAGTTCAAGGCCAGCCTGGTCTACAGGGTAAGATCGAGGACAGCCAGGACCACACAGAGAAACCCTGTCTCAAAAAGCAAAACAAAAAAGAAAGTAGTCCTGACCTCCCCATATGCTCCATGGCTTTGGTGTACACATGAGCACACATGTATGTATGTATGTATGTATATACATATACATACAGGCATTGAACTCATAGATATCTCCTGCCTCTGCCTCCTAGGTACTGGAATTATAAGTGTGTGCCGTCCTGCCTATCCCCAGTATAACTTTTTAAGTCTTTTCGTCTGTGTGAACTTGACCAGAGACTGGAGGTCAGCGTTGGCTGTCTTCCTCTGCAGTTCTCCGTTTCCCTCACCTCATCTCTGCCTCCCCCAGTGCTGGGGCTATCGATGGCCACATTGGATTTCCTAAAGGCTTTATGATCTGCACAGCAAATACTACCCACTGAGCCACCTCTCCAGCCCTAATTTGGTTTTTGTAATGAAATTTAGTAGGAAAAGCAGACTATTTTTATCTTGGATGTGTACATGTTTGTCTACCTGTGTATTATGTGTGTACATGTTTGTGGGAGAATTTGAGCACTCCTGTTCCATGGCATGAGTGTGGTGGGCGGGGTGACCTTTGGTGGGGGTCTTGGCCTCGACCATATTTGAGACAGTTTCTTAGGCTGGGGCTCCTGAGCACACCAGGCTCTCTGATGTGTGGACTCCCAGGCGTCCCCCTGTGTCTCCCTCCCATCTTGCAGTAGGAATTCTGGAATTGCACACCTGAGCGACTGCTTCAGAATTTCTGTAGGTATATTAATTACTCCTCTGTTGCTGTGATAAAATACTATGCCTGAAAACAACAATGTATAGAAAAAAGTTTACTCTGGATTGTGGTTCTGGAGGGAGAGTCCACAATGGCGGGAGGCATGGAAGCAGACAGACAAAGCTTGATGCTGGGAGATCACGTATCAGGAGCAAACACAAGCAGGGCGAGTAAGCTAGAATGGGGTGAGATTATAAACTTTCAAGGCCTGCTCCTAGTGATGTACATCTTCCAGCAAGGCTAACACACACACACACACACACACACACACACACACACACACACACACACACACACGCGCGCGCGCGCATGCTAATTCACTGAGATCCACCTGCCTCTGTCTCTAATGCTGGGATTAAAGGCTACAGTTTTTAAGGTTCTACAACCTCCTCAAATAGTGCCACCAACTAGGGACTAGGTCCTCAGAGCCTGAACAAGTCTCTCGTGTGTGGAAGCACTCTATCCACTGAGCCCATCCCTAGCTTGGACATTCCTTTTTTTCTTGACACACCAGAAGAGGGCATCAGATCCCATTACAGATGGTTGTGAGCCATCATGTGGTTGCTGGGAATTGAACTCAGGACCTCTGGAAGAGTAGTCAGTGCTCTTAACCGCTGAGCCATCTCAACAGTCCCCAGCTTGGACATTCTTGCTGCAACATATTTCTTAGAATCTTCCAAAGCATATTGTTTTGTAAACTATAAGCTAATAACGCCTAGAAACAGCAACCTCAATTAAATGGATATCCATGGAGTTAAAAGTGAATAACAATTCATTATGTTTAAGAAATGACATTTTCCCCAAATTCTTCCTGACTCGTCATACCCCTCTCTCTTTTTCCACTAACTCGTTTTCCAGGTGAAAGACCAAAGAAACCCATTCCTCTTCAGGACCAGACTGTCCGAGATGAGAAAGGAAGGTACAAGCGCTTTCACGGAGCCTTTAGTGGCGGTTTCTCTGCCGGTTATTTCAATACCGTCGGCTCAAAGGAAGGTACGATTCTGCAGGAGCCAGAGGACTGTTCAGACACGTGATAGAGCTCAAGTCCCCTCCTGGGTTTGTCAGTGTAACTGAGTCTTACCATGTAGCTCAGGCCAGCCTGGAAATCTAGACTCTCCCACCTCAGATGCCCGAGTGATGGGTGACAGGCATGAGTCTCCATGTCCAGGTCACCTCCTGACTTTAAAAAAAAAAAGTTGTTGGTACATACGCCATAGAGTACTGAAATATCCTTTGAATATCTGGGTTGCTCCCAGAGTCGACTTCCACCCACTGTTGGGTGCAGCCTGACGGGGAAGAACCTTTCTCCTACTTTGTGGAAAATGGAGAGATTCTAGCCAGGTGGCTAAAGCCAGATAGCGACTTCCCTCATTCTGCTTGCCCTGAGTACCCTCAGGCAGACACCCCGTTAATCACTGGCTGTACCTCTGACCCAGTGACTAAGAAGGTCAAGTGTGACAGGTGTTTTGCAGATTTGCAGATGAGGCAGCTGGGCATCATAGAGGTTATAGAGCCAGGATAGCATCGGAACTGCCCAGGAATTATTTGGCACAGGACTGCACACACCAGCTACTATTCTATTATTTGTTCATGACCTGGAGAAAAATAAATTAAAATGTCACACTATATTGCATAATCAATTCTGTAATTAAAAGTAATGCATGTTGTTATGTTGTTTCCTCTTTTCTGGTTTTTTGGGTTTTTTTGAGACAAGTCTCACTGTATAGACCAGGCTAATCCAGAACTTGCAATGTAGACCAGGCTGTAGCTCCATCTGTTTTGCTTCCTGAGTGGTGGGATTACAGGCACGCACCACCCGATTAACTGAATGCTTTCTATTTTTTTTTAAAAAAGATTTATTTACTATTATATGTAAGTACACCGTAGCTATCTTTAGACAAACCAGAAGGGGGTGTCAGATCTCATTATGGATGGTTGTGAACCACCATGTATTTGCTGGGATTTGAACTCAGGACCTTCAGAAGAGCAGTCAGTGCTCTTAACTGCTGAGCCATCTCACCAACCCAAATGCTTTCTTACTTAGGGACTGGGGATAGAACCCAGGACCTCGCTGCAGGCTAAAGCAGACATTCTACCACAGAGCTACAGCTCTAGTCTGGCCTACCAAGTGAGTTCCAGGCTGGCCAGGCCTTTGTAACGAGACTCCATGTTAGTAGACAAACGCAAACAAACAACAAATGAAATGCTGTCTAGGGTCATAAGATTCTAAATTCCTTTCCTTCCTCAGGATGGACACCCTCTACCTTTGTGTCTTCAAGACAGAACAGGGCGGACAAATCTGCTCTTGGACCTGAAGATTTCATGGATGAAGAGGTGAGTCAGACAGTGACAGTGTCCTTGCTTGTGGTGCCTTCTCTCCCCAGAAAGCCATGTAGGATTTCCTTCCTGTCTGAGGCTTTGCCTCTTTCCATCATTCAGATGTCTGTGCAGGGGACACTGGAACAGTTTCTGAACTCAGGGATGTCATGTAAAGGACATCTCTAGTTGTCCCTAACTCAGCGTCCATGGTGCTGAACCTGTGGCTTATCACAGGAACCCTGATGCACCCCGTGGTTTTAAGAACAGTAAACTAGCTAACATTAAACTCCCACTACCTTAAAACCTGGGCATGGATTCACCCATGAGCACAGTCAAGTGCAATACAAGTTGTAAGCTACCAGGAGGAGGAAAAGGAGGTCTTGCCATGTAGCTGAGGCTGGCTCTGAACATGCAACCTTCCTGCTCCAGCCTCCCCTAGTGCTAGGATCACAGGCAAGTTGCCACCACATCTGACTTCTCTTTAAATTTTGGTTATTTATTTAGTGAATAGGGATGTTTTGTCTGCATGTCTATATGCACATCAGAAGAGGGCATCTGATTGTATGGGACTACAGTCATAGACAGTTGTGAGCTGTTATACAGATGCTGGGAATTGAACCCAGAACCTCTGGAAGAGCAGCCAGTGCTCTTAACCACTGAGCCATTGCTCCAGAACCCAGAGTTCTCTTTCTCTTTGCATATTTACAGGAAATTGATGTCTCTTTAAAACTTTGTTGTGTGTGTTTGTATAAATGCATTTGTTGTGTGTATGTTAGTACAGTGCATTTGTTTTGTGTGTGTCTGTATTAGTCCAAGTGCATTTGTATGTGTTAGTCCAAGTGCATTTGTGTGTGTGTGTGTTAGCCCAAGTGCATTTGTTGTGTGTGTATAAATGAACTAATTCTATTTAATTTTCTTCTTTGGAGGATCTTAGTGAATTCGGGATAGCACCTAAAGCAATCGTTACCACGGATGATTTTGCTTCCAAAACCAAAGACAGAATCCGGGAGAAGGCCAGGCAGCTGGCAGCTGCTGCGGCCCCTATTCCTGGAGCTACACTGCTTGATGACCTCATCACACCAGCAAAGTGAGGCGGGGCGCTTTGCACATGTGTGGTTATCGTTCTCAGGGATAGCTCAGCTGCAGGTACAAGGTGCTGTCTGACTGGAAGACTAAGAGAAGAAGCGGTTTCACCCAGAGTGTCTCCCTTCAACCCTGCAATGGAAGGCTGTTAGGAGCTAGGGTGGCTTCCCTCCCTCACCTTCCTCACAGGCCTTGTGGGTTCTGTCTTGCCTGGACCCTCCCTCCCCCCCTTCTTCCTTCCCTCTCTTCCTCTCTTCCTCCCTCTCTTCCTGCCCTCCCTTCCTCCCTATGATCTCCCCTCCCCTCTTTCTCTCTCTCATCTTCCCTCTCTTCCTCCTCACCTTCCCTCTCCTTTTCTTTCTCTTCACCCTCAGCTTGAGGACAATTTTATCAGAATGAGAATAGAGGAGAAATAAGGACATAAAAAGCCAAGCCCTTAAAGCTGGTTTGGAAAGCAGACACAGGGTGGGGAGGGCAGCCTTCCAGGAAGACCAAGGCCTGAAGTGCTAGGGAAAGCGTGCTTAGAGGAGAGATAGAAGAAAAGAAGTTAATGCTGTTCTGGTTAAGTAGGCAGATTATGAAGCTGCACGGCTGGTACCTGACTTTTGATTTCTGTATACTTTCTTCTCTTCTTGAGTGTGTGACCTAATTAGAATTTCCTGGTGTCCCTGGGCCACGGGCTTCCTTGACAAGGACTTTCCAGAGTATCTACAGGCTGACTTCAAAGTCCAAAGAGGCAGATGTGTGTCTCCCCGGTTCAGAAGTGTCCCCAAGCCCACAGGCTGGCCCATTGTGCTGTAGATGCGGGATGTGCCCCCAAGCCCGCAGGCTTGTGCCATTGTGCTGTAGCCACAGGGTGAGCACAGACATGGCAGGCAGAGGAGCTAGAGCAGGAGTTGTTTACTAACAGTGAAGTTCACTGTCACTGTCTCCATATCCTGTCTAGATTGTCTGTGGGCTTTGAATTGTTAAGAAAAATGGGTTGGAAGGAAGGACAAGGAGTCGGCCCTCGGGTGAAGAGAAAGGCGCGCCGACAGAAACCGGGTAAGCCTGCTTGAGGCCCCTTCTGCAGTCCGAATTCTGGTTTGTTTGCTTAGTTTTGTCTTGTGAGACAGGGTGGAAGTCTGCAGTTCAGGCTGCCTGGAGCTCTCTGCATAACTCTGACTGCCCTCAAACTCATGATTCTCCTGCCTCAGTCTCCTGAGTGCTGGGCTTAGAGCTGTGAAGACTCTTAACTACAGCATAGTTTTTCTTGAAGAGGATTTCTTTATTACTGCATGGGCATGGTAGCACCTACTTTTAATTCCAGCACTTGAGATGCTGGGTGTACCACATATGTGCAGGAGCCCTGGGAAGCCAGAAGAGAGCATCGAGGCCCCAGAACTGGAACTAACAGACAGTTTGAGCTACTATGTCGGTGCTGTGAATGGAACTCATGTCCTCTGCATGAGTAACAGATGCAGTTAGCCACTGAGCTACTGACCTCTCCAGCCCCACAGCATAGTTTGGAAAGCTGCATATTCCTAGAAATAGACCACTGGATCGGGTAGCATGCACATAGCTTAAGGTTTAAGGTGTAATGCACAGTAACTTCTGGAAGGATTGCCCAGGTTCACAGTCTTATCAGGAGTGCAGATGTTTGCTTTTCAACCACACCTTAACTGAATCACAGAGTCAGTCAACATTACTATTTCCTCCTCATCTTCCATTTATTTGTTTGTTTGTTTGTTTATTTACTTATGCTGAGGATTGAACCTAGGGCTTTACACATCCCAGGCAAGGACCCTATCACCGAGCAACACTGCACTCCCAGCTTAACATTATTATTTCCTGCTCTTTCCATGCCCTCTGTGTTCTCGGACTGTGAGTGAAGCCTTTGAAGACAGGAGTAATGTCCTTTGGGTCCCTGCAGTACATTATTGGAACACAGGTGGATTGGGCCTGCCCTCCATCTGGGACCCTAAGGGTACAGCACCTTTACAAGTGCCGCTGTGTGCCTCTGATGAGTGTCAGTGGCTCGGCCTTTATTTTTCTTCTCTCATGACTAATGCCTTTGCTATCTCTTTTGTAGATCCTGGTGTTAAGATCTATGGCTGTGCGTTGCCGCCTGGAGGCTCTGAAGGGTCTGAGGTATGTTATAGTAGAACGTGCTACTTCATGATGGTGAAATTTTAGGGTCACGAACTGGGAATTTAACTCAGTGGTTGAGCCTAGCATATGCAAAGCCTTGGGTCTGATCCTCATTATTGAGAGAAAATAAATAACTACCAGGTGTGCTGGTGCGTAGCAATAGGTAGACTGAGGCAGAAAGAAAAGTCTCAAGGTCTAGACTAGCCTGAGCTACATAGTGAGACTCTTCCTCAGAAAACAGTGGGATGGCTCAGTGGGGAAAGGTGCTTGCTGCTAAACCTGACCACTTGAGTGTGGTCCCCAGAACCCAGGTATAAGGAGAGAACCGACTCCCACAAGTTGTCCTTTGACCTCTACATGCACTCCATGGCATACATGCCTATGTACACACACAATTTCTCTCTCTTATACACACACACACACACACACAAATAAATAAATGTAACAAAATTACAATGCAACAACAAAAAAACCTAAGCAGACAAAATACCCAAGCAAACAGATAAATTAATCAATAGTAAGGTCATGAGCAATTTTAGGAGTCTGTTAGGTTCCACTGTCCTGGAGTAACCATACTCTAAAGCTATCATTACTATGCCACCTCATACAGTCAACAACTTGCTGGCACCATAGCTATCCCAGCTCTGTTTTTATTCATTCATTATTTGTCTGATTGATGGAGACAAGGTCTCACTATGCAACCCTGGCTGATCTGGAACTCACTGATTAGGCTGGCCTTGCACTCACAGAGATCCTCCTGCCTCTGTCTTCCAAATGCTGGGATTAAAGTTGTGCACTGCCTGGGGCTGGGGGGGTGCTAGAGAGATGGCTCAGCGGTTAAGAGCACTGTCTGCTCTTCCAGAGGTCCTGAGTTCAATTCCTGGCATCTACATGGTGGTTCACAACCATCTATACTGACATCTTATGGCATGCAGGTATACATGCAGATAAAGCAGTCATATACATAAAATAAATAAATAAAAATCTAAAGAAAAGAAAAAGTTGTACACTACCTGTTCTTATTTATTTTATTTTATTTTTTTGTGGTGGGGTTTAAAACTAGGACCTTGCATGCAAAGCATGTGCTGTATCTTTGAGCCACATACACTCTTGCCTTTGTTTTGCAGTCTTTTTTTTTCCTTTTTTTTTTTGTTTGTTTTGTTTTTTCCAGGCAGGTGTTTTTTTGTTTTTTAGTTTTTTTTGTTTTTTGTTTTTGTTTTTTTGATCTGAGTGTGTAACAGTCCTGGCTGTCTTAGAACTTGTTTTATAGATTAGGCTGGCCTCTAACTCACAGAAATCTGCCTGCTCCAGCCTCCCAAGTGCTGAGATTAAAGTCATGCACCACCACCGCTCAGCTAGATTCTTTTTTTTAAGAAAGGTGTGTGCCTGCTAGTTAGTCTCTCCGTGTGTCCAGGTGCCTACCGAGGGCAGAAGATGCTAGATACCCTGGAGCTAGAGTTAAAGGCAGGTGCGAGCTGCCTGATGTGGGTGCTGGGATCTGAACCCTGGTCCTCTGCAAAAGCATCAAATGCCCTGAATGGCTGAGCCATCTCCAGCCTCTGCTTAGAGCAGTGGTTCTTTTTTTTTTTTAAGATTTACTTATTTATTCTATGTAAGTACACTGTAGCTGTCTTCAGACACACCAGAAGAGTGCATCAGTTCTCATTACAGATGGTTGTGAGCCACCATGTGGTTCTTGGGATTTGAACTCAGAACCTGTGGAAGAGCAGTCAGTGGTCCTAACCATTGAGCCATCTCTCTATCCCCGAGGGCAGTGGTTCTTTTTTTTTTTTTTTTTTTTTTTTAGGGCAGTGGTTCTTGCGGGTTGTGACCCCTTTGGGAGTTGAATAACCTTTTCATAGGGGTCGCATATCAGATATTTGCATTTCAGTTCACAACAGTAGAGTCCTGAGATAGTTTTAATTAGTATTAATATTAAGTAGCAAATAGTATTTAACAATAAAATAATCTTTTTTTTCTTTTCTTTTCTTTTTTTTTTTTTTTGAAACAGGGTTTCTCTGTATAGTCCTGACTGTCCTGGAACTCACTCTGTAGACCAGGCTGGCCTCAAACTCAGAAATCCGCCTGCCTCTGCCTCTGCCTGCCCTTAAAGGCGTGCGCCACCACTGCCCGGCACAACAAAATAATCTTGTAGTTGGGGTCACCACAGTGTGAGGAACTGTATTAAAGGGTCAGGTTGAAGCTTTAAGAAGGTTGAGAAGCACTGTTTTCTAATCTCACCATGACGTTGCTTTTGCTGTTAGTATCATTTTTTTCCAGGGATGGGATCTGGTCATTCACGACAGCAGAAATACAAGCCTGGCAACTGTTTTGTTTGGAATTAATCACTGAACTCTAAGAGGGCCTGACACCTGACAGTGACTCACCTTAATTCCTCCTCAAACATTTGAAATAGGATGAAGATGATGACTACCTACCTGACAATGTGACTTTTGCTCCTAAAGACGTCATGCCTGTGGATTTTACACCTAAAGATAATGTACATGGGTTGGCTTACAAGGGCCTGGACCCCCACCAAGCATTGTTTGGAATGCCAGGAGAACACCTGAATCTTTTTGGTGGAGCGTCTGAGGGGACCAGCCATCTTCTTGGAGAGGTTGGACTGAGTAAAGGAAGAAAACTGGGCATATCTGGCCAGGTAAAAGTTTGTATGTTTTAAAAGCAGAAACACTGATAAATAAGTATACTTCCCGTGGTAGGTCAGTATATGTTTTGCTGAATGAGGACTTCGAAGTCCAGTCCTGCCTCCCCACGAACCCCGTCTCTTTCTCTCTCCTCCTCTTTCTCTCTCTCTGTCTTTGTCTGTCTCTCTTTCCTTCTCTTTCAGTTGGGGGGCGAGTCTTGTCTAGTGTATGCAAGGCCCTGTGTTCCAGCCCCAGCACTGAAAGAAAGAGACGGAGAGAGACAGACAGACAGATTCAGGGCCTTGCATACAGTAGGCAGGTACTCTTTCACAGAGCCACATGCTCAATCCCAGATTGTGTTTCTCTGAAGGTCTTTTGGGAGCACCTGTGATGCTTGCCACCCTAATTCTAACAATGGTGCCCAAGAGTCTGTGGTGTCCTTGGTGGAAACTCATGTTCCCAGCTGGAGGCCTGTTTTCCCATCCTGGTGGGGCCAAGCAGAAAAGCACTTTTCCAATGTTTTGATTTGGTCTAATTGCAACTGGGGGCCCACAAGATGGCCCAGCAGACAGATAAAGCTGCATGGTTCTGAGCTAAACCTCTCCTCCATGCTGCACACCCTGAGTCACGAGCACCTGGTCGTTTTGACTTGGAGGTTTTGTCCTTTTAGAGCCTTTTGTTGCCCATCTTCTCAAACGACTCACAGGTTCTTAAAAAGAAAGGGGGCCGTCGTGGTGGTGCATTCCTTTAATTCCTGTACTCTACTGTGGAGGCAGAGGCAGATGGACCTCTGAATTCCAGGCCAGCCTGGACTAAGTGAGAGCAAGTTCCAGGACAGTCAGGGGACTTAAGAGTAAAAATCAGTTACTTTGTTTCATTCTTTCTTTGCATGCCTATTCTTCCAACAAAAAGTTCACTTACTGCAGGCTGTTTCCCACAAGAGTTCAGACCTTGGCCCTGCTGACCAGAGGACAGATGTGTCTGCCATTTTTTTTCAGAGTTCCAATTCTGTCTGTTCATTGTTGTGCGAATGTTCTTCACATCTGCTTGTTCTGGCCTCTGCTGCTGGGGCTGGAGGATTGTGCCTATGCTACAGCGTGGCATTTGCCTCTGGTCACTGCTTTTCAATAGACCTGAGTCTCTTCTAATCTAGGGTTCCCCTTTGCTTCTCTCTCAGTGATCTGCAAGTGTACATGCGTCCACTGGATCTTTAATACAGCTTAGCCCTGCAATGCAGACAGACCCCCAGCCTGGGAGCACTGTGTGAAACCTTGTGTTTTGCAGGCTTTTGGTGTAGGTGCCCTGGAAGAGGAAGATGATGACATCTATGCCACAGAAACTCTATCCAAGTATGACACTGTGCTGAAGGACGAAGAGCCTGGAGATGGCCTCTATGGCTGGACAGCTCCCAAACAATACAAAAATCAGAAAGGTACTTTTGGCAGCCCGGATGGTAGGACTGGTTGTCAGGCTCTTGGGAAGAAGGGTGCGCAGGCTCTGGTAGTGGAGTGGCAGGCTCTGTAGAGGAGAGGGTTATCAGTGATGCAGGATGTGGGACTGAGAGATGGTTTAGTGGTTAGGGGCACTGGATGCTCCTGCAAGGACCTGGGTTTGGTTCTCAGCACCCACACAGTGGCTCACAGCCATCTGTAACTCCAGTCCCAGGGCATTTCATGTTCCCTTCTAGCTTTTACAGGCCTCAGGAATGCACATGGTACATATACATATATTTAGGCAAAACACATATAAACGTCAAACAAAAAGAGATAACCACAAAACATGCAGGGTGAGAAACAACAGAAGCAGATATAGTGACTTGTTCTTATAATCTAGTGCTTGGAAAGCTGAGGCAGGAGGATTGCTGTGAGTTTGAGGAATACCTTGCAGTGTATAGGATATAAGAAAGAAATGGGGTTTAAGCCACAGCTAGAGTCAGTAGTGAAGACGGGATGTACTAGGGAGCTGGAGAGGCTGGGGGCCAGGAGAAGAACGACCGACTGTGTGGCCTGGTGCCATGTTGTGGTCAGACAGCAGTGAGGACTCAAAGTTCAGGGAACTGGAAGATTCAGCCAATTTAAACAGCAGGCCGGAAGACCAGGTTTGGGGATAGGTGACAGTGCCAACAGTCTGCTCACCTGCCCCCACCCCTGAGGCCTCAACAGGCTCTTGTCCGCTCTTGTCATGGTTGCTCACCTAACCTTTTTTTTTTTGTAGTTAAGGTTAAGTTTAACTGTAGAGCCCAGGCAGGTCTGTGGTGATTCAGGTCCCTTGGTTAAACTGCTATTCCAGTCTTGATTCCTAGAAATGGTGCAGGGGAGTACAGGGTGGAGAATCAGGACTGTCGAATACAGTCAGTCAGCACAGTGCCCTAGATTCTGTCACTGTGCCCCCAATGCCCAAACGATATACAATTTTACATATTATAACTTAGAAATGTTATTGTCTATGTTACATAGCTAATGTATCGATACCATCGACAATATGTTACATGTTAATTATAATATAAAGTACTAGTTACTAACTACTAATTGAGCATCTCTTGACACTGATGGGAGGATGAAATGGATAATAGTTATTTTAATTATATCAATAACCAATATTTAAGTTAACTAAATTATTAACATCTTACAGTATTTGGTAGTTTGCAATAACATCTACTCTAGTCTGCTTTCTTTCTAAGACAAATCTTTCACTTTTCCTGAATATAGCACCTTTGTTCTGCTGATGAATTTGGGTTATTTTGTCTCTTTTTTAATTTGCACATATTCACTGCACGTATTTTCTTCTGACTGACTGAATGTATCATTTCACCAGTCTCTGCAGTTACTGAGGCTGGAATGAGTCTTCTATGTACTCACTGCAGAAAGTCTTCCTGTGAATCGCAGGGCCTCTGTCACAGGCTTGTGTCAGCAGTCAGAGGACCATTCCCTGATCCAGTCAGAGGGCATTGGCCACTCAGTTTCCTTAGTCTGTGGTCTTATCTATCTACTGTTAGCATTTCATTTGCAACAACAGTTTGTCCCAGGGCGAGTTCACAGCTGACCTGGTTGTGTTGCCTAGGAGCCTTATTTGGGCTGTTGCTAAGGAAACTGGGACACAGCCACCCTGGGGCACTTGTGAGAAATGACCCTTGCAGATGGGATCTTTCTTTTGACACTCTAACTGGCTTTTCTTGAGAACTTTCACTCCAAATAACAGCCACCCGAGGTCACTTTAGTAGAAGGGAGAGGACAGCTTTATGGGGTCATTTTAGATCAAGCTTTTAGATGTTTCCAGTCAGAGTCTTGAGGAGGCGACACATCTTGGTAGTGGCCTGGGCAGAGGCTCTCTTGCTGAGGCCCTTGCTTTGAAGACAGTGCTGGGTGCTTGTCTCGGGAGGCCCAGACGCTGTCTGAGCTGTCTGGGTGGCTGGGCAGGGGAGGGCAGTTTGAGCTGAGCCCCACTGTGTCAACAAAGGGGTGAGAGTTTGAATGCCACTCGCTCCCCAAATGTTCCTTCCCAGTGACCTCACCCAGGGCACTGTTCATGCTCCGGAAAATAAACCTCTTGTCTCACTTAATCATCTCAGCTTCTGGAATTAATCAGTAATGTCATTTTGTAGAACCCGAGAGAGATCTTCGATATGTTGGCAAAATTTTGGAAGGATTTTCCTTGGCTTCTAAACCTTTATCTTCAAAGAAAGTAAGAAAACCTTTCCATTAAAATTATTTTGCTTGTTTAGTGCTTTTAGTGTTTATTTTAATATTTATATGTTCTTTAATATTTTTGATATCATTAAGTAATTAATTGAGCTATATCAATGTACTTATGGAAGCCTGGTATTTCTCTATGCATACTCCTCTGTTAACATTTTTTTAGAAGAAAGCTGGGTGCGATAGGACAGGTCTGTAATCCTAACACTTGGGAAACTGAGGCAGGAGAATTATATCCTGAGGCTGCCTGGGAAACTGACTAAGATTCTATTTCAAAAAGAGGAATGGGGCTTCACATAGCCGAGCCAGTAAAGTACTCAGGACATGAATTCAACTCCCAAACCCATGTCAAAAAAGCTGGTGCAGGGGCTGTGCTTGCCATCCAGTGCGTGGAAGGTTCCAGAGGCTCACTGGCTGGCAGTAGAGCCTCCTTGACAAATTCCATGCCAGGGAAAGATTCTGTCTTAAAAAACAGAAGGTGGGGGCTGGAGAGATGACCGAGCAGTCAAGAAAACTGGCTGCTCTTCCAAGGGACCCAGGTTTGATTCCCAGCACCCACATGGCAGCTCACAACTGTCTCCTACTCTAGTTCCAGGGGATCCAAGGCCCACTTTTGGCTTCTTCTGGCACCAGACATACATGTGGTAGTGCATAGATGTGCATACAGGCAAGACACCCATACACATAAAAAAAAAAAAAGACATTTCCATTGAAGGAGGCCAGTAATGTGGCCCAGTGGTTAAATTCCCAGCACCACACAGAACCCCAACCCTTGCAGCTTGTTAGAGGGCAGTTCTCTTACTTTTAGACTGACTTGATGTTTTGGGAATACTGCTCAGGGGAAAGTACTTGCTTACTATTTGCAAGTAAATGCCAAAGGTGTTTCCTGGCAGGAGTAATTCCCTTGTGTCCAGGGAACTGCAAGCTCCTAATTCTGCCAGTAACGACGGGATACAGACATGGATGTGGTGGAAAGTTCTCAGGCCAGTGTGCACCTGGGACTGAGTGCTTAACCCAATGTTCAGGGTTGACTTGGTTCCCACTTTCAGGAAACTTCTAATTCTAGAAGTCAATATACAAGCAAGGGTCAATCTATGCTTGTTACACTAAGAGTTAGGGGACTCTTCAGTAGGTACCTAAAATATCTAATGGTTGGTTGGGTACATGGTGCAGCCTTTAATGCCAGCACTCAGGAGGCGGAGCCAGCCTGGTCTCCAGAGCTGAGTTTCAGGACAGCCAGAGCTGCCCAGTGTAATTCTGTTTCCAAAGAAGTCTAATGCTTAGTCTGGGAACGTAGCTCAGTAACAGAGACTGCATTCAGTGTGTGCAAATCCATCACACCCAGAGAAACAACAAAACCCCACTTTCCTTTTAACTTTTCTCTTCTGCTGTCAGTATCTTCACAGTTATGAATCCAGAAATTTCACAGATAGGTGTAAATTTCCATGTTGTCAGCCTTTCTCTCCCCCTCTCTCGTGCTGAGGTTTGATCCAAGTGTAAGCTAGGCACACACTTTACCACCGAGCTACACCCTAGCCCCTCTTTGGTTGGTTTGTTTGTTTGTTTTTGTTGTTGTTGGGGTGGTTTCTGAGATTTAATCCCAGGGTCCTGTGACTATTCTGTAAATATTGTAACTGAGCCTCAGCTCTACTTAGGGTCTGAATTAAAAAATACTTTGAATTAAGAAGTAAGTTGGGGGACTGGAGAAATAACTCAGGGGTTAATTAAGAGCACTGACTGCTCTTCCAGAGGTCCTGAGTTCAGTTCCCAGCAACCACATGGTGGCTCACAACCATCTGTAATGGGATCTGATGCCCTCTTCTGGTGTGTCTGAAGATAGCTACAACGTACTCACATACAATAAAATAAATAATTCTTTAAAAAAAAAAAAGTCGGGGCAGGAGCTGGAGAGATGGCTTAGCAGGCAAGAGCATTGACTGCTCTTGTAAAGGTCCTGAGTTCAAATCCCAGCAACCACATGGTGGCTCACAACCATCCGTGATGAGATCTGATGCCCTCTTCTGGGGTGTCTGAAGACAGCTACAGATGTACTTATATATAATAAAATCTTAAAAGAAAAGAAAAAAGAAACACATTAAAAAGAAAAAAAAAGAGCACTTGCTGCTTAATACTGAGGAGTGGGGTTTGGATCCCAGAACAGAAATACCTGTAACTCCAGCTCCACAGGGTCCCTGTCCTCATCTGGCCTCTGCAGGCACCTCCACACATGTGCACATTCACTTACACAGCAGACACACATATTCATGAACAAAATCAAAAATGAATTTAAAAAAGTGAAGGTCTGACGTTTCACTTTGGAGGCGAAGCATACATAGCCTGAGCAAAGAGCTTTGAATTTAAAGCTACCTAATTTCAGGTTTGTTACATTTTTAAAGTCTTGAACAAATGTCTGTGACTATTTGCTCTTACGGTGGGCCGGGTCCACCTGTGGGGCAGGACAAGGTGCTATGTCTTCTTATATTTAGTGCTCTCATCATGGGAAACATGCATATTAGCAGCGGTGTTGGTCGCAGTGTGAGGCTGTTGGGACAGTGGTCCTGGTTTCCCTCTGGGCCAGGCTATCCCAGAGCTGTCCACCTCGAAAGTGAGCTGGGGCTGGGTGTGTATCATGACACTAACCTCGAAAGTGAGCCGGGGCTGGGCGTGTCTCATGACACTAAAATCGTGGTTTTCTTTCATAAGTCTTTGTGATCTTGTAGCCGGGATTTCCTGATGTTTACATTGTCTGTCTTCTGTTCAGATTTATCCACCGCCTCAGTTGCCCAGGGACTACCGCCCGGTGCATTATTTCAGACCTGTGGTAGCTGCGACGTCCGGGAATGCTCACTTACTTCAGGTGCTATCGGAGTCATCCGGGAAAGCAGGGCAGGACGTGGGCACGCACAGTAGGCATCAACTCAATGCCTCCAAGCGGGGGGAGTTGCTAGGAGAGATGCCTGTTCAAGGTATGTGTGATGGAGGAGACTGGACTTGTTATGTTTAACGTAATCATACTCAAATGGGGAGCTGTGGTTTCCACTGATGACCAGCCCTGGGAGGCGGGTCATGTATTGTAAGCAGCATATAAAAGTGTACACAGACCTTATTCATTACGGCTTGGTGAGTTGTTCTTTTTACCCCCTCCCCACTCCCTTTTAAGGTCTCATGTAGTCCAGGATGGCCTTAAATTGTCAGTGTAGCCCAGGATGGTTTTGAACCCTCGGTCCTGCTGCCTCTGCCACACAGGTGCTGAGATCACAGGACTATGCTGCTCACATTTATTTGTTTTGCTTAAAAATTTTTATTTAGGGGCTGGAGAGATGGCTCAGTGGTTAAGAGCACCGACCGCTCTTCCAGAGGTCCTGAATTCAATTCCCAGAAACCACACTGTGGCTCAAAACCATCTGTAATAAGATCAGATGCCCTCTTATGGTGTGTCTGAAGACAGCTACAGTGTACTCATATACATAAATAAAAAATGTTTTAGAATTATTTATTTATTTTAAGTTTTATTAAAATTTATTAGCCAGGTGTTGGTGGCACAGGCCTTTAATCCCAGCTCTTGGGAGGGAGAGGCAAGAGGATCTCTGTGAGTTTGAGGCCAGCCTGGTCTACAGAGTGAGTTCCAGGACTTCCAGGGTTACATGGAGAAATTCTGTCTCACTGCGCCCCATCTCCCATTTTTTTAAATTTACGTGTGTGTGTGTGTGTGTGTGTGTGCACATTCATACTGGTAAGTCCAGAAAAGGGTGTTGCATTGCCTGGGGCTGAAGCTATAGGTGGTTGTGAGCTGTCTGATGTGCACATCAGGTGTCTACAGAGTGGGACCTACTGAGCCATCTCCCAGCCCTGCAACCCCCCCCCTCTTCTTTGAGACAGGGTCTCTCTATATAGTCTTGGCTGTCCTGGACCTCGCTGTGTAGACCAGGCTGGCTTTAAACTCAGAGAAATTCTCTTGCTTCTGCCTTGCAAGTGCTAGGCCTATGCAGTCACACCTGGCCTCCATCTTTTATTTTTGTTTTTTGAGAGGGGTTCTCATTATGTAGATCCCCACTAGCCTAGACTCATTATTTTGTTCCATCAGCCTCTTGAGTCTGGGGGTTACAGGCACGCACTGCCATACCACATACCCTTACTTCCTTAAAAATGCCTTTTTATGCTCTCTGTGTGTGTGTGTGCATGTATAAACCACACTGCCTATATAAAAGTCAGAGGACAACTTGCAGGAGTCAGTTCTCTCCTTCCAATTTGTGGGTCCTAGGGATTGACTCAGATCATCAGTCAGGCTTGGTATAGGAGCCTTTACCCACTGAGCCTTCTTACTAGTCTTTTTATTTTATTTATTTGTTAGTTTGTTTACTGAGATAAGACTTTAGTCTATAGTCCAGGCTGGCCATGAACTCGTGATAATTTTGCCTGTTTGTTGAGACAAGACCTTAGTTGGTGGCCCAGGCTGGCCTTGAACTCATGATAATCCTGCTCAGCCTCCCAGATAAACCAGGATTACAGGCATGAACCATTGCTGTTTTTCCAAAGCAGTGCTCTGATATTGCTCTTGGCTTCCTCCTATCTGTAGTGAGAGGGGGGGACCTTCCCTGCATTGTCCCCCTGACCCTGGACCACTGCCTGCTGGGCGGTTGGTGCCCAGTGAGCTTGTGTGATATGAGTGCTCAGTGGGAGGACTGTGGAAGCCATGACCATAGCCTCTTGTGGTTCAGAGTCCTCATCCTGGGCATGGAGCACAAGGCTTTACATACTCCAGCATTTGCATTGTCCCCAGTCGTACCCATGGCCAATTATGAAAATATGCAGTTCCCAGGACATATAGTTATTGATAAATCAGTAACATAAACACTCATCTGTGATTATGTACATTTTTAGTACTGACTGTGTGTACAAACAAGGTAAAGCTGTTTTTCATCTCTTGTTACTGTTTTTGTTTAGGATCAGCTACTTCAGTGTTGGACTTTCTGTCTCAAAAAGACAAAGAAAGAATTAAGGAAGTAAAGCAGGCAACTGACCTGAAGGCCGCTCAAGCCAAGGCCAGGAGTCTGGCCCAGAGTGCCTCAAGAAGCAGAGCGCAGGCCTCCACGCCAGACCTCGGGCACAGCTCATGGCACCTGGCCTTGGGCAGTGGGACAGTCACCACCCGGGCCAGCAACTTCAAGCCTTTTGCCAAAGATCCAGAAAAGCAGAGACGATACGAAGAGTTCTTAGTACACATGAAGAAGGGTCAGAAAGGTGGGTGCTGGCCTGGCAGGGCTGGCAGCCTCTCTGTGCGTCCCCTCCTCCCCATCACAGACTGCAAGTCAAGCCACCCGGATCTGTCATTAGTCTTGCTCCACTTGGTATAAACAGTGCAAAGGTTTCAGGCCCTCACTCTAAAAAACAAATACATAGCAGAAATAGAGTTAAGGCCTATAATTCCAGCATTGGGTTGCTGAGGTAGTGGGGTCAAGAGTTTGAGGCCAGCCCTGACTGTGTAGTAAGTCCTTGTTTCAGAACTAAAAAGCAAAACAACAAAAACCACACAAAAGTAGTGATAATTTTGGAGTTTTAGTTTCTTTGAAAAAACACAGAAATATTATGGGGATGTGTTTTCATCTTAATCCCAGGTGTGGGACATGGGGCTGCTTCAGACTGTCCACAGCAGCTGACTAGGATTTGCCTCGTGCTCTAGCTGGGGCATGATTTCGCCAGCTGCAGGGAGTTTCTGCAACCGTGTGACATTTGGAATTCTAAAGGCTTTTCAGAGGGTACATAAAGGCCAGGGCCCTGAGTTGTTGGTCATGGTTTGTTAAGCAGTCATGCACAAAGAGGAAATAAGGAGAAGAAATTAAGTATCCTGATGGCGAAGATCAAACTTGCCCCAAGGAGCTTGAAGCCCCTAATCAGCAAGTAGTAATCTAATAATGATGCCCCCTTTCTTACCCCTGACTTTATTCAGGGATCTCTTTCCTTTCCCCTCGATCCTTTTTTCTCTCCTACCAAGTGTTAGGAGGTTGAAAGGATGGAAGAAAAGGGGTGGAGAAGGGTGGAAGAAAGAACAACCAACAAAGTAGTAAAAGACCACACAGAAGGGTCGAGAGAGCCCCTCCCCAGCACAGGGCCGTAGGTGGTCGGAATGACTGACATCTGGGCGTGCCAGCAGTGCCCTTGCGTCTAAGGGTTAGCCATGTGCCAGCCCTCCGGAGCTTGCTCTGGTACCGGGTAGCAAGCGTGTAGAATTCCATAAAGAGCACCTTGATGGATCGGGGCTGAACAGGTGGGTCAGCAGTTAGGAACACTTGCTGCTCTTGCAGAGGACGTAGATTTGATTCCCAGCACCCACATGGTAGCTCACCATCATCCACAAGCCCAATTCCAGGGGATCCAACAGCCATACATACATGGTGTACAAATGTGCTTGTAGACAAAACATTTACACACATAAAGTAAAATAAATCTTGGACCAGAAAGGAAGCATCTTATGAAGGAAGGAGTGACATTGCCTGGTGGTAGCACCCAGTGCCCCCACCTCCATAAGTACAAGGGTCTGGATGTTCGGCCACTGTGCTTTCCTTGGAGTAAAGCAGTGCCCTGTTCCTGTGCCACAGATGCTCTGGACCGATGCCTGGACCCCAGCATGACCGAGTGGGAGCGGAGCCGAGAGTGGGAAGAGTTTGCACGGGCAGCCCAGCTCTACGTGTCCTCCAACTCCACCCTGTCCTCCAGGTTCACTCACGCCAAGGAGGAAGATGATTCAGATCAGGTTGAAGTTCCTCGGGACCAAGAGGTCTGTGTCCATCACATGCCTACCTGCTGAACTTCATTTTGTGTTTTTGCAGTTGTAGGAATTGAGTTGAACCCAGGCTTTCACACAGTGCTAGTGTGTGTATGGTCTAACCATTAGGGAGCACTCCCAAGCTCTGGTCAGATTTATTTGTTTATTTGTCTGTCTGTCTGTGTCTGTATTTATGTGGATGTGTGCACTGTGTTCAGGTACATGTGCCTGTATGTGTGCATCCAGAAGTCAGAGGTCAACACTGAATGTCTTTCTCAATTATTCTGGACCTTATTTATTTAGTTTTTTTGACACAGGGTCTCATGTAGGCAAACTGGCCTGGAGTCCTGTTCTTCCTGCCTCAGCCTGCCCAGTGCTGGGGTTAGAGGTATGAGCCGCTCCATCAGGCGTCACCTTACTCTTTTGTTGTTGTTTATGTACATCGGTGTTCTGTACGTCTGTGTGAGTGCATCGGATCCCCTGGAACAGGAGTGACAGAGAGCTGTGAGCCGCCATGTGGGTGCTGGAGCCCAGGCCCTCTGGAAGACCAGCTGGTGCTCCTTACCGCCATCTCTCCAGCCCCCTCGACCTCACTTTTTTGACTGAACTCAGAGCTCATTGGTTCATCAAGGTGGACTAGCCAGTGAGCCTAAGGGATCCCTACGGCTGGGATTCTGGGCACATGCTCGTGCACCCAGCCTGAATGCAGGTTCTGGGGATATGAGCTCAGGCCCTTATGCTTTTGTGGCGAGCACTTCTGACCGAGGCATCTCCACAGCCCCTCCCAGTGATTCTAAAATTAAAGACGCCATGCACCTAAATCTTTCATCAGTGAAAAGATCAAAATACATAGAGCATAGGAGAGTAAGAAATAATTTGTTGTCCAGTTTATAAGATGTAAGCAGTGTAACAACCCAAATTCTGATATTTCAAGACCAGTGTTTGTTTGTTTGTTTGTTTTTGATGGAAGTACAAGGGAATGAAACTTGGCATTTTAACAAATACATACTTATTTTTATTTTATAGGTATGTGAGTTTTGCCTTCACGTATCTCTGTGTACCACATGTGTGCCTGGTACCTTCATAGGCCAGAAGACAGTGTTAAATTTTCTGGAACTAGAGTTGTAGACGGCTGAGCCATCTTGGTGCTGAGAATCAAACCTGGGCCCTCCGGGAGAGCAGCCAGGGCTCTTACCTGCGGAGAGATCTCTCTCCAGCCCAGACTTCTTTTTTTTTCTTTGAGATGTGTTCTTGGTATTCAGGCCACGCTAGTTTAGAATTCGCTATGTAGGCAAGGCTGCTTCATACTCACAGAGATTTACCTGTCTTTGTCTCCTGATGTATATTTTTAAAATTTAAAATTTATTTTTACTGATTTTTAAAAATTCTTCATTTTGGTGATAATGGCACACACCTTTAATCCCAGCACTGAGGAGGCAGAGGCAGGTGGAGTTCAAGGCCAGCCTGGTCTACAGAGCGAGTTCCTGTATAATAGCCAGGGCTACACAGAGATACCTGTCTTGAAAGTCACACACACACACACACACAAAATACCAAAAAACTTCATATATGTGTGCATCTACATGTGAGTATCTGCATGTGAGTTCGGGAGCCCATCAAGTCCAGATGGCTTGGATCCTCTGGTGCTGGAGTGGCGGGCGGCTGTGAGCTGCTGGATTTGGCTGTGGGGAATAGAATCGGGTCCTCCGCATAAACAGTGTGCTATCACAACTGCTGAGCCGGCTCTCCAACCTAAAGCTTGATACTTCTAACTTGGAAGACTAGTGAGGTCAGTTCTCTAACTACAGCTGACAGAATGTCCGTCTCTTCCTAGAATGATGTCAGTGACAAGCAGTCGGCCGTGAAGATGAAGATGTTTGGGAAGCTCACCCGAGACACGTTTGAGTGGCACCCCGACAAGCTCCTGTGTAAGAGGTTTAACGTCCCTGACCCTTATCCGGGGTAAGTTGGGTTAACCTGTCTTTCCACCCACTCTACGAAAGCTCATTTAAGAGAAAACATTGTTAGCTTTATTTTCTGTGTTGTGCCTGCATGTGGGCCTGAGCACCATGTGCTTACCTGCTCCCTGTAGGACTTGGAAGAGGGTATCAGAGCCCCTGGAACTAAAGTTGCAGCTACCACATGGGTGCTGGGAAGTGAACCTGGGTCCTCTGTAAAAGCAACAAGTGCTCTTAAGCACTGAGCCATCTTTCCAGCCCCCTTAGAGTTCATATTATGCTCTTGCAGTCCGCTTTATAAGAGGGACTTAACTTCTGACTATTGGGGGTTGCCAGGCTGCACGTTTACTTTAGTTTCTGTTTGTTTATTTATTTGTATTTTTGTTTATGCGTATGTAACTCTGTATGCATATGCATATATATATGAGGACTCAAGGTGGAGTCCCCTGGAGCTGCAGTGACAGGTGGTTGTGAGCCACATGACAGGTGCTGGGAACCCAACCCAGTCCTCTGGAAGAGCAGTAAGCACTCTTAACTGCTGAGCCATCTCTCTAGCCCCCACCCCACCCCCTTAATTGTGATTCACGTGACTGCGTGGATGAGTGTGTTTTCACATGTGTCTAAACCGCATTGCAACCTCTTAATTCATTATGAAAATACAAATACAGGTAAACTTTATTCCATGTCTTAATGACTTTGTGTAGCACCTTTTTAATGCTGCTCATACATTTTATTTTAAATATGTTACTCGCAGCTGGCTATGGCAGTGCCCGCCTTTGATCCAAGCACTTTCGAAGCAGAGGCAGGAACACCTCTGGGAGACTGAGGCCAGTCTGGTATACAGAGGGAATTCCAGGACAGCTAGGGATACCTACTGGAGAGACCCTATGTCAAGTCACAATAAAACATGTTATTTGTGTTTCTTTTCCCTTCATATATGTTTGGGGACATGCTAGGATCAAATACCATAGGACCTTGCACATGCTAGGACCAAAGACAGGGCCTTGCACATACTAGGATCAAACACCACAGGGCCTTGCACACACTAGTCAAGCTCTCTGCCACTGGGCTCCCTCCTCAGCCTAATGCTTTGTTTTTAAGTTCTGTTTATAAAATGTCAGAGATGACTCAGTGGTTTAGAGCACTGACTGTTCTTACAGAGGACCAGGTGTGTGTTCTAGCACCCACATGGCAGCTCACAATTGTCTGGAACTCCAGTTCCAGGGCTTCTGATGTCCTCTTCTGATCTTCTGACCATAAACTGAATGAATCAATTAAAAACCACAAGTTTAGCATTTTCTTATTGTATTATTTAAAATATTCCCAGAAAGCATATACTAGAAAACATAATTATGTTTTTAGCTATGGAATCTCCTGTTAGTGTAAAGTCATTTTTGAAGTTAAAAGTTCTAGTCTTTCCTCCTCCTCCTCCTCTTCTTTTTAAAGACAGAGTCTCCCTGTGTATCCTTACCTGACCTGGAACTCCCTGTGTAGACCATGTTGGCCTTGAACTCTCAGAAATCCATCTGCCTCTGCCTCCTGTGTGCTGGGATTAAAGGTGTGCACCCCCATGCTCGGCAGTCAATACTCTGATAGAAAAAAACTCAAGGGTTCTGAAGGCAGGCATTCTGCCTTCCTGAGCTACTTTGAGAAGTAGAAATGTCTTGAGCTTCCATGGCCTAGCCGGAGAGCTGATGGACGAGAGCAAGTCTCACGGGATGTGGGCTTCATCCTAGCTGTTGTTATTAAAACATCGTCTTTTTTTCCTTTTTACCCGCTACCCCAGCTCAACTTTAGTTGGCTTACCCAGAGTGAAGAGGGATAAATACTCCGTCTTCAACTTCCTGACGCTCCCAGAACCTGCCCCTCTGCCCACAGCTCCCGTTCCCAGTGAAAAAGCCGTGCAGCAGCGGGGTCCAGACAGTGAGTAGTACTCCTTGGGACCTAAGTCCTGACACCTATGGGACCTAGGTACTGACCCGGGTCTCAATCCCTCACCAGCTGGAAGGGGGAGTCAGGAGTGGACCGGCCCTAAGTGTGAGCACAATGTAGACTTTCTCTATTAAGAAATGCTTGTACCAGCCAGGCAGTGGTGGCGCACGCCTTTAATCCCAGCACTTGGGAGGCAGAGGCAGTCGAATTTCTGAGTTTGAGGCCAGCCTGGTCTACAGAGTGAGTTCCAGGACAGCCAGGGCTACACAGAGAAACCCTGTCTCAAAAAAAAAAAAAAAAAAACAAAAAAAAACCAAACAAAAATAAGAATTGCTTGTACCTCTACAGCAGCACCAGGCAGAACAAGCCAGGAGTTTAATCTTTGGGCTTGGGTCTGCCTGTGTCTGCCGTATCCCCAGTACTTTGTACAGTGTGCCTGACCCATCCAAGGTAGACCGAGGTTCTGAGCAAATGGAAGGTGAGGCTTGAATTTGCCTTCTGTTCACTAATTCCAGTATTCTGTCCTGTTCCTGCCTTTCAGAATCCAGGAAACCATCACGATGGGACACATCCAAACAGGAGAAGAAAGAAGATTCCATTAGCGAGTTTTTAAGTCAGGCTAGATCAAAAGTTGGACCTCCAAAACAAGAATCTGGTGCCTTAGGAAGCAAAGAGGAACAGGCTCCCGAGCCACGCCCAGAGACGGTATGGGGGCGCTGCTGTCCATGCTGGAGACTAGGGCCCAGGCCCTTCTCTATGTGATATGTTCTCTATTGAGTAGTGGGTGGGTGTGTGCCCATGTGTATGTACCCCTGTGTGTGATATGTGTGTGTGCCTGTGTATATGTGGGTGTGCCCATGTGTGTGTACACACATGTGTATGTGTGCCCGTGTGTGTGTGTGTGTGTGTGTGTATGCCCGTGTGTATGTGCCTATATGAGCAGATGACAGCTTCTGCTGCTCCCCTGATGTGCAGTGAGTGTGTAGGAGAATTATGTGAATAACAGAAGACATGTTTTTCCAGAACATCTTTACTTACGGAAACCAACAGCAGATAGATTTGGCCCGTGAGTTTTATCTGACTGGTGCCTATTAGACAGACACAATATAACAGTAGCTGTATGTGAGAAAAGTCTACACGCTTCTGTCTAAAGCAGCTCTCAATTAGTGTAAAGGATTGGAACCCAACCTGTTGTATTCATATGATGACAAATAAGTGTTCCCTTCCAGATAAGTGTTTCCTTTTGTGGAGAGAATATCCCCTGGTTCTCTTACTTTGTTTACTTGGCTTTTGCACATCTGTAGTCTGACGATGACCTATGAGAATGGGTTGTCTCCTTCCACTGTTTGGAAGGATCAAATACCACAGGGCCTTGCACATGCTAGGATCAAACACAGGGCCTTGCACATGCTAGCATTGAACAGCTGTAGGGAGCATTTCACAGTCAAACCGTGGTGGTTCTGGGATTCTCTGACAGAATCATTAGACCTTTTGGTAATAACCCACAGGTTTCTGCTTATTTTTATTAATCTCCCCCTTTTTTTCTCCTTTATTCAAAGTGGTTTATTTTTGTTGAACTGTTTTCAAGTTAATGGACTCTTTCCTGTGTCATTTTCATTCTGTCGGTGAATACAATGAGTTTGGTTTGTGTGGGGTATTGGCCCAGCTCCCAGGATCCCACAGTTCTCCAGCCTCATGCTCCCAGATTCCAAGAAGAGTCTCCTCTGCTTGTGCTTCCTGAGCACATTCTAGAAGAACCCCACAGGGAAAATGCTACACACTTGGTTAGGCAGCGCTGGGGGATACCCCAAACCATGTTGTAAAAATGTGCATGAGCATTTTACTCACATGCACAGATGTGCAAGCGGCACCTGTTGATCTCTGAAGCTGGAGTTACAGATGGATGCAAGCCTCCACATGGGTGCTGGCAATCAAACCCGGGTCCTCTAGAAGAGCAGCCAGCGCTTTTAACCACTCAGCCATCGGTCTACCCCCCGAGCCCCCAAACCCAATCTTAACTATTTGCTCATGTGTACGTGTGTGCTTCAAAGCCTCGAGTCCCTTCATCCCTGACTCTTGTTTCTCTGTTAATGCAGACTGTAGACAAAGCTGTGGATGCACAGACAGATGGGGAAGGTAGCCGCCCTTCCATGGATTTATTCAAAGCCATCTTTGCCAGTTCCTCTGATGAAAAGTCCTCATCTTCAGAGGAGGAGCAAGACGACAGTGAGGACAGTCAGGAGCACACCGAAGAGGCCAGCCTCAAAGGTTCCCAGGAGGCTGCCGTCGGGGAGACCTCCGTGATCCATGGTAAGGCCACCTCCCTGACTTGGGTGCTAAGAGAACTGATGGTGTTTAAGGTACAGTCTTGTTTGTCTGTGGTGAGACAGCCTCTCAGGAAGCCCAGTCTGACCTCCACATTCCTACAGCTGGCCTGCAACCTCTGATCCTTTTTCCACCTCCTAGACTCTGTCTCCTAGGACTACAGGCAGGCACCACGTTTGGCTTTGCAGCCTTCAACTAGGACAATTGACAGTTAATAGTATCTCATCATTTCATATACATACATACATACACACACACACACACACACACACATACACGCACACACATATACACATGTATGTTTGTGTGTATGTGTGTGTATATGTGTATGCTAGTATGTTCAGATATACATGTGTGCATGTATGCACAGTGGGTCCAGAGCTCAGCCTTAAGTATCATACCTCCATAAACAACCCCCTTGCTTTGTGAGATGCAGTCTCAGCAGTACCTGGAGCTCCTCAGTTTGTCTAAGCAGCAGGCAACAAGCCACAGAACCCCACGTTATCCAACACTGAACTTAGAAGTGCATGTCATCACACTCAGCTTTTTATGTGGATTCTGGGCTCAAACTCGGGTCCTCGTGTGTGTGTGTGTGTGTGTGTGTGTGTGTGTGTGTGTGTGTGTGTGTGTGTTTGTGTGTGTGTGTATGTATGTGTGTGTGTATGTGTGTGTGTGTATGTGTGTGTGTATGTGTGTATGTGTGTATGTGTGTATGTGTGTGTGTGTCAAGCAGTTTAGGGTCTGTGCCACCTCTCCGACCTTCCATCACTATATTTTAACTTGTCTGAGTAGAGTCTCAGGTGTTGGATCTTTTTAAAATCTAGTTTAAATTGCTGATGTATATTTTAAAGGTAGTTGTTTTTGACAATATTGATTTCCAAATTTAGCCTAGTTAAGAATTGAAAAAGTACAAATTTTCTGTAAATTTCTTTTTTTTTTTAAAGGGTTGAGCTAGAGTTCAGTAGCTAGCTTAGGGAAAATTCTCTCTCTTCCTTCCTTTCTTCTCTCTCTCTCTCTCCCTCCCTCTCCCTCCCTCTCCCTAGTCACTGAGGGAATGTCAGGGTTCAGGGGGTGCATTTGGTGAGGATGCTCAGGTCTGGGAGAGGTGTTATGCTTCTGTTGGCTCCAGCAGGCATGGCCTGGCATACCAACCTGGTACGCGGCTCTGCTCTCAGTTCCCGGCTCCTTGCTTGCCCAGAAATCTGGCCTGCTTGTTCTGTGCACCACCTTGAGTGTTCCAGACACAACAGGGAGAACTTTGGGATGCTGGAGCTGTGGTGGCCAGTTTCCTTCTGTATCACTGGAGGTTCTGTCTGCCTCGTCTGTCTGCTCCTGTGTCTGTCTGTGATAGACCTGAATATAAATCCTGAAGTCCCTTAACCAGGGTCCCACAGGGATATGATACAATATTTATTTTAGATGATTGCAATATCAGCTCTGTTTTTCTTCCTGTGGATAAACCCTTATTGTTTTTAATTATAAAGTCATGTATACTTGAAGGTTAAAAGTAGGCTGGGCATAGTGGTACATGCCTTAAACTCTAGCACTTGGGAGAGGCAGAGGCAGGTGGATTTCTGTGGATTTCTGTGGATTCAAGGATAGCTTTGTCTACATAATGAGTTCCAGGACAGCAAATAGTGAGCCCCTGTTTAAAAATATAGGGCTGGCAATATAGCTCAGTGAGAGTGCCTGCCTCCTATGCACGGGACCTGGGCTCACTCCTGGGCACCGCATAAACTGTCCATGGCCCAGAACTGGTGGATGGACGGCAGGCTCAAGAGCTCTAGGCCATCCTCAGCTACATAGTAAGCTGGAGGCTAACTGTGGCTACGTAAGATTGTCTCAAAAATGAGAACCAAAAGCAGTACAGAAAGGTAGACAGCAGGTAGGAAGGACCACCCCTGATGCCGAGTTCCCAGCTGTGTACCTGTTCTGTCTGACAGTGGAGTAGTCCCTTTATCTTTCTGGAGGAGCTGGTTTACTGTGAAAAGAAGCCTTTATCTTCACTGTTTCTTCTGTTGATAGTATATTTTGAATGAGGTTTAATGGGTAGGACAGGTGTCTCACCCCTGTTGGTAAGCGTGAATCTTCTTGTACCAGCCTTCTTCCGGTGAGCTCCTCAGATCCCGTTTAAATAGTTTGGAGTGCAGGCCTCTGGCTATCTACGGTGGCTTCCTGTGGACAACCTGTCCTGCACTTGGTTCTTTGTGGCCTAATGTAGCTGACCTGCCAGCCCGTGTCTACAGGCAGAGGTGGCCTCCACCTCGTCCTCCGCCGTGCGCTCTGCGCAGGCTGCTTCAGCAGACTGAAGAAGGTGTGCCATTCGGTGGCAAAAACACTGAGGCTCAAGTGCATTAGGGCAGGCAGATGAGTGAAATTAACATGCGGGTGTTTTTCAGCTGCTGAGCGGGAGCCTTGTGAGCCTGCCACCCCCTTCCCCATCCAAAAGGTACAGCTCGACGAGCGGGAAGAGTTCGGGCCTCGGCTGCCTCCTGTCTTCTGCCCCAGTGAGTCCAGTGCACATTCGCATGTGTGACCCCTGCAAAGGGACAGCCCCACAAATGCCGCCCCATCTACCTGATTCCACAGCCACCAAGTGCTCACAGTGTTTTCTGATTGCAGTCACACAGACACCCGCTCCCTCCACTGATTGCCCAAGGGACAGTTGTCCCTTTACAATGTCGCAGCTCGAAATGTCCCTTTCTTCTCGCTTTGAGATGTTTATGTTAGTAGGCATCTTAAATGTTGTCATTTTCCAGAGCTGCTATGGCACTATAACCCTAGCACTTGGGACACTGAGGCAGGAGGATCACAAATTTGACCTCTTTAATCTCAATACTCAGGAAGCAGAGGCAGATGGATCTCTGAGTTTAAGGCCAGCTTGATGCACAGAGAGTGAGTTCCAAGACAGCAAGGGCTACATAGTGAGACCTTGTTGCAAAAAAAAGGGGGGGGAGGGGCATTGTGGATAGAGGATATTTTCAGGTTTTTTTGGACAGTGACTAACAGAGCAAATAAAATAAGCCAGTTCCTTTGGCTGTAGGCATAGGCTATCCCTCTTCCCCAGCATCTTTAGCAGCTTCTGTTCTGGGGCCATTTGCTAATGTCCTCCATGAGGATAGTCAGCCTGGTTTGGGCCATGGCTTTGAAAGCCAGGCTAACAAATATGGTGACATGGTCCAGTCAGATAAGCAGCATGTGATTCTGTCTCCCACCATGCTGCTTCCCATGGTGTCCCACCTGTCCTGGCACGGCCACTTGGCCCAGCTTCCAGAGAATCCCAGCGAGCATGTTTTTCTCAACTTTGGTTCATGGATCTTTGGTTCCAGGTTGGTGTTAGTGGCTGAAGTACTCTGTGGTTTATTTGTGCCTATTTTCTAGAATGTCCTGGTTTCCATAAAATAGTGAATAATAACTTGGTGTATGGATTACTTAGGGGATATGGATTTACAAAAAGTAGCATTAGAAAAAGCTTTGGGGAGCTGACATTTTGAAGTATCCAACTAAGATTAGAAGTGGCAGTGCTCCCTAATGGTCAGCCTTCCTTTTCTCCCTGTTGCTAATGGCGCTTATCACACCTTCCCCGCCAGACTCTCGCCAGAAACTCGAGATACCTCAGAAAGAGAAACCCAAGAAGAGCAAAGAAAGACACAAGAACAAGAAGGACCACAGAAGAAAGAGAGAGAAGGTGAGTGTCTCCCTCTAGTACAGAGAAGTGTGGGAACATCCTGAGAAGCTCCAGGGGGAGGTGCTCCTGGCTGCGATGCTGGACGTAGCCCACTGGGTAGCTTGGTAGAATTGTCACGTCCAATGCTGGCTCTTTTCTCAGAACCTTTGTTTTACTTAGAGCAGCAAATTTTGAGTAGTTGCATTTAAGAAAGAAAGAAAGAAGGAAAGAAAGAAAGAAGGAAAGAAAGAAGGAAAGAAAGAAAGAAAGAAAGAAAGGAAGAAAGGAAGAAAGGAAAGTGAAAAGAAAAAAGAAAGGAAAAGAAAAGAAAGGAAAAGAAAAGAAAAGAAAAGAAATTTGTGTCCAATCAGGCTTGGTGACACATGCCTGTATTCTCTGCGTGAGTGGCTCGGTGAAGCACCCTTGTGGCTTTGGTTTCTGTCACCTGGCTTAAAACTGTCTACAACTCCAGCTCCAGGAGATCTGACACCATCTTCTGGCCTCCACAGGCACTGTGTACAAGACACACATGGGCAGAACACCCATACACGTAAATATAAAAAAAAAAAAATTTAAAGGATTTGAGGTACCTTATAGTAAATGTTACACATTATATAATAAAGCCATGCATACCCACCTCATTATTACCATAGACTAAGCTCTTGGACCTTAGTGGCCATTTAAAGGGAAAGAAGCTTGAGACAAAGATCCCACCGTAGGTGACTTTTTTTGTCATCCATGTGTTCTTTATGGCTTATAACCTGCAGTCTGGCTGTAGTTAGTGGCAGTACCTGCGTGTCCCTGCCTGCCCAGGATCGGAGCCGGTGAGAAGTCGCAGCGCTAGTGTCTATAGCAGGAAGGCAGGCCTGAGTGCAGTCAAGATGCACAGCCAGTGTGTGCTCGCTCCCTCTGCCTCGCCTGGACCAGTCAGATTCCTAGGAGGGTGGGGCTGAGAGTCGCATGAGGCCCTGCCTGCATCTGTGCTACTCTACTGTGCCTGTTAGTGACACGTTGATACCAGCACATACATGGTTTAGTGTGCCACAGCTGCCAGCTCTGGGTTTCACCATTAGGCCAAAGCACACTTTAAAGGAGAAATTTAATCTTTTATTAAAGTTTTAAATAAAAAGAAAAAAAAAGTTTTGTTTCTTAACAGCTCTAGCATCCAAACACATGCCCAGTGTAGGTGTTTTTTTATCTTTCTTTTCAGCCCAGGTTATTATATATGACCAAGTTCTACCTTTGAGCTAAGTCCCCAGCCCTTCTCAGGTAAATTCCAAGCATCTTACTGCTGAGCTAATCTGCCAACACTTCACTAGAGGATTCTGGGTGGGGCTCTCCCCCACTGAGTCCCACCCCTAGGCTCTTACTTCACTAGAGGATTCTGGGTGGGGCTCTCCCCCACTGAGTCCCACCCCTAGCCTCTTACTTCACTAGAGGATTCTGGGTGGGGCTCTCCCCCACTGAGTCCCACCCCTAGCCTCTTACTTCACTAGAGGATTCTAGGTGGGGCTCTCCCCCACTGAGTCCCACCCCTAGCCTCTTCACTAGAGGATTCTGGGTGGGGCTCTCCCCCACTGAGTCCCACCCCTAGCCTCTTACTTCACTAGAGGATTCTAGGCAGGTGCTCTACCAATAAATTATACCTCATGCTCCTGGGTTAGGTGTGTGTGTGTGTGTGTGTGTGTGTGCACGCACGTGTGTGTGCATGTGTTCATGTGTACAAATGTGTGTGTTCAATTGTGTGTATATATAGGCCAAGCATCATATTCAGTTGTTCACCTTTTTCGTCTCTTTTGGGTTTCATTTTCAGGGTTTTGTTTTTGTTTTCTTGAGACAGGGTCTCTCAGTATAGCCCTGGCTATCCTAGAATTCACTCTGTAGGCCAAACTGTCCTTGAACTCACAGAGATCCTCCTGCCTCTGTGTCCTGAGTGCTGGAGTACACGCCACCACAGCTGACCCCTCCACCTTATTTTTTGAGACAAGGTCTCTTATTTTTTGCTTCTGCTGTGATCGAGCAATAGGCCTGCACCACCACACCTGCTTTTTATATATCGAGCTTGGTCAGCAAGAACGCTACTGTCTGAGCTACTCCCCAGCCCTTGTTCAGCTTCATTCCATCTATTGTTTCCTAACCTTCATTTTTATTTTCTTTTTTCCTAGAAAAAGAAACATAAGAAACACAAACACAAAAGTAAGCAAAAGAATAAGAAATCGGAAAAAAATAGCAGTTCTGAGAGTACAGACAGCAGTGACAGCGGGAGTGACACAGGAGGGCCGGCCGAGCTGTCCCCGCAGGAGCTGCTGAGAAGGTAAGCCCTGGGGGAGGGCCGGCTGAGCAGCCCAGCAGGAGCTGCTGGGATGGTGACATCTTCGGGGAGGGTTGCTTAGAAGACCTAAAAGACCTACTGAATGTTCATTATGCTTGCTTTGAGCCCAGTGTCAGAATGAGAAAACTGGTTAGGGGCAGTGGCACTCATCCGTTACCCCAGCTCTTGGGAGGCTGAGGCAGAGGGATCTCAAGTTTGAGGACAATATGGGCCACATGGTATGAAATTACATCTCAAAAACCCGAAGTGGGATTGGAATAGAAATAGAGAAAAACTTCAGACACCGCAGAAAAAGCTGCCTTCTCCATCTTAACCTCCTCAATCAGTCTCCTATTAACTTTCAAGACTCTTGTACATACACACACACACACACACACACATGCAAACATACTCATGCATACACAGTCACACACATACACACACACACACATAATTTAATGTAACTTTTATTCGCCAGATGTAACTGTCGTCTCAGAGGCTTACTGTTGAATAAGCTCCCTCTACTTCCTTCTGAATGCTGGCTGCCTGGTTCAACTCAGCTGTTCTGGCCCAAACTCCTCTCCAAGTTGACTGATTCAAACTGGCTTCTCTTGGCTTCTGACTGAATTGCTCTGCTTGGCCTCATACTACTTTTGGCAATATGTCCTAATCTTCTGGCTCCTTCTCGTTCACTGGTTCATTCTGTCTTCACCTGTGTCTACCTTGTTCTCCTGCCACCTGTCTTTGTAAAACTTTCCAGCTAAAACTGCCCCCTTCTTTTTCCTGTGCTGTTCTCCTGAGAGTGTATCCTATCTCTGACTCATTCAATCAAATATTTCTCTAATTTGTCACTTTGTCTGTCCCTCAATTAGACTTCACTTTCAAACATGGTTCCTTCTTTCCTTCCTTTTAACTTTATACTATTTGGGATTAAAGGTGTGTACTAAGGGTATGTCTACATTCCAGCCAGATCACATAGACCTAGAAGGTCTTTGGATGTGATCTCTTGCCAGAGAAGCCATGTTGCTGGATTAAAATTCTTTTACATACAGATGCACACAGGTGCCCACATACACATACATATATGCACACACAGTCATATCCACACATACATGTAATCATATACTTGCATAATCTTATAAATACAACTATATATACAAGCAATCATATATACCCATACAATCATACACACACATGTAATCATATATATGCATACATGCACACATTTAATCATATAAACACATAACCATATACACATGCAGTCATATATACATGCAATTATTTATAGACATATTGATGTGCATGTTTAATATATATATTTCAAGATTGATTTATGTATGACTGTTTGCCTGCACACATATATATATATATATGTATGTATGTATCATGTGCATATGGTGCCCACAGGGGCCAGGAGGGAGTGTTGGCTCCCTTGGAGCTAAGTTACAGTGGTTGTGAGCTGTCATGCTAGCACCATGACCCAGATCTTCTGTAAGATCAGTAAGTGCTCCTAACTGCTGAGCCGTCTCTCCAGCCTCCTCCCCAACCCCCTTTTTCAGAGTATAACATGCACGGCCTCTAGTTCAGTTCTCAGTAGAGTCCTGTCCCCTTCTGAATGCTCATGAGCACAGACCGTCCTGTCCTGCCTCTCTGTCCACATTCTGGTTGTCCACACTCCTGCAGGATGCTCTATGAGCTCTATAGCCTTCTAGGTTTTCTCTGTTTTGCAGCTCTTAACTTTTCCACATTTCTTCCCACAAACCAGTTCTATAGACCCACAAACCCCATGGTCAGGAGTTTTCTGTGCTGCTGTGATAAAATAACTGACGGACAGCAAATTGAAGAAGGAGGTGCTTTTTTGGCTCAGTCTGATGGTACAGCCTGTCATAGGGGGCTGGCTGGTGATCACAGAGAGCGTCCAGCAGGGAGTGTATTAGGGCAGACAGAAAACAGGCAGGTGGCTGTGTGATAATCAACATGTAAAACTTAAATAAAACATGAAAAGTTTGGTGGCACCTGCTTATAATCCCGGCACTTGAGAGCTGGAGGCAGGAGGATCAGGGGGATCAGGAGTTCAAAGTCATCCTGACCTGCATACCAAGTTTGAGGTTAGCCTGAGCTACATGAGATCTCATCCCCCAAAACAAACAAACAAACAAACAAAAACAAGAACAAAACCTGAGAGGCAGTATATGTGGTAAGTACTGTTAGAGGCAGTATATGTGCTAAGTACTGTTGGTGCTAAAGATGCATCCTTAGGTTTTTAGATAGCTGTAAATGCACCTGTGTTCTCATCACCATAATATATACCCAAGACAATCAACTTGTAATGAGAAAAGTCATCTTTGGGCTCTCGGTTTTAGAGGGTCCAGTCCTCGCTCAGATGTCCCTGTTGACTTGGGCCTGGGCTGAGGCCTCACACTGAGTTGGGAAGAGACTGGGGTCCTGTTGTCTGCTTTAGACCTAAGACTCTGCTAAGGACCTCAGACTTCCCACTGTGTCTCACCAGAGAACAGTTTGTGGGTGTTGCTTCACCCCTACTGTGTGGATTCTGGATCAGACTCATCCAGCTTGAGTCTGAGTCATCGAGCTTGGGAACAAGTGCTCTTTACCTTCTGCGCCATCTTGCCACCTTTGTCCTTTTTAAACACAGTATCTCATTATTTAGCCCAGGCAGGCTTTGAGCTCACAACTTGCATCAGCTCTCTGAGTGCCAGGGCTATCAGTGCACAGCCATGCCCACCCAGCTCCTGTTAAGTTTTTTATTTAAGGGAATCATGTTTAATTTAGTTGTGTGTGCTTTTTCCCTCATTGTATTTGCAATGTTCAGGATTAAGCCCAGGGCCTCCTGCATGCATGCTGTGCCACTGAGCTAGCTCCCCAAGCCCTAGTGAAATCATGTCACACAAGCTCTCAGCGCTTGGCTTTGGAGATGTTACCTAGGCAACAGTAGCTGGTTGGTGGTTGGCTGAGCCCCGTTCCTTTATGCAGGAGAAGCATGCAGTGTTCTCTGCTCTGTCCTTGGTTCTCTCCCTAGAGAAGCCCCACTCTGAGTCCAGCAGCCATGCACTTTCTTTCCATTCACTTTGGCCCCTTTTCTTTCTTTTTGTGATAAGGTCTTGCCATCTAGCCCATTCTGGCCCGGAGCTTGTGATCTTCCTGCCTTAACTCCCAAGGGCTGGGACGACAGGTGCGCACCTCCATGCCCAGCACCTACTTAACTGGATTATGAAGATGAGATTTCAGACTGATAACACGAAAGCATTGGGCCCCAAAGTGAGCATGGATTTGCTCCTTTCCAAAGTCATGTGATGGCTGAGGCAGGCACAGGAAACTGACATCCGGAGTTGCTGTTAGAAGTGGAACCTGGTGCAAGGTGTGGGTTTGTGGGTCTCTCTGTGTGCCCTGGAAATAAAATAAGGAGCAGGGAGCTAGAGAGATGGGTCAACAGCACTGCTCTTACAGAGGACCAGGACCCACAGCAAGCAGCTCACTGCTGCCTATATCTCTAGTGCAGGGGATGCGGTACTCTCCTGACTCTGAGAGCGTCTGCACTCACACGTACAGACACACACACACACACACAGAGACACACGCATGTATACATAGTGTAAAAGTGATTATAGTAAATCTTAAAACATAAAATAAGGATCGAGACTGGGAGTGGTGAGTCCCACTTGTAATCCCAGCACTTGAGAAGCTGAGGCCAGCCTGGGCTAAGGGCTGGGAATATGGTACTGAGGAAGTATTTGGTTTTCAGTTTGTGTCTCCCTCTCTCTCCTGTTTTCTTCTGCAGACTGAAGTGTCTCCCCCTAAGAAGACAGTGATGGAGCCCTGCCCTGGCCTGTCTCAGTCTGGAGGTTCCTCTATGATGGAAGTCCACTGATTTCCCAGTTCATACATGTACAGATTGTATTTATATGTAAATTCCTTCTGTAAAATAATTTTTTAAACCTTGACATTTTAAAGGCTGCCCTGAAAGGTTGCAGAAATTGATTTCTATTTTTAACTTCAGTTCTTGTTAGAGGGATAAAAGATTGAACAGTTTAATTAAAGTGACTTTAAAAAAATGTGCTTCTTGATTTCTTTTGGAATGTCCTGGAGATTTTAAAAAGGAGAGAAGAGTGAAGGCTTTTCTCTGGTTTCTGTGTCAAGATAGCTGAGTCCAGTAAGGACAGCTGGGACTTGGCAGTGGAGGGGCAAAGGAGGCGGTTGCTGGGAGAAGCATCCTCTTGCTGGTAGTGCCTATAGCCCAGTGGGCAGACTGAGCAGGGCAGTGTGCACCACAGCCAGGGTCCCACCAACTGACAAAAATGCAGAGCTGGACAGGGGTGAGTGGTAGACACTTATTGAGTCAGGCGCTGATGTCATCCCCACACCTTAATGGGGATGCAGGTGGGGACCAAAGTGCAGGGAACTTTATACAATGAGAAAGACTTCAAAAGAAGCAAGAAGATGATGGTGCTTTGTTTAACCACCCAGATGTGAGAACTGTCTGTATTTCACCCAGTTACTCCATCCAATTTTTTTTTAAAGATTTATTTATTTCATTTATATGAGTATACACTGTAGCTGTTTTCAGACACACCAGAAGAATGCATCAGATCCCATTACAGATGGTTGCTGGGAACCATGTAGTTGCTGAGAATTGAACTCAGGACCTCTGGAAGAGCAGTCAGTGCTCTTAACCACTGAGCCATCTCTCCAGCCCTTACTCCATCCAATTTTTTCTTCAGCCTGTAACTATCATTGCTATGAATTGTAATGAATCCTTCCCTTGTCAACACACAAATATTGTAACTCTGGTCCCCAGAAGCTGCATCCTGTTCCATCCAAGTCTTGCTGTGACTTACGGGCCACTTGTCAGACACAAAGTGGGTGATGTATGAGCTCTTCCACAGGCAAAGGGACAGAGATTTATGGTGACAGCCAGAATCCAGGAGGGTAAAAGGTTAAGATCACTGGTTTTGCACTTCATGCTCGTTCCTCATGTGTCCAAAATGCCAGAGAACATTTTAGGGGCAGTAATACTCTGCATTGAGAGGCATCTTCTGTCACCCCTCCTTCATTTCCTCCTGGCAACTCTTCCCTTTTCTCTTTTTCCAAGGTTGGGTCTTGCTATGTAGTCCAGGCTGTCCCGGAAGGGAACAATCCTGACTGAAGCCTCCGAGTCAGAAAGTGGGCAGGTGAATAGCAGAACCTGGTGCAGCACGTGGATCCGAAGGGCTCAGTAGGGTGTGGGCACGTGGTGCCACCGTTCCCACTGGGCCCGCGGCTGGCCGGGCAGGCTCCAAGATGGCCTCACCCCAAGTCTCCCCAAAAGCCTTGGGGGATGACAGGAAAGGTTCTGGGGAGTCCTGGAAGGGTTCAGGAGAGACTAGGAAAGATTCTAAAGATAGCAGGGAAATTATTGACGAGATGAAGAAAGACACAGGAGAGGTCCGGAACAGCCCTGGCCAGGCCAGCGAGGGTTCTGCTGATGTCAAGAAGAGGAGGAGGAGGAAGAAGAGGAGCGCTAAATGGAAGGGGCCTCTTGAGCCCAAGAAGTTGGATTTTGTTGAGGACAGTTGGTGGAAAGGGTCTCTTGAGCCCAAGAGGCTGGATTTTGTGGAGGACAGTTGGCGGAAGGGGTCTCATGAGCCGGAGAGGTTGGATTTTGTGGAGGACAGTTGGCGGAAGGGGTCTCTTGAGCCGGAGAGGTTGGATTTTGTGGAGGACAGTTGGCGGAAGGGGTCTCATGAGCCGGAGAGGTTGGATTTTGTGGAGGACAGTTGGCGGAAGAGGTCTCTTGAGCCGGAGAGGTTGGATTTTGTGGAGGACAGTTGGCGGAAGGGGTCTCTTGAGCCGGAGAGGTTGGATTTTGTCGAGGACAGTTGGCGGAAGGGGTCTCTTGAGCCGGAGAGGTTGGATTATGCCGAATACAATTGGGTTTTGATCGATAACAGGAGAGTTTTGGCAGACAGCAAGAGGAGTTCGGTCGATAACAAGAAGGGTTCGGTCGATAGCAAGAGGGGTTCGGTCGATAGCAAGAGGGGTTCGGTCGATAGCAAGAGGGGTTCAGTTGATAGCAAGAGGGGTTCGGTCGATAGCAAGAGGGGTTTGGTCGTTAGCAGGTTTTCTGTCGATAGCAGAAGATTTTCCGCGGACAGCAGATTTTCCTCCGACAGCAGAAGGGGTTCGGTGGATAGTAGGAAGAGCTCTGGAGCCAATATGGAGGATTTCAGTGACTACAGGAGGAGTTCAGGCGAGGACAAAGAAATGTTTTCCTCCAATCTTGCCAGGGTGCAAAACAGCAAGGTGCCATGGACCACCCTGATGAAAGCATTGGGTCGGTTCAAGCTGTCCCTCCCAGATATCCGTCGGTATTATAATCTGTCCTCCCGCGACCCCCTGTCCTTAGACAAGGATCGTCAGCCACGTGACAAGCACCGCAAGACAACAGTGAAGAAGTTCTGGGGCAACCAGCAGCCTCTCTCTAAGGTCAGAACCACCCACCAATGTCAGAGGACCCAAGTGGCCTTCCAGCCACCTGAGTGAGACCTGTCATCCACTCTGCACCCTCTCAGGACAGCCTCTGTAGAAAATGGGGGGGGGGGGAGGGGGAGGGGCGATAGTCTGAGCAGCCCCCCTGGAGGGCATTAGTGACGCCTGAGGCTGTCTGAGTCGCCTGCTGCCTGGTGACCAGTGCCTTCACATCTACATTCCCAGCCCCATGCACCCTTTTACATCCCAGGGTCGTCCCCTGCAACTGTGTATGACTTTATCTACCTCCACCTTCCTAGGCAGAGAGCAAAACCCTGTCTCCTAACTTCCATCCTTTCGTGCTCCCTCAACTCAACGTCCTCTGTTATCCGGACATGGCCCTACCCCATGATTCTTATCTGTGAGAGGAACGTGGTAAGGGATGGGCCGTTTCCATCCCTATCTTTGCTTTCTGCTTTATCCTTATAGTTCTTGTACCATACAGTTCATCTGAGCAAGGTGTACATTGTACAGTCTTTTTTTTTAACATTTTCATATTGTGTAGCCCTCACAACTCTTGAACATTTCAGTCACACCTCCCACCCTTCAAAAAAGGTTAGCAATTATCAGTCATTTCTTGTTTTCTTTTTTTTTTTTGAGTAGCTAACCAAATATATTTATGTATATGAAACTCCCAATTACATAATGCCAGATTACAATGATAAAAGTTTTATCCCAATATTTCTAACCCACCCTCCTAACCCTAGGCAGCCACCATTCCTCCACATACACATAGAGTATAGCTTCTACACGTGTGAATATGTACATGTGCTACTGCACCGCGCACACAAAGAAGAAAACAATATAATTAAATAAAATGTGTATTTCATCATGCATTCTAAGTACATGCTCCATATCAGATATGTAATTTTTTTTTTTTGAGACAGGGTTTCTCTGTGTAGCCCTGGCTGTCCTGGAACTTGCTCTGTAGACCAGGCTGGCCTCGAACTCACAGAGAAATGCCTGCCTCTACCTTCCAAGTGTTGTCGATTAAAGCCGTGTGCCACCATGCCTGGCCAGATATGTAAATTCTTGATACTATCCTTTGTATCACGATGTTTTTAACTGAATTAAATTAAATTTATTTTTTGAGATAGGGTCTCATTATGTATCCTAGAATGATGTAGAACTCTTTGTGTAAGAACCAGGCTGGTCTTGAACTCTCAGAAATCCATCTGCCTCTGCCTCTGCCTCCTGAGAGCTGCAATTAAAGGGGTGCTCCTTGGGTCTGGAGAGTCGTCTTAGCATTTAAGAGCTTGTGCCACTCTTCTTGAGGACCAAAGTTCAAATCCCAGCACCCATGTCAGGTGGCTCCCTCTGCCTGTGAATCCAGTTCCAGGAGACAGAGGCCTCTGGCCTGCACAGACCCCTGTATTCATATGCACACATCCTTAAATATAATATAAAATAAATCCTTAAAGGTGGCTATCACAGTGCCCAGGAACTTTATTTTATTTTATTTTTTTTAGGACATAGTTTATTTCTGTTTGTCTTTTCATCCTTTTATTTTCCCCCAAAAGTCTAGGTAGAAATCAGGGATTCCATTACACAGGAGAAAAATGGGAATAACAATTTGGGGAGGGCAACCTGCATTCTCTGCTGCCAGGTAATGGTGGGTGAAGGAAGAATCTGTCCCATCCCTTGCATTCAAGGCCTTGGGGTGTGTCTAGCAAACAGAGAGGGCTTTCCGACCCTTTTAATTGTGATATAAACTTATAAAGCCACAGGCATATGCATTTAAATTTGCCTCAGATGGGAGGGAAGGTTGTTTCTGCCCATAGAGCTAGATAAGCAAAAGAGGCAAACATTGGTGTGTTGCTGTAGTTGAGTAATCCGCTCTACCTCCTGGCAATGGCTGCGCGAGCTCCTCGTTTGCTGCCCCAATTCAGTTCTCAAACGAAACACACACACACACACACACACACACACACACGCCACACACACACACACACACACGCCACACACACACACCACACACCACACACACACACATGCCACACACACACACACGCCACACACACACACATGCCACACACACACACACGCCCCCCCCCACACACACACACTCCACACACACACACACACTCCACACACACACACACACGCCACACACACACACGCCACACACACACACACACACACGCCACACACACACACGCCACACACACACACACACACCACACACCACACACACACACACACACACATGCCACACACACACACACACACCACACACCACACACACACACACACACCACACACCACACACACACACACGCCACACACACACACACACACGCCACACACACACACACACACACACACACACACCTTATATTTAATATGCCTTTATCAGCTCAATGGCTGGGCCATTCCCAAACTTCCACATTGCTAACGCCTCCGCTCCGATACTCCTGAATCATTACTTACTAAAATCTCTATTCCATCTTTGCTACCCTAGACCCAATGCCCGCCTCTTCCCCGCAGGGGCCGCTCTTCTCTGGCTCTCACATAACTGTATGCTTTCCCTTCTGCAGCTCTCAAGCCTGCACCTTGTGCCTTTTCCTCCCTAGTCCCCTAGCCCTAGAATCCTAAAGTCCCGCCTCTGTCTCCCTGCCCAGCCATTGGCTGTCAGCAACTTTATTTGCCAATCAGAACCAGCTGTGGGTAGGAACCCTTAGCGTCTCACATGCAGAATTCTGTGCACTTTAGGTAACCCATAACACAAGCATTAAACCAAATCCACAACACTGTTGACTTGGCTCCTCTGTCTCTCCAAACACGGAGTCTATCTTTCAGGAAGGGAACAGTAGCAGCAGTCTTGGCTCATCTGTGAAAGGTAGTCACGGTTGACCTGTCCCTCGGTCCCCTGGGATGGAGAGTCATTACATACGGTTCATAGGAGATTTAGAAGCTTCCTTGGGAAGAGTTTTGAAGCTCTGTCTTTACAACTGGCGGGGAATGGGGTCCTGGTTCGGGTTCCGCCACGCCAGGGAGCTTGTTTTGAAATGCAGAGGGCGCTAGACTCTGCTGCAGACTTCTCTCGAGCACGGGTGCTCACATAGGTTCTGTTCCAAGTACAAATAGCCGCACTGACAAAGCAGCTTCTCTGTCTCGCCCCGGCTGTCCTTTTCCGTCTGTGTCCTCCCTCATGGCGACTCTTTCAACTTTACTTTTTGGTGCAGGGGTTTCAGGACTTTCCATCTTCTGACTGTCGTTTCCCCTTTGCTGAAAACACAGGCACACATGATTTTAGCTGTGGCGGCATTTATCTGTTCTTGCTGTTGTCTTTTGGTGGCAGATCTAAGAAGCCACCAAGGCAAGAGTGGGATATTTTACCTTTGCTTTCCTCTGAGCCTTAGAGTTTCAATACTCAACATGTAAGCCCTTTTTAAAATATTTTTTAAAAGATGTATTTATTTATTTATTTAATGTATATGAGTACACACTGTAGCTGTCTTCAGACACACAGAAGAGGGCTTCGGATCCCATTACAGATGGTTGTGAGCCACCATGTGGTTGCTGGGAATTGAACTCAGGACCTCTGGATGAGCAGTCAGTGCTCCTAACCGCTAAGCCGTCTCTCCAGTCAGGCAAAACATTTATACACAGAAAATAAAATATAAATTAGAAGGTGTGAACTCTTAGCTCTGCTCTGTCAGCATGGACTCCTAGCGCTCTGGAACCATGAACTGCAGTAACCTTTGTTTTTAATCTGTCAGTTGCCTTGGTAGCATGGAGTTTTATCACAGCAACTATGGGCTCCACTAAAATACTTTCTTCCTTCAAGAGGGAAAAATATCAGGGCACATGCCCCCACAGTCCAGACTACCTGGGTGTTTTTATTTGTTTATTTTTGAGACACGATCTCTCACTGGGACCTGGGGCTCACTGGCTGTCCAGTTTAGGCTGGACTGGGTGACCAGCCAGCCCCAGGGGCTCACTGTCTGCCTCCTCAGGCAGACACCACTGGCACTTGCTGTGGGTTAGGGGAAGTCTGGAAGTTAGAGGTCAGTTTGTTAAATTGGGGATCTCCTTCCACCGTGTGGGTCCTAGGGACTGAACTCAGGTCACCAGGCTTGGCGGCACACACCTTCACTGCTTGAGCACTCTCACTCACCCACCTACAGATTGGTGAATTTTCTTCTTGAATTTTCACAAAAGCTTTAAGAGCAGCTTGACTGCAGAGATTGCTCAGTGGTTAGGAGCATGCGCTGTTCTTCCAGGAGGACCTGAATTTATTGCCCAGCACCCATGTTGTGTGGCCCACAACCATTTGTAACTCTGCAACCAGGGCCTCCAGGGCCCTCTTCTTACCTCCTACCACACTGAACACTCACAGCATACACACACACACATGCACACACACATGTACACACACACACACACATGCACACACACACATGCACACACACACACATGCACACGCACACATACACACATGCACATAAATAAAAATTAAAAGTTCATGTAAAGAGGCTGGTGTGGTGCCTCATGCCTTTAATCCCAGCTCTCAGGAGACAGTGGTGGGCAGAGTTCTGTGAGTTCCAGGCCAACTTGGTCTATATAGTGCGTTCTAGGATGGCCAGAGCTTCATAGAAAACGGTCTCAATAAATAAATAAATACACATATACATACATAAATACATAAATAAAAGCACATAGAAAAAGATCAGCTTGTCACTTTCTACAAAGATTTCATTGCCATCTTGGAATCCGATGAGGTGGTGTAGAACCTGTGGGTCTTTTTGAGGGCCTCTGATATTTTAGCATGATTCCATCAGCCCATCTGTGATCATGGGATGCCAGTCCTTTTATGTAGGTCTTCAATTTCTTTCAACAACGTTTCATTCTCTCCAAGGTATACAACTCCCTCCTACCCATTGTTTTTTGTGCTGGGATGCTTTCCTTAATTTTTTTTTCATGTCACATGTTTATATAAACACTGCTTAGTTTTGCATCATGTCCTTGCGTCCAGCGACACTGTTAAACTGGTTGTTGTATCCATCCTTTTGTTTAGATCCCATATAAAATAATAATTGGGCATGACCATATCGTGAGTTCCTGCCACTTTTGTATGGATGACACAAGGTTCATCAGTAGCTCCTACGACTGCTCAGTGAAACTGTGGGTAGGTGGCCAGATGACGGGGTCTCCTAGCACTCAGACGATGTGTACATTTAGGCTCTTCTGCTGGAGAATTTTCCAGCACTGAGTTCTTATTTTCTGGGGTTTGCCAAGGCTTCTGAGCAAGTGCAAGATAAAGGAGCCCATCCCAGTATCGAGTCCTCAGAAAATACTTAGGAACAACCAGTCTGTGGCTCTGGACACAGTGGGGGCTCGGGCTGAGGACCACAATGCTGATAGGCTCCAGCTTTGGGGAGGGGGTCCTGGTTGTTCCTGGTCTCTACTTGGGAGTCACTAAGCTATATGTTATTTTCTTTGGTTAAAATTTTATTTCCGGTATATTTATTTATGTGTATGGGATTTTGTCTGCATACCACATGTGTGCAGTTCCTACAGAGGCCACAAGGGGGCATCAGATTTCTTCCTGGAACTGGAGTTACTGAAGGTTGTGAGCCACCTTGTGGGTACTGGAAATTGAATGTAGGTCCTGTGGAAGAACAGCCAGTATTTTTAGCTGCTGAGCTGTCTGTCTCTCCAGGTCCAATCTTAATTTTTCATATGTTTTACTTTTGAGGCAAGGTTTTGCTAATATAACCCAGGTTGGCTTTGAACTCACAATCCTCCTGCCTCAGCCTTCCACATACAGGAATTACAGACCTGTGCCATCACACCCTTGGACAGATTGTTATTTCTCTGGGTCTCCTTTGCATCTGGAAAACTCAATTCTTGTATACTGTTAAACTGTTTTTGTTAAACATGTTTTCATTTATTTTTATTTGTGTGTGTGTGTGTGTGTGTGTGTGTGTGTGTGTGTGTGTGTGTTTGTTATGTACATACAGGCTCTTGGAGGCCAGGGAGGGCATTGGGCCATCTGGAACTGGAATTCCAGACAGTTGTGGGCTTGCCTAATGTGGGTGCTGGGAATTGAACTCAGGACCTCTGGAAGAGCAGAAAGTGCTCTTAACCACTGAGCCCCCTCTCCAGTGTCCCGTTCTTTAGATGCCGTATAAAATTCTTATTGGACTTAAGCACACTGTGAATTCCTGCCGCTTCTGTGATATCCAGGCCTTGGGCATCCACAGAGAACAAATGGGGGCCATTTGAGTTCTGCCCCAGCGAGATAGAGCAGAGGGGCAGGTCTGAGGCAGATCAGTGCCTAGCTGTGCTGTGGCAGAGAAACCAGGAACAGGGTATGATATTGAGGCCAGGCTGCAGAGAGGCAGCCTCTACTCTGCTTGTAGGATCTGGTGTTTGTGTCCAGCAGGCCCTGACAGGTCCCTATGGCAAGGCTGACAGAGAGGAGGGAGCACGGATGGAGGTGACATTGGCCAGCCAGGACTTGGCTGAAGATGACCGTAGGCTGGGGCCACCTGGGAGGATGCTCAGTTCTGGGGTTTTCTGCTGTCTTCTGGTTTGAGCTGAGAAGCAGCAGAGTGGGAGATTGTCAAGGGTGCTTCAAGTTCTGTCATGGAACAGATGAGACAGATCACTTGGACAGATTAGCACCCCTGATCCTACAAATGACGTCAGAGGAGCATCTCGTCATACGTAGATGCCAAAGCACAGACCAATCAGGTCAAAGGGTTTGGGACTATCCCAGGCCAGCTCAGACCCTGTATTGGGGACCCGACGGCTGTGTGACACTGGGTGGTTTATCTATCTCTTGAGGTCCTCTGAACTGCCCAGCCTCAGGACCAGCTGTGTGGTGGGGCTGCACCAAGCTTTGCCTCATCTCCAACCATCTCCAACCCCCGTGATCCCCACACTTCCCTCTGCTGCTGCCCTGTGGATGCCTGTGCACTCAGAGGCCAGGATCTAACCGTGGGGAAAATTCTCGCATTCTCTAGGATCCATAAAGCTTTTTCTATCCCTCAGTAGAAACCAGGGGTTCCCAAGCCAGGGGACAGGTAATTGTCATGGTGTGCCGTTCATCAGAAGGATTGATTCATGGGACTTGTGCATGTCTGGGCTGAAAGTCTGGCTGTCTCTGCTTGGATTTTTGCTTGTTTTTTTTTTCTGTTTCTCTCTCTCTCTCTCTCTCTCTCTCTCTCTCTCTCTCTCTCTCCACTTAAAGAATTGGGACCACACAGAAATGCTGAATCATAAATTTCACCTCCAACCCACTGTCACACTCCCCTGATTTTTCTGAGAGTCAGTGCTTTCCTTCTGCCTCCTTTGAAATCTCGCTAGTACTCCATCGAGGCTATAACTCAGGGCAGAAGACCTGTCTAATAGACACAAGACTCTGCTGGGCTCCATTCTCAACAGGAAAAGAGAACAAAATTAAAAGCTTCCTACAACACCAATCAAAACCCGATCAGTATTTTACCCTTCAAACTCACTTCGCAGGCACCGGCTTTTCCAAAGGCCAAATGCGAAAATCTGCTGGGAGCCTCCGTCCTTGGCTGCTGTTCCTTCTTTTGACCACATGGGGGCACTATTGAATTTGCAATCACTTCTTTCTCAGCCCAGACCACTGTAGCTTAGTCTCATGCGTTGGGGGAGGTGGGGGTGGGGGTGGGGTGGGGTGGAGGTTGTTCCGCTAGCTCAGTATTTCTCAACCTTCCTAACGCTGTGATCCTTTGACACAGTTCCTTATGTTTTGGTGACACCCCCCCCAAGCCATAAAATTATTTCATTGCTACTTCATAATAGTAATTTTGCTACCGTTAGGAATTGTAATACACACTTATCTGTGTTTTCCAATGGTCTTAGGCCCCTGTGAAAGGGTTACTAGGACCCCCTCCCAGGGGTCTCGACCCACAGGTTGAGAAACACCGCTTTAGCGGCACTGTGCCAAGCCAGAGAGACTGGATCCCAGTAGTCCACATAGACCCTTCCTTCTTCCTGAGCCCAGGACACCAGCCTGAGTGTGCCCTGCCCTGCTGAATTCCAGTTGGGAAACTCCTTATCTTCCACTTGCAAAAGGGCCTCCTGGGATTTCCTGAATGTGACCATGTGCCCCAGGGGACAGGCGTAGGGAGCTGGGTGTGTGCAGTTTAGCATTCACAACAGGCCTGGGGCTACCATAAAGGCTACTGGTAAGCAGACATCTGGCCTTAGTCTGGGAACCAGTCTGGTGAATAGTCCTTTACCATTTTAGGAGATTGTCCCCCGTGTAATAAAGGCAGCTAATCACACCTTTATAGTCTGTGCAAACAGCCTCCCTGGAATTCAAGTGTGGGCTAGGCACAGTGTCCACGGGACTGGTCTCCTTCTTCAAGCTTCCAGGTCCTGGGCTCTGGTACACCTTTCTGGTAGGCAACACTTTACATGGATTGGTGTAGGCTATTGCTGTAAATGGTGAGCCCCAAGCTCTCCAAGAGATGATTGGAGAACATCTGGCTTCCTTTGGACTTTGCCCCTAGCACCTTATTATCTGGTAACTATTCCTGTCACTGCAGGGAACTTGAGTGCATGTGTGTTTTGCTTGCATGTGTTCACCGTTTGCGTGGCTGGTGGCTGCAGAGTCCAGAAGAGGATGTCAGATCCCCATGGAATTGGAGTTACAGATGGTTGTTATCTGCCATGCGGGTGCTGGGGACTGACCTGGGTCCTCTGAGAAGGCAGTGCTCTTAATCACTGAACCATCTCTCCTGCTCTACATAAATCTTTAATTATGTTAAAAAAAACCTGCACTGTGTGTATGTGGAAGTCAGAGGGACAACTTTCTGGAGTAGGTTCTCTCCTTCCCACCATGAAGGTCCCGGGGATTGAACTCAGGTCATAAGGCTTGGTGGCAAGTCACCCACCGAGCTCTCTCACTGACTCATATACTGATATAGGACTTTAACCACAAATCTGGTTATTTCCTTCGGAGGTGCCCCTCGGAGTATAATCACAGGGCCAAAGGGCATGGAATTCTATTTGAAAGAAGTTCTTGAGGGATATTGATAGATTCTGCAAAACCTCTTTGGCCAGTACAATGAGCAAACAATCCCTCGAGTCCACTCCCAGCATGCCCAGGGCCCAATTGTGCCTGGGGCACTGAGGGGGATTTCCTGATGCTGTGGACAATGCAGTGTCCCTCCCGCTTGGGATGTTGGAAAGCCCCGGAACTTTGCTGTATGCAAGCTAGGAACTACTGCTGATCAGAATTCATGATTTCCATACTTAAACCTGACCACTGTCTCTCCTCTCTCCCCTTGATTTGAGGATGCTGAAGACGGAACTGTGGTTTGCGACTTTGAGCCACGACCCAAAGCTCCTGTTTTAGAGTGCAGTATCACGGCTGACAACAGAAGGTGACATCTGGTCTGTTTTACACTGGTTGGGGAAAGTCAAGAGTCAGCAGGCAGGCCTCCAGACTCCTGTACAGGCTTTTGTTTGTTTAAGAAAACATACAACCACGTTCCCCTGTATGGGCCTCAATGTTTCCATGCACCTTGAGAATCAAGGAGTCTAACAATGTAACAACATTCTGAACATCTAAATTGCTTAAAATAGAATGCTTACAGTGGTTAAGAACCTAGTCTGAATTTTCTTTTATTCTTTCCTTCCTTCCTTCCTCCTCCTCCTCCTGGTTCTCCTGCCCACCCTCCTCCTCCCCACTTCCTCCTCTGATTCTTTTTTTTTTTTTTTTTTTTTGTCTTTTCAAGACAGGGTTTCTCTGTGTAGCCCTGGCTGTCCTGGAACTCACTTTGTAGACCAGGCTGGCCTCGAACTCAGAAATCCGCCTGCCTCTGCCTCCCAAGTGCTGGGATTAAAGGCATGCGCCACCACCGCCTGGCCTCCTCCTCTGATTCTTGTTTGAGACTGAGACTCACTCTTTAGAGCAGCCCAGTCTGCAACTCATTATGTAGCTCAGCTTGCCTCCAACTTGCAGCAGTCCCCCTGTCTCAGCTCCTCCAGGGGCTGTGATGACAGATGCGCCTCGAAACTTTGCTTGAATTTTCCTCACAAAGCATCTTTCCTGTGGTCACACAAAACCCGGGGCAGCTGCGCCTGATCTCAGCTCACTGTTGCCCTGAGGGAACAACCCTGACCATAAAGCAAGTTGGGTAGAAAAGGGCTTATTCGACTTATACTTCCGCACCACTGTTCATCACCAAAGGCAGGAACTCAAGCAGGCCTGGAACCTGGAGTCAGGAGCTGATGCAGCGGCCATGGAGGGGTGCTGCTTACTGGCTTGCTCCCCATGGCTTGCTCAGCCTGCTTTCTTATTGCACCCAGAACCTCCTACTGCCTAATCTTATGGAAGCATTTTCTCAACTAAGGTTCCCTCCTTTCAGATAACTCTAGCTGTGTCAAGTTGACCTACCCCTGACCCCCAAAGTTCACTGGAGAAATGACTCATAAGTTAAGACCTAAGTTCAATTCCCAGCACCCATATGAGGTGTCTCACAATCTCCTGTAACTCTGGCTCTGAGAGACTGAACTCACATACACATACCTATCCACAGATACACACGTACACATAATTTAAAATGATAAAAGTAACTTTTTAAATGGGGTCCTTGATCCTGAGCAGAGGCTTCCAAAGAACAATACAAGTTAAAGGCAAGTGTGGTGTTCAGGCATCATGGGGATATATATATATATATATGTATACACATATGGAAGATCTTTATCATATGCTACTTAGAATTTTTGGCACTGGGACAAATCCTAAGACGAACAACTTCAGGGAAGAAAGACTTGTCCTGGCTCATGATTCTACAGGTCACACAACTGTTTCTGAGCCATGGCAGAGCATCATGTCACAGCAGGAAGCTTCAGGGTGGGAAAGGTGCTCGCTTCTCAGCAGCCTGTAAGCAGAGACTCAGGAATACTCCGGGGACAAGATCTGCCCTTCAAAGATCTGCCCCAGGGGCTACTCCCTGTGTGTAACCTATCCCACGCAATAGTTCCCACCACCAGTCAACAACGCCATCCAGAGTCCCTCAATGGATTAAGCACAAATAAAGACAGACCCTCAGCAAACTCCCTCAGCCCTGATACCAGCTGGAGACTAGGTCTTCAAAACACAGCAGGACGTTCGTGCACACGTCTAAATGTACAAGAGCATTTCAGAACACAGCGGGCAGTCCAGGAGAGCGTTTTCCTGCACAGAGACTGATAATACAAGGGCAGAGTCAGGAACAGGGTGAATTGCAAATTCCTTATGAATTGCAAAGATGATCTATCTATCTATCTATCTATCTATCTATCATCTATCACCTATTGATCTATCTATCTATCTATCTATCTATCTATCTATCTATCTATCATCTATCACCTATTGATCTATCTATCTATCTATCTATCTATCTATCTACCTATCTATCTATCTATCATCTATCTATCTATCTATCTAATCTATCTATCATCTATCTATCTATCTATCTATCTATCTATCTATCTACCTATCTATCTATCTATCACCTATTGATCTATCTATCTATCTATCTATCTATCTATCTATCTATCTATCTATCATCTATCACCTATTGATCTATCTATCTATCTATCTATCTATCTATCTATCTATCATCTATCACCTATTGATCTATCTATCTATCTATCTATCTATCTATCTATCTATCTATCTATCATCTATCACCTATTGATCTATCTATCTATCTATCTATCTGTCTATCATCTATCACCTATTGATCTATCTATCTATCTATCATCTATCACCTATTGATCTATCTATCTATCTATCTATCTATCTATCATCTATCACCTATTGATCTATCTATCTATCTATCATCTATCACCTATTGATCTATCTATCTATCTATCTATCTATCTATCTATCATCTATCACCTATTGATCTATCTATCTATCTATCATCTATCACCTATTGATCTATCTATCTATCTATCTATCTATCTATCTATCTATCTATCATCTATCACCTATTGATCTATCTATCTATCTATCATCTATCACCTATTGATCTATCTATCTATCTATCTATCTATCTATCTATCTATCTATCTATCATCTATCACCTATTGATCTATCTATCTATCTATCTATCTATCTATCTATCATCTATCACCTATTGATCTATCTATCTATCTATCTATCTATCTATCTATCTATCTATCTATCTTTTCTTTTAAGTATTTTACTTATTAGCTGGGCATAGTGGTGCATGCCTTTAATCCCTGCACTTGGGAGGCAGAGGCAGGTGGATCTCTGTGAATTTGAGACCAGCCTGGTCTACAAAGCAAGTCCAGGACAGGTAGAGAAACCCTGTTTCAAAACAACAACAACAAACAAACAAATTATATATGTGTCTATATAGAGAGAGGTTTTTGTTTTGCTTGTTTATATTTTATATGTACCAGTGTTTTGCCTGCACGTATGTAAGGGAACTACATGTGTGCACTGCCTATGGAGAAGGGAGTGTTGGAACCTCCACATGAGCGCTGGGAACCCAGGTCTTCTGGAAGAGTAGCAAGCACTCTTAACCACCAAGCCATCTCTTTAGCCCCTGAAATCCTATTTTTACAACCTTAAATATAGAAGACTAACTTGGAGTGTCCGAAAGGTAGGAAGGATAATAGGGCTGGAGAGTCTGTGTACATTTTCAGTGGGGATGCACAAGTCCCCAGAGTCTTTGGAAAGATCAATCTTGGTCCTAAGTTATCAAAAGGAGAAAGACTCCTCACAGGAACTGCGGGTCACAACGACTATTGTTAAGATGCAACGTTTGTTTGACTCCTCCAGGATGGTGGCATCATCCTACGATAAGACGGTGAGGGCTTGGGACGTTGAGACAGGTCAGCTTCTGGTATGTATGCCCTGCCCCTGTGAGGGTATCAGAGCACAAGACCATGACTGGGCTTTGGTGACTTTGGGATGAACCTGGGGTGGGGGACAATGACAGTAGCCCCAGGTCTTCCAGGAAGAGCATCTTCTCTCCTGCAGGGAGACCGCATTGATTTCGGAAGGTAGATACTGGGCAGGAGAGGCTTCCACTCCAGGTGTGTCAGGGGCTCCTCAGAACCACAGGGAGAGGCCGAGAGCAAGTTGGCCATGCACCCCACGTTCCCCAGTGCACCACTTGGACTTGGGACTTGATGAGGCAGGAAGTAGGCTGAGGCCTTAGAGCAAAGGCTATGAGGCTGATGAACCAAAGCTGTAGGCTTTGCCCAGTCTCGTGTCTCTGTCTTAACAGTCCTGGGATCCCTTCCTTCTGCAGTTCCCAAGCCTGGGCAGTGTTAGCAGTGCTCAGGGGCCCTCTGGCACCTCCTGTCCCAACTCTTGCTACCCCCCACCTAATGTCTCTGTTACTTTCTCTTAGTCAATCTTTATCACCTCCCTCTCCTCTTCTTTTCTTAAAAACAGCCTTTCTAGCAAGGTGGTGATGGTGGCACACACATTTAATCCCAGCACTCAGGAGACAGAAGCAGGTGGATCTCTGTGAATTGGAGGACAGCATGGTCTACAGAGTGAGACCCTATCTCTTAAAACAAAACAAAGCAAAACAAAACAACAGTAACAAAAATGAACACACACCTTCCTAAGTTGGTACAGTGGTGGTACACCTATAATCTCAGTACTGGGAAGGCTAAAACAGGAGGAACCCATTTTCAAGACTAACCTGGGCTACACAAGACCCTCTGGAGAGATGGCTCAGCAATTTAGAGCACTTGTTGCTTTTGCAGAGGATCCAGATTTGGTTCCCAGAACCCACACAGTGCCTCACAAGCTCCTGTAACTCCATTTCCAGATCTGACTCCCTCTTCTGGCATGCATAGGTACTGCATGCACACTGTGTGTGTGTGTGTGTGTGTGTGTGTGTGTGTGTGTGTGTGTGTGTGTGTACACAAGTAGGCAAAACGCCCATACACATAAAATAAATAAATCCTAAGATGGAAGAGGAGAACAAAACCCAAATATCCAACTTTTCTCAGTGTAAAAGTCAGCACACTCATCGTAAACATTTTAAGGACAATTCTTAGATTAATATGTTGGCGTGTCTGTCCTGTGTACAGGTGTTTTTTTGTTTTTTGTTTTGTTTTGCCTTGTTTTGTCTTTCTCTGCAACCCAGGCTAGCCCGGAACCCTTGGTCTTTCTGCCTCAGCCTTCCAGGGGCTGGGATTACAGCAGCACAACCACAGCTGAATTTGTCATCTTTGCTAACCAACGTTGTAGGGCTTCACAGCCCAGATAATCGAGGCCCTGCCTTGCTGGCCCCGCAGAAGGGCTGCTGTATACATTGTGTGTGTGTGTGTGTGTGTGTGTGTCTACCTGTGCACATGAGCCAGAGGAGAGCTTGTGGAAGTCAGCTCTCTCCTTCCACCATGTAGGTTTTGAGACTCGAATTCAGATTTCCCAGCTTGGGAAGCTTTGCCCACGGAGCCAGTGCAGCTGCCCGGCCCACAGAGCTGAGGCTAAGTGCAATTTGCATACATTTGTGACTGCTGTTGTTATTGTAAACTTCTGTCTCTCTCTCTCTGCTTCTCTCTCTCTCTCTCTCTCTCTGTCTCTCTCTGTGTATGTGTGTGTTTGTGTGTGTGTGTGTGTGTGTGTGTGTGTATGGGGGGGGGGGAGAGAAGCTAGTCTCCTGCAGTCAGAGAAAAATCTTGGCTGTCTGTCCTTACAATCCATCATGTTTGACACAGGGTTGGTTGATTCTCATTATTTCTCTCTCTGTGTCTCTCTGTCTCTCTGTCTCTCTGCCTCTCTGTCTCTCTCTCTCTGACTCTGTCTCTCTCTCTCTCTCTCTCTCTCTCTCTCTCTCTCTCTCTCTCTCTGTCTCTCTGTCTCTCTCTCTCTCTGCATATATCAGGCTATCAGGCTAGCTGCTCTCAAGCTTCTGGGGATGCCCTGTCCCTGACTTCCATCTCCCGACAGGAGTGCTGGGACTGCAGATAGATTCTTCCCCTTCTGACTTTTACATGGATTCTAGGCCATTCGGACTCCGGTCCTCACATTTCATGGCACATGCCTTATCTACTGAGCCACCCCCCTAGCTCTGCACACACACACACACACACATGTATAATTGACTTTATGTGTAGGCATGTGTACCTTAATGTATACATGTGCACCCCATGAGTGCAGGTACCCCTAAAGGCCAGGAGAGGGTGTCACATCCCCTGGAGCTGGAGTTATAGGAAATTGCGAGCTGCCTGACGTGGGTGTTGGGAACTGAACCCCAGTCCTCTGTAAGAGCAGCGGGCGGCATGCCTAACCAAGGAACCATTTCCACAGTCCTGCATACACAGGCACGCGCACACACACACACACACACACTTATGTCTGGGTCTTGATATATCTCTTCAGGGTATATAGCTAGATTTCATTGCTAAGGTAAGCAGTGTAAGATGACAAAGCTTAACTATTTCCAGAAAGCTGTGCCATCTCACAGCCTTGGCATGCAAGCAGGAGGAAATGTCTCCCATTGTCACAGGCCAGGTATCACAAACTTAAAAGAATTAGCCAGTGTGGTGGTAACAGATGATGACACTTCTATGGATTATTCCTGACTTGGAACATCTTTTTCCAAGTGTTTTTTTTTTTTTTTGTTTGGTTTGGTTTGGTTTTTTTCCTGTTGTAATTTCCCTGCTAGTCTCTGGATAGCATTTCTATTTCAAATCCCCCCTAACCCCCCCCCGCACCTTTACAGTCCTTTTATTTATTTCTGTTGCACAAGTCACCAGTAACCGTGGCCAGCATCAGGGATGGCGTAGTGACCAAGGGCTGTGTGACAAATGGCTCCAAATCTTGTTGCCTTAAACAGCCGACGTTTTATTTCGGGTGGTTCTGGCTCCAGTTACTTTCTTAAGTCGCGGTGACAATGTCATTTGGAGCTGCAGTTGTGCTGGGGCCCCCCACTGGGCCGGAAGGATCTCCTTCCAAGATGGTTCACTCCTGCGGTTGTTGGCAGGAGGCCTCTGCTCATATCCTTGTGGGTCCCCAGGGTCACACAGAGCTGCGTGTGTGTCTTTAGAACATGACAGTTAACTCTCATGGAGCATGTGTTCCAAGAAAGGACAAAGAACAAGCTATGGTTAGTCTCTCTCTCTCTCTCTCTCTCTCTCTCTCTCTCTGAGATTTGGGTTGGCCTTGAACTCAGAATCCTCCTGCCTCAGGCTGCCACGTGCTGGGATCACAGGCATACAGCACCATGTCTCTCTCGCTCTTTTTTTGTTTGCTGGATATTTAATCCAGGGCTCCAAGATGCTAAAACATACCCTATACCACTAAACAGCTTCATATTATAGCCCTACAGTACTCTGTTTTCTCTCTCTCTCTCTCTCTCTCTCTCTCTCTCTCTCTCTCTCTCTCTCTTTCTCTCTCCCCACCTTCTCCCTTTTTCTCTTCCCTCCCTCCCTCCCTCCCTTCCTTCCTTCCTGCCCTTCCCTTTTCTTCCCCTTGATTTTCCTCCTTCCCGGCCTCTTTTGAGGTAGGCTCTCTCTTGTAGCCCAGGTTGGCTTTGAACTTGCCATCCTCCTGCCTCAGCCTCCCAAGTGCTGGGATTATAAAGTGCTCTGCCACACCCAGCTTCAGTGACTGCTTTCCTATGTGGTGCCACTCCATTCCTCCTGCCATTCTCTAGCTGTCAGAAGTGAGCTCTGGGTCTGACCACATTTAATAAGGGGACGGCTAGGCTCAGCCTGTTGGAAGGAATCTGGGGAGCGCCTTAAAGCTGGAGTCCGCTGAGCAGGTGCACTGTTCTCTTTGGGCCCTGCCTCATTCCAGTGGAAAGTCAGGCACGACACCTTTGTAGTGTGCTGTAAATTCTCTCCCAACGGGAAGTTCGTGCTGGCAGCCTTGGATGTGGATCGCGGGATCTTCCTAATGGATCCAGAAAACATCACCTCCGTGATCCATATGAAAGGTGAGGTTGCCAGGCTCCCCACACACGGCAGCAGTGCCTGACCACTTGATCAATAGGGGCCTTCAATTGGTACGGTGAGACATGTCAGGGCCACATCATGAGTCCTACCGGCCACTGCATGCAAGGAATTACAACACATGGATGGTGGAGGCAGGAGGATGAGGAGTTCAAAATGATTTCTCTCTCTCTCTCTCTCTCTCTCTCTCTCTCTCTCTCTCTCCCCCCTCTGTGTGTGTGTGTGCATGTGTGTGTGTGTCTCTGTCTCTGTGTCTCTGTCTCTGTCTCTGTCTCTGTCTCTCTGTCTCTGTCTCTGTCTCTGTCTCTCTGTCTCTGTCTCTCTGTCTCTCTCTCTGTCTCTCTCTCTCTCTCTCTCTCTGACTGCTTTCATAATGTGGTCCCTTCTGCCATACTCTAGCTATCAGAAGGGAGCTCTGGGTCTGACCACATTTAATAAGGGGACAGCTGGGCTCAGTCTGTTGGAAGTAATCTGGGAATCACCTTAAAGTCCCTCACTGGGGGATTCTAGGCAGGGCTCTACCATTGAGCCACGCCCCCAGCCCCTCACTGGAGGATTCTATGCAGGGGCTCTACCACTGAGCCACACCCCCAGCCCAGAGGTATTATTATTAGTGCATTGCTAGATGACCTTTCTGAACTAGTGTGTGTGTGTGTGTGTGTGTGTGTGTGTGTGTTTACCATCTTTTTGGCTTTTAGCATATCACTTCTCAACATTTCGCACCTTCCTATTAATGGGTCACGTCCTATTCTCCTATCCTTCATATTCCCAAGTTCTAGCTACGTACCCTCCTTCTCCACACTCTACTATCTCTAGGAATGCATCCCTGATGACTTAGAGCTGCCTTCCAGCCAGGAACTACTGAGAGCTCCTCTCGTGACTCTTGGCACAAAGCAGGCCACAGCCTGCCTGGGGTATCTCTCCCATTGAACTGGGGGCTGTGTGGTTGCATATGGCCGGTAGCTGAGCTGAAAGTCTAGCTCATAGCAGACTAGCAGGAAATGCATGTGCGGGTGGATTGTCCCCTGGGAAAACTGGGATTGTCCCCATTGCATCACCAGGGGTTGGGTTCCCTGAGGCTTTCCCTTGAAGTCACTTGTCACTTTGCTTGTGTGTAGATCATCACCAAAGGTCCATCACTTCATGCTCCTTTGACCCTGACAGCCAGAAAGTGGCTTCTGTCTCCATGGACAGGTGTATCAAGATCTGGGACATCAAATCCCGAACCACGCTATTTACTATACCCAAGTGAGAAGGGTCCTGAGTGGGGTGGGCAGTGGGGTTTGGTGTGGGCAGCAGCGTCCTGCAGCAGGAGGTGAGAGAGAGGTGTCTCTCTTCCTTCCCTCCTGGATTCCACATAGAAGCCACTGTCCCAGTGGAGGTGTCTCCAGGATGTCCCAGGAAACCAGAGAGAAGCTACCAGTGTAATTTATAGAAGGGGCCAGACAGGGTCTCAGACGCATTCATTTCAGTGTGAACCCGTAGCAGCAAACACACCCAGAGCCTGCATAAAAATAGGAAGTTCAGGGCTTTTGATCTCAGTGCTTAGGTCACAGAAGCAGGGGGAATCTCTGTGAGAGCAGGAGTACAGCCTGGTCTACAGAGTAAGCTCTGGGACAGCCAGCGCTACATAGTGAGACCCCTGTCTCAAAACAACAGCAGTAATAATAATAATAATAATAATAATAATAATAATAATAATAAAGGGCTGGAGAGATGGCTCAGTGGTTAAGAGCACTGACTGTTCTTCCAAAGGTCCTGAGTTCAAATCCTAGCAACCACATGGTAGCTCACAACCATCTGTAATGAGATATGACACCCTCTTCTGTAGTGTGTGAAGATGGCTACAGTGTACTCACATTAAATAAATAAATTAATAATAATAATAATAATAAAAGTTCAGCCAGGTATGGTGGTGCAGACACGGGGAGTCAGAGGACTGAACGCTGAGGACCCGTCTAGGTTACTTAGTGAGACTCTTGTCTCAAAATAAATGGTTGTAAAATGAGAAGCTCTCTGGATCCAGGTAACCCTTGCTGGCAGTCACTGTTTTGCGAGTGAGTCCTCTGCAGCAGCTGCTGGTATCGAGGTCACAGACTGTGTACACACCTGTCACCCTGCCTGTCCAGCTCAGTTCTTCCTTCCTGGGTCAGCTGCCTGTGAGCAGGGTCCTCGGGTTTCTCTCCTTTTGACATGAGCAGAGCAGCAGTGTGGATGAGGTGACAGGAAGACAGTCCTTAGAGTGTGCTCTATCACACGGAGTGATGTTTAAGGGGACTCCGAGGTAGGATGCACTTTGTGCAGGCACTGAGGGACAAGGTATCAGAGGCCGCTGAACACAGGCCGTGTGTGGAAGCCCTGGCCCAGCCCTGCGATGGCAGCAGTGGTTTATGACAGGTGAAAAGTGTACCAGGAAGGTAGCTTTTAGCAAGCAAATGGGCAGGTGAGGCTCTCAGAGTCTGAGCTCACGAGCCGGCTCCCCGGAGTGTGACTTCTGGGGTAACGTAAGAGACCGTGCTTCATTTCATGCTGTGCTGTTGACATGGTTACATTCTTAGGGACTTTTGAAAAGAGCAGATGGCTTTTTATTTTTTCTATTTTTTTTAATGTATAGATTTATGAGAATGTGAAACAGGGCTCAGTTTTCCTCCCCCCCCCCCCCAGTAATGGCCTCTCTTCCTTCCTGTCTGTCTGTCACACTATACTATCTGCCTATGTAAAATAAGTCTAGGGGCATGTGAGATGGCTCAGCTGCTGGGAGGGCTTGCTGCCAAGACTGGCAACTTGAGTTCAATCCCCAGGACCCACATGGTAGGAGAGGACCGGCTCCTCCAAGTTGAACTCTGACCAGCCACATTCATTGTATTACACATGCACTCCCACACATAAACACACATGCAAAATAAATAACACACGCAGAAAAAAATAATAAAAAGTGAAAAGGAACCAAGGAGTTTGGACAAGATGACATTTTCATTATTTATGATGAAATGCATGCAACATAAAATCTAACCATTCCTTTTCAGTGCACAGTTCACTGGATTAATTATGTTCATGGTATTTTGCAACCTTTGCTGTCTATTTCCAAAATGTTTCATCACACCAAAGGGAAACCATATCCATTAAGCAACAGCTTCCCACTCCCTGAAGCTCCTGGGAGCCCTTATTCCAGTTTCTGCCTCTATGAATTTGCCTAGTTTAGATATTTCTATAAATGAAATCATACTTGTCCTCAAGTGACTGCCTTTTTTCACTTGAAGTGATTTTCAAGAATCATCCCTGATATGAATATAGCAGAACTTCATTTCTTTTCATAACTGCATAGTACTCTATTACATATAGATACATATACATATGGATACATATATACATATACACATATATTGACATACATATATACAATGTTTTATTCATTGGTCTGTTGAAGGGCACTTGCTTTATTTTTATGCATCTGTCTGAGTCCCCATTTTTAATTCTTCTGGTAAATGGCCAAGAGTGGAAAAGGTGGGCCAGATGGCAGCACCAGGTTTATGGATGGCTTTTTTTCCTTTTAATTTTTAAAAAATTTACTTATTATTTTATGTAAGTGGATGCTTGGCATGCATGCATGTCAGTGCACTACATGTGTGCAGTGCTCGTGGAGGCAACAGAGGTCATTGTATCCTGTGAAATTGGAGTCGTGAGCAGTCCCCAAGCATCAATTCAAGAGCAGAGAAATCTTAGTTTGTATCTCTCGTCCACGTCTGGCTTCTTGTCTGCAGTTTCAAATTTCTTGTGTTTAGGATTCCTGTCTACTTAGGAAAGACTCTTGAGATGTTCTTTAAAACAAACATTTTTTAAAAGATTTATTTATTTATTTTATGTATATGAGTATACTGTTACTGTCTTTAGACACACCAGAAGAGGGCATTAAATCTCATTACAGATGGTTGTGAGCCACCATGTGGTTGCTGGGAAGTGAACTCAGGACCTCTGAAAGAGCAGTCAGTGCTCTTAACCGCTGAGCCATCTCTGCAGCCCAACAAACATTTCTTTTACAATTATTTATCTATCTTGAATTCTTGAGAGGGAGGGAGGGCGGGAAGAAGGGAGGGGGAAGGAGAGAGAGAAAGAGAGAGAGAGAGAGAGAGAGATGTGTTTGTGGCACCACATGTATTCTACACTGAGGCTGAGCTGCTCTCTGTCCACAGTATCTTACTGGCCCACCACTCTTTTGAGAGCAATAATATATATAATATATATTATATATGTATAATTATATATATTATATATAATAGGTGTATATGTAGGTATGTATAGATGTAATTTATTTTTATTTTATGTACATGGGTGTTTTGCTTGCGTGTATATCTGTGTGAGGTGTCATAGGCTCTAGAGACAGGTGTGAGCTGCTACTTGGGTGCTGGAAAGTGAACCTGGGTCCTCTGGAAGGACAGTCCCTGCTCTTAACCACTGATCTGTCTCTCCAGCCCTGAGAGCAATAAAATCTTAAGAATTTTCATCTGGCCAGGTGTGGTAGTACACACCGGTAATCCCAGCACCTGCGAGTCAGAGGCACCAGCCTGGTCTACACAGTGAGTCCCAGGACAGCACTGGGCTATGTAGTGAGATCTTGTAGAAAAAAAAATTGTCATCTGATGATACCCTGTTTCATATCTAGCTAGTTAGAAATCTTGGTTAGCATTCCTTTTCCCTTTTCAATTTTTTTCTTTTTCTTTTTCTTTTTAAAACATGACTGGTCTGACTGTTGTCCTAGCCTGGTCTGGAGAGAGTGAGGCTCAGTCTGGAAAACTCCAGCTGGACCACATAGTGGTACACAGTGCTGAGAGGAATGATAGCCACGCCCACATGGGAGGTGACATCCCCTCTCCACCCACGGTCCTGTCAGGAGCGGTCTGGAGTCTCCCTGGAATGGCATGTCAGCATGCACCCCACCTGTGTTTCAGGGCACACTCCAATGCCATCTCAGACTGCACCCCACCTGTGTTTCAGGGCACACTCCAATGCCATCTCAGACTGCACCCCACCTGTGTTTCAGGGCGCACTCCAATGCCATCTCAGACTGCACCCCACCTGTGTTTCAGGGCGCACTCCAATGCCATCTCAGATTGCTGCTTCACCCCCAGTGGCCACTTTTTGTGTACCAGCTCCTGGGATAAGAACATAAAGATCTGGAATGTCCACTCGGGGGAGTTTCGAAACAGAGGAGCCTGTGTGACTCTGATGAAGGGCCACGAGGGCTGTGTGAGTTCCTGCTGCATTGCCAGAGACAGTGAGTGACAAGCATGAGTGACAAGCATGCACAAGGACCCCCTCCCCTCCCCTCCCCTCCCCTCCCCCTTCTTTCGTGTGTTGCATCCTGAGCTTTGGGATGGCAAATGTGTCCCACCATGAAGCCACATTCACCATTCACCGTCATTTGCCGCACAGATGTGGGAAGGCAGAATCTGTGTGGACTTTCCCGGGTGCAGACAAGAGGTAACGCTCCATGATGCTATCAGGAAGGGTGACGCCCCTCCCATCTCCTCGTGACACCCAACGCCTCGTGCACCACGCCAAGAGGCGAATTCACGGGTCCATGCTTTCCAGTGGCAGGAAGTCTAGCTCGATGCAGCTTAAATGTTTATTCAGGTTGTCTTAAAATGGTATTTCTCAAAGTGTGGTCTTTAAAGCATTTGCTCGTTGAAGTACAGTTTTCTTAGTCTCACACAAGACCAACAGAATTCGAGTCTTTGAAGGGGCTGCAAGATTCTGTATCTTAATAAGCTCCACCAGGTGCACATAAAGAACAAGAACCCAACACGTTAAAGGAAATACTTTCCCATGTCTGCAGTTCTGCAAAGCTTCAATCCTGAATTCTGAATCTCCTAAAGGATGCTTCAAACACCCCTTCCCGCCACGGTCTTGCTCTTGGGCACCTGAGCCTGCTTTCCTCCTCTAGCAAAGCCACGCCCTTCTACTTCTCCTCCACTGGGAGGCAAGGATGGCCTAGTGTGTTTCCCAGCCAGTCTGGTTCTGGCCACTGGCAGTCCTCAAGGAAAAGTGAATTTCTGCCTGATGATGTCAGCACCAAGTCCCGGGGACAGCTCCCATTGGCTTGGCTTGGGACACATGCCCATCTCTGAGCTGGTCACATCTCCGTGCATGAAAGGCTGTGATAGGCCAGGATTGGGAGACTTTTCTGTCTCCAGAGTTGGAGGTGGGAGTTGGTGCCCTTTAAACCAGAGGAAGTTAGGGTGCTGCTGCCAAGGGAAGTGGAGGAGAAGGCAAATGGGAGGAAGTCTTCATCAGTAACGAAGATGTGGCTAGGGCCCTTTGAGGGAAGTAGCTGTTCAGGAGCCAAATATATGCATCTGATATCTTTGGCCTTCACAGGCACTGTGCACACATATGTACACACACACACACACACACACACACACCAATTGAAAACTGGGCTTGCCTTGTATATGTATGAGAGACGCAGGAGTTCCCCAGCCATTACACACGTAATCAGTGTCCTGTCTTAAGAACTGCTGAGGGCTCTCTGAACACCTTTCCTGCTCCAGAAAGCATGCTCTATCGTTTCTATGTGTTTGTTTGTTTATTAGCAGGGGCCATGCTAATCTTCTTTGCATTGCTCCAACTTTAATACGTGCAGCTGAGGGTGATGGTGCATACAGAGGGAGGGGCAGCCTGGCAAAGGAGGGTTCCAACAGAGAGACTTGCTTCCAAAAACAAAACAAAACAAAGCAAAACACAACACCCTGTTTGGTGGTATACTTAGTGTCACTCTGTGTGTGTGTGTACATATGTGTGCACAGTGCCTGTGGAGGCCAGAGATATCAGATCCTCCAGAGCTGGAGTTACAGGCAATTGTGAGCTGCCTTACACAGGTGCTGAGAACTGAACCCAGGTCCTCTGCAAGAGCAGCATGCATTCTTAACCAGCAAACCATCTTCTCCAGCTCATCACCCATGCACTTTTGTCAATATATATATGCTTAAACTGTTAAACAAAGGGCTGGGGAGATGGCTCAGTGGTTAAGAGCACCGACTGCTCTTCCAGAGGTCCTGAGTTCAATTCTCAGCCACCATATGGTGGCTCACAACCATCTGTAATGGGATCCGATGCCCTCTTCTGGTGTGTGTCTGAAGACAGCCACGGTGTACTCATAAATACAAAGGAACAAATCTTTAAAGAACCAAAAATAAATAAATAAACAAGTTGACAAACAAGCAGAGTGATGACGTGCTGTTACATCGCCTCTAAGGGCAGGAGCACTGCGCTCTGCTCCATGGAGCCGGCAAACCTCACACGTGCTCCACTGTAGCCTGAGATACAGTGATATCGGCCAAGTTCCACACTGGTACTCAACAATTCATGTTAGATAGGATGCCTTTACATAGGAATAGTGTATTGACTGATTAATTGATGAAAATGTTGTGAGTACAGACTCCGGTTGTTTGTTTGTTTGGTTGGTTGGTTGGTTGGTGTTCTCATTCCATTTTTCATGTGTTTATGTGTGGGCACATGCACCTGTGTATACCTAAGACTGATAGCAGGAATCATCCTTTACTACTTTCTTGTGTCAGTTATTGAGACAGGGTCTCTCAATCAAACCCAGAGCTCACAGATCACGTTGGTCTTGCTAACCAGCTTCTTCTAGGGGAAATCTCCCATCTTCATCTTCTGGGGCTAGAATTTCAACTGGTCTGACCCACTAGTCCAGCACTTATGTAGGTTTCTGGGGATCTGAACTCCACTCCTCAGGCTTCTGTGGCAAGTGTTTCAAACACTGAACCACCTCCCTAGCTCTCTAGATTTCTGTTTGTTTATTTGCCTTGGTGTTGTTGTTTTGTTTTTTCCTTGGATTTTGGGTTGTTTTTACACTGAGGGGGCTCAGTGGGTAAGGATACATACTGCAAAAGTCTGATGACCTGAGTTCAATCCCTATTGGACCCATATGGTAGAAGAGAGAATGGATTCTCAAAAATTGTCCTTTGGAACCAAGTGCACAGATGTACACACACACACACAAATGTAATAATTAACAAAACAAAACAAGGCCTACTCTGTAGCTCAAGTTGGTCTCAGTCTTATGATCCTGCTGCCTTCTTCCCCTAAGTACTGGAATTATAAGCATTCAGCACCATGTCTAATGTGAGCACAGACTGGCAGGAACTTGACCCTGTACTGCTTCTAGGAGCAGTGTGGGACTGATCTGTGGATGTCATAACTATATGGGACATAGCTACCCAGAGGAACAAAGCAAGGGTTCTAGCGGGCTGAGCTATGAAGTGAAAACCCAAGGTTCTTTGGAAAGTCAGTTGTGTTAGATGGTGTTTTGCTGGGGCAAACCCATGAAGGAGTGTCTCCCTGAAGTGGACACAGGTAAAAGGCTGAGGCAGACTCCTGAAGGAACATTTCACTGAAGCAGACACAGGAGAGAGGATGTTCTACTAAAGCAAGCACGTGACAGGACATATGATGAAGGATTCTTTGCTAACAACACATTTGTATTTACTGGTCCACCTTACATTGTGTAATTGAGCCGCATTTTACGGAACTCACTAGAGAGAAACACACCAAAAAACTTCTGGTGCTGTGCTACGGTTTCTTGCCTCTTCCTTGGACTCAGGCTAATTGGCAGAATAATGTCAGCTGAGACAGACTCACGTGCTGAGACAAGACCTGTGGAGACATGTGATGTTTGGAGAGAGTGTAACGAGAACTCAACGGACAGTGACGGAGGCTGCGCTTGGCTTGCTTATAGAGCTAACTGTGCAACGCTTGTGGGTCTTCACTGGTCTTCACAGAGAGAGGCATAGCTGAGAACAGTCATTTCTCTTGGTCCCTCCTGCTGAGGCCTGGCTGTCTCCGCTAGGTCATGCCACGCCTGCCGATTCATGTTTGCTATCCCGACTCTACCAAACTGGACTGCTGGAGTATCTGTTTATGAGTGGATCGAGCCGCTGCTGCTGACCTGTGAACTAAACTGCTGATTTCCAGACAACCCAGACGGGATTTGCTCCAAAGAGCCTTTTCTAAACAAGTCCACTTCCCCTGTATCCTTTCTTTCCCACTACCTCTGGTGGGTGGTGGGATAAAAAGGAGGTTAAAGCATTTAAGAACCATCATTAAAAGTAGACTTTGAAAAAATTAAACTTATAGGGTATCATTGAGCCACACCAGGGAGGTGTCCCAGTGTCTTCGGCATAAGCCATGGCGGTGCCTCACAGATGTCACCGTCAGCCTTACCACGGAGGTGAGGGAGCACTTGATGGAGGAAGGGAGGACTCTGCAGCTACCCCCCACCTTGTTTTTCAGGCTCTTTTCTCATTTCTGGTGGATTTGACAAGACTGTGGCTATTTGGGATGTAGGAGGTGGCTACCGGAAGTTGGCATTGAAGGTACGAGTGTCTGCACAACATAATAAATCTAACTTTGTGTGTGTGGTGTGGTGGTAGTGGTAGTGGTGGTGGTGGTGGTGGTGGTGGTGGTGTGTGTGTGTGTGTGTGTGTAGTATGTGTGCATGTGTGGTGTAAGTGTGTGTGCATATGTGGTGTGTGTGTGTGTGGTGTGTGTGTGTGTGTGTGTGTGTGTGTGTGTGTAGTATGTGTGCATGTGTGGTGTATGTGTGTGTGCATGTGTGGTGTGTGTGGGGGAGTTTGCATGTGAATGGGGGTTGGGGTAGGAGGTGGTTAGGATCTTGCTACATAGCCCAGGTTAGCCTCAAACTTGTGATCTTTCTGTTTCAGCCCCTCCCACCCCCCAGTGCTGAGATTTTGGGTGTAGGCTTCCACTCCTGGTGGCATGGTATCTGAGACCGAAGCGAGGCCAAGGCGATGAAACGGGCTTAGCTACCTTCTAAGGGTTCTGACAGCTCTGTGTGAAGGACAAAGACATCAGTAAATTAGCCACCAGCAGTGATGACAGAGAGAGAGTGCTGTGACAGAGGAGGCTTAGGGACTGACCCACAAGGGGGGAGCAGTGGGCTACCTAGAGGAGGCCCTTATTTGAGATCTCAGTGGACAAGCGAGGACCTCAGGGAAAGGCACACTAGGAAGATGAAACTGCAAAGCACAGAGTTAGATGGAAGGTGAAAAACAGCAGAGGCCATTGTGAGGACTTGTCCAGCCGACAGAGGAGGCCTGCACCCAAGGCTCTCTGTAGTTAGCAGGGTGTTATCCAACATGGCTGGAGTCTAGGGCTGGAGCCCTGTATGCCTGGTCCAGTCTCTCTATTGCCTTTGGCTGTGAGTGCCTACACCCGTGACTTTCAGCATCTGAGTCCTCGGGGACCCTATGTCATCTATGCCTTCTTGAGTGGCACATACTCATCCCACCCTTCCCCCCCACACAGCCAAGGCTAGTCTTCCTAAGCTGAGCTCTTCTAGGGAGATTCCATGATAGCAAACCAACAGCTTTGTGCTGAATGCTAACTTCACTGTGCTTCCCACCCCTTGTCAGATTGCTCTGGTCTCCTCCCTGCCATCCTTCTATTCTCCCCCCCCCTTATTCAGAATGAAAAGATACCTTTTCATTCCTAGCATCATCATTGTGTGCAAATGCCTGTGCTTGTGGAGACGAACGCAGCCCACTGCACACATGGCGGTCGGAGGGCATCTCTGGGGAGTGGGTTTATCTCCTTCCACTTTTACCTGGGTTCCAGGGACGGAACTCAGGTCTCCAGGCTTGTGGTGGTAAAGCGCTTTACCCGCTCGGCCACCTCCCTAGCCTTTTGCTAAACGATGCAACCCATCCTCTCCTGCTTCTTTTTCCTTGCCCTGCTGGGTTGCTCCACTTTCTTTAAGGAAAATGGCAGAGAAGGTAAAAAAAAAAATGCCTAGGCAAAGCCCTAACCCACAAACAGCACCCGTCTCCTCCGGTTTTACAACTCCTCGTTGACTTAATCTTCCGTGGAAGCCCACAAAGACCCTCCCTGGGAGAGCTTCTAAGAGGCACTTTGTCAAGCAGTAGGATTGGCAAAGATAGGAACATTGCCTTTTACCCCCCCCCCCAGTCTGCTGAGCCTTGCATATGATTTTAAAAACAGCACATACAGGTGCCATGACCCGTCCTTGTGGCTTGCATTCTGCCTTAGGTGTTGATGACGCCAAGCGTGGGCTACAGGCAAGCAACACAGGCTTGCTGGATCTTTGTTTCTCTTGCTTTTATAAAGCATCTCTCCCAGGTCTTTGTTAAATTATTTCTTGTTCAGGGCCATAAGGACTGGGTGACGGATGTTGCTATTAGCAACAACAAGAAATGGATCCTCTCGGCTTCAAAGGTAAAAGCGACCAAGCTTTGGCTGACTTAAAATGCGTGTCACACTTGCTAGTACTTGAGATTAGCAGAAGTGGTCATCCCAAGTATGGAATCTGGACTTGGGTTGCAGGCCTGTAATCCCAGCATTCAGGAGGCAGAGGTAAGAAGAAGGCCATCGAGATGGTTTATTAGGGAAAGGCACCTTCCACCAAGCCTGATTACCTGGGGCTGGAGTCCCGGGTCCCACATAGTAGAAAGAAAAAAACCGAATCCTAAATGTTGCACTTGGATAGCCAAGTAGGTAGCAAGCTCCTACCCATTAGTCTCCAATAAATAAATAAAGGGTTTTTTGTTGTTGTTGTTGTTTGTTTCAAGACGGGGTTTCTCTGTGTAGCTCTGGCTGTCCTTGAACTTGCTCTGTAGAACAGGCTGGCCTAGAACCCAAGAGACCCAGCTGCCTCTGCCATCCGAGTGCCAGGATTAAAGGTACGTGCCACCACGTGTAGCTCACATAGAAAAAAAAAGCCAAAAAAAAAAATGTTCCTGTGCAGGCGCAGTCTAGCATCTGCACTCAGGAGCTGCCCAGAGTATGGCCCTCACTCAGTCTTCTTTTCCATCTGGGAATCTGGGAATTGCCAGGTGCATCTGGTCTGTGCCGCTAACACTTGAGTTTTTGCTGGAGAAGCCTGGAAAGGCACAGCCCAGCGGACAGCCAGCTTTGGGGGGCAGGCACCGGCTTATAGCTAAACAGCCACGTCCTCCCGAGGCCCCAGATGGGTCTCCCTCCCCTTCCACAACAGTCATCTGAGGACGTCCATTCTGGTGGCACACAACTGTCCCTCACCCAGAGCCTGTGCCAGGTGAGAGCATCAGAGGAGCGGGGCTCCCCCTTGACATCTGACCTTTAATAGTGTATTTTGTTCTGAATGTCAGAGGCCTCTAGGTCTGTGAAACATTTCTGCTTTGGGACAGGATCTGTGTACCGCAGGCTAGCCTCCAGTTGCAGGTCTCCTGCTTCAGGCTTGTAGGTGTGTGCCACAGAGCGCGGCATAGGGCAGGCGTGGGAGACTAAGAACCCACAGTAAATACGTACTAATAACGTGTGATGGAGATGTCACTGCTGGAACAGAGAGCCGGGAAAATGCTCCGGCTTTTCAAAATTCTGTCATTCTGTACGCTTTACTTTTCTGTTACATCACTGCTGTCATTTAAACAAAATGACAAGATGAGGTAGGTGACAGAGTAATGAATGACAGGAGTATATGAGCAAATATGTTTAAGAAGAGCATGAAAATACTGTGATATAATAATGTCATTATTAGCCAGGCAGTGGTGGTGCACGCCTTTAATCCCAGTGCTTGGGAGGCAGAGGCAGGCAGATTTCTGAGTTCGAGGCTAACCTGGTCTACAGAGTGAGTTCCAGGATAGCCAGGGCTACACAGAGAGACCCTGCCTCGAAAAACCAAAAAAAAAAAAAAGTCATTATTATATAACATTGTAATAGAACAATCATTATATAATAATATATTACACATAATATATTATGATATATATTATATATTAAAGATGATAGATTATATTCAAATACAGTATAAATCATATTATAATATATAATTAGATTAATTAAATATCCAATAAGGATATTATTATATATGCATATTATATAATACATGAATATTACATAAAATATAAGTATATAATTACAACATTTTATTATGTACTTAATTTTTGTAGGATATATTATTATATATTCCTGTTTGATTGTTTGAAACAGGGTCTTACCATGTAGTCGAGCTGGCTGCAAACTCACGATCCTCCACCCTGTGCCTCCCAAGTGCTGGACTGTAGACGTCTCCACTATTTCCAGCTATTATATATTTAAGATATGTAGATACAAGATTATTTTATGAAGAGAACATAAACATGGTGACTAAACAGAGGCTACTTACATTCTATTTCTTAAAAGGTGGCCACCAATGGTTGTGCACATCTGTAATCCCAGCTCCCCAAGTGTTGTATGTATTCAATATAATCCCTATGGAAATGTAAATAGCTTCTCCACCACACACACACACACACACACACACACACACACACACACACACACACACAAATGATCTTCAAGTCCATAAGGAACCCATAGGGTCTTTGAGTATCCTGAGCTGTTACTGTTGACACAAAAAAAGATACTCATTTTGATGAGATTCAATTTTTAAAAGTTTTTAATTGTTTCCTTGCTTTAAATAGTTTTAGTTATTCTTAACTGTGCATGCAGGGGCCTGTGAAGGTCAGAAGAGGACATCAGATCCCCCTGGAACTGGATCGATATTCTCAATAATGTAATTTATGAGCGCATACTTCCTGAAGTTCAAGCTCAACTAAATTCATAATAATTAACATGATAAATGGCACCAGGACAGATGGATACCTCAGTGGGACAGACCAGCAGACCTATCAATAAGCCATGGCTTACATGGGCTGATGGTTTTGCGCCCCAACCACTAAATGGAGAAGGGACAATCTTTCCCACACATGGCGGTAGGAAAACCTGATATTTACATGCAGACAAATGAAACTGGACCCTTGCCTCACACCACAAGTTGTCCTTCCATAGCTGCAGGCTTCAACCAACTCGGATTGAAATATAAAAGACAAGAAACAAACAAAAAAAGTCAATGTCAGTAAATATCTTATTCTTGGGGAATATCTTTAATCCTACATTCAGGAGGCAGAGGTAGGCAGCTCTCTGTGCGTTCAAGGCCAGCCTGGCCTACATAGTGAGTTCCAGATCAGCCAGGGCTACACAGTGAGACCCTGTAAACACACACACAGAAACACACACACACACTCTCTCTCATTCATTTATCTGTCTATCTAGATATAGATATAATCATAACATATATTTTAAAACTAAGTTAAATAAAACTCTATCCATACTGGACACACACAGAACTTGTTCCCTTGTGTCCCAAACAATAGTCAAACAACCATTTGCAGTCTCTCAGGCATTATATTCACTCTACAGATGATTTAAAGAGGATAGGCATATATGTGTAAATTATATACAAATTTGATAGAGGTTTATGCAGGGGACATGAGCCTCTACCAATTTTGGAATTCTTCATTGTGGGAAGTCCAGAAACAATTCCTCATGTATACCAAGGGACCACTGTACAAAATATAATGTTTCAAAGGCCTAAACTTATGAGCTAAATTTTTTAAAAATATGAAGAAAATGAGAGCATTTTTGATATTCTGGGTTTGCAGTGAGCTCAGGAGTGTGACAACAAACCATAGGAAATGCGGAGCTGGAGGGGTGACCGGGTGGTTACGAGCACTGGCTGCTCTTTCCGATGACCTAGGTTCAATTCCCAGCACCCACACGACAGTTAACAACCAACTGTAACTCCAGTTCCAGGGAGATCTGATGTCCTCTTCTGGCCTCCACAGGCCCCTGCATTGACAGTTAAGAATAACTAAAAATATTTAAAGCAAGGAGACAGTGAAAAATTTTAAAAAGTAGAATTTCATCAAAATGAGTACCATTTTTGTGTGAAAAGGCTAGGCACAGTGGGACGCCCCTGTAATCCCAGAACCTGGGAGCCTGATGCAAAATAGAGAGTTCCAGATCAGCCCGGGATGCACAGAGAAACCCTGTTTCTCAAATCAAACAAAATAACTCCAAATAGGTTGGGGCACGGGGAGTAAACAGTATATACATTGATGTTATTATTCATTTTATTTGCATTGCTTCTTGAAGACAGAATCTCAAGTGTTTCAGTTTGGTCTTAAAGTTAGCCCAAGATGACCCAGAGCTCCTGGTTTTCTAGCATTCATCTCCCAAGTGCTGGGATTACTTAGCCCAGGATGACCCAGAGCTCCTGGTCCTCTATCGTCCACCCCTCCAGATGCTAGGGTTACAGGTCTGTGTTGCCACACTCAACTTTATTACCCTTTTTTCTTCTCTGATCCTCAATACATTTTAAAGTTAGGGATATTCTTGTCTCATACCTTAAAAATATACATTTCTGACAGGCTAACATTTTAAAATCATTTCAAAGGCCAGAAATGATGATAGCCATATTGTAGACATGCGTTCAAGGAAGATGTTACCTTCCATTTCTAGAGTAAAAATTCATCATCAGGCTGGAGAGAAGGCTCAGTTGATAATGTACTTGCTGCACAGGCATGAGGGCCCAGGTTCGGATCCCAGAACCCACACAAAAGCAAGATTCTATGTCTGTAATACCAGCTCTGGGATAAGAGTGAGGCAGGCACCCCATTGATATAAAGCTTACCTTACGCAATGGATGGCATTTGACAAAATTTACATTTGCACTGTGTGTTAAATGTGCCTCATATTTGAGGCCTGAAATGATGGCACTTGCCTTTAATCCCAGTACTCAAGAGACAGAGACTGGCAGATCTCTGTGAATTCAAGACCAGCACAGTCTACGGTCCGAGTTCCAGGACAGCCGGGCTACACAGAGAAACCCTGTCTTGAAAAACAACAAACAAAAATACAACAACAGCAAATCTGGTGTGAATTTAGGTAGTTCTTAGCAAGCTTTTGCTTTATGCTTCCTGCATTTTTATTAAAATCTTCACAGGAAGCCTGGAAGGGATTTGAAACTCCCAAGATTGGAATCCAAGTATCTAAAAGCTAAGGGGGAGACTTTAAAATACAATACATGCATGTGCCCGTGTGTGTGTGTGTGTGTGTGTGTGTGTGTGTGTGTGTGTGTGTGTGTGTGTGTGTGTGTGATGTGTGTTTAGTGCCTTCAGAGGGCAGAAAGGGGAGTTATGGGTGGTTGTGAGCTGCTCCATGTGGGTGCTGGGAACCGAAATCCAGGCCTTGCAAGAGCAGAAAATGCTTTTAATCACTTAGCCATCTCTCCAGGCCATCTTGACTTGTTTACTTGGTTTTGGTTTTCTGAGACATCCCATTGTGGGGTTCTTGTAGCCTGGACTGACCATGTTGCCAGGTCTTGACAAACTACTTGATACACTGTGGAAAGTGACTATTGATAAAACCCAGCTCTTCTCCAGTGTAGCTCTTCTCCAAATTTCAGCGTTTGTCTCTCTATAAGATATTTAGTTTCCTCTGCTTAATTAGGAAATGCAACACACAGTCAATTAGATGTTACTGCTGCTGTAACAAATGGGCATAATAAACAACTCGGACTTAGACTTTACAGCACCATAGGAGGCACAGCAAAGAAAGGGAATCTCACTGGGGTAAAAAATCAAGGCTACTAGAAAACTGCATTTCTTTCTGGAATTATTTTTGTTTATTTACATATATCTATATATATATGTTCCAGAGTTCACAATATTGTTTTCTCTGACTCCCACTCCCAAGTCGGCCTTGTCAGTCAACCAGATTGATGGTAAACTCTAAGTCTCCTGCCTCAGCCTCCCCAGAGTTGGGAACGCAGGTGTGTGCCACCACGGTTATTTATTTATTTATTGTACATTCTGTGAGTTTTGTCAAACACATGCCATGTATCCATCATTACAGTAGCTTGTAGAACTATAGAATAATTTTACTGCCTGAAAGAAAGACCCCTACTCTCTGCTTTATTCAACCTCCCCTTTCCCCTAGAATCCCTGCCAGCCACTGTTTCTATTTTAACTGTCTCTTAACACACACACAACATACCACACCCATATACCACACAGAAGACATACCACACAGAAGACATGGAACATACACTACACAGCACACACTATACATACTACACACAACACACATACACACTACATACAACACACACTACACATACTATACATAGCACACATACTACTATACACAATGCACACTACAATATTACACACAACACACTATACATTCTACACACAGCACACATATACACATACTACACACAGTGCACACCACAATACTACACACAACATATCCCACACAGAATACACACACAGCACATATACACAAACGTAACTCTCACTTCAAAGGTGATAAGGTATAGTTTATTCTGAAGTCAAAGATGAGCGACCGTGGCAGAAGAGTAAAGGAACATGCCAAAATCCATGATCCACCTCGGTAACAGTTTCCATCAAGTTTCTCTAATAATGGAACAAGGGACAGCACACATCATTCTCAAATTGACTGATGGAAGGTCATGGATAACAGGGAGGCCTCGACCACAGGTCTTAGCTCCTGGCTGGGAGCACTTAGCTTTTCAGTTGATAGAAGTGAGGTGTCTGTTTGTACATTCCAAAGGACTTACTTCACAGCCACAGAGATGGCAGATGACATCAAAGGTGGGTCACGAAGGGCTAGAGATGGCTCAGGATGATCTGACTCTAGACTTGCAACTTTCCAACCTCTCCAAGTCCTTTGAGTTCTAATCAGTTAATGAGCCTTGGGGAAGGCTTAGTGGAAGGTGTGGCTTTTGTTATTTGCTTTTCCAGGAACTTCTGTTCAATCTCAGTCTGCAATATTTGCTTTCCTGGAACACTGGATAGATAAAATGTACAGCCCAGTAACCTTTTCAGACTGGCTTCTTTTGCTCAATAATATGTGTTTTTGTATCTCTATGTGCTTTGGAGGTTTGGCAGCTCATCTGTTCTGAGCACGGAATGCTATCCCATGGCACAGCTGTACCACAGGTCTTTGTGGAGCCCAGGCTGGCCCTGAACTCCTGATCCTCCTGCCTCTGCTTCTCATGTGCTCCGGTTATAGGTGTGTAGCATCATATCTGGTTTCTGTAATGCCAGGGGACGGAGAGTTTGATACTCTACCGGCTGAGCTACCCACAGCCTTTATAGTGGTTTGGTTTGGGATTGTTTTTTTTTCCTGTCTGTATGTTTTGTGACTCCTGGCTTACTGTTTAACTTGTTTTAGGACAGCTCCATGAGACTATGGAATATCGAAGAAATTGACAAAATTCCTTTGGTTACTGAGAACAAAAAGGCCATGGGCTTAAAGGTCAGGCAGGTTAGTATTAGGTGAAACTAAGCCCAGTAATCATCTACCCATCTTCACCAATTCAGCTTATTTCCTGAACAAACATTTATCGGACCCCTGGGGACACACCCATGATCAGTGGGATCCCAGCCTTGTGGGTGTTTCAGTCCTAAAAGATGAGACAAGTGTGTAGATGGAAGGAAAACGGTGAGTGACAGTAAAACAAATGACACAGAGGAGGGAAGGCTGTGTGTTGGGGTCTTTATCTTTATTCATTTTGTTCTTTGAGACAGGTTTTCGCTACACATCCTAGGCTGGCCTGAAGCTGTTTATTCTTCTAAGTTCTGGGATTATAAATGTGCCTACAACTTATTTGTTTGTTAATTGTGGGATAGAACACAGGGCTTTTCACACCCTAGGCAAGCACTCTCCCATTGAACTGCACTCCTAACCTCTGTAATTATTTTATTTTACTTAAGATTTATTTTATTTTGGAGATAGCACCTCATTGTGTAGCCCTGGCTGGCCTGAACCTAGCAATGTAGAACAGGCTGACCTTGAATTCCACCTGCCTCGACCTCCTGAGTGCTGGGATTAAGGGTGTGCTTCTTGCCTGCTGTGTGTGTGTGTGTGTGTGTGTGCTCATGTGTGAGTGTGTATGTATGTGTGTGTGTGTGTTTATGTGTGAGTGTGTGTGTGAGTGTGTATGTATATGTATCTGTGGAGTGTGTTTGTGTGAGTGTTTGTGAGTGTATATGTGTGTGTGCGCACACATGTGCAAGTGAGTTATGTGAATGCAAAGCCCCAGCAGCTGGAGTTACAGGCAGTTGTAAGACATCTGACATGGATCCTCTGGAAGAACAGAAATGGTTCCTAACTTCTGAGCATGTGTGTGTGTGTGTGTGTGTGTGTGTGTGTGTGTGTGTGTCAGTGTATATGCTGGGATTCCCTGAGAGGCCTGTGACATGGCCTGAGAGTCCCTGCCTCAATCACTGGCTTGCTAGCTGGTAACGAATGAGACAGGTGAGCATATGTATGTGCTGGGAGGTGTTTGGGCCAGAAAAAGACTCAGAGCGGAAGAGGATGCTCAGATTCCACAGCAGATGGCTGAAATCATTGTCTGGAGCTGAGCAAGGTGGCTCCCTCTTGCAAGTACAACATGCAGGAGCTTGAGGCAGAAGGATTACCGGTTGTCAAAGGTCAGCCTATAAGATTTAGGGAGGCGCTGTCTCCAAAAGCTAAACAATAAATAAACAGGGACTAGAGAGATGGCCTCGTGGCTTAAAGCCCCTGTTTCTCTTACAGAGGACCCAGATTCGATTCTAGCACCAACACAGTGGTTCATAACCATTGCCAGTTCCAGGGGATCCGATGCCCTTTTAAAACAAACAAACAAATAAATGATAAATATATGCCCTATTTATTTCAGAAATCTTGTCTGCTAACCAGGTGGCACATAGCTATAATACTAGCTACTCAGAAGGCTGAGGCAAAAGGATTTAAGTTTAAGGACTGCCTGATATATATATTGAGATCCAGTCTCAAAGTAAACTACACACATATATATTCTCTCTCCTCCCCCACAGGAGGTTGTGGGGGAATGTAGCTCAGTGGTCTGACACATCCAAGGCCCTGGGTTTTAATTCCTACTACTGAAAAACAGAAACAAATCCTGACCTGCTTGCCTTGCTTCTTTCTAACTCTCTGCTCTGTAAATCAGATGTCCTCAGCATACCAAGGACTCAGAACACTCCTTGAGTCCCACAGTTCCACTCTGGGCCATTCTGTACAAGAAAACATTTGACAAGGGCTGAACACAACCCTGTCTTCCTCTTCCCAAGCATGTGGCTACACGAGGGCCAGCCCCCGGTATCCTCCTAGCTTTGGAGGGAAAGCCTGGGCAGCAACCTGTGTCTGATGCTCCCAGTCTTCCCTGGGCAGTTTGTGGGCTGAGAGGCTCCAGAGAGGGAAGGGTGTGGCTCCCTCCAGGCGGGCAGGTGGAGGGGAATGGAATTCCACATTCACAGCTTGATTTCCTCTGACCTGCCATTTCTGTTTCTTGAAAACGTCCCACCACAGTGCAGGAATTGTGACCAGCTTTTCTCCACATTAGAAAGTGACCTTCATTCTCAACTATCCAGCATGTGTCTGTTCTGCCGGAGAGAGGAGAAGAACTTACTGTCTAATTCATCATCATTGTCACTGGAGAGGAATGACAGCTGATGGCTGGGGAGCCCTTTGAGCACTGGCACACAGGCCACCTGCTATACGGTTTGCAGTGTTCTTCAGGGCTCTGTTCTGAGTTCCCCTCCCAGAATGCACCTGTGAGGCAGGGGCCAGGCCCTGACTGCACTCTCAGCATGGTGCTGCCTCTTTGCCCACCACAGAACCCTTCAGAGGAGAGCACCGTTAGTTTGAATATAGAATAAATCTAGATTCCTCTGGAAAACGAGTGTGTGAGGGAACTGTGAGGCTGTTTTTCTACTTCTGAGCTTTATAACCTGCTGTCCATCTCATTTTTTGCCACTGGGACCAGCATCTTTACTTCACGAACATGCTTGTCAAGAGAATATGACGCGCGGGCGCCCACTCTGTGGATGGCAAGGCATTGTGACTGCTATGGTTTGAATTGGTTTGAATGTGGTTTCTCCCTTCCAGGTTCAACAGCTAGGAGCTCGGGTAGTGCTTTCCATCCTCCTATGTATTTGAGTGTTTTGCTTGTATGTATGCAAGAGTACAAAAGATGGAGATAGATTTCCTGGAACAGACGGTTGTGAGCTGCCTTGTGGGTGCTGGGCACCTGCCTCTGCCTCCCAAGTGCTGGGATTAAAGGCGTGTGCCACCACCGCCCGGCTTTTTTGTCTTTTTGGTTTTTCAAGACAGTTCTCTGTATAGCCCTGGGTGTCCTGGAACTCGCTCTGTAGAGCGGGCCAGCCTCGAACTCGCTCTGTAGAGCGGGCCAGCCTCGAACTCAGAAATCTGCCTGCCTTTGCCTCCCAAGTGCTGGGATTAAAGGCGTGCGCCACCACTGCCCCCCTTGGGTCTTCTTAACCACTGAGCTATCTCTTCATCCCACCCCTAGATAAACTTGAGGCCTCTTTCTTCACTAAGATCATGGTGAGTGTATTCGTCATCACCTTAGCTCTAGGGATGATCAGAATGCTTGTACCCACACCTTCTTCAATGATGGACACCTAGGTTATTACGTTTTTGTGCAGGTAGCATTTATTTTTGCATAGATCAGTTCAGCAAATGAAGTCTCCTGCTGGAGTAAAGCCAGAGGGGATGCATCAGTAGTGCTGCTTGATTTTGTTGTCAAAGGGACGGTTGGCATGGCAACCCCAGAGTGACTGGGGCAAACCTAGATGGGGAGGGCCGGAACTTGAGCATGCAATAGAAACTTCCACACACACATCCTGTAGGCTCCTCGAATCGCCCAGAGCCCCGTTCAGAATCCTTGTCTCTCGCTGGTTCCAGAAGAAGCAGTCCAGAAGTTATGGGCCTGGACTGGCAAGGATGGCCGCAGTTCACTTGAAGTGACACCCAAGGAACTAAGCAGCCGGGCAGCGCTGGGAGGTTCTTCGGGCGTTTCTGAGCCAGCTGGCGGCTCCGCTGAAATTCCCAGAGCCACTCTCAGCCGACGAACTCTCACGGCCGGCAGAAGATAGAGCTCAAAAAGTGATGCTATTGTGGCCCGGAAACCAAAGCCGGCTGCACGCCGCTCACTCCGCAAAGCCTATTTAAATCTCCAGGTATCTTTGGGCTTTGGGAGCCCGTTTAAGCGAGGAACTGCACTGCGCATGCGCCCCTCTGCCAGCACGGAAACATGTACGCATGAGCAAAACTCATGAAGTCACTAGAAATGGGAACTGGTTTCTCGCACTGACCGTGCGGGCGGCGCCGTGGCTTAGTTGGTTAAAGCGCCTGTCTAGTAAACAGGAGATCCTGGGTTCGAATCCCAGCGGTGCCTCAGTTTGAGTGCTTGCGCTCGGTTTTTTGCATGACTGCTCTGTTTTGCGAACGCTTTCACGGAACCGTTCCTCTGTCAGCAAGGACGACATTTTAGCTGAAGACGTTTTGTCGTGTTCCCTGCTAGCCTTTGCCTCTTGAGGTTAACCAAATCTCTGTCCCCAGAGTGTTCCCAAGGGAGTGACAAGTCCCCACAAGCTCTTGGCTTCGCAGAGCATTGCACTTAGCTTCGCTGAACATTGCAAAGAATGCTGATTTTTCCTCCCGGAATCCGCGCAGTGGGTACCAACCCTCTGCATACTGAGGACAGCTTGGCGAGGACGAGTGAGGTCCTAAAATGGATGTCTGTAGCATCAAATCTGATGTGTTTATAAAAAGATAAAGAGGTATAAGAATGTGTTGTGTGGAGGTGTGGTGAGGTATGGGCGAAGGGGGTGTCTCAGCCGAGGCATCCCTTCCCCCTGAGGGACCAGCCACAAGACGGTATAGTATAGATTAGAGTTTATTCAGGGCATGGGGAGGGGATTGAGAGGATAGTAGAGGCAAAGAAAGGCAGAGAGAGGGAAAGACTAGACACGTAGAGGCCGGCCGGCCATGACCATGTGGAGAGAGGGGAGAAGGGAAGGGGGAAGGGAAGGGAGCAGGGGGAAGAGCCCAGGAAGGCAAGAGAGAAGCAAATGGGCAAGAAGAGGGAGGAGGGGGCAAGCAACCCCTTTTATAATGGACCAGGCCTTCCTGGCTGTTGCCAGGTAACCGTGAGGGTGGAGTTTAGACAGAATGCTAACAAAATCTGATCAGTCAATCTTCACCTACAGAATGAATTAAAAAACAAATGGCTAGGTGCTCTGGTGTG